>CM034408.1:12350000-13043750 GCA_019925095.2 Dendrolimus kikuchii
CTTTTCGCCTTAAGTGTAATCTATTCCCAGAATAGGTGTTTGCCTGTCACTATGTTTTGATGTAGCACATTTACACGTGCGCAGGCGCATTACGAAAGCGGAAGACTATAATAAAAGCAAGATGGCGTCGTAAAAACGATGCGCCCGGGTACACCACCTGATTGAAGAATGTCACTAACTTGGTAAACTTTCAGCGTGGTTGCGTAACGCGGCACACTGCTTTGAGGTTTATGTTAGATACATGAATAGTTTTTATGGTGATTAGTTAGGATTGGGATCAAGTCTCATGTCAATATTTTAACGATATTACTGTAAGCTTGACAGTACGAGTGCTATGGGAATTAAAAGAAATGTTCCGGGTAATCTGCCAGAAAACTTGTTGATATTTATTACTTATAGTTGGATTGGAAGTAATAGAATCGTTTTTCTGCAAGCGGGTGGTAGCCATTACTCAAAGACGTCAAGACGACGTAGGGCCTATTTGGCGTGCGAGGTTGGATAAGGGACTAATCAATTTAACTCAGTTCCTCCATGAAGTCCACCAGTTTCTTATCGTTGAAGAAGTCTTCTCGAAGGCTAACTTCAAGACACTCGGCCACGCCTCCACATTCTAGTAGGATATGGGCGGCTGTTTCTTCTGCCTCTAGGATAGCGGGCTTTCGGTGACACCTATATTGAGAAGATAAGTTACCTGACCAGTTGCTACACTATATAATAACTAGACTCAACCTGGACCAACTGAGCTTTAGAATGGCCCTGGACAAACCTAAGTTACGCCAGGGTATTGCTAACTTAGCTTGCCTTCATTCCTCCAGGTGGTCCCAATATTATTGATGGAGTGTCCTTGTCATTTGGTTTATGTAATTTCTAAAACAAATCCAGTTCTTGGCTGAAACGGTTTGTATTCTGTTTTTTATTGCATAAAGCAAGCAAATAAGTAGACGGCCTGCCTAACGGAAAGTAATTACTGTTGCCTATGGACACACCAGGGCCGTTGCCAACGCGTTGCTGGCCAAAACGAAATTTTAGAACGCCCTTATTAATCAAGTATTAAAGTCCTTTAAACAGCCTGAGAGCAGCAGTGGTAGTCTTATAGGTGGTATGTTTATGTATAATCAGCATTGGAACTAATACCTTCTACGTTCGTTGAAAGCGGGTCTCTAGGGCGCGATAGGTTATCAAAGGGTCACCAACCTTCCGCATGTGGTACGGTCAATTAGAAATTGTCTGATCCCGTGCCGTACTCGTTTCTGTACCACTTTCTAACTTTAATTACGCGCCTTTTCTAGATCTTGTTTGTAATAGTTGAGATTGTTAGTTGGTTTTAAAGGTAAAATTGCATGACATTAAAGAAATGCTTGTGTTTCTAGGAAAAAATTAAGACAAAAAACCAAATATAATTAAAAAATAAAAAGAACTGTTTCCGCCCGGGATCGAACCGGGGACCTTGTGCGTGTGAAGCACACGTGATAACCGCTACACTACGGAAACTACAACCGTCTAGTTAAAATTTTCTAACTATTTAAAATACTACGATAATATAACTCGGAGCGTTCATAACTGCTTCCCATATCAATAGATCTCAATTCATTTCTGGGGTTGGCTGGAAGAGATCGCTTTTTAGCGATAAGACCGCCCTTTGTACATAACTAGATATAAATTTAGTCTTTAAGTTCATTTCTGTATTGGTGTATAAGAAAGTGATAGACTTTAGATTAGATTAACAAGAAAATAACAAAATAATTTATCATCCATTCTCCTTCTATTATCCATCCTTATTACTTATGTCGCGTTTCTACACCTTCCTATTTGCTTATACTGGTTAAGATTGGAAAAAGAACTCCATAGTAGTTAGTAATGACGATTTTTTGCTAACCGTAAGGTAAAAGAATGAATAGTAATCTTACTGATACTAATGACTGTACCTATAGAAACCCGGCAGTAGTAGTGGTGAAAAGTTTATATAAATCCTAAAGAAACACAAAATGGTGATTAGTAAGATTCATCGAAATCCGGCATAAATATTTCAAACATACCTAAGCACTAGGAGGTATGATAGATTTTATAAAATTCCTCTGCAGCTGGCAATGAGTTGGTGATATTTCGCAATTTACGTTGTAAATGTTCTTACGCGACTAACTGCTTCTTTCAGGTAGTCGCGGCTCGCTGTTGCACTCCAGTTATTAAAATTTATTGGCCGATTCTCAAACATCTTTTAAAATTCATGTAAAACTCGAATATTATAGGAAAACACATTGTCCAATTATTGACAACTACTTATATGATTGTGATTTATAAAGTTAATATAATTTGATACAAACCCTATAATGTTAAAAGATAGAACAGACATAGCATGGCTGACTAACAAAATGATCGTATTATAAGTGCAATTAATGCAAGATGTTAACTGATTGCTTGCATTTGATTTTGATGACCTAATATGTGCTTAGCTAAAATAAGAATAATAAAGACGCTGTCTTCGCTCCTTAAATAGGTTTTGTTTTGCTTTTTGAGAACTATTTTTAGTGCCGAGTTACGTAATATCATCGAAAACGCCAAGGATATCAGTTGTAAATAGATGGCGTTGTGTTTAATAAACGAATATTTATTTATATAATTATATAACTTTATTATCAGCCATTTTTGATGCATTATAGTATAGACATAGATAGATAGTATAGTTTTGAACCTAATCTATATGTTGTTTTTCCTTAGAGAATCATCTTGGTACATACAACACAGACACATAACACACGATTTTTGGAATCAAATACACTATTTGTTGTTTATGTGTCTTATTTAATTTAAGGTACATGTAAAGTTATGTTATTAAAGCAGAAAATATTTTTAATTAATTATCTAGCGCACAATTTGATTAAAATTTTATTCATAAAATCTCGGAATGAAGAAGGATGGTGTAGAATGCTTGCAATATTATGTTGCTTAGTCTTTAGGATCGAGACACCCCTATGTGCATTGTGTGCGTCGCACACAGGCGTCGGGCGCGGTAAGGCGATGCTTAACAGAGATTTTGTGTTAGGTGATATTATTGGCGCTTTTTATGAAATGATAAGAGATAGTTGATCGATATGTAATAAATATATAATATGAGTTTTCTTTATATATTTTTTTATAAATGGTATCAAAGTAGTTCATTATTTACAAAATCAAGAAGGCGCTTCATTGGTTTCGCACACAGGCGCTGACCATGGTTGGCACGGTACTGTTAGTCTTGGTAACCAACTAATTAAAACCTTAAAGGATACTCGTGGGAATGTTTTATATATCACAACGTTGCCTGTTGTATTAGATAATAGTCAGATAACTTTGCTAGATTCGATAACACTTGAGCAATCGTTAGTTGAACATGACTTCATTAAGGCCAAACTCTACTAACATTGTACTGTTCAGTTCAAGGGCGCTGGTTCGTGAAAGGATTATGAAAACCGTCGTATAAACGCTGTTCATGCGACGTTGATATTAAAACCACTCCAGATTCCAGGACAAAAAGTATTTTACGTTTATTGTCGTTATCGAAAATATATACTAACACATTTTAACGTAATGAACTAACATTTAAACTGGGGTTGGAATTTCTTACTGTTGTCGGCTATACCTGAAATGTACAATGTAGGTGTCTTAAGTCTTGCATGAACAGGTATCTATTAGGTAAGCGTGCTCCATTTTAGACTGTATTTTCACCTGATTAGAAAGATTCCAATTCTGCTATTACTATTGTCTCAAAATCGCCAAACACTGGTATAATTGGGGCCCAGTTGCAATGTCGGTCAAACGCGAACCTGTACTATACAAAAAAACTGAATAAATTTATGGATTACCCCTCCATAGTATAATTTACAATAAACTGGCGAAGTGCTTGTCAGTCCATACACGTGAAGGTTTCCGTTATTTGGCTAGACACTAAAAATATTTCTCAAAACCTGCTCAACGGACCTTGTGAACACAAGATTTTCTTGAAAGCATTTTTAAGATTTACTTTGACTTTTTTAAAGTTTTCCACTCCACAGTTTAAAATTTAGAGAGAATAAATAATTTACCTATTGAACTAAATAAAGGATTGGCTAAGAGCGTATGAGATCACGCACCTTAAAGAGTTCTAGAGTCTACTTAAATCCATTGTTTTTGTCTCTAGATTTCGAAACCTTAAAAAATCTATCGAAAAATTTCAAAAGGTAACATTGAATAATTTTTCAAGACATAAATAACATCCAAAAGTATAATTACAAATCGTTATATGATTATGATTTATATTACTACTGGGTCTTTCTCCATTATTATCTCATATATTAAATTGCTGAATATAGCGCTTAGCAGTTTTGATTAATTAAAATGAGGTAAGTGATATAAGTTATCATATTTTATGCATGCGTGCAAGGGAAAGCAAGCACCCTTCCCTTTGCATGTTTCAAAATCGTAAATTGTAATGTTTAGGGTATGTTTAGTATCTTGGGGCCTTGGGTTTCATTTTATTAGCCTGTTTGGTGTCAATGCTTTTTAAAAATTTTGGGCGATTTTTTAATATTACAACAGGATAGTCGTAGTAGTATTCGCTAAAATGGCAGGCAAGGGAATCTTAATCATACAGCCAATTCTGATCTATAAGTCTTCGTATAGTTCAGCTGAATTGTAGTCTTCAACTGGCCCTATTCAACGGAGTTCTTGTGAAAACTTGAAAAGCCACATTTGACTATACACAGTTCACATTTCGCATAAAAACACATAATTACTACTCAAAAACTATCAATGTCCTACAAGTATTGTTCATTTTAAAGTAATTTTACACAATTTTAGAAAGTAAAACTGCACACAACGTTCCTTTTCAGTTCCCACCAAAAATTCCTATTACAACAGAGTATGAAACCAGTTTTCATTTTTAAACATGGCTTTGGATGATTTGTATATCTACCCAGTATGAAGTTTATATGAATATTCAGGATTAAAACCTTCAAGAAAGTAGGCACTGTGCGAAAGTGACACCCAAGTAACAACAGCCTTAGTGAAAACTGTCTTTAATTGACGTCTACGAAGAATTAAATTAAAATGGCAAAAGAAGTATGGAATTAAAAAAATGTTTTTTTTTCGTAATTAAAATAATACTTTGTACTTAAATTAAGTTTTCGTAATTAAGCACGAAATAACATTATTTCCGAATATATTTTGGAAGTAAATGTGACATTTTGTTCAATAAAACATAGGTTACATAGGTAACGGTTTTATTACTATGTTTTCCGCTCGTAAATGCCAAACAACCTTCTTATATGGGGTCGTGCCCAACTATTGTCATATATTTCGACTTTACCATTACTGTTTGATCTTTTACTCACTTTGCTTTCTATGGCTTAAGCTGCGAACTTGATTATTAGTATAGTTCAAGTTATTCTAGTCGCCTTAAAGTTATGCGAAGTTAATCGGATTACTTTGGGACTTGTGTAGCGTGTTACATTATTGTTATTACAACTTAGCTTATCATGATTTTGATATTTTACGTTCACTCGCTCTGGGTTGGCTTCACCTATTGCTAAAGTTTAATAAATATATTATTATCAGAAGTCTAAACGAAATCATAATCCCAGGATTTTTATGTATTCCTTTGATGGTTCATGTTTGTTGGTTAGATGTGATATTATTTATTTGATTCATCGTAATGTTACGTACATAACATAACAGTTGGTGGACACTGACGATGGGACTGGTTCACAAATTTAAAGTCGCTCAGCGCTCAGCTATGGAGCGAGCTATGTTGGGTGTTTTTCTTATTGATTGAATCACAAATGAGGATATCTATAAGAATCAAGGTAACTGACATACCCCGCAAAATTAGCAAGTTGGGAGTGGCAGTATGCCTGTCACGTCTGTCACAGGACCGATCGGCCGATGGAGTAAACCTATGCTGACATGGAGGCTGCGTCTCGATAAATGTATCGTAGGACGCACTCCGGCTCGGTGGACCGACGACCTGCGTAAGGTCGCCGGTAGGTTCTAAATGATCGGTATATGTAGCGTAAACTTTAGGATGCCTACATCCAGCAGTGGACATTGATTGAGTGAAGAACTACTGTTGTATCTGGAATTTCGTTCGCGAGAGAGTACAAATATTTATATCTTTTGACTCTTTAAGATATTAAATTGACAACGACAAAACACGACAATTTAAGACGTTCCTTAGTAAGTAAGAAGTTCCTGGATTTGTTCCTAAAACTTTTATTGAAATCCGTTTAGCCGTTAGCCAACTCTCGAAATGCTTTCAGACACAAATTTTCAAAACGTTAAATTATGATTAATCATTTTGTTGGAATCTCCAACAAACAGTTATTATTTATTTGGTGTCGCATAGTAGTTACTGGCCACCAAATTTACTAAATGTTTGAATGTAGAACATAGACGTACATTTGTTTTTTTATCTGTATATTTTTCCCTCTATTATTATTAAAATAGTCATTGTATTACGCACGTGTAGTTTTCTTTAATAATTAAAATATTTACAGTCCACAACGAATTAATATTTAAAGAAGTGTTCAACACATTTTATTGATAGTATTTTTCTTATTTATTTTGAAATCGTAGAGGGATATTTTAATTGTATTTATTGGTATTGATAATAACTTCACTGGAAAAGAAAACTGAATATTAGGAAGATTTTAATCACATAATAACTCGTTATGGAGTTATCTCGACGTAGCAATATAAAATCTAATAACACCCCATAAAAGTCTCACTGCCGGGCTCCGGTCTCCCGTATATAGGAAAACGGACAGCATACCCATCACGCTTGTCCAAGGCGGAATGGTGGGTTTGACACATCGAGTTTTTCGCTGCACATCGTGAGTTTTATCACTATTTTTTCTTCACCTTCAGCACTTGGTAATTGTAATAATATGCACACTCGGTCAGGAAACAGCCTAAGTCGTGCATGCTTTCCGGCCAGGATTCGAAACCTGCGCCCTTTGAGCTTGAGACGCGAGTACGCTAACCACTAACTACCACGGCGTATAATATATAGGCTTATAAAATCTCTATATTAATATTTTCATAAGTTTTCGCGACTTGTATACATAATAAAACTACGTTTTAACGGTTTTAAGCGCGGTAATTTTATCTGATTTTGGTTTTTCCGACGTTTTGGCCACTTTTCAGTGGCCGTGATCACGGAAGACAGAGATGTCAAGTGTCAACGAGTATCGTTAAAGTTTTATTTAGCCTACTGCCAACTTGTTCATTTTAATTATTTAGTTTTAATTTTGTTTATGGTTATTATTTACTCTATGGGAGCCTAATCTAATTTACTACCGCTTCGCAACATGTTATGGCTTGAAGAGAAGAAGCGGCGCAAGAAACTCTTCAGCAAACATGCCTAACTCTAATAATTTTATATAATATTAAAATGGGTGGAAGGAAAAATAAAAGTAATGAAAAGTGGCCGAAACGTCGGAAAAACCAAAATCAAATAAAATTACCGCGCTTAAAACCGTTAAACGTAGTTTTATTATAAAATCTGTATATTATTTAATTTATATTGTAAATGCTTTCACTTAGGCTATTGTTTCAAGATAAACAAAGAGATAGTCAAATCAAAGGGCCTTTCTAGCGGTTTTCATGCGATTTCAACACGAAATGTCCGCATACGTCTCGTTTTGATGTTGTGCCGCATTATCTGGCATCTGGCACGACTCCGCATTTCTGTTTACCTTAAAAGGTTTGATTGATCATTTTCAAGACAATATTTTTAGGGTGCCGTAGTCTTAACGGTTTTTACGTTAAACACGTTTATGCGATTTTCTTTAAAATTATAAATAATTGCGACGCGGTAAGGGCACCTGAAACGCCGCAAATATGCGTCTGTTGGAAGCGGGTACATATCTGTGGCTTTTGGTGTCGAAACTCTGGCGTCAAAGGGTCCAGAATCTCACCGCCTTTATAGAGACCTATACGGTTGATAAAAGACTCATGCGACTAAAAGGCTAGCCTATATTTTGGGCAACGTATAAGCGTTGCCGTCCAACGCGGTAAGGCGACCAGCGTTTTCGGAATGTTCCCAACCAACGGTGGTTTGGGGGCTGTTTATCATCTGTATTTTATTAAACTGTGGGGTATATTAAGTGTATATTTTTATTTTAATCGCGAATTTAAATATTTGTGAACTTATAATATTATTCGATCAAAATATAGATCTGGCTACTTCAGAACTTCTGAGATTTGGTGGGAGGAGTGGGGTATGGTATGAGCAGGCCATTATTTTTGCACATTATTGTTTATAACTCGGAAAGTGAAACTTTGGACCAAAGTATATGTACATATATTTGAAATGAGTATAAAGTCCTTATTTGATGATGTTGATCAAGTATTCACTCTTGGGCTTCTTCTTTAATACTTTATTAAAAAAAATATAATTCTAAAATTGTGTACATATGTTAGATTTCTATTATTTGCATTGCTGATTGTTGATATTAAGCGTTGTTTACGTAACCATGACTACCAGTCTGTTTCCTACTGGTATTTATTTTAATCAACAAATTAAACAAGTACCTCTTTGTATGATTCGATTAATAAACTTTTAATATCTATTTAATCGTTCAATATCCTTCTACACGTCATACGATATGACGATATCTGTTCCGATTCTATCAAGGCTAAGGTCGGTATTGAAGGCCGCAGATGCAAATCGATGCTTTAATAAATAATAAATGTTGCGTGTGCAGAGACGCGCATGCTCTGTATCCAATTTCATGGTAACAGTTAAATAAATTATTCAAAGGTTCAAGTATATTCTTTGTACTTGTGTACTTAGGTTTATTGTAGTAAAAAGCCGATGTTCTATTCTGAATTTAAAAAGCATTTTTAAATTAATCAACCGTTGTAGTTTACGCATGAGTATTGTTCTAGAGCTTCTTACAATATACTTAACAATATTATAAAATTCTAAACATGTCGTGTCTGTAAATTATTAAAACAACTGGAATACACTATATGAACGATGCAATTTTTTTTAGATTTCTTGTCTGTTTATTCGGGATTCACTTAAAAACTACTGGGTCGATTTCGATGCGGTTTTCGCTGATCGACAGCAAATTCTTAGACTTAAAATACTTTTTATGCTGGGAATCCCGCGGGAATTTTTTTGGGAATGATTTAAAATGGCCAGATTATAAAAAAATCTAATTCTAATGTGATAGTTTTACTGATCGATAGTAATAAATATAATAATAGTAATAAGTTTAATGTAATAAAATGTGTGATTTTTTCGTCCCGGTAAGCCCGCGGCAATTTTCCCGGAAGCGGTTTAAAGTTGTTCGGGTGCATAAAAATTAGCTTATTTCCACATAGTTTCCACTAAAATGATAGCTTACATTCTTTTTTTGAATGTTGCGATAGTTTGTGTGCCGGGAATCCCGCGGGAATTTCAAGTCAAGCTTGGACGAAGCTCTTAAGCCTAGTCGCACTACGCTAGTAATTTAGTCGAGTACTAAGTAATTTAGTAACTAAACGTCTCTGAACAACAAAAATGTAGTCGAGTATATTAGCTAATAATTTAGTTGACTCGATCCATTTCGTGCTATCTTTTGTGGCGAGTAGCGTTTCCTACCACGCGTCATTTCTTACTCGTTCATTTGTTCTAAACAAGTACGAACCCGTCGTTTTAGTCGAGTACAGCTGCCGCAAAATGTCTTTTCGCTAAAGCCAAGAAATAGCTTTAAAATTTGTTACTGCGTATTTACAACATGAATGCTTGCGGAATGTTAAATTCTAAAATAACGATTGCCAGTAGCTTTATTAGCTTATTTATTACGTTGAACGTTCATCTTGCAAAACACCACTGTGTACTGTATTCGACCGTAGTGCGAACGATTTTTGGGCAGTAGCGATTATTTTAGTTACTAAACTACTCGGTACTCGACTAAATTACTAGCGTAGTGCGAACTGGGCTTTATTATAAATAATTTTATTAAAGATTGTGTTAGTTCTTTTTCGATATATAATTTTCTTACTATATCCATGTAAATAGATACAATATAAATCACTGTTTTATACGGCAGAATGGGTGTACTTTCACGTTTTCATAATATTCATGAAGTTTCTTTTACGGTAAATGTTATGTATGAATAGGGACTAAGGCCGAGCAACGTTACGTTTTCTTCTTTGTGTCGTTTTTGTTTAGATTTTTGGCGGTTTCGAAATCAGTTGTTTAGTAAATAGGTATAAACAGTACAACAGTTTATAATTTGTTACTGGTAGACTCTATCGTAAAAGAACAAGGTTAAACAGTAGATTATAACATTACTATTTTATTGCTATGCTTGTTCTGGTTGTACATAGTATTAACCGATATCTCGTAAAATTAGTAACTTCAAATAACATCTCTGTAAATGTAGTTTAAGATGCCTTCCAGGTTGTTGAACTGACGACCTACACAAGTCTGTTGGTAGGCGCTTGATGAAGAAGGTGGAAGACCGAGATATATGGCTAAAACTTACGGAGGTCTCCGACTATGAGTGACCAACGATTGGCAGACGACAGAACCAAAAAATTGTTTTGATAAATTTTGATCAATGAGGCGGGATTGGCTATGAAAATTAGCGCTGTGCTGGAGGAAATTCCAGCACAACTTTATGATGAGTTGCCGACCTCGTCTGTTGGAAATACGGCGTATAGGATCTTTAATTTAACTTTCTTCTTTTAGGGATGATTAAATTTTTTGCTACATGGCAAAGTTAGTAAAAGAATTCTTCTATGTATTCAATGAAACTATATAAATCTTTATTCTGTTGCAGTGTAATAATTTGATTTTCACTGCCATTAACAGCTCACTAATGTAGGCATATCTAAATTGGCGCCACGCGACTCGGTCTTCAGCTTTAATCATCCAACCCTTACCGGCGATCTTGTGCAAGTCATCGGTCCACCAAGCCGGAGAGCGTCTACTTCGTCTAGGACTCTTTCTTGTAGGCGCGTATCGCTCGACGGGCCCCAGAACTCCTCAGTCGCTCAGGGTCGGTCACAGTTACGGACGAGGCTGGAGCCAAAACCGCTCAGGCCATAGAGACCGACGTTCGAAATGCCCTGGGGGTCATCCGCCATGTGGCAAAGGTCCCCAAGGGACTAAAAGGGACTTTTATGAAGTCCCTAAACGATTCGGTCTCTATCATCAGTGACGCCTTCGAGGTGTTGAGAGGCCGCACCGAGTCTGATGAAATCAGACGGCTCGAAGCGGCCAATAGACGCCTCGAGGCCGAGATGAAGGAGATGAAGAAGGAAGTGGCCAGTCTCCGGGCCGAGTTCGCCCGACCCCGGTTAGTACCGGCCTCCAAAACACCGATGCCGAAGCCTCCGCCTCCGCCGCCCCTACCTCGATCGTCGTCGTCGTCCATATTGGAAGGGCGGTTCAAGGACCAGGACGAGCTGTTGCGCCATCTGACCCTATCGCTCGGGGCCATGATGGACGCAAAGCTGGCCGCCCTGGATGACCGCCTTCTCCCGGAGAGGCGAGTTCGCCCGCCGCTGGCTGTAGATGCCCGGCGGGCGAGTACGCAGCAGACCCCTGTATCCGGGACAAGGCAGGCTAACCGCCCTCCCGAGGATTTCCCTCCGCTACCCGCGAAAAGGAAGCGAGGTGGCGGAGAAGGTAATGTCAGCGCTAGCACTCCGAGGCAAAAGGAGCTCGCTAGGGCTGACAAATCGACCCCAGATCTGCCCCCAAGGCAGGAAGAAGGTTGGTCGGTGGTGGCTCGTAAGCCTAAAAAGAAGAAGCCACCGACCCAACCCAGTGGCGCGGGCAGGACTGCCCAGCCCAAAGAGAAGCAAAGACCGCCGACGCGTCCGGCGAAAAGGGGTCCGCGTATGCGGGTGCCTAACACCACTGCGGTGATCCTCACATTGTTACCCGCAGCGGTGGAAAAAGGCATCAGCTACGCGGACGTAATGCAGAAAGCGAAAGCTAATATAAAGCTCGGCGATCTTGGCATCGGTGGAGTTAAACTGAAGACCGCGCGAACAGGAGCCCGTATGCTCCTTCTCCCTGGCAAGGACAGCGGGGAGAAAGCCGATGCCCTCGCCGCGCGGCTCAAGGCAGTCCTGCCTGAGGATGAGGTTAAGGTGTCCAGGCCCGAGAGATGTTTGAACGTGCGTATCTCGGGCTTGGATGACTGCACCACAACGGATGAGGTCGTGGCCGCCGTCGCCCGGGTCACAGATGTTGCCGCCAGTCGCTTCAGCTCCAGCGCCATACGTCTGGGCCCGGATAGACTGGGCTATGCTATCCTGGCATGCCCAGTGGCGGCGGCCATAAAACTAAAGGACAGATCGAGAGTCATGGTGGGGTGGGCCTCGGCAGACGTTAAAGTCTTGCCAGCCCGGTCAGAGCGGTGCTGGCGCTGCCTAGTGGCAGGTCACGTGGCCTGTACCTGCTCCTCCCCTGTCGACCGCAGTAAGGATTGTTACCGCTGCGGTCAACCGGGCCACCCCGCCGCTACGTGCCAAAATGCGCCACACTGCAGCATCTGCAGCGCGGCTGGCCGTGCGGCTGGTCATTGGATGTGCAGGGGAGTGCCGGTCGCGCGTAAAAGCGCGGGCCCCCCCACCAACAAGGGGTCCACCACCACTAATAAGGTGGACCAACACTCAAAAGGCGACAAAAAGAAACAACCCCGGAAAAGGAAGCGTAACAGAAAAGGTCCTAGGCAGGCTGCGGCTGCTAACACTTCTCTACCGCTGCGGCCGCAGCGGCCGCAGCCGAAACCGCGTTCGCAGCCGCCGCCGCCGTCGCCAGCGCCCGGGACCACTAGGATGGAGGAATAAAAGTCGTCCCAATGGCTCTCCTAGTGGTCCAGGGAAATCTGAACCACTGCGCCGCTGCCCAGGACTTGTTGGTGCAGAGTTTGGCGCAGTGGGGCATCCAGCTGGCCGTAGTCGCCGAGCCATACTACGTCCCCCCCCGTTCTGACTGGGCGGGGGATCTTGATGGCTCGGTGGCTATCATCGTCCGGACCGCCGCCGCATGCCCTCCCTTAGCCGATGTGGTAAGGGGACGGGGCTATGTGGCGGCAACGATCGGGGAGATTGTGGTCCTTGGGGGCTACTTCTCCCCGAACCGACGGCTCGCCGATTTCGAAGGTTGGATAGAGGAAGTGGGCACTGTGGTGGCCCGCAGCCGACCTCGCCCCGTGCTCGTGCTCGGGGACCTCAATGCAAAATCCGTGGCTTGGGGATCTCCGAGTACGTGCGCACGCGGCGAGGCGCTCGAAGAATGGGTCATCGAAAAGGGTCTCGTAGTTCTCAATCGGGGCTCCGTACACACGTGTGTGCGCCAGCAGGGCGGCTCAATTGCCGACGTCTCGTTTGCCAGCCCTGAATTGGCGCGCCGTGTGCGGGACTGGAGGGTCGTCACGGGCGTGGAGACGCTCTCCGATCATCGCTATATTCGGTTCAGCGTCTCCGCCCGAAATCCGGACCCGCCGTCCCGAGAGCCCCCGGTAGGAGACTGTCCGCGCTGGGCATTGAAAAAGTTGGATCGGGAGGTGTTCAAGGAGGCCCTGATCGTCGCCACCTGGGCATCAGGGCCCGATGCGAACCCTCCCGACGTAAATGTTGAGCAGGAGGCAGATAACCTACGGTCGCTCGTCACAGGCGTCTGCGATGCGGCGATGCCGAGGAGGGGTCGATTCCGACCTTTCCGAAAGGTGTACTGGTGGAGCCCCGTACTCGAGGGGCTAAGGCGCGCGTGCAATAGCGCGCACCGCCAGTACACCCGACACAGACGACGGCTACGCTGTGCAGCAGACGCAGCGGCCGTAGAGGCTCAGCTGTACGAGGGGTACAGAAGCGCCAGGAAGAACCTACGCGTCGCAATCCGCGATGCGAAGAACGCGGCCTGGGGGGAGCTCTTGGAAAGCCTAAACCAAGACCCTTGGGGGCGCCCTTTCAAGATGGCACGGAACAAGCTCCGTGCCTGGGCGCCCCCGCTAACCGAGTCTCTCCCCAGGGACACACTACGTGACGTGGTTGGCGCTCTGTTCCCTTCAAGGGCTGAGCACGTGCCTCCTGCAATGGCCCCGCCAGAGGCGGAGCCCAGCGCGGATAGAGACCCTGTGCCCACCGTGGACCGGGTAGAGCTGGGGGTGGCTATGCTACGGCTAAAGGCTAAGAACGCCGCCCCCGGCCTCGACGGCATTCCAGGGCGTGCGTGGGTTTTGTCCTACGACGCCCTCGAACCCCGACTGATGAGGCTTTTCGGCGCATGTCTGGAGCAGGGCCAGTTTCCGCAACGGTGGAAGACCGGAAAGCTGGTCCTGCTGCGTAAGGAGGGGCGCCCTGCGGACTCACCGTCCGCCTACCGGCCCATTGTGCTGCTGGACGAGGTTGGAAAGCTCTTCGAGCGTATCATCGTCGACCGCCTCGTCCAGCACTTATCGACGACGGGGCCGGACCTGGCGGACAACCAGTTCGGTTTCCGCACGGGGCGCTCCACAATCGACGCTGTAATGCGCCTGAGAAGCCTGGCGGAGGAAGCAGTCTCCCGGGGCGAGGTATTATTGGCGGTGTCTCTTGACATCGCCAACGCCTTTAATTCCTTGCCCTGGCCTTGCATCATGGAGGCACTCCGGTATTTCGGGGTGCCGTCCTACCTCCGCCGAATAGTCGGGGATTATTTAAATGAACGAGCCGTCATTTACCCGGTCCACGAGGGATGGAATCGGCGAGCCATGGTGTGCGGTGTTCCACAGGGGTCGGTTCTTGGTCCCCTCCTGTGGAACATCGCATACGACTGGACGTTACGCAGCAGGGTCCTCCCCGGCGTCAGCATCATATGCTACGCGGATGATACCCTGATCGCAGCACGAGGGAGGACCCACCGGCAGGCGTGCCTTCTAGGCACGGCTGGGGTGTCCTTAGTAGTAGGCAGGATCCGGCGTCTTGGACTGGAGGTGGCGCTTCAGAAGACCGAGGCCGTGTTCTTTCACGGTCCTCGAAACCGTCCACCTCCAGACACTGCTATTATAGTAGGAGGCATCCGCATCGGCATCGGGGAGACCATGAAATACCTTGGATTGGTCCTCGATAGCCGGTGGGATTTTTCGGCACATTTTCGGCAGCTGCTCCCCAGACTCAAGGGGGCAGCGGGTGCGCTGTCGCGCTTGCTCCCCAACATCGGGGGGCCGAACGCCACGTGCCGAAAACTCTTCGAAGGCATCGTACGGTCGATGGCCCTCTACGGGGCCCCTGTATGGGCGGATCGCCTGACGGCCAAAAACGCTCCGCTACTGCGTCAAGCACAGCGCATAATGGCCGTCAGGGCAATAAGGGGATACCGTACGGTGTCCTTTGAAGTGGCCTCGCTACTCGCCGGATCCCTCCCATGGGACCTGGAAGCCAGGGTCCTGGCGTCACTGTACGTGTGGCGCAAAGAGGCCCTGGCCAGGGGCACCAGACCCGCGCCTCGCGAAATCGAGGCGTGCAGGTCGGAGCTCTGCCAGGTCGCCGTGGGAGTCTGGGAAGATCGCCTCAGACGCCCCAGCGCGGGCCCCGCCACCATCGAGGCGGTGAGGCCCGTCCTGCCGGATTGGATTGGACGAACTCACGGCACCCTGACGTTCAGGCTGACGCAGGTCCTCTCGGGGCACGGCTGCTTCGGGAGGTACCTGTGTCGCCTCGGCCGCGAGCCGACGTCAGGGTGCCACCATTGCGACACAGGCGACGAGGATACGGCGCTGCATACCCTACAGCGATGTCCTGCATGGACGGAGCAGCGCCGACAGCTCGTCGCCTTCACCGGATTCGACCTATCGCTCCCGGCCGTGGTTCGCACCATGGTCGGGAGCCGCACCGGATGGGACGCCGTCTCCTCCTTTTGCGAGCACGTTATGTTTGCGAAGGAGGAGGCGGAGCGGGAGCGTGAGCGTACGTCCTTGCTCCGCTCCCGCCAAAGGAGGACGCGCCGACGCCGGAGGTCCGAGTTCGACCTTCGGCCACCGTAAGCGGGCGGCGCGGGTGGGGCCCCTAGGGGTATAGGGGTTCTCACTCACCCGCACATACCGTCGAGATGAGAGCGCGAGTGTTCCGCGCGCGCTCATCTCTCTTCCCGTGGGGCGCGTTACAGACCGCCCCACGCATGGAATAGACCAAGTTGTAGCCGGGGGATACGTCCCCTGGCATAGGAAGAGGCCCAGTGAGGGGGGCCCACGCCTGCCAGGGCACCGCGGAGTCGGGCAGCCCATTTCCCGTAGCCCTGGCATAAGGCGCAGGACGGAACACCCAGGGGTTTTAGTGGGTATCCCTAACTGGGGAGTTAGCGTGGCACCAGTTCTGACTGGGCACGCTAGTGCCACCCCCGATCTGGCGAATCCCACACTCACACGGGTCGCGAACATCCCCCCAGGCTTCTGTGCCTGTCGCGGCTTAGTCCTCAAACGGATTTCCCCTGGCAAAAAAAAAATCCGCGAAAAAGTTTGTGACCAGTGGCCACATTATATTAAATTTGTATGTATTTGCCCCCGAAAGATTGACTTCATTTTATATCGCAAACTATACCACACCCGTCTATATGTAAACTACATAAATGATAAAACTTTACAAAAATGACAAAATAGATAACATGGTCCAAGTCGACCAACTAGACCCAGTAGACCCAGTAGACCGAGTGGACCGAGTGGACCGAGTGGACCGAGTGGACCGAGTGGACCGAGTGGACCGAGTGGACCGAGTGGACCGAGTGGACCGAGTGGACCGAGTGGACCGAGTGGACCGAGTGGACCGAGTGGACCGAGTGGACCGAGTGGACCGAGTGGACCGAGTGGACCGAGTGGACCGAGTGGACCGAGTGGACCGAGTGGACCGAGTGGACCGAGTGGACCGAGTGGACCGATAAACTTTACATAAATCTATCCCAAAATGTATCCCATTATCCGGGATAAAAAGTATCCCTTGGGCACTCTCGGTATTCAAATTATATATGTACCGAGTTTCAGCCAAATCGGTCCAATAGTCTTTCCATAAAAGGATAACAAACAAAAAGACAAATATACTTTTATCCCGGAAACTATCCCATTTTCCGGGATAAAAAGTATCCTATGTTTATTCTCGGTATCGAATATATATATATACTGAGTTTCAGCCAAATCGGTCCAGTAGTTTTTACGTGAAAACGGAACAGACAGACAGACAGACAGACAGACAGACAGACAGACAGAGTTACTTTCGCATTTATAATATTAATAGGGATTGTCATTCAAAGATTTACTTAATTCCGCATTCTTGTAAGTTAAATCGTAGATGAACATACATGTATGTATTCTGGCACGTTGAATTTATATCAGGAAGCGATGAAGGTCTACGATTAAGCGAATAGTTAAAAACTCATGTGGTTTGCAATGGTTTTGTTGTCTCAAATTTATATTTTAGGCTTAATGAAAAGAAAAAAAACAAGAGCTCGCGATGAATGACACACTGTATCTATAACATTTAATTAAAATTACTTTATCAAAATATAGAATGCTTCCTTAAAATTATAGATTACATGGATACCATAATAATTCCAAAGAAGTTCAGTTTAAGGTACGTACAAACCACGTGTTTGATATTTGTAGCTAACATTGCCATGTTCGAAAACAATAATTAAGAACAACGTTTTCAAAAAACTTGTAAATTAGTGTTGTACTTGTTATACTAAGTAACATGTACATTAAACAAAAACATTATCTTAATTCCTAACATGCATGTAAGGACCTATATAGGTATTCCGATGGGTTCAACCTTTCGAAAGATTTTAGAAATAGAAATAATTTCATTTAATTTGTATTGTTTCCATGACACATGTTAGAAATATGGAAACCAATACAAAAATGACAATGCCGAGTAATAAACGTAACTTTCAAAATGCTGACGCTCTTAATATCGTGAAAATTAACACAAGCGCTTTATGAAATGGGATCATAGCAATGGTCTCAGTAATTCCTAACTTTGTTTATATAAAGTTCTGCTTAACTGCCCTAGTATGGAACTGTCATTCATTATAGAGTAAACAATTTATATTCAAACTATGTGTCACAATAAATTGTAGTCAATATCCATTGAATTAATAAGACAGTATTGTACCAATTAAGTATAACGATAGAGATTGACAGAAGAAAGCAACTGGCTACGGGAATGACGGGGGAAAGTGGTCCGCTGGTTTTGTTCTATAAATTATTTGGAATAATGGCCAATAGTTAGAATAGTAATGCTGGTGACAGTTTACGTCTCTGAGGTGTTGGAAGCAGAGACCGAGCAGTATTGATTGGACATGCCGATTGCTATTGGGTCGACACGTGTGTATCTGACGAGATTTATCGGCAAAGCTCGGTGTTCTGTTTTTAATAGTATTTGCATGAATATAATATTGTATTCAGAAATGAGTCAGTATTATTTAGTGGTTAGTTTTTATTTAAAAATAAATTTTATCTGTAGTAGATATACTTCTATTTGCTTTTCTCATAGAAGTTAAATTACGTACAATTTCTTAATTTAAAAAAAATATATGAATAATATATAAGTCCCCAATTCCACTTTTGCACTAGATGGCAACGCCGATGCATTGCCTGAAGTACAGGGCAGCCTTTTGGTCACGTGAGACTTCTATCAAACGCGATGATACATCTCAATAAACCGATAGATAGGTTTCAGGACCCCATGACCCCAGAGTTTCGACACCGAACGCCACAAATATGTATCCATTGTTTTATCCATTATCCATTCTTGTAACAGCATATATATCTATCTAAACATTCTCATCTTAGCTGAGTGACGATTTTTGTGGTCTATCACTTTAGTGGCCCAACATTCAGGACCGTATAACATGACTGGTCATATGATAGATTTACATATCTGCCCTTTTAATTTTTGATTGATTAATTAATCGAATTGAACAAAAATTTTCTACAAATACCAGTCGAGACTAAGTGATCAAACAATGTACGAAGTTAATAGAAATGTAGCCGACTTGTAGGCGTTACAAGTAATGGTCGGCAATTGCTTATTTTTTAATCAAAACGATCATGCATTGTCGGCACACGACAACCGACCATTATTGACGCCTACTGACCATTAGCGCGCATACTCGCTGGGAAATGACTACGTAATTCATTTAAATGAACTCATATGCATCTAGTGCTATTAGAATACGTAATCGGTTCTAATTATGGCTTTTAAAATTAGATTTACGAAGCTTTTTCCTTGTAATTTAAGTTTTTTAAGGTAATAAGTAATAACAAGTTGAGAATTCTTTCTCAAGCTTTTCTCATACTTTTGTTTAGTTATGGTCCATTCCAGATTAATTTATTTTAAATCACGCAAGTGTTTTATGTTATGATTTTTTAGGGTTCCCTATGGAAACGGCAAAAGAGAAATCATGTAATGTCATGTTCATCCATCTGTCTGTATGTGTAAGATCTGAGCTATTTTACTTGAAGATTACTGATAATCAATCAATCATTTATTTGTACTATATCTACGAAATTTGGCACTACATAGATACTATATGCAATTTGTTAGGACATGTTTTCTGCTTTATAAACCGATATGCAATTACTGTATTGGAAATGTAGAAAAAATAAGAAATCGAGTTAACACATAATACACGTGATCGAATAATTTAAAAAAAATATTGAGATTAACCAATGGATACAGATGCATTTTACACACATAATAATATGGTTACCAAACAAACAGACTGCTGGAATTCGTGTAAGGGGTGTGTCGTAATCTAATGATTACTTGTCATTATGATGGACTGATACAAAAAATAATGACTTCCAGCATATGTCGTTATCACCACAAGATGAGAAATAAAACATCATTTGAAATGTGATGCATTACCGGGAATTCAATTTTTTCAAGTGAAACTTCTTTAGAATCGTTATGATTTGAAACTCGTTGAAACGAAAAAGCGACACTAAATTCCTCGGTATTTTGTGATTTGCCATTTTGATAATTTTGGTAGTTTTGGGTAGTTAGTTTTGTTTTATCTGTTTTTGATTTAAATATATTATGTACTAATTGTGCCCGCCGCGTCGTTCGCCTCTGCGTTTATTAAGTATTTTTTAAAACCTTCAAGATTTCGAAATGAAATATACACAACAATTTATGATCATTTTCTTTATTGGCTACAGCTGACAAACAAGCAGATGAAACACCTAATGGAAAGTGATTACCAGCGCCATTGGACATTAGCAACGCCAGCTGCGATACGAACGTGTTGTTAGTCTTTAGAATGGGTTAGCGGGAGGAGGACAAGATAGGAGAAATGGGATACAAGGGGGGAGGAGAAAGAAAGATGAAATGTGGACCGACTGGAAATGCTCGAAGTAATTTTTTCACATAGACGTCTAGACAAAAGTTTTAAAAATTGTAATTTAAGATTATCTTCATTAGCATATTATAAATAGCAAATTTCACTTAAATTTTGTCATATACTAGCATATGTCCGCGATTTCATCCACGCGTGACTTAAAATTCCCAGGACACAAAATACCGCAGCTATCGTTTTAGTGAAAACTGTGTCGGAATAAGCTCATTTTTTATGCACCCGAACAACTACAAACCGCTCCTGGGCAAATTCCCCGGATATTCCAGGGATAAAAAATATCACGAATTTTGTTATATAAAATTTGCTATCAATCAGTGAAGAGATTACATTGGAATTCGAAAGCTTTTTTAATTTGGCCGTTTTAAATCATTGCTAGAAAAATTCCCGCGGGTTTCCCTGGATAAAAAGTAGCGCAGATTTTAAGTTAAGAATTTGCTGTCGATCAGCGACAAAAGCGAAAAAACAGAAACAGACAAGAAATATAAAAAAATTGCATCGTCTTTTCCATCGTTTACATAGTCTATTCTAGTTGTTTTTTTATAAATAGCTTCAATGTACAGCCAGGGCATGTGTGGAATTTTATAATATTATAAATTTTAAAATAGCTACTGGACATTTCAATTTTTTTGTCCAACTGATAAGAAAGAGACTCATTATTTGTATTTTAAAATAAATTTAATAAGAAGGGGAGGGATTATTTCAAAGTGCCAGCTAACATTCCCGCGTCTTATTTCAAAAGAGCGGATTAAAGTGCCGCTCAGGCAGTTTTGTCTGAATGTAGCATATTGTCGTCTCCGAAATCCGAGTTGCAGAGCAAATTAACTTGTTGAAGCGCTTATTATATTACGCTGAATTAGAGTTCCTTCTCTACATCAGGCTAGTATTATAAGAAACCTTTGTCACGGGTGCCTAAATCCGAGTAGTGTAAGTGTACCGTGTAGTGTGTTAAAAGGGTTTAGTTACTTTTATCAACACTAATAGTCGGATGTGTAACAAAAATGCATATTATACTTTCATTAATTCTCAGTAGACTTCTATTTGTACAGTTGTTGAAATTTCCTGAATTTTCGGATAATAATCGATACTTTGTGTTTGAAGTTGCCCTCTTTAGGCGATTGCTAAACATAGGCATAAACGTTCAAATGGACAGGTGTACAAACATAGCCAATGTGAGAACATTTCACAATGCGTTTAGCGCGTTTTAAGGGCGTATTTTTGCCTTGGTATGCTTTAGTTTGTAGGTTACCGTTTGAAACATAGTAACGAAAACTGAGGAAATAATGCGCTTTTGTTATTTGATCGGTATAGATCAATTAGATTTGTAAAACATTCAGCTTGGATGTTTTTATATCTGTTCATTTTTCTACTATGTAAAATTATACTGTTTATCTACTTGTACTGTCTGTTGGTTAACAAGGATATAATTAGAATATAGTTTATAAGCGTAATTAATATAAGACTAGCTAATCCTGGCTACGCTTCGTTGTGGCTCGTCTGATATTAATTGTGACGGAAGTCAATTTATGGACTAGTTTTCAAATTTTGCGGGGACATAAATAATACTGAAGTATAATTTTTATATAATGTAAAGATAAGTATTAACATTAAAATTGCAGTCTCGCTACTATCATCTCAATAGATAGATAACTCGTTATTGTACACCAAATTATAAACAGACAGATGTAGAAAAAGATAGTACAATATTGTTATACCTAACTTAACTTTAACAGTAACTGCTTTAACGTATTATAACATTATATATATATAACGGTCTTATTCATATTGAATCAGAGTAAGTTTGAAGGATTTTTTATGGTTCTTAAAGAAGCTTTCAAACTTACTCTAACTCAATATGAATATGACCGTTAGGCTTTTATTACACAAAGATGAAGTCAAGATCAGTTCATAATGTGTATGTATAAATGAATTTATGTAAATACTAAGTGTAAGGAAATTATCTTATACGAGTAGCATTCAGTTGTATAGTACTTTAGATGGCAAAGACAAGTAGGTGCAGTCGAGTTCAACAATTGTAGCGTCCGCGTTCGTGCCCTAATGTTTAGCAAAATTGACTCTATTTGTAATGTTTGACCTGGGGTTACCGTGAAAGTTGCCTGTTGAGAGGTTGAAAATGAGATATGTCCCCACAATCACTATTGCAGACGTTAGAAACATCTTACAAATTTCTCATAGTAACAGTATCCGTACTAGTTTAAAAAAGTAAATACGAAACTTTTTTCAGTTGTGACGGTAATGTTCTATTTTATAGATAATTTTTACCAATTTATGAATGCGAAACTGTTTGATATTCAGATTGATTTTTCTTTCTTTTAAATTTCGATGGATTCGTTATTTAAAAGATATCCTCGGAAATCTATACTGTAATAAATCTGTAATAGGTTCTATTTTTTTTTTAGTTTGTACAATGCGTATAAAAATGTGAAAAAATCAGGGGGGCTAATTCGGATTGATTCCGAGAATACAATTTTTAGAATTTTTGTAATCTATCTGTTGAGCATCGCGTGAAAACTACTAAATGGATTTAAATGAAACTCTACTTAGAGGTAGCTCATATCCCAGGGCGTAACTTAGGATACTTTTTATCCCAATAAATGGCGTCGTGTCCGTGGAATAGACGAAAATAGCGAAAAAGATAGCGCTGCGCTGGTATATTTTTGGAAACTATAGAACGTATACAAATGAAACTCGACATAGCTGGCTGGCTGCTGCCTTATAACCCGAGTTAACACTTAGGATACATTTTCTCCCGATAAATGAAGTCTTTTTCTTAGAATGGTTGGATTACCCAGTCAGATGGGACTGCAATCGCGTTTTTCAATTAACTAACAAATACCTACGTTGTCATAAACAACATGTCATTTATTCATTGTATTACTTCAAATCAGGTTGGCTTCGATTCACCTCTATGCTTTGCTGGGCAGTTGTCTAGACTATATGATATGTACTTTGTTTCGATGTTATTATTAAGTATATATGTTTTTATATTATATAAAAAAACTAATTAAGTTTTTATGTAAGTAAAATAAAGTTACTGCCTAGGGTTTGAGATGCGGCGTAGCTGCGGCTTGCAGTCTTTAAATTGTAAATTTTAACTCACGACATTGACATAATTGATAATAGACTTTTTGCGGTAATGCTGGTATTAGACGGTTCAACCAAATTTATTCTATTTTGTTGAAATGTATGGAATTCAAAGGACAAGACGGTATTCCACGTTGAACGATTCAAATTTATTGTTTATATAAATCACTGGTTGGTTCATCCAAATTCAAAAACAGGAATGAAACGTCTAATTTTGGCTTAACTAGAAGTAATCTACAGTTGTTATTTATTTTTAACTAGATTTATAAATTTTGTTTTCCAATAAAACTGCACCTTAAACCATTCGAGTTACCGTAAAAAACTCTACTGTTTTTATATAGGTATAGTAGTATATTTTGTCACATGTCAGTCATGTAAACTATCAGTCAAAACTCGAGTTATTGTTTAAAAATTTGGAAGCCACGAAAAAACAATACATCTACGTTACTGGAATACACTAGCTACCCATATCGAGGTTGCTTTGATGTAAGGCTGTCTACGTTCGGACTATGTTATACAGTAAATATAAGTTCTTTTATTTGTTTGTTTGTCCTTTTACGGGGACTTTCGGGCCAAAGAAATGTAATGAGTTGACATATGGCCTAAAAACAAGTGTTATAATTTTCTATTACAAAATGGAAAACATCAGCCCTAAATTCTACCTGGAAGAGGAGAATCTTAAAATAAGGTTACAAATAAAATAAGTTATCATATAATCTATATATATATATATCATTGAAATCCACGTATATAGTGACTCATCACTATATCTCAGGAACATTAATACCTATAGACTTGACATTTGGCATGGACCTTCCTTTCGCGAAGTAGAGGTCAGTTAAGAACGGATTTTACGGCACGCGAAGCGGGTGGGTATCATTTAGTATATAATAAAATAAGGTATAAAAGAAATATAGATTTATGTGAAGACATTTCAACAATTATTATAACAATATGAAGACACCACACGATTATTGGTTGAATTTTGACATTACTTGTATAGAGCTTATGTTAAATTTTAAATGATAGTAAGGCAAACGAACGGTCGGTATGATATAGTAACGTTCCATAATTCATTCAAAATAAATAAACTCATTACAATTATTAAAAATATCAACGATAAACAGAAATCTTAAATGGGTGTATATGTGAGTTATTTGCGCCCCGTTTTCTCCTAGTCCTTTTATACCTGACGATTTATCTAAAATGAATATTGATGAATACAATTGGTCAAATTTACAAACCTTGCTAAACCATATTTATACAAGAATGATTCTAATTTCAAGCGTTAATGAGTAAATATTAAATTCAGCTCAGAGTATTAGATTAAAACGAAAATGTTATTTACGCTTCTAATAAAGTTCCCTGTGTACATAGGGTAGTCTGCTGTGTGTTATTATAGCCGTAATATAATTAGGGGAAGCAGATATTTTGTTTTAATAAATTTATTTCGGTTACTAAAGTGTACGCTACCCTTTAATGTCGCGTTCCTACTTGCAAATAGCTTGGCTTTAAAATCACCTAAAGTGCCATTGAATAATGTATTTAGTACAACAGTTACTCGTTTCTCATGCTAATTACCCGTATTTACTTACATCCGACTTTATAACACCATAACAACCCAAATATTTGTTTATATATTCGAAAATTATACGAAAAAATTATGAGTGTGGGAATTGAGATGTCGAGCATCGATATCGTGCGCTTATTTTACAGTTATCGCATCATTGTTTTGTTGTATGCAGGTTGATGTGTGGGAGGTGCGATAAGAAATTAGGGTGTGAGCATTTAGGTGCTACACCTTGCACCTTTGTTTTTCTAAGCGTTATATAAAGCGGATAACACACGGTTTACGGTCTTTCGATTTGGATACTATATATAATATACTCTTAGATGTCCCACTGCTGGGCTCGAGCCTCCCATTATAGGGGAACGGACAGTATACCCGCCATTTTTGTTCAAGGCGGCTTGGCAGGTTGGACACATCGGTTATCTCGATTGCATCACGATGTTTTCCTTCACCGTTGTTAGCATGTGGTAATTGCAACAATATGCACATTAGGTTAGAAAACTGCCTAAGCGGTGCATGCGTTCCGGCCAGGATGTAACCTCTGAGTTTGGGCCGCGTGCGCTAGCCATAATGCTACCACGACTTATATCAATTTGGTTAAACCAACCAATTTTTAAAACAACCAACCTTTATTAGATATAGTAAATGATATTTTTTTTAACGAAAATAAAACCGACTTTAAACTAAAAAAGCAAAAATTAATATTTTCTACATCTTGAAGTCGGTGCGAAGTAAAACATAAAATTTATAGTAATTTTTTTGCTAGTGTATTGTTGTTTTTTTATGTTTTACTTGGACTTCAAGATGTACTAGAGAATATTTATTTTTGTTCTTTAGTTTGAAGTCGGTTTTGTTTTTGTTGCGCAGATAATTGAATAGCTTTAGAAACAATATATTACGCGCCTGTATAAATTGTACTACTGGCACTCGTATACAAGTGCCATCTCGATGAATGTAGGCGCTCTCCAACAAGGGGTGCTCTCGATTTCCCTGGGATCCATTCATCAGATCCTGACTTGGTAGCAATGGAACCTCAATGAAGTCTCATAACAAACATACAAATAAAATAATATACAGGCGACTTGCGAACCTGCACCGTTTTGAAGTTAGTTTAAAATATATTTAAAAAGTTACTTTCGTAAATATACTACTACACTATAAACTAGATGTGATTACGTTATGCAGGATTCACGAGTAACGTGAATGCTAATAGTAACAACTATAGGCTAAATGTATGATGCTATGTAAATTTTATTTCGTGCTAGGTCTACAGTAATGGGGCCCATTTCTGCTGTTACTATCTCATCAAAATCGCGGGACACTGTCGTCTCAATCGTAGGTTTGCTTGATTTCCGTATTCTGTTAAGACCAAAGGCGTGCCTGTAGCAAGCTACTCTATCTTTATGAATATTTGTAAGCGAAAACTCGCGAAATAAATGTTTAAAATTTTAGTAGCTTGTCAATATTCATTTCGGTTAACACTATTTTCTACTGACGGTAGTACTAATTTTTCTACTATTATTCCGCAGCGACGGTATCGAGAAGATATTGTGGATATAGTAGAATAAGAATTTTTGACACTGTCGCAATGGAATCGTACTTTGAATATCTCCGCAACGCCAAGATATTGAAATAGCAGAATTGGGCCCCTGGCCCTGTAACCTTAGTAACACTATTCAAGTGTGTCAATACAATAATATCACTAATATCGACCCAAATATTAGCGTGAAGATTACGAAATTATACAGTGAGTGGTGGAAAATGTTGGTCATCGATTCGTATGGTTATTCAGTTTTACAGTTATATGGAAACTGTTATTTGAATTTATTGCTAACCATACAGTGGGGAATTGAGGTGTCATTTGTGTGATTTACAACTAATATTAGTTATATTAGAATTCGAATATTTAATATGCCCTTTGGTATTCATTAGTAATTTTTAGTCGAAGATTAATTGCACTCATAACAACGATTATAAATGAATCTATGAAAGTCTGTGCGTGTGTAATATAAATCATATAATAATTTTATAAAGGCGTAGAAACGTCGGTCTATCCATGCAGGAATGGAGGAACTTGTTTATATCACGTGAAAACTCGATCCTATATGCCGGATGACATTGAATACTTTTTATTCAGAAAAATAACGTTGTACCTGTGGGGTAGAGAAACCAAAACCAAAATAACACCGAGGTCGCGTTTTTTAGTGCTGCCGTTGCAATTAACTAGCACTGTCATCGTCAAGGCAACGCGAACGAAGTTTCGCTGTTACAACTGATAATATAAATAATTATATATAGGATGAAGAACTTATACAATGAATTAAGAAAAATAACCATATTCGGAAAATAAATAATTTGTTTTTAGTAACATTTTTGTTTGTATGGTAAATATTAATTGTTTAGTTAAATTGTATTTTTGAATTATCACAAGAACGTTAACGGGGAATTACATATAATAGCCACATATAATAGTTTAAACCGTGGCTGCGCCGCCGGTCAACGTCTACTTATAAATAAAAAAAAAAATATTCAATTGATTATTATTTTGTTCTTTATCTAAACAAGTTCTGTATACATAAGCTTACAGGTCGTTTTCTAAATGTTGTTCTTTATCTAGCAGTGTATTGGAAAACAGTAATTTTATCATAGTTGTATATGTATTGGTCAATAACCCGAACATAACCTCAAATATTCAGTTAGTAAAATTAAGATTTCTCTGAAACTTGGACAAAATTTTTTGAATT
The DNA here is from genome assembly GCA_019925095.2 of Dendrolimus kikuchii. Taxonomy (NCBI): domain Eukaryota; kingdom Metazoa; phylum Arthropoda; class Insecta; order Lepidoptera; family Lasiocampidae; genus Dendrolimus; species Dendrolimus kikuchii. Next base: position 12,377,767 of record CM034408.1, read on the forward strand.
TAATTCCTGAATATGACAACCAATAAAATTATCCACAATATAGGATAAGAATCATCAAGGTACACTACATTTGACATGAAGCCCAAATCACCTAACAAAGTGAGCATTCTCCTTTCCCAAGAAACCGTGTAACCGTACAAAGATGTGTGACACTAGTGCCTGAAGTGGATTTATAAAATATGTGTCCGACAGACAGGTCACCAGTGCTCCACCCCATGGGTACCAACAAGGAAGGGTTTTGTGTACATTATGTTCGATGTTTGTTTTTGCGCAGTATCCTGGATATTTTGGTAAATTTTAACCGGGAAAAATCTACTTAATTGTAACTTTTATATTCAGTTGGAATACAAAACCTAAGTTTAAAAGCTCGAAGACGCCAGGAGGGTAATAGTTAGCTATGAAACAGGATCAACGCTCATTAAAATGTAGGCATTTGAATGTTAAAGTAATTTGACAGATGAAACAATTTTTTGTATGCTATATTAAAAATTACAGACCAGGTGTTTGATGCAGCTTGTTATAAATGCTAAAGATGCTTTTATTCAAGATAACTGTTCTGAGTATAACTGTATTTTTTTGTTTAATTGTTTCACGTAAATTTACCACAGCTGTTATATTTTTACATATTCGTGAATTTTATGACTCCTTAACTAGTCACAAAAGTCGCTCTTATCTAGCTCCTTATGCTTAGTTGTCGTTGTTTTAACCTGCCAAAAAAAAGATTAAAATTGACTGCTGGCATCGAATAGATATCTGTGTATATATATACTTTTACCATGTATATCTATCTATCTGCTCCGGTGGTTCGGGCATGTGGAAAGAATGCACGATGAAAGAATGACTAAACAGATATACAATGCAAAAGTGGATGGATGCAGAAGTCGTGGAAGGCCACGACACACCTTCCATGATCAAATTGATCGTGTACTAGCAGAAGGTGATGTCAGGAGCCTTAAGAACAGACGAGCTTGCATGACAAGAGTTATGAATGTCAAAGAGGCAAGTGAGGTGTGTAAGAATAAGCCTAAATGGCACTCTGTTGTTCGTGCCTACCCCGCAAGGGAACTGGCGTGAAGTTATGTATGTATGTATGTATGTATGTATATCTAATCACAGACGAAGAAAACTACATACATATCAGGGGCCGTCCACAAATAACGTCACACGAATTTCATGATTTTTGACCCCTCCCCCGCCTTTTCACAGCTGGTCACATTCCCACAACCTACCTCCCTAGTGTAACACCACATATTTTGCAATTTTACATCAAGAAATCATTAAATTAAAACAGCAGTTGAGTAATTTGTTTTATTTCCATTTAAATTATTTTTTAAAATAAATTAAACACTATACTCATACAGATAGAGTTGGAAATATTTTATAATTTTTCGTTAATACTTAAAATTTCGTATTTTAAAGTTTAAACATATTTAATAAAACTACGTTTTAACGGTTTTAAGCGCGGTAATTTTATTCGATTTTGGTTTTTCCGACGTTTCGGCCACTTTTCAGTGACCGTGATCACGGAAGACAAACATGTCAAGTGTCAACGAGTATTGTTAAACTTTTGTTTAGCCTACCGCCAACTTGTTAATTTTAATTATTTAATTTTAATTTTGTTTATTATTTACTCTATGGGAGCCTAATCTATTTTACTACCGCTTCGCAACATGTTATGGCTTGAAGAGAAGAAGCGGCGCAAGAAACTCTTCAGCAAACATGCCTAGCTCTAATAATTTTATATATTATTAAAATGAGTGGAAGGAAAATTAAAGTAATTATCAGTCAACTTGGTTTGTGTTCCGTTGTACGCAGAAAGAGCTCACAGTGTCTTGAGGTCTGGCAGCTCTTACGTGGGAGGTATATAAAAATGTTTGGTAAAATCAATTTTATAAAATTTTACGCTAAATAGAAATTTACAATCTGTTACAGTATAATAAAATCCTATTTAATAGTTAGAACTAGTAAAAATGGAGCGAACTAATCCAGATTAGTGGATATCCATAAATTATATCTAATATAGACCATATATCCAAGTCTCTCAACGGGCTATGGAGCGAGCTATGTTGAGTGTTTCTCTTATGGATAGAATTAGAAATAATGATATCCGTAAGAGAACTCAAGTTAACCAACAAAGCTCGCAAAATTAACAAGTTGAAGTGGCAGTGGGCCGATCACGTCTGCCACAGGACCGATGGCCGATGGAGCAAACGAGTCCTGGAGTGGCGACCGCGTCTCGGTAATTGTAGTGTCGGACACCTTCCAGCCCGCTCGACTGACGACCTATGCAAGGTCGCCGGTAGGTGCTGGATAAGGAAATCAGAGGACAGGGATGAGTGACGCCGACTTAAGGAGGCCTACGTCCAGCAGTGGACTGCGAATGGCTGTCGACGATAATATATGCTAGTCAATAATCTGTAAAGCTGTTAAAATGGCCGAAACATTAATTTAAATTGGATGAAAATGATGTTTCAGCTAACAAATCCTAAGTTACACAATTTAATTTCCAAGTTTAAATCCCAACATTATCTAAATGTATGGCATTTAAGGCAAAGTAATTGAATTGCAAAAGCTATTTCTCGACGCCTAAGTGTTATTGCCGTGATTAGCGAAATAGATTACAACAACCTGTTGTCAGAGATAAGGAGGTGAAATTATATTATTGATATAACTATTTGCAGCCAGTTCCTACAATTTACTATCCTTTCATTTGAATCAGTGCTGATTAAAATTTCACAAAAACGTCATCCAATTTTTACTAAAGGTAAGATATTATAGTGGATAGTAAGATATGTTATACAATTTCATCTTTAAACGTAAGGGGTTCAAGTCTGTCTCGTAGTCAATATTTGTCGCTTCTTTGGATGAATAGAGTATTGTCTAAAAATATGCGATTTATAACCAAACAATTCATTTCCTATCAATACAATCAAACCTTACACAATACAATCGAATTTGCAATGTCTCTGATTACAGTGGTCGTATAATTTTATGTCAAAATAGTAAGGGTATTGATTTATTGGTAAGCGTTAACAAATTATTTAAAGAAATAGAAAAAAAGTGGATCTGAAAATTTCAAATCTTGCCCTTGTAAAGCTTGTATTTTTAGAATTATTACCTCGTTTATCTACACTAATGTCCGATTCCTATATATTACCGACCGTTCATTTGCCTTACTATCGGTTAAAATTTGATATAAGCTCCATACAAGTAATGTCAAAATTCAACCGAAGGTAGGTCAAGTGAATAGTAAGATATAGGAACTGACCATAAATCAGGGACACAGTGCAGATGCTGAGCTTGGCCTAGTTAAACATTCTGACTCTATTTCTCTTATTCCAGCACCCTGACTTCATCCTGATTTAGATAAAGTTTTCCAAAATTCGTAAAGAGTAATAACCACTTAAACTAAAGTTTTAACTAAACTGGTATTTGGTGCTATTTCACAATTACAAATTTGATGTCACACTTTTTATCAAAGCCAAAATTATCTTATGTTAACCTTAAAATATAAAATTGCTTGCTTGTTTGTGTTCTAAAACAACACGAGCGTAACATTATGTGAACCGAGACTAAATGTACAAAATACTCGGTCCGAAGCTATCGGGGGCTTATTAAAGGTTATGGCCAATACATTTTACAGTTATCCATGAAATGCCTAGCCGCGGTGAATGTCTGCGCCCTTAGATACGGGTTAAACACAAGCTATTAACTTTGAACATATCGGTAATAAGGTGATACTGTACAAACATTGTCATGGTGGTCTAGTACTCCAATAGATTCTATGCTATTTTTGGAGGTTTGTTTACAAATATTTTTTTTTTATATTGCTTCATATGATTTACGAATTCAAGGTGTCAAAGATTAATGAATATCCTTTGTCTGTACTTTAATTTAGGTACGTTATACTATTACGGAGTTTTAGCAGCAACCCAAAACGCAAGATTAAAAAATTTGCCTAAAATCACAATTCTTACTTTATATTATGTCTGATATTCTATGAGTATTGTCCATTTAGACTCAATAAGGTTTTCAAACCGTAAACAACAAAACATCTGCCTCCAAAAAAAAATCCATCTAAAAACTCCATTCATATAGTTTGAAGAATAAAATTACAGTTAAAATAAAACAACGTTTTAACGGATCACTTGACATCTTTGTCTTCCGTGATCACGGCCACTGAATAGTGGCCGAAACGTCGGAATAACAAAAATCAAATAAATTATCGCGCTTAAAACCGTTAAAACGTAGTTTTATTATGTACATACAAGTCGCGAAAACTTATAAATTTACAGTTTTTACAGAAACAAGCAAAGGTTGTAAACTATACAGATTCTTTAAGTTATTTTTACTAAATAATTTCTGACATTGTATACTGCAAGCTAATATCTATAAACTATCTGATTGCTGTGGTAATTAGGAATGTGTTTGCGATCGAATTTCGGTGAATGAGCCTTAGTTCTGGAAATTTAAATCTCTACTTTTTTGTCCAATTAATCACCTACATTTAACCAGAGTTACAAGTTGTAATGTGATTAAACCTTATATCTTGTTAGGTAATCCTGTTTACTTGTGGGTTATTATTTTGTAATTCCCTACATTTAGGGCAATTCCTTCTTAAACTACATTAAACCTTACCGAGGTTATATTTAAAAGAACACGTGTATTAGCCTCAAATATTTAAATATTAGTGCCCAATCTCTCAGAAATTTTTATGATAAATTAATTCAATTTGAAATTATTTGTGTTAGAATGTGATTTTAATATGATATTTGGGTCGATGAAAAATCAAGTTTTCAACTATCAAATCTTGCATTCATCGATATAAAAGCGTATCTTATTTGCACTCCAATGTCCCTGTTACACCTGGGATACTATTAGTGTTAGTGTATGTAGAACACAGATGTAGCCAAGGGTTTAATGCGTCATTTGAGAAGCGACATTGTTAATGACATTAAGCATTGACAGATAATCCATGTATATACTCTAAGGTAGCTAATCATTAACGTCATTATTTTTGACGCTGTAAACAATACTCATTTGGCTACAGGCATTGGATAAATATTGTAAAATCCTAAATTTTACTTAGAATTAAATACTCGTAGGTGCCTTTTAAATCTGCGACGAAGATACAAGTATAAAATTCTGCAAGCTTTCATATTTATAATGGATTTCTTAAATAAAAAATGAAATAAAGATCTATTGAGAAAACGAATATTCATTACCGCTGATTGTAATACCTCTACGGTTTATTTTATCTTTTGTTTCTAAATGTGGCTTTGAAAGTTTTTTTTATCTAGCCAGTGTCAAGTATTCATTTTTACAACAATTCCGTCACCGAAATTGTAGATGTTTGTGTAACGCCAAACAAGAGAAGTCTTGTAGAAGTTGGTCAAATCAAATTCACGAAATAGTTATATGTTGTTGTTAATGTGTTGAAAATCTCCAGGATTTACAACACAAACATATAATTATTTACTTAAAACATTAAATATCCTATGACTATTGTACATTATCTTTACTATAATAAATCTGTACGTGGTCAAATTTGTATAAATAATTAAAAATCAAATATATCAGTGGAGCTAAATTGGACCAAAATTCAGAAAATTTAATTTTTGAGTGGTTGTCTGTCTCCTACTATTCTTAATATTTTAAACTAACCGCACGAAGTTTCGTTAATATTACTTAACCGACATTATACTAATTTTTTACAGACAACTGTACCTACATTAAAATATCACCGGTGTTGAAATTCCCCCCAAAAAGTATGGTTATTTATATCACCCGAAAATACAATCTAAACTGGGATGTTGCCCAATACAAATAAAAAAGGTCGTGAAATTGCATTATGTTTTCACTGAAATAAATTTATAGGCAGGAAACTTGTATGCAGTTTGGTGAAATGCCAAGGAAAGCAGGCGTCTGAATTCCATGTAAATGGGGAGATTGGATCGTGACCGTTTCTGGGGCTATTCGTGTTTGGTGTTGCCAGATTTTTTTAAATCCCAGAACAATATATTGAGCACACATCGCAAAACAGCGAACCGCTCCCGGGAAAATTTCCACTATTACATAAAATTTGCTATAGATCAGTAAAAAAATTACATTGGCATTCGACTTATTTTAATCTGACCATTTTAAATAATTCCCAGAAGAATTCCCGCGGGATTCCCAGAATAAAAAGTGACATGTTTTGTTGTGGTAGAGCCCTGCTAGAGTCATTATCTTGATTACAGCTCGTAGGGCTCGGCCGGTGTGATACCACGCTCTCAAGGAATATCGGCGTGAAACGAGGTTACAGTTACGGCCTTGCGCTATCGTGTTTCATGCGATGTGTGAGAGTACCGATGGTCCCCTTCCCCCTCCTATTCTATCTTCCCGCTGATTCTAACCTACCCATTTCTTTATTCCAGTTCGATATCCCTTATTCTTAAAGTGTCTCAGATCCTCGGAAAACTTGTTACTTAAAACTCCCTCTGCATACTAGCTTTTATAGCAAATCCTTCACAGTCCAAGAAGTTCGTCTTTGGAACGCGCTGCTTGTTAATATCAAACTAGCGAAGTCACTGCGTATTTTTAATAGACTTGTGAAGGATTATTGTTACCTATCATCAAATAGCTCAATTTCAGGATGCAGCAGCAGTTATTGTCAGCTTTTTTCTCGTTTTATATTTATTTATGTAAGTGTATTGTATAATTTTTATATTTTATTAATATATGTATATTATATCATCAGAACTGCAAACACTAGTCACAATGATGAAAGATGACTGTCAGGCGAGAGGCTTACATTTGAATGCGAAGAAAACAAAGGTTATGGTGTTTGAAAGAGAAGAAACCAGAACGAATGCAAGAATAATGGTCGATGATGTTATGCTGGAGAAAGTGAGTGAGTTTGTATATCTTGGATGTGCTTTTAGCAAGGATGGAAGCTGATGTAGAAAGAAGAGTGAATTTGGGAAATAGTGTGAATGGAGCGTTAGGTAAACTTCTAGGCGTTAAGAACCTCAGCCAGAAGGCCCAGCTTGCCATACACAACGCGGTGCTGGTACCTACGCTCACGTATGGAAGCGAGAGTTGGTATGGAAGAGAGAGCATGAAAGTAGAGTAAAAGCGGTCGAGATGCGAGCACTGCGCAAAATCTGCGGAGTGACGCTCGCGGATCGTGTTCGTAATACCGAAGTAAGAAAGAGAGTTGGTCTGAAAGAGAGTGTCGGGGTGAAGGTAAGGAAAGGAATGCTCCGGTGGTTCGGGCATGTGGAAAGAATGCATGATGAAAGAATGACTAAACAGATATACTATGCAAAAGTGGATGGATGCAGAAGTCGTGGAAGGCCACGACACACCTTCCATGGTCAAATTGATCGTGTACTAGCAGAAGGTGATGGCAGGAGCCTTAAGAACAGACGAGCGTGCATGACAAGAGTTATGAATGTCAAAGAAGCAAGTGAGGTGTGTAAGAATAAGCCTAAATGTCGCTCTGTTGTTCGTGCCTAGGTACCCCGCAAGGGAACTGGCGTGAAGTTATGTATGTATGTATATCATGTATATATATCATGTATATATATTATATCATGTATATATATTATATCATGTATGTATATATTTATAAGATACTGATCCGGTGGTGAGAATAATGCAAGATACCTCTGTTCTTATCAAGCTTATTGTCCATCCAAAGGTTGTCTGGAAGAAATCGCTAATAGCGATAACACCGCCTATTGTATTGTAAAATTTTATTTTTGTTATCTTTATCTTTTATAACACAATAATGAATATTCATTAATTCATCCCATACCCTATATCCAATTTTTCCTGTCTCATCACCCTATCTCATCTTCTTAATCCAATTCTAAGGGCTGGCACAGCGTTGGCTTCGCCATATGTATTGCAAACGTCTATAAGCGACGGCAACCACGTTTCCATGAGCTGGGCCATCTGTCTGTTTATTAGCTTCGCAATAAAATAAAACGTGTAATTCCACCAGCAAGATTTCTCCATAACCTATACCTCTAGGCTCTGATACTATGTCTATCGGTCGGTGATAATGGTTAGTTCTTAGGCTATTAACTATGCAAGTAGCACAGACTGGATGGGTTTTGCAAAGTGGAAAGGCTATCGCTGATTGCTGTATTTAATAGTGGTTTAAATTGAGATATTACAAGTTAAATTTTATTATGATGGTTTAGATATTTACATAATTGAGATGGATATTGATACTTAAATGTGATTGAAGAAAAGTGTTGCCCTCTGAACGGAAAACATTGAATTTTGAAAAATTCATAAATGATGAAATATTCGACTAATCGATGTGCGGTATAGCAATCGCAACCGGCATTCCAACAATTTGAAACAACACCGCCACTACGAGCATTTTTGCATTTTTGTTTGTTTAACCAATAGAGTATTTTACTATTCTTTAAAAAAAACTAAGAACTCTATAAAAGAAACGCACCTCTAGTATTCCTTCCATAATTTAAAAATTCCAAAATATAATTTAAAATAAATATGGATTTAGGAAAAGTTACTTATTATACACTAGAGTAAATCAATATGTAAATGATAAAGACAACAAATAAAATCATCATTATTATCATCTGAGCGTTAAATCCCGGTTGCGTTCGGATGGTTTGCTCTGACACCCAGGCTCCGCTTTCCTACTTTTTCTTCTTCACTTCGCGCACTCTTTAGCATTCCCCATTTTGAGATCATTGGTACGCATGTCATCCTTCACAACGTCAAGTCAATATTTCTTGGACCTTCCCCTTCAACCGGGATTTGGCGGAGGCCACATGGCTAGCTACGTTTGTTCCGCACATAATTATACGGACTCAGATAAAAAACAAAATCTTATATTGCAAAATAACTATACAGCATATGTAATATTATTGTTACAACTCAGGTCCCGACAAAAACAAAATCCACCTGCATATCTGAAACACATTTTATTACTCGTCGGCATTTGAACTAATAACTAATAACATTGAACTATTGTAATTCTTTTATGATCGTCTTCTTTTGTTGACTTATTTATTGGCATACGGCCTATTGTTGTATTGTAATCATTAGCCAGGTGTTGCGGATTTTAAAGTACAAGCTGATTCTAGGAAATTCGGTCTACGTTGCAGGGCGGATACATTGCATTTGTGCAGTATAAAACAATGACCCGATGGAGGGAGCGGGAGTCGAGCGAGAACCACGATCGAAGTGAGACGTGTGTATTACAATCGGTAATCTATTAGTAACGGACTTTGCGCGTTTTATTGAATTACGACCTTCTGCATTACGTTTGGATTTTTTGTGTTCGGTTATATTTGTACCTGTGTTATACGTGTTAAACTCTATAATAATTCCAACGGCATTTTAATTCGAGTCCCTCGTAACTCGTAACATTATTGTAATTTATATATTTTTTTTTATAATAAGACTAGGTTTTAACGGTTTTAAGCGCGATAATTTTATTTGATTTTGGTTTTTCCGGCGTTTCGGCCACTTTTCAGTGGCCGTGATCACGGAAGACAAAGATGTCAAGTGTATTTTTTTATATTTTTATTTTCCAGAGGTGTTGTTATAGATATGTAGTTTTATACTTTTTAGTTTTTGAAATCGGTTTTTTTTTATTAATAATAATTATCACAATTTCCTTATTAAAATTTTATATTGCATGCCTAAGGAGGCAAAATGTATTAAAAATTACCAAAATCTATCTGACCTTACGTTGTACATACATTTTTGGCAATAAATAATTTTTGGGGTCTGTTTCACAATGTACAAGTAAAGTACCCAATAGCTATTTAACAAATTAATTATGTGGCACATAAAAGTTCTGGTTAGTCCTGATTGCGTTTCACCATCATCTTACCTATAAATTTATTTGGCATATAGCTATTTGCCACTTTCTAGGTGGTAGGTTTGGCAACATCGCATTTTGTAGTTCCGAAATACATACATACATACATCACTTCACGCCAGTTCCCTTACGGGGTAGGCACGAACAACAGCGCGCCAGTTAGGCTTATTCTTACACACCTCACTTGCTTCTTTGACATTCATAACTCTTGTCATGCACGCTCGTCTGTTCTTAAGGCTCCTAACATCACCTTCTGCTAGTACACGATCAATTTGATCATGGAAAGTGTGTCGTGGCCTTCCACGACTTCTGCATCCATCCACTTTTGCATTGTATATCTGTTTATTCATTCTTTCATCATGCATTCTTTCTACATGTCCGAACCACCGGAGCATTTCCGAAATACATGTATTAAGAAATGCATTCTGTCCTGTAAATACACGTGACAATATGTTTTAATCATTTTAGTGTACATTTTATACAATTTTTAATACATTCTATATAAATACAACTTGAAATATGTCATTCCTTAATTTACATTGATCAAAACAACATATACATTATTTTTTGTATTACTGTGAACGGAACGTCATTCTCAAATGAACAAACATGAAATTTGCAACATAAACGAATGTTTGCAGTATTAGTGTAATTTCAAACATTGTTTTGTTACATTATATTCAATAATAATTAATAAATATAATAATCTTCAGGATCTTTAGTAAGTCAAAATCTTATCCTAAAGTCTGTATCATCCAATGCTTGCATATAATTAATGTGTTCCAGTTAAATGATACATAAAATCATCTAATTCGTCTTCAACGGTGTTTTGTTAATATAGTAAATTTAAAAGGCTGTGTCGATTTCACTTGTATATTTTGTCTTTTACAGCTTTTTATGTTTATAATTTATATATATTATTTATTAGTAGTATTTATGATAGACGTATGTAAGGCGAGTGACATGTGTGTTTTATAATAATATTATGAAGTAATGAAATGAGGTTGTAATGATTGAAAAAGTTCTGTTTATCGCAGACAAACGGTATCAAATATTTGCATTTTACAAATATATTTTTATAAAAAAAACAAAACTTTCAACAGTAATTGTTCATATCACAGCTGTCAACCATATATGGCTGTCGATTAATTTATATGGCAGATAGACTTGCTATTGGCCACTTGATCCGACATATAGTTTACTTTTACAGGGTCCCTTATTTGCCAGTTAGTGCTATTTATCAATTGTGAAACGCAAACGTTGTCTTTATTCGATAAAAAGTTGCAAGTAGCTTATTGGGAACTTCATTTGGACTTTGTGAAACAGGCCCTTATTCTCTTATTTTACAAACCCTGTGGTTATACTGACAAATTTAGTAACGCTCTATTCGTTATAAAAATGCTTCAATCGGTCTTTATTCCCCTAATACGTTTTACAGACATTTATGTCGAAAACTAGCGTCCGATCTATGCCATGCGTGAGTCAACAAACTGTAATGACTACAAAGCTCCTAAAAGCTCAATTGGAACCTGATAATTGTCAATTGGACAATAATGGATAACAGTTGTTAACAAATCCAGAGTGCTAATAACACAAAGTCGCTTTATGTACTGTTAGCCTGCGACACACTTGCGGAACAGAAGGATCGACGCTAATCTGTACCCGGCGAAACGTAGCGGAAATTCCGCTTATGTGTTATAGGTTATTGAAAAAACATTGCTAGCGTATTTGGCTGAATTTTCCGCCGCCGAACGTTCCGCAGGTGAGTCGTTATACTAAATCCCTACACTACTGATGACCCCGTTAAATAAAACTTACACACACACACTACACACAATCCAATCTTAGTTTTTTGGTCTACCTTTACATTTGTACCCATCAATCTTCCAGTTGAACATTTTTTTGTCACGCGTCCTCATTGTATGCCCATGCCATTTTAAGTCTTCTTCGTCTTAAACTGTCAGTCACAAGTGCAACTTTTGAGACATAGGACATTTTATAGTTAATACTATTATATTTTTAAGAAAGTATTAGTTATTTTCAATTTAGATCATAAAGTTAACAAAAATATTCATATTGTTTATTTAAGTAATTGAATAGTTGAATAGCCAGGTGGTAGGGCATTTGCCCACCTGGATGGCTACCACCCCTGGTCTAAAGTATGTCGCCATAATAACCTTGAGTTGTGTTCCGGCATTAGTGACCAGGTACCAGTCTCCCTTAAGAGAGCAGCAGCGCATTTATAGCACCTGTGGTGTTGCAAATGTTCATAGGCGATGGTTACTGCTTTCCATCAAGTGGGCCGTCTGTTTGTCTGCTGAACTCCTGCAGTAAAAAAGAAATAGTTTTAAAATTAGAATAACAAAAAATCGGTTAGTTTTGGTATCACGCCAAAAGGAAGGTTTGCACTGAAAATCAGCATTGTATCGGATACAATTCCGGCACAACAATACGGTGTGTGCAAACCTTGTTTCTTGAAAACGAGACGTACAAATTCAATACAAATTCTGTACAAAATAATCAATGTAGTATTTTAATTTAAGGTCGCTATTTCGTCAAATATGTTTTTCCTTCTCTCTTTCTTTTATTACTCTGTAGCTAAATAACAAAAGCAGTGGACGTTTGTCATCTGTACAGAAACCTTCATTGTGTGTAGACTGCAGATACTTATCAGATATATTGACATATTTCGAAAGCATAGCCAGTAGTCGAATTGAATGGAGACTTCGCCACTAATACATAACGCTTACAAAATCCATATTCGCGATTCATTGTCGCAGTATCACTAAATGCCGTATTGTTTATTGCAACTATTGTATCCAAGTGTGAAACTTTCTCACGCCTTATCCGGATCAATATTTGCATACTTGACTGAACATTAACATATTCGCTGAGTTACAATGACGATCGTTATCTTTATGAGATTTACTTAGAGCTTTGTTAGTAATTCATATGTAATGGAATTTTAAAACATAGAAAGATAAAGAGATAGAAAGCTTAAAGTTGGTCAACAAAATAAGCAAATATAGTAAGTACTGCATTATACACAAAAGAAAAGGTTGCATCAAGCCGAAATATTCATAACTAGGATTCATTCCTGAATTTTGATAGAAATGGGGCAAAAAATCTAAAATAAATAAACAAATTTAATCGTTAATGGTAGATTGTTATACGAGAGGTGACAGTGTTCTATTTAGGCATAAGATGGTTTGGCGAACGAGCGTAGCAAGGGCGCTAATAGTTGGAGTGCCTAAATAGGCAGACGTTAGCACTCTGCTTCTCATTTCAAATAAGAGGAAAATAAACAATAAGTAAAGTTAAATAAACTACTACTACTATCTAATGAAATCAGGCGTTGAATTCCTTATTTAAATCTGAATTCCGTATTTAAATAATAATACTTCACATATGAAAAGTCAAATACGTTTCTTTTTCTGTGGCTTTCATTCCAGCCAGTTGCTTTTGGCCCTGCTAAATATTTAACTCAAATTTATGTAAATTAAATAGTAATTCAGTGAAAAGTAATTTATAAGTATAAAACGACGTTAAAAAGTTGTTGATATTGTTTTATTGCAATTTATGCATGCGACATGAGTCGCATGTATTATCTATGGTTCGTATAGTTTTAAATTTTTTTTACAGCAGGGAAAATCGTTTCCCAGTGACAAAAAGTACTGTTTTCACTGCTGTGATCATACAACCTCAAGCGTACTTTCAAAATATGAGAATATATTTTTATTTATTAGAAGTAACATTTTTAAGTAAGTATAATAAACTACCTTTTAACGGTTTTGAGCGCGGTAATTTATTTGATTTTTATTATTCCAAAGTTTCGGCTACTTTTCAGTAACCGTTATCGCGGAAGACAAAGATGTCAAGTGTCAATGAGTATTGTTAAAGTTTTATTTAGCCTACCCCCAACTTATTCATTTTAGTTATTTAGTTTTAATTTTGATAATGGCTATTATTTATCTATGGGAGTCTAATTCAATTTATTATTTAACTAGGATATACCCGCGACTTCATCCCCGCTTGACTTGAAATTCCCGCGGGTTTCCCGCGACACAAAGTATCGCAGCCTTTAAAAAAATCTAAGCTGTCGTTTTAGTGAAAACCTTGTTTGGAATAAGCTAATTTTTGTGCTCCCGAAAAACTAAAAACCACTCCCGGGAAAATTCCCGTGGGATTCCTGGGATAAAAAATATCACACACACTTTTTATTACATGAAATTTTCTATCGATTAGTGAAAAAACCACATTAATTTTTTTTTTTTTTCTATCTGGCAATTTTAAATAATTCCCAGAAAAATTCCCGCGCGATTCCCAAGATAAAAAATAGCGCAGATTTTAAGTCAAAGAATTTGCTGTCGATCAACGAAAATCCCATCGAAATCGGCCCAGTAGTTTTACGTGAATCCCGAACAAACAGACAAGAAATCTAAAAAAAAATGCATCGTGTTCTCCATCGTTTATATAGTCTAATCCAATTTTTTTTAATAGGTTGACAGACAGACTAACAGACATGACATGTTTACAATTTTATCCTATCATAGATTATCTTATTTAAGCAGTTAAAAAGGCTTTATACATCATGGCTATCTTATATTTAAGTGTTTAAAAAGTCACTTATGAATAAAGTTGTAATGATTAAGTTCTTTTTTTTAAATCTTTTTGCACCTTTTCTATTCGAATTGAAAGTCAGAAATGAACCGTCTAATTTTGCAATTGTCGTTTAAAGCGATCATCTTAGCCTAATTTATATTTACATTAGTTAAGCGAGTTAAGTTTCGAAAGCGACGAGTTAAGCTCCTTACCATCTTTTGGACAGACATCTTAATCGACAAGCTATTACTTGGTCCAAACGATAATAATGCTCAACTCACTTTTTTGGCAAATTAATTCGTTTCTTAATCATACATACAATTCTTGTAAATAATACTTTTCAGATAATCCAAATTATTAAAATGATGTACTAGCTAATCATTCATTTAGGTAATAACCTGCACTTACACAAGCGGTATACAATAAAGAGTATTCTGTCTAAATGTAGATTTACATCACTAACTGGTTGAAGTCGATCAGAGTGAGTTTTATGTTCTGTATTGCCTCAGTCCCAATCAATCATCGCCAAAAGTCAATAAAACTGTTCTATTTCTGTAAAAAGCATCAGTAAAGCTATAAATTCTAATTAATCGATCAGTGATGACAAGAATATCGTTGTTTACGTCGTTGTGGAGTCTAGAGAGAGGCTGATGATAATATCTTTGATTTTAGGCTGAAATTTAGTAAAATATTTTATGTGTTTTTTCGTTAATTTATCTTTCACGGCAAGAAGTAGTAAAGTGGGCAGCGCGAGTATTAAATGTTGGTTTACATACTCGAGCTGCATATTTCCCGCGCCACTTTCCTGCTTGCTGCCGTGGCAGTGGGCAGTGATATATTAAATTAGTATGGCGCAAAAATTGTTACATGTTTAGGGTTCCGTGGCCGTTTTGAGTAAAAGAATCCCATATATTTCCACTATGTCCGTCCGTCTGTCTTTGTATGTTACACTATTTTTTTTCACAAATTACTGGGTCTATGCGTGTGAAATTTGAAAGATAAATCTAGTGTTACATGGCGCTACAAGGGCGTAAAGACTAAACATTCTTGAAAGTGTATATTTTTTAAATTATTATAATAAAAGTAAATTCAGTGTACTTAGTCTTACATATCGTTAGATAGATCTTAACAAATCATATTGATGTTTCTTGATAATTTTTCTTTTAGTACATATATCAGTAGAATGATTTTAGTTACTAAAACCCCTCCAAAAAAAAGAAAACAAAAACTGGTTTGAACAAAATCCGTTGAGTAGTTTTTTAAAATATGGCGTATTTTTGATTAAATGCTGTTTTATAATTCATAGCTAAATGACAAAAACTAAACCCTTCAAACTGCGTGGTCCAACACGAACTTGTCCGTTTTATAAGCACTATTATAGATATGATCAGTTGATATGCCATTCCTTCGATACGATGACTATCATCCCCATAGCATTATTTATTCCCTTTAATTACACAGGTCCAAAAAAGAGTTGTGTGTGCCTGATGTCAGACTATGATTTTTTGGCGTATTGTTTCCCGCTTAACATGAATCTAAAGTCATAATTGAAAACTCATCTCGTCATAAAGAAAACCCCAAAAGATCTGGATTTGTATCGGTTGTTTGGATTTTGCTCGATTATTTGCTCATTGACCCCCAAATATGACTTATCAAATCATAGTCTGACGACACCCAGCACACATAGCTTTTTTTTGTGTACCTGTATTATTTCTCCCTTTACAAGTACTTATAATAAAGATTACGTAGAAAGAAAGATTACGTAATCACCAGATGGCTTTGTAACTTTGTGATAGAAATAACTTGGTGGTAAATTAATAAAACACTTAAAAGGATGTCCTGAAATATACTTGTTTGGCATCCAGCCAACTGCGACGGTGGCTTCGGTCATCTCTTGGATTAAATCGGGAATAGTGGTCTAGTGGCAGCCTTATGGAATGGTATTAGGATTATCATATTTTTCATATTTATATTTGAATGTTGCTGGTATACATACGTCACTAGTATTTCATATATAACTGGATGTCTATTTGTCCAATCATTTTTTAAGGTTTCGATATCGAAATTAATAAAGAAAATTTTATGATCTCACTACGGTGTCTGTTTGACTATCTGTGCGTCTCAGCCGATTATTATCTGAGGAACTAACTATTGAGGTATACTAGATACAAGAAATTTGGCATATGTATAATTCTCGTGTGTCTACAGATTTTTTAAAATATTTACATGCTTCATTGTTGAAGAAAAATTGCAATATATATTTTGATACAAGCTTCTACTCGCAACTTCGACCGCGTGTTAATTTTTTTTAACTATCCCACGGGAACTCTTTAATTTTTCGGGATCAAAAGTATTCCTATATGTTGACCAGGGATATAAGCTGTCACCATATAAAATTTAATTTAAATCGGTCCGGTCGTTTCGGAGATTAGCCCGTACAAACAGACAGACTCGGTGTTTAGTATTTTTTTTCATTGTACAGAAATTCGACCTGTTCAGTTTTATTATATGTATAGATATTAATAAATAGCACACAATTTCCCGACAACTTTTTATTCTTCAACTTGTTCTCCGACATAGGCCTCCTCTAAAGACTTCTATCCCAATATATCTTTTGCTGTTCTCATCCAAAGAGCTCCTGCTCTTTGTTAAAGATCATTTTCCACAGAAATATTAATTTCTTCCCTTAAATATAAATCCTTTAATAAATTAGGGGTGGAAATTAACATTTCATTAGTTGCAATACTAATTTTTTTAAATTTTGTTCCAGGTAAACAGATGATCCAAGTAGCGATGGATTTTATCGCTTAGGTATGTTTTGTCTTTTACTGAACATAGGCAGATTTAATATTAGCTGAAATCAAGTCCAAGAAACAAGAGTACCCCATATATTTGATATTAGTACTTTTATGTACCTCAACAAGCCACTACATATGCTGAGAGGGCGTCTTACGTTACGTTTGTTAAGGTGTGATTTCAGAATTACGTTTGCTCCATCGGTCATCGACCCTGCGATAGACGCGACCGGCTATTTCAGCTTACTAATTTTGGGCACCTTACGGATCTACGCTATCTTGCGGATATCCTCGATTCGGATTTTAATCATAATAGAAACAACCAACATAGCTCGCTCTGTAATCCATTGAGCAACTTCAAATTTTCAGACCAATCCCACTGTATCCGCGTACCAAGTCTCATTTAAATAATATTGTTTCTTTTAACTCCTTTGAGTTTTGAAATAAACCCATCTTAGCCCACGGTCCAGTAGCTACATTAGTCAGCAGTCAACGATTTGAACAACCTCATTTTACGCTCGGTGGAGCGCCCTACAGTTTATTATACGTTTAACTCTCTCATTGGTATTACTGTTTTGTTCTTGACGTTTTGAACTATTAAATGCTTATGAATGAGATTTGGCGGGAACTTGAATCACGACGTGTTGTGTAGTTTTATCTAAAAAATTGGCCACGTGCGCGTCAATCGCGCAAGGTGTTCATTGTATTTATCATTTGGTTACGAAACCGTAAAAATGCAATTTAATCAATATATCTCAAAAAGTACTCCACGGATCTTATTAAATATGTCAAATTAATTGTCATGTGTCATGTTAGTCATTGAAAGATTTTTTATGTTGTATTGACATAATTTTTTAGAATTACCCTCATAATTAAAACGTTAGAGAAGGAAAAATATCTTTTTAAGACTTTGGGAACGAATATCTCCACCTATTTAGAGTTAGGACTTACCTAGATTAGCTACAATTAAAAAGTTCTAAAGAATGTCTTTATACTTTTTAAAAGCCTTTCTAACGATACCCGACATACCTATGCACATCAAAAAATCACTTCTCACATGTATCTCGATCACTCCTAGTCGTTTTTACAAAATAATCACTAACGTATGTATTTATTTTAATTTAATTCTACGGAATATTTTTGGCTTGTCGTCATGGGAAAGATATGGAGAAAATAGTTTGAGTGCACAAAGTAAGAATATAAACATATCCTGGCAATATAAACAAGGACCTCATGACTCATCGCATCCGTGTTATTTGTCTACATGATAAGGCTTTTAGAGCATACCTTAGGTGTTTATCTTGTCCGAAATCGTTATTTGTTTAGAATTTCTCATTTCGTTTCTTTTTAGTCATGGCTTTTCTTGACAGATTCGTTGCCATACTTTTTATTATTTATTCTGATTAATATTAGAAACTTTGTAGTTTTTTTAGGGTGTTTCTCTGTGGTTTCTTCATGGTCTTATGAAAGTGATTACAATAAAATTAGCCATAATACATATGTATCTACTTTTCATGACATGGGTGCCTGGAAAGTGGTGTAGTTTTTATGGGATACGAATCTGAAATTTACGTGAGTGAAGCGTTACTTGACAAACCCTAGTTGGCGAATAGAACTAAATCAGAGTAATTGAGCGGTTACTTGCGGTTATCGTCTTCGGTCTCTGAATCATGCTAATTTAATAAAGTACCAAACCACTACATTTCCAAAGACACCTAAATGATTATATGATCTAGTAAATATTATGATAAAATTGTAAAAGTTAGATATTTTTATTTTAAAACAATATAAATGACGACATTAACGGTCTTATTCATATTGAGTTATAGTAAGTTTGAAGGCTTCTTTATGGTTCATAAAGAGGCCTTCAAACTTACTCTAAACCAATATGAATAAGACCGTAAGTATTTCAAATACACATAATTGTTTATATAAATAATTGATAGAATTAAATATAACAAAATTTGTAAAAATTTTATTAAAAAAAGCAGTTAAAAAAATCACTTATGAAATCTTGGTTTGATATTAAGTTCGTATGATTTTTTTTATGTTTTACGTTTCATTTCTTGAAACAACTTGAAAGACACGGTATAATTTCAGCTTAATAACTACGATATAGGAGTGTCATCTTTGTTAACTTGCTTATTGTGGAACATCCGTGTGATATGGAGCGTGAACGGATCCGCAATCAGGCGCCAACTGTGACTAAACGGTACGTCCTATCCAACGACGTAACTTTTGTAGTCGCGGGATGAAAATGTTCGTCACCTTAAATTCGACTTTGCTTGCATGAGTAAGAAACAAGACTGTCAACATTTTAATAAATGTTACCTTTAAAAGACAATGACAGACGCTGAGGTTAACAATAAGAAACAAAGAGTGTATAATTACTACGCTTAACATAAATATTAAAACTAATAAAAAGGTTTTACATGTCTAAACAATCTTCGTAGACAAGCTGGAAAATCAAACAACTTTGATCTAAATAATTTTAAACTTTATTGTCAAATAATTAAACATAATTTTCTGTGGAACAGTCTGTTCTGTGACTTAGTTTGAAAAGTTAACATGTGCTCGCGACACGTTAAAGAATTCAATTTGAAAACTGGCGAACATTTGCATACCACGACTGTACATGCGTAAAACAATAGTAGTAAAATAATTTCTTATGAATTCACAGATATAACACTCATCTTCTAGTTCTAAATGATAAATGAATGATAACAGCCCATAAATGTGCCACTACTGGGCCCGGAGCGCCCATTTGTAGAGGGAACGGACAGTATACCCGCCACGCTTGTCCAAGGCGAATTGACGGGTTTGACGCATCGGTTATCTCGATGTGTAGACTTCATCTCACCGTTCGCACGTGATAATTCTAACAATATGCACATTAGATCGGAAAACTGCCTAAGTGGTGCATGCTTTCCGGCCAGGCTTCGAAACCGCGCCCTTTTGAGTTTGAGACGCCTGCGCTAGCCACTAAGTTACCATGGCTTTCCAGTTCTGCTAGCGACTATTTTCTTGTGGATTTTATATATAATTGATACGAGTTCTAATATCGTGAGTAATTAAAACTCCATTGTAACTGTTCCATTTTGGGTAATGTGAATGTTAGTGATTGTGGCCAAATGCGTCTTGTTTATATGGTTAAAAATAACGGCGTTAATAATTAAGTACATTAGTGAATATACAAACGTTATCTGTCAATGTTTAACGTAATTAATAGTTAAGACAATGTTGCGTCATAAATAACGCATTAAACCTGATGGCGCAAGTGGGAATGCAGGGATGAGAGAGAAGGAAAGGACTTACAGGATAAGTCGCCACACCAGACACGATACGAACGATACGGGCTTCGCAGCGGCAGCCTCGTCTTCCTCGTGACCCTTCGCGTCTTGCGGTTCCTACGACGAGTGGACCAGCTGATAGGGCACAGCGGGTTCCTTCCAGCATGCGAGTCTATATAAGCGGGTGGAGAATGCGGCACACACAAAACGCGGCGCGATTTTGGCGGAAGCAGCGGCACGATCAGCGGTCGAACGTAAACTATGTCACATTACATAGTGACAGATGCGGCGAAAAGAAAAAAGAAACAAAGAGGAGGTGACCAGATATGTCGGCGTTAACAAAGCCCTTGGCTACATCTGCGTGCCACAGTTACTAACACTTACATTAGCCCAGATGGAACACGCACAAAAATTCTAGTCTAGCGTTGTCAGGAAGAGATGGCTTTTAGCGGCGCCCATTTAATGATATTGTTCTTTTTCTTTCCTTTGTCTATGCTTTGGTCCATAGTAAAGAGTTAACTATTATGCTGTTGCTTCATCTTGGATAATGTTATAATTATTAAGATAACGTACGTATATACATTAATGTAGCTATTCGTTAACGGCGTTATATTTAACGTTATTAATAAGTTATCATCATCTGCGCACACTCTAACAATTACAAGTGGTGTACATGAACAGCAAGTACATTTAATTTTTCACTATACGCTTTCCAAGCATTTATTTTACTTTTGACAGCTCGATAACGGATCAATTAGTAATGTCCTAATGCGTTATCGACTCGATTTGTTATTAAAGTTGACTTCATTTATAAATAAATTTTAATCAATTTATGAAATGAAATGAAATCTTTATTTGTATGAAACATGAATAACAAGGTCTTATGATGTAGTGAAAATATGTTTCGCCATTTACTGGTATACAATTTTTTTTTAAACTAGTATGGTTTATAAGCATTATATATTTTTATTTAATAAACGTTTTAGATCATTATAATTTGTTAATTAATAATTTAACTTATTTATATATTTTTGCTAAAAATGCTATATCGTGTAATAAATATATTCATATTTTAATGAACATATTTTATATATATTAAATAACCAAAGTAAAACGGCACTAATAATAATTGCGGTATTATTTGTCTTTAAAGTAGAACATTTTTTATTTAGAAATCGATTACTTTCGATTTATTTACGTATAGTGTCGATGATTTAATATTCTGTGCGTTATATGACTCACAGAACATCACTATTACGTCACCCATTACAATAAAGTACGACAATTATGTCGTTTGTTCTATGTGGGCTTTACTGTAAAGGTATATGTAACTTGACAAGCAAACGTCAAAAGTATAATAAACGCTTGGAAACACTGTAAGTATGATGGATGACCTTCAATAAATGATCTCTAGTGAAACTTCCTTTATTAAAAACTTTTCAATTTAAATTTCTTCGTATATTTCTCATAGCAGTTAGTTTCTAGAAGTCATTGAAAATTGTGTATACATCCCTTACTCGCTGTCATAACAATCTCCGGCATAATTATTAAAGCGCAACATCTGTACATCAAACGGTAGTCTTACACAAAGGCGCATTCAGTACGTGCTGTTACATCATAATCGGACACCTACGGGAGCATCATACATATTCATTGAAGTTGTTTTTTCGACCGGTAGGAAGTTCTTTGTTCGCTCTAAATATGGCATCGGAATACGCATGTTCTTATTTCTATTAGTAAGTAGGCGTAATGTTGGATTGGAGTGCTAAGGTTCATATTTTAACACTGTTCGGTTGTGTATGGATTCAGATTTGAATTGTCAATGATCAATGCGCGAAGAACATATTTTCGGTTAATATAATGATTCGGTTACATTACTTATGACCACTTTTGCAGCAGCAAGCAGGAAGGTGGTGAGGAAAGTATGTAAACTCAACTTATTTGAATGTTTCATAATCGAATCTATAAAATAAGTATTATGTACTACTTCTATGTCCATGGCAATACTTAGCTGGAATGATTTGTGTAAGTATACATAGCTAAGTATCTACAATATATGTATATATGTTAGATCCTACTAGCTATGCCTTTGACTAAACCGAGTAGTCAAAATAATAAATGATTTATTATAGTGATATATTTTGATAAAGTTGAATTTAATAGAACAGGTTAAATAAAACTAAGCTATTAATCCTTGAAATTTGTCTACATCATCGGCTTCTTGAACTTTTCAAGGTAATGAATCGCAACATCCACGAAAACTTTAAAATATTTTTTTGTTTTAATTCTTTAAATTATTGTGTTGAGTCCTTCCTCAGCTTATTCGACACAAGCTATTAGACAGACAGAAAAACAATCTAAAACGGATAATTTATGATTAGGGATTGTATAGAAGCAGCTTTCACTAAAAGTTTTGCATTTATTTTGAAACCATAGACAATTACTTAAATTTTATTTATTTATATAAATTGAAGGATGTAAGTAGGTACTATAACTGTTTCTTGTTAAGCAGTGCTACATATACCAGGCAGATATAATCGTCTCCCGTGAAGCAGTGCTACATGCGCCCAACAGGCGAGGACATTGTAGATGTTGGGGGTTCGGCTTCGTCCAAGCAGTGAACGAGGCCTATGGGCCACCGCCTGCCGGATGGGCCGCTGGGTTGGCTATTTTTTTTTATTTTATTGAATGAGTTCAGTACACAGTCAGGGGGCTCACCCGATGGAAAGCGGTAATGAACACTTGTAACATCAAAGGTTCTACCAATGTGCTGCCGCTTAAGGAGACTGGAACCGGGCTACGAATGCCGGAACACAACTCAAGGTTGTTATGGCGATCTGGACCAGACGTGGTAGCCATCCAGACGGGCAAATACCTACCTGGCTGTGAGTTGTTTTGTAGCCTCTTACGACAGGCCGCCCGGCCACAGGAAATTGTATTGTTTCTCCGTTCTCCGTATTTACCTGCGGCCCTGGAATAAGGCGAATGATGGAACACCGAGGAGTTTTAGTGGGTAGGTACCCCGGCAAAAGTAGCCGGCGAGTCCCACACACCTCCACCGCGATCCCCAATCCGTAGAAAGTCCGTAAATGGATTTCTCCTCGATTGCAAAAAAGGTTTCTTTAACTGATTTACTTTAAGAAATCGGAAATACAAAACGCAACGTGGTGAGCCGGGTCAGCGAACTTACTCAATTTACTCCCACAAGGCCATTGGTATTGTCCTCGCTTGAAACTAATCATCAGAGATTGACGTTACCTTTATAGGTTTCTTACACGCACATTTTAATGAACAGCAAAAGTCATTCAAATTCACATTAATATGAACTGCGCTTTATTGAGAAGTCGCTGTTTTGACGCTTTGATCTACAGATAGAAGAATAATTCAAGAATATAATTTATCTTTTACACACACATTAGTTTGTCTGATATTAATATGTATAAGATAATATGATAAGTAGATTTTACTTTTCTACTAAAGCGGTATGTCGTCTTAGTTTTAGTTAGTAAACTTTTGGCGGATTGGCGCAGTGAAAAGAACGGACCTTGTTTTTTTTTTAGTAAATATTTTACATCTGCATTAGGGTATGCTCGCGACTTCGTCCACGCTTGGCTTGAAATTCCCGCGGGACGTAAAGAACTACAGAACTTAAAAAAGAATGTAAGCTATCGTTTTAGTGAAAGCTGTGTTGGAATAAAATATTTTTTATGCACCCGAACAACTACAATCCGCCCCCGGCAAGTAAAAAGATTACATTGGAATTCGAAAGCTTTTTTAATCTGGCTATTTTTTAATAATTGTTAGAAAAATTTCCGTGTGATTCCCAGAATAAAAAGTAGCGCTGATTTTAAGTCGAAGAATTTGCTGTCGATCAGCGAAAACCGCATCGAAATCGGCCTAGTAGTTTTTACGTGAATCCCGAACAAAAATACAGAAATTTAAAAAAAATGCATTGTGTTCTCCATCGTTTATATATGTTATGTTATTTTTTTTTTTAATAGCTTCAATGTACAGACACGGCATTATCAGAATTTTATAATAATATAGATAGATTTACAATAATATAGGAAAATGATTTAATAAGGGAATAGACAAGAATAACAATGTTCATATTAATATAAAAATTGTATAGAAAAATAAAAGTACCTATCAAAAAAGTTGTCCCTCACACTTAAATAAATTCGTAAAAGAAGAAAACTCAATAGTCGTTATTTAATGTTAATATATCATCCATTATTCCACTCCAAGTGCGCCAGTTTGTATAATAAGAAAAGGTGAGATATAATGATTTTTATATAAAAATGTCAGATTTTCCACTTTACATGATGGTTACTTCGGAAATGTCAAAGTACTTTAAAAAATGTACGACCTTTCAAAGAAACTTGTAGCGTATGCAACACGTGCCTTTCTACCATCGTGAGTGACATGACATGTGCGTAGGTTGTAGTCAATTGTCAACAAATGCTTGAATTGTTGACTGTCACTATTACATCAACTTAAAAGCTTGTTAACATATTGTTTAATGAGGCTGATAGTAATTAAGTTATATGTGTGATGTTCACTTTATTACATACATATTATCACACTTATTTTCTCTGGGAGTAGACAAAGACGGTAGATCTTCACTTGCGACGATCCTGACATTCTTTCTACGTACACTTTTATTTGAGGTGCTTTTTACATGCCCTTTCTTTAACATGTTGCTATTCGATTACGGTGTGTATGTCACGGTCTCCCGGGACCCAACTCTATCATTCACACTGCTATCATAAAGTAGCTTTGTGATTCTACTTTTATCCAATCTCTACACATGCTTAAACCACCCTAAGGTGTTTCACCTCTTTTTTTATTGCTATTTGAAATCATACAGTTAATTTACAAGCATGCATATCTATTAATACAATGTTCCCGATGATAATATTGCACTCTGACTGTTTTGACTACATTCGTATTGGAACAGACTTTTAGTACACTCATCAACACACACAAAATATGCAAGAAGGATTATAAGCCATTTAACAATTAGTATGAAAGATTAACATAATATACAGCGTATTTTAATACGCAAAAAGAAGGAAGTGAAGTCCTAAATTGGTGTTAGCTCATCATATTGCGGGCTGGCTAGCTGATGGTGGCAACCAGTTCGCTACTCTTCCTCTAGAGCCATTAGTGACCCTTTATGTTATCATTTATATGACTATATTATTAATATACAGAGTCGTCTTTGATATGCATTGAGGATTAAGTAAATACGTAAAATGTATCTTATTTTCAATGCCATTGTCGGTAGTAAAATGCCAAATTTCATGATAATTCATATAGGCAGTGAAGAAGGAAGAAACAAATTCACATTTAGATTCTATATAAATATGAATGTTATGATAATATCCTGAGTACCTATATGATAATTGATAACATAATATTAATACGATAATATGATAATAAACGATTTTTAGACGTCATTATATCTTTGTTATGGCACTGATTCGTATCAAGGTGAATTTCTCAGGAGAAAGCAATGCTAAATGGTGACGGAAGTGTGGTCATAGTTGGAAAGGGCTTGTACGATATACTGCGGCGTGTGTTAGATGCGTGATATGAACTCTGTTGTATATCTAGAGAATGTACCTACCTATAGAAGTTTCTTTTTATTTTTGACTTGGGCTTTTGTATTTTACGGGAACTATCGCATTATCTTAAATAAATATTACATTATTTTCGGTCTTTATAAGATAGATAACTCTTTATTGTACACCAAAGCATAGACAAACAAAAATAGAAAAAGATGAAAGGATAGTATACGGGCAGCCTTATCGCTAAAAACCGATCTCTTCCTTCTAATAATAATATAATAATAGCAGCCCATGCTGCTGTCCCACTGCTGAGCTCGGGCCTCCCATTATAGGGTAACGGACAGTATACCCGCCACGCTTGTCCAAGGCGGCTTGGCAGGTTAGGCAGCTCTTCCTTCTAAGTAGATATAATAACCGAATTTCATGAAAATCGGACCGCAATCAAAGCTGTGAAGAGTACAAAATACTGTATTTACTAGTTCGTAAGTTTTTCTGTAATGGTGTACAATAAAACAATGAGGTATCTCTTAGTATGGAAGTGCTTTGCAGATAAAATTTACCTAAGTTTTCGAAAGATTTAGCGTAAACACAATGTCTATCTGGAGGCAGGATCACATAGTGTAATTTTAAAAAAATAGGGATGTTTGTAATGTGGTGATACATAGTAAAATAAAATGAAGACAATGTGATATAAATGGAGCTACATTTGGCAAATTTTATTTATAGTATCGAACACAACAACAAAACAAGCAAAATAATAAAAGAGAGGACATAATTAAATCATATTCTTCGAGAATGCATCAGGAATCATAGACAACATCTAAGGAGAGATTTATGCTTAGACTTGCTGGACTTTGTTGGTTTTTATTCTATTTTAGCCGAGCCTTTCTCTATAGCGGCAAAGTTAGTACTAGAATTAGTTGCTAAAAGCCTAAAATTTAGGCTTTTAGCACCTAACTGACTGAGACTGATGGACTGATATGAGAGTTCGTCTAAAAGCCCTTAAAATAAAGGTAAAATAAATTAAACCTATAAAAAGATCACAGTACAGCTTCATAATATCGCATCAATAACTTAACACATTGCGTATAAACTATTTTTATGTAACAACTTCATAATAAACAAAGTAATTGTAGATTAAACCGATAAGCATAATCAAAAGCAAGTCAAAACGGTCCCATAATCAGACATGCATCTTATTCCACCCACGGTTATTGTCCCCTGTGAGTTATTAGGCCCTAACCGTTGGCCTTAGCTATTTGTTACAGAAACACTTTCACGTACATTTAACGTTGCTAAGTGATCAATTGAATGGTAATAGAAATGCTATGAAAAATGCTATGGTAATAAATAAAAGTTTCTAAATTAGTTCAGCCTTTGAATAATGAATCGAAGCATTTAATATTGAAAATAGTTCTGTATTATTCTTTTTTACACCAAGGATTTGGAGTTACCTATCTGAAGATCATTCTTTTATATAGATAATTATCCTGTTTCATAGAAATAACTAAATGTTACAGCGTCATTTAATTAAATCACAAAGAGATTCCCATACCTATGAATCGTCATTGTCACATTTTGTGCGTATCAGTCAGTTGCCTACTATAATACTATGGCTAGGCTTATGCAATTTGATCAAAAATTAAAAACAAAAATGACTTCAAAAGATAGAAGAATGTATTGAATTAAATTTTTTTCGACCTGCAGTTAAAAATGTACAAAAATTAGTCCTCCCTTATGTCCAAAGTTCAAATGATTAAACCCTGCATATATATTTCGAAGAAAAATAAAATGGATTTCCACAAACATCATACTCTAAACGAGATTACGTTTGTAAAGCTCTAAGATGGCCAATTTGATGATTATTTTATAAATGAATATTCATATTTCTGTAGGCTGCGAAAAAGCTACATTCATTTCAAATTTGATTTAAATAAGTCTTTTAATAACTGCGTTGTATTTTATAGCAGAATCCTCCATTCGTGAGTCACTTTGTTTAATGTGGTAATCATAACACAAATTTATCTTAAATTATCTTGTCATTACTCTATTTGTAGGCTAATTCCAAGTGTTTTATAGTACCTTCAATCAATCCTCATTCGCCGTTTAATTGAGTAATAAAATCTTAACTACCAAGCCACAACCCAATTTCCTTAAACCAATTCCTATCTCATGTTACTCAGCCTCATACGTCAAATAGTCGCACTGCTTTGCGATTTATTGTCGCAATGCTGCACAAATAAATTGCACTTTCGATTTCGAATGTGCCAGCACTGCTATTGTGTCTGACAGTTATTGTTGATAATGTGATTCTTAAACGATGGAGTGACAACACTTGATTACTAAGCCGTGTTGTGATTTTCCATTTGATTTCGTTCCGAGGTGTGTGATAAAGTTATTATGCCGTTGAAGATTACAAGGAAATTAATATTGTTAGGTCATTATTCCAGAACCTCATTTGCTTTCGAGCTAAGAAGTTTATGAACGTATAGGTCAAATTAAAATTTGGTATTGTTGGATTGGGGTTTTGAGCATTCTAAAGTAGAACGAAAATCAGTCTTAAACCTAAACATAACTATAAAAACTGATATGGTCATGTATGTCGTGTGTTCAACATCATAATGTTTGATTGATGGCTTACTCTTGAAAGCTTTTTATTGTTCGTTTTTGTCGAATTTTTTGGACGCATTCGACGAAATTAAACGTCTAGAAGCATTTGAGAGTAAGACATCTAGTATGTTCGAATTGACTTTTCAATTTCGACAGATTATGATTCTTACGATCGGTTTGCGTATAGAAATCAGCATAGACTAGCAGCTACTCAATGAAAAAAATCAAAGTCTCGAACATCGACGCAGGGTTGTCAGCTTGTCGGTTTTCTATCGGATACATTTTGGAAAGTCTGCATTGGAGCTTTTCAATCTTATCCCACCGTCTCCTTTCCGTCATCAGACAATCAGACTTACTGGCATGGGGTACCGCTGTGTGGTGGACATACCACCTACACCTTCATTATCCACACCGCAAAGAAGTGGAACTCCCTGCCGGAGTCTATTTTTCCCGACATCTACAACCTGGGTGTCTTCAAGTCCCGTGTACATTATCCGTTCCTTTAAAATGGAGAGGTCTAATCCCATTAGCTGGACTTGAATGGGCTTCTACTGATTTGTATGATGGATAGTAATATCCTTTTTGTATTGATTATAAGATTAGCTATGGCTATTAGATTTTTTATCTGGAAAGCCTCAAGTGTTTGGTAAAATATGATTCAAGCAGCCTGATATGAACTTTGTGTTTAGAACAGTCCTACATTTTGATCGTTCCAATATTGATAATTAAACCTGATTAGGTTCTATGAACTTACGAGTATATCGATTGCCTGCTACTGACAAGTGTTACATGACATAAATTGAATATTATTCCAAAAATATTGACGATTTCTAAATTTAATTCAACACATTTTCGCACACATTTAGTTCTCATGCTTGCCAAATACAAACTACTTAGACATGATAATAATGGGTATCATGTAGGCACATATAATACTGTAGCCTCAAGAAATAATATTGGCCGTCATAGTTTCTCAATCTAGGCTTTGGAAAGTGATTGTCGTCATGACGGCCGGCCTGTATGGGCTTTTCACGTTATTATTGTAGTAATGATCTGGATCTGATGAATGATCTTTATGGATCTAGTCAGTCTCTAATATTCATGAATAATCTAGTTTTTTAATCTTCAAACAAATAATCACCAAGATAAAGCTGGACTGTTATATACCCGTGTACGTAAACACGGTCTCACACAAATTGTAGATTTTTTATCGACATCAAACAACCTATGTCTTTTGATAACTGAAATACACACTTTTCACTAAACAGATTTTCTGCACGAACAATCAATATTATTAATATTAAACCATTTTTACAGTTTTTGAAGTGAAACTTCTATACAGACGGGGTCTTAGGATTTTTCTGTCACGAAAAAGCGTTACGGCCGCGTAGAAGAGGGGCATAAATTTAGACTAGACGTGGTTAGAGGCGGCATAATGTTAGAGTAGACTATCGATGTTGTTATTGGTTCCGGATCGAATTCAGTTTTTTTTGTTTGATAAAATAAAATATATTTAAATAAAAAATGCATTAATTAAAATGTACCTAACCTAACCAAATCATAATTTGCAGTAAGCCTGCGAAAAATCGAAATGTGTGCTGGGACACATAGTAGAAGTGACACTTCAACGGACAAGTGGAAAAACGAATCGCAACAAACTTTTAACTTGAAGTTTTACGGGCAGATTGTTAATGTACTTGTCCAATTGGAAAACCTGCCTGTAAAACTTCAAGTTAAAATTTTGGTGTGATTCGTTTTTCCACTTGTCCGTTGAAGTTTCACTTCTACTATGTGTCCCAGCACACATTTCGATTTTTTTAAATAACACCAAATGGTAACAAATGCCTTTAAGAAGCAGAGGGACGGCTTCGTTGAGTGCGCGCAAAAGGTTATCGAAAGAGCCGTTAAAAAAATAGCAATCAAGGTCAATAAAGTTATCTAGTATGTAAATGTATATGCTGTTAGAGCTTTTAGAAGTAGCATTTAGTAGGAACGTTCCCTAATATCTAGCATAAACGAATGTATATATAAAAATAACATAAGAAAACATGTATGTGTAGAAACAGAAAGTAAGAAAAATAAATATAATGAAAAAAATTAGAATGTAGAGAGCTTAGAATAAATTTGGAAAACGTAGTAAGACAAAATAAAAATATATAAAAATAAGAAAAGACATGTATTAGTATAAGATAAATGTAATAGATTAAGTTTTTGTTTAAAAAGAAAGAAAAAAAGACACTATTTCATGACTCTAGAAAGAAGAGGCAGGCGTAATAAAAAAAAACACATCTCTTGAAGCTTCTATCAACAACTCCATGGAGGTTCATTTTTGGCCACAGAACTAAATTATAAGCAGCAGGATAGTTATAAATTTAAATACTTGGACCTGAACAAAAGGTGATATTCAAAATGTTTTTGAAACTTCAGGAAATTTATTTAAACTTTTTAAGTATTATTTTAATTGTATAGAAATGTGAATACCTTATACGCAGAACGCACCTTAAAGGCAAAAGGTTAAATTGTCTCCAGTACCATTTAGGATGCACTTATGAATATTTACAAGGCAGTTGTTGGTGTTAAGGATCGTGACATTTCATCTTTGTGACATCTGGCGCGCGACGATGTACAAAACTTTTTTTAAAGTTGCTTGAAATTTGAACAATTTGCAGCCGCCTTTTTTCTTATAATAGGGTATCGTGCGGTTTTTTTTTAAGTTAGAAAATGTAGAAATCTAAAAAAAAATTTAGAATAGACTTCTAGTCAAGATCGGGTTGAAGAACTTTATTTCTCATAAAATATTTTTTACTTAGGCTATGAGAATATTGATAAGGTAGTAAAAGTATATTATAATAACATACAAGGCTCAAATACTAAAAATGCAGGTAGTTATGATTTATTTTTGTAATACAAGTAAAAAGTTCGTTTCAACCTTAACCAAAAAGATCTACTTACAAAGCGAAACCTGGATCCATAATTATTCACCCAATATCCGGGACTAATCCCGGCAATGATCAATATACGGGAATACTTCCAATGATTATGAAATGTTTGGTCTAACTGACGCTAAAGTTATCTACTTATTAGATAATAATTAATTATCTAATAAGTATTATTAATAATTTCCATCATTACTTGCTTTAAAAAAAGAATATTTTGAACTATTTCTAAATTTTAACCAGTCAACTTTATGTTCCCAGTAAAAAATATATTGCCATCTTGAAAACAAAGAACAGTTCACATTTGATTCGAAATTCAAAACGTACCTCACTGGCCATAGAGATAGAAAAAAGTTGAATTGACAGAAGTACCTATTGGAAATGATGCGTGAAGATAGTATCACATTCTTAACTTTCGCAGATGGTGCATTGAGATTTACTTACGTAAGAGATATAAACCATTACTTAAAGATCAATTACAGATAGTGATTACTCATATGTTTGAATGAACTAACTAAAGGTTTCACACAGTTTTGTTTTAACATCCTGTTGTTAATTATTTGTAATATTTACATTATTTGATAGCATTAATTAACATCACAGGCCCGTATTTTAAACCAAATGGCGTAAATAAAAAGATTAATATAACATTTAAATATTTCATTTCACTTTAACGTCCCGTGCTGTCAAAATTGTATTATAATTTCAACGCATATTCATCTACAAAAAGTTTTGATTGGAATTCGTTTCTTGAATGTTATCAGTCTTCTAAGGTCATATATGTCGCAAAACTTGATCGGATACTATTTCCGAAGTGCTCGATTTATACTCGACACGAGTGTCTTAAATGAATTGGGGGATAGCGCATAATTATAAGTAATGACTATGTGCATATTTCGTAACATGTTTTTGTAACGGTATGCAAATTCGATTAGTAAAACTGCTAAGCAGCTCATACCTTCTACAGCGATTTGGTTGTAAATAATTGAAAATAGATATATGCTTTAACAACTGATCTGTTGAGATTATAATAGTCTATACGGACACAGTAATGATGCAATAAACTCTTATTTGCATATAAAAGAAGAGGCCTTAAAATAACATCATGCTTTCAAATTAACATGATAGGAATATTTTTAATTTTTAAACAATAAATAATGCACTGTTTGACTTCTTTTATTCGTACAAATCTATGAGGTCATAAGCTTGGAAGCTGGTACAAAATCTATGAAGCTGGGATGATTTGTAAGATGATGAAAAAGTATCAAGTTTATTTGACTCTTCAGTTCGCTATTGTTAGATTATTGTACCACAAATTTTAACGAGTTTATTTACTGACAGAATAATAATAGATGATAGTTTATAAACACTACCCCACTATTCGGCTCGTTCTGTTACTGCTCGAATATAAAAGCGTGCGGACGGAACGGCGAGACAAAATTCCCACTTCGACTCGGGTGCAGAGTTTTACTTCGGTTTTGCTCTCCGTAGAGCGCTACTACGACATGTGCAACGGACCAAAACCGAAGTAAAATTTTGCACCCGACCAAAGACGAAGTGGGAACTGATTCTTGGCTAATTATTGTGCGAGAAGTCAGATTTAATTAAATCAGCTATTACTATTATTATGTAAAACATACTTTTAGCAGCCAAGTGTCAACTTTTATCCGTGCAGGAACGGAGAAAGAATACAATTCCCTGCGTCCGGGCGGCCTGTCGTAAGAGGCGACAAAAGAACCCATAGCCAGGTGGTAGGGCTTTTGCCCGACTGGATGGCTACCACCCCTGATTTAAAGTATGTCGCCATAACAACCTTGAGTTGTGTTCCGGCATTAGTGACCAGATTCCAGTCTCCCTTAAGAGAGCAGCAGCGCATTTGTAGCAACATTGGTGTTGCAAATGTCCATAGGCGATGGTAACCGATTTCCACCAAGTGGGCCGTCTGCCTGTCTGCTGAAAAAAATAAAACAAAAAGTATATGTATAATAATACTCGTAGTGAACGTTGGAAATTTTATAATTTATTAGTTGACATCTTATTAGGTAAATAAATAATTAGATAAATATGTTATACCAGAATTTGTAAGCAGGATACTAAGACTTGAACATGTGCATGCCGAAAGGCGGAATTTGGAGAACTGTATTACGTTAAATTTAACACCTTCTGTATACCCATTTTCGCATTAAATAAATTGAATTGAATTGAATTGGCATCGCTATTATGTACAATCAATTTGTCGTTATTACTTACTTACAGTTTTTACTTTTGGTTATTTTTTGATAATCGAATTTGGGCCTTATACTACTTGTATAGAATTCTGTTTTATTTTTTGTTAAAACTTATGGTAGAGTAGTTCTTAGATGGTACAACATCTCGTATTTACTTACGAACTATCACTTTCAAAATGTACTCGTACATGTCAGAAAGGAAATTGATTACAAAGAATAATTATCCGAAAGTGATTTTTGTAGTTTTGGCAAGAACGGAATTCAAATGTCTTCGTCATGTCAGTGTTTTTGTGTTACGGTTAATTTTATATACAAATTACTAGGTTGAAGTATATTCATGAAATTGGACAGGAAAGTGTAGGATAATCGCGAAAGAAATCAAAATTAGCAATGTACAATACAAGTAATTGGATTGCAACTAATGCATAACGATATTATTTAATGACTTTTTAAAATGAAATCAGTACTTTGGAAGATATTAGATTCTTAAGTAGTGAAAGTGATGTCGTCATCGTGTCTATTATTTACGAAGTATGGAATGGAAATCCCTGGAAAATGTAGGTTGTATAGCACCAAAAATACTTTCAACGAAAATGGGTTCGAACCCGTTATTCCGTTAAACATCACATTCTACAGGATTTGTAGTCAATTAACGAAAACAGTGGTTGTTACAGAACTGTTCGTTGTTCGTGGACTAAGAGAAAATAAAAGACTGAAGGTTTCATATTTTACTAATACTTCTTTTATAAAACGTACGCGTTCTAATGCCATAGCATTTACATATTTAAATAATATTCTTGATGTAACGAAGAATGCCATAACAATTATTATGTGTGTCATAACTCATAATAGAGCGAGCGTGCCGTGGCTAATATAGCAATTTCCATTATTTCCTAGTGTTCTAGTATTGTTTACCCGTCGTTTAGGAAGTCACGTAGGAAGCCATCAGGCTTCGGAATTAGCTACTTGGAAAGTAAAAGTGAAAAGTGTCGGTAGGTATATATTTACTTTGGTTACTACCTAACTGATACCTAAGGTGATCAGAGGGGTGGCTTCGACCTTGCTCATCGGATGAGTATGACAATCCAGCAAGGTAACGTAGCTAAATTTCTGGGAACCTTACCCAATGCGCGTTGACCACCTTGAAGAAATTTTACAACGCATTTCATAAACAACCCTATGTTGTAGCTTAAAGGGAAAACAATGTTTGTATTAAAAACCTCTAAATAGTTTATCTATAATATTATAGAATTCTTAACATGACGTGTTTGTACATTGAAGCTATTGAAAAAAACGACTAGAATACACTATATAAACGAGTAAGAACACGATGCAATTTGTTTTAGAATTCTTGTCTGTTTGTTCGGGATTGACGTAAAAACTACTGGGCAGTTTTAGATGCGGTTTTCCCTGATCGACAGCAAGTTCTTAGACTTAAAATCTGCGGTACTTTCTATTCTTTTGGAAAAGAATTAAAATGGCCAAATCAAAAAAAATCTAATTTCAATGTGATTTTGTCACTGATCGATAGCAAATTTTATGTAATAAAATGTTTATTATTTTTTATCCCGGGAATCCCGTGAGATTTTTCCCGGGAGCGGTTCGAAATTGTCAGGGTGCATAATAATTAGCTTTTTCCGACACAGTTTTCACAAAATCGATAGCCTACATTCCTTTTTAAATGTTGCGGTACCTTGTGCACAGGGAATTTCGCGGGAATTATAATAGCAAAGGGTAGTCGGGTTTAGCTAGTCCATAATAATTTTTTATCAGTTATCTTCCATGTGTTATTTAATGTAATTTAGAGTGTAACACGACGTTCAGACTTTTATTCCTGTCACGAATATTAAAATTAGTTTGTGGTATCTATAATTGGTGCTGTAGAAGTTCATTGACGTCTTGAGAATAAATTCTCAAACGTTTTCTAATTATTAATGTTATAGACACGTGGAATAATTTTTTATAAGTTCCGTGAATTATATGTTCTAGTAGAAAATACCGCAGCAAGTATCGGTATTATGCGATTAATATATTTAACAATAGGAATGTTAGTGACACGACCTGTCACAGTCACTTTTTTGAAGTGAAACTTCGAATGAATTTTCTTCTTACGATTTTTCTGTCACGAAAAAGCGTCACGGCCGCTTGTTCTAATACTAATTTTTTTATTGCATGAGTTCAGCAGACAGGCAGACGGCCCATCTGATGAAAAGCGGTTACTATCTCATATGGACCTTTGCAACACCAAAGGTGCTACAAATTCACTGCTGCTCTCTTAAGGGAGGCTGGAACCTCGTCACTTCACTTCAAAGTACCACCTGGCTGTGTGTTGTTTTTTTCGCCTCTTACGACAGACCACCCGGCCGCAGGAAATTATTGTATTCTTTCTCCGTTCCTGCCGGATAAAAACTTGCTTATCTGTCACATAAATTACATTTCCTTATAGTTTTTGGCGGACACTTGATTTTAGTGAATTTTAGTGAAATATGAATTTTCATGTTGCTACAAGAACTTCATTGTTTGGCGTCAGTTAGACTTACAATATGGGCTTTTTGCTTGGGTGGAGGGTTTTATGAATCCGGCTCTCATCTTACGTTTTGTACTCGAAGATATACTAAAAGTTGAATTTTGAACGTGATCAATTGATCATACTTGATACTGGCTAGATGTATAAACTGTGCGAAGCTGTGTTAAAAAAGAAACTATTAAATTATATATATTACGTAAATATAATAATTATTTATTAATTATAAGAAACATTAGCTTAGATATATACGCACACCTGATCAAATTTTTTTGTTTAAGTAAAAATAACATATCGTTTTATAATCCAGTAACAAGAATTTGCAGGTTATACAATGAAAGTGTAAGGAAAATTAGATCCACTAATATTTTTAACTTCTCATTTTTTTTATTTAAACCTGAAATGCGGGCTTTAATATGCACCAATAACTTCGGCATAATCAAATAATAATTTTGATATCTACTACCGGCAAAGCTAACACTATACTTTAGTCATACTAATTATACTAACTCTCTAAATATCTTGTCAATATGTGATACGACTTAGATCTAATAATGCATATAATACATAATATGAAATATGTAACCTTTAGTTGTTTCTTGTTTTCTGTGCTAAATAAAAAAAAATACAATACACTACCTTTAGAAGTTAATATAACCTCATAAACATCATGGCACAGAATATATACAGCACACTAATAAATAAACTAATCATTCAACTTCCCTTCACCATCCAGACTCATTAGCATCATCGATCAAACAACCATAGTTAGAGAAAAATTCAAAAATAGCTCGCATGTCAGTGTTAAAAATGCAAGTTTCCTTTGTTTTACACACTTTGACGGGTCGTTATCGCCGGTCCTGCCCTTTTTAGCATCTAAAGGGCTATTTTAGGGAGAGTCGAGACTCAAAGTGAACGAGTCGCGCGGCGGTATGACAGGAATTTGTTTAGACTATGGCTTTAATATATACACTGTACATGCAAAGGCTTGTGAAATAAATCAAATAAGCAAATTCAGACAAAAACTTACTTTGGAATCGTTCTCAATAGGAGTCAACGAATAACTGACAGTACCGGCTGTAATTAGCTTAAACGGTAGGACATGCAAGAGCTTGTGATTAAATTGAGGAAGCAAAATCAGACAAAACCTTATACTATAGAACCGATCCCAGTAGCACCGAGCAAATAACTGAAAGAATTACCCTAACCGGGAGTGTGTCTCATGCAAGGGCTTGTGATTGAATTGAGGAATCAAATCAGACTAAAACTTGCTCTGGAACCGATCCCAGTAGCACCCAGCAAATAGCTGAAATAATTGCCTTAACCGGTAGAATATTATTGCATGCAAGAGCTTGTGATTATATTGAGGAACCAAATTCAGACAAAACCTTATACCGATCCCAGTAGCACCGAGCAAATAACTGAAAGGATTACTCCAATCGGTAGGGTAGTACTTGCAAGGGCTTGTGAATGTTTTTTTTTTATTACCAACATCTAGCTAACAGGCAGACGGCGCACTAATGGAATGTGTTCACCCTGCCGATGGACGTTTGCAATACCAGGGGCAATGGCAATGCCAACGCGTTGCTGACCTCGAAGAAATTTTATAACGATCCTCTTAAAAGACCTCATGTCGTAGTGCAGAGCGAAAACGTCCAGATGTTCTCTCCAAGTCGTTATTGTACTCGGAATAAATGTTACGGAGAACCACTACGTAGTTGAAAATCTCGCTGATGCCGATCGGTGCGGTGGTAAAAATGTGACGTTGGCACCAAATTAAAAAGCTTCTTGGAACACTCCTCATTATACAGACGGTGGAATACGCAGAGAGACGCAGCCTTTCCGTAGGCTATAAGCGACTGCATTCAGGAACCAAATCAGACTAAAACTTTTACTCTAGCATCGATCTCAGTAACACCCGGTAAATAACAGAAAGAATTACCCTAACCGGTAGGGTATTTATTGATTGTTTAAGAGCTTGAGAATTAAATAGAAGAAGCAAATTCAGACTTTCTTTATACTTACTCTGCAATCGATTCCAATACTACCCAAACCGAAGCAGATAACTGAAAGATTTACTCTGGTAAAGAATTGTTTATGTCTAGTCTAGAAGGAAGATCTGAGGTAGCTTTAGTGAAATAAGGTGAACTAGCGCTTACAACATGAACATTCCTAAGACATCTTTCTCTTTAATCTTTCACTAAATAAAGTTTAATGTTTTTTTTTGGATTGTTTTTATACAGACATATTTTAGTAGGAAGCAAATTCTGTTAGACTTTTTCATCACTTGACAAATGATGAGCTGAATTCGAAACGCGGAAGACGTCAGCTAATGGGCGATGAGAAATTGTGAGGAATTTCTTCAGTTTTAAAAATATCTTACGAAGTTTATCTATTCTTCTGTATATTAGAATACTTCGTAACTATTTTGCATTCTGATTTTGTTATACTTTAAAGCTCAAACTACCAATCATCATTAAATTTTGCAGACATGTTATCAGGCGTACTGAAAAGACTGAGAAACGAACGCAAATGGAATTTGGAAGCGGTGGTAGAATCATGGCTTTCAATAAGTAATCTGTTATGCTGGTTGCCTTCAACCAAGTCAAGGCACATAACTAAAAGAATACGACAGTATTCAGTGATATTAATTGATTTTAGTTTACGTTTATTAACCGACTTCCAAAAGGAAAACGTTCTCAGTTTGCCTGTATGTTTTTTGTATGTATGTTATGCAATTTCTCCGTTAATTGTAGACTGATTTTCACATTTGCAAAATGCACTGACTTTGAGGTGTTGTAGAAAATATTTCAGTATTTTATGCCTTTTTAAACAACTTCAAAACAGTATATTATAGAAAATATTTATTTTTTGCTGTTTATTTACTGTTGAAGTCGGTTTTGCTTTTTCCTAAAAAGTTTATTTGGATCAATTTGATTGATGTATAATTTGTAAGACAGAACTGAATCGTCTAATATCAGCTTAAGGCTCAATTTGAAAATAAAGATATTTATTTTCCATATAATGTTTGAAAATTTCCCAATTTATTGGTTGAGATAACATCGATGTTGAAGTCCGGGGCGATCTTGCAATGAGGTTCATTTGTCTCACTAAATCCGATTAGGCAACAATAAAGTGTTTCGAATGTTTGTGTCTATGTAATTGGTTGCATAAATTGCATATTATGGATCATGATTTATGGATATTTGTACAAACAAATTTTACACTTGCTGTATTTTAATAAAATTGTTAAATATACTATAATACTTCACAAATAAAAAAATATTTAAGTATAATTTTGTATAATATTTTTTCCATAGTCATTGTAGTATAGTTATTTGGAAGGGATCGTTTCATAAGACGGCACTTTATTCGACTTATTCTGAACGTATTTTTGCTAATGTAGTGTAAGTGAAGTAATGATCAATAGATGTTTATCATAAATTCACTTCAATGGTGTGTAACAGCTATAAATAAGATAATTTTATTATAGTATCTATTTTGAAAAGCGAAGCCGTTAGGAAACGAATTATAAGAAGCTTTACCCACTGTTAATCCGCATATACAGAGCCAATTTAGGCCAACGATCGTTTGTTGGTGTTCACCTGCAGTCCATCGCATGGTAGTAACATCATAGAAATTGAATTATACAATTCTACGACAAATTTTCAAAGAGCCAACGAAAGCCAATCTAATCCAATTGTTGGCCGGCATTGGCTCTGCCTGTATTTAGTCTTTTCCAATCACAAATCACGCTTTGATAAATTATCTCAATACTGATACTGATTAGCATGAATGGGTAATAGTGATAGGTTAATCGAATTTCACAGTTTGACCTCGTAAAGGGATGGGTGAAACTAATTTATCATACCAAATGCAAACGTCAATCAAGTGTTTGAGGAAATACAAATTGACGGCATTCGCTATTTGATCGGGTTGCGTCAGTAAAGAATTGAGTTACATTGTCGGATACATTTATATTACGAAATATTCCTTTTCTTTTTAATTTTACTTTGAAAGTTGTAATGTATACTTTATGCAGATATCGTGAATGCTGATGTATTCTTCGACTGAGAAATATGTAAAAACCACCCAGACTATTATGCTGTAAAGGTTTTGAAGTGTTTTAATTGTAATCACGAGCTGGTTACAAATGAAACATTTTAAATTTTTGACTGATTTATCTCGAATAGTGTAATAGGTTTCGAGGGATAAAGATATGAAGATTTCTACAGCGTAGTGTAATGAACCGAAAATCGTTATTTTGTTATTATTATTGAATACTAGCTGTACCGATGAAACTTCTTTCGTGTTGTTATGATGACGTTTTTAGTCGCAATTGACAGCGGAACCATTATCGGTATAAAATTATCCTAAGTGTTGACCTGGGATATAGAAACTAGCTCTGTGTCGAGTTTCATTTAAATTCATTGATTAGTTTCAATCAGTTGGTCCAATTTAGCCCCTGATTGATTTTTTATTTCTCTTTCTACAGATTTTATTATAGACTAGCATTTGGCTGCGACTTAGTCCACATTGAACAGGTAACGAAGATTACAGTTATTTTGCTAAATATAAAATCAAAGATTATTTTCAGCAGGGTAACCAATTTTTTAGTATGAAAATACATGAATCCCAAAAATTTTCGTAATAACTCGGAATAACTAATGTTACTAAAGGCATATACAACTGCAATTGCTTCACTAAAGATTTTAGCGATCAGTGAAAATTTCGCATCAGAATCAATTTTTTTTCGATCTAGCCACTTTAAATCTCTCCCAAGAAAATTCCCGTAGGCTTCTCGGGATATAAAGTAGCGCAAATTTTAAGTCCGGCAATTTACTATCGATCAACGAAAACCGCATCGAAATCGGCCAGAAGTTTTTACGCGAATCCCGAGCAAACAAACAGAAAAAACGTAAGAAACGAAAGATTACATACACGTTTACAATTTTATAATAATATAGATTTGTTACATCTCAACTTAGGAATTTGTCTGTAGCTTTCAATTTACTTTGACACAAATCACACCATATTTCGTTCCTTGTTTTATATACAATAGCTAGCTTATTCCATTTTCTATTTACAAATATTTTTTTTAGCTACGTACATATGCGTCATAAAACAATGACGTGGGAATGAATGATAGTTTTGTCCTAAAAATGTGATAGTTTCCGCTAGGTACGGATTTAAAGTTTACGCAAATGAAACCACGTGGAAACCACTGGTTGCAAATAAAACATGCAGCTTCCTAAAAAATAAATCTTAATCGGTTGTGTAACAGTTCAGTATCTAAAATAACTCTTTCAGCCCATCACGGAAACAAGTTTCCTGTCAAGTGGCCACACAAATCCACGAGTAAATATTAGGACTGGTTTCCTAAAAAGCCACGAAGATTTATATCAGGGCATGGTGGATTTACAGCCCCACCGACGGTCTCGCGACGCCTGTGATGTGTTAGTTTTGGACACCGGGCCAGCTACGCAGTCTGTTAAATCTGTTTTACATCTTCCGCATTCTTTAATTGATTCTATTTGTGTATTACTTTCTTTTATGGCTCGTTACGATTATATTATTTTAATAAACTCAGCAGTTTATAACTTCCTCCCGAATATAATTTTTTACACGGTAACCTCATTGCAATGTTGC
Source organism: Dendrolimus kikuchii (assembly GCA_019925095.2). Taxonomy (NCBI): domain Eukaryota; kingdom Metazoa; phylum Arthropoda; class Insecta; order Lepidoptera; family Lasiocampidae; genus Dendrolimus; species Dendrolimus kikuchii. The sequence goes on from CM034408.1 coordinate 12,419,827, forward strand.
ATCAGAGGTTTTAGGCTGTTTATGATGGAAGCCGTATGCTATGGAACCTTTTTAGGTTGAATATTCAATTTTATAAATGCAGAAAATTTATTTTCCGTAACTGTTTCGGAAAAATGAAACCCTTAAATACCTATTATCTCGATCCACGTGGTTTCGTCTAATTTAACAGATTTTTTTCTTAAAGTTTGAGGATCCCGGTGAATTCAATTTAGGAAGGAGATATATGTATTAGAGCCGATGCACAATGGAGAAGTGAAATCTTAAAAAAATGGGGTACTTACTATACAATATATATAACTAGGGTACGAAAATAATTATATTTATAGTGACGGATCTGTATAGTTAAACGGGACTTCAAAAATTATAACGATATTATATAACCTGTTAATTCATGCACAGAAAGGATTCAATAGAGATGATGAACGTCGGCGGTTTTTAATATAGCAAATATTGGTATAGACCAGTGTTATATACAGTAACCTACTAATATCTAAGTAAAACGACTGTGGCAAATTAAGATAGACGAACGAACGGAGATGACAATAGGATAGTAAATCAACTGAAACACTTTTTATCATCTTACAAACTCCGAAGCCGTGCTTAGATTTTATGTGAGAATGGCAAATTATGACGTCATAACTTAAACGTATCAACCGGCGTATTAATTTTTATTGTTCAAACAATTTTATTATTAAAATGTTTATCATGATATTTTAAAAGCAAAGCAATGGTATTTTAGTACTCGTACTCTTATGTGTAAACAATTTTTTTTGTAATAATATTTAAACCAATTGCATAAGAGTTCTGTTTTATCCAAAATGCATAAACAATATCGGGCCGTCTCTATGAGAAAATACTAAAATCTATAATACTGTAAAATTCTAAACATGTCTATGTATATACATTGAAGCTGTTTAAAAAAAACCAACTGGAATAGACTACATAAACGATGGAGAAAACGCTACAATTTTTTTTTAGATTTCTGGTCTGTTTGTCTGCTCCGGATTCACGTAAAAACTACTGGGCTGATTTCGATGCGGTTTTCCTGATCGATTTCTTAGACTTAAAATTGCGCTACTTCTTATCTTACCGCAATAGTTTTTCTAGGAATGATTTAATATGGCCAGATTAAAAAAATCGAATTCCAATTTGATTTAATTACTAATCGATAGAAAAAATGATGTAATATGTGATATTTTTTATTCCTGGAGTCACGCGGGAATTTTCCCGGGAGCGGTTCGACGTTGTGCGCGATTCCTGCGGGAATTTCAACTCAAGTCTTAGTATATTATAATATTATTTGGATGAACATGGATGTCACTCATTCAGAATTTAAGTCAGGAATGAGGAAAAGGAAAGGAAGGAGGGAGGAAAGTAAGCGGCAGGAAACAATTGTGGACTTAAATATGACGAACCCGGATGTTGTGATCTTAAGCCGAATAATAATTCCTTTAAGAAATGCTCCGTTATTCAATTTACAAGAGGTTAAACGTCATTAGATATCCTTTGTGTACTTTACACTTTCCTTTTCGCTAAACTTGATTAATGACTAGAGACTTGCGGTCGGTTGTAGTCCACATTATTTTTATTTTACTGTAAATCTTAAGCCTTAGCCGTAGAATATAATATTGATTAACAGCTGTTTATATAAAGACATAAGAATTGTGCGGTATCAATTAATACATAGTGCAAGTACTGTTTTTATTATTTTTGGAGGGAGATATGTTTTGATGGAAAGTGAGAACGTGTTTTACTTAAACTTTTAAGAGTTGATGTAGAAGTTTATAGAGAACCGGCGTTTAGATGATAGTTTTATAGCATAAATTTTGTCTACGATCTCAATTCACGCTACTGTGGAGACCACGTAAACTGTATATATAACTTGTGGGCATGAAGTTTTTTTTTTGAACTGGCCATTTTAAATCATTCCCAGAAAAATTCCCGCGGGATTCAAGGGATAAAAAGTAGCGCAGATTTTAAGTTTTGCTGTCGATCAGCAAAAACTGCATCGAAATCGGCCCACTAGTTTTTACGTGAATCCCGAACAAACAGACAAGAAATCTAAAAAAATTACATCGTGTGCTTCTTCATTTATATAGTCTATTACAGTTGTTTTTTTTAAATAACTAATGTACAGACACGGCATGCTTAGAATTTTATATTGTAAAATTTCTGAACAACAATTTTCATTCTGTGAGACACAATATAACTCGCAATATAATTTCTTATTATAAAATCATTGTAATTTCAAAAGAATATATGAAATCCTGATGAAATTAGAGAATATTATTCAACAAAATACAAAAATCTAAAATGACGAAAAATTAAAGTAAAACCATGGAAAAAGAGTTCTTCTTACATCACTAAACTGAAGTATCTATGTAATTTATAACATGGATTAATCGATTGCACTGTTAAATCCATAGTATTGATTACTAATCGATTGATGACACATCGTCAAATTAAGCAAGTTATGTTAATCACACGTTGTAGAATCGATTGGACATGTTTGCAGTGACACAAAGAGTAGTTATGGTAAATAGGAGGAGGTTCTATTGCGTGTATGGTGTGTGACGCAAGTAATAGGTATGCTGCTCTTAGTAACACCATACAGCGTTGACAGTTTGGGATTACAGAATTTATTCACTGGTTTATGATAGTTACTTTTCTCGGACTTTTAATATAACTTTAAAGTTGTCAATGAATATATATTTATTTTATCGATCTTTTCGACCAAAAACAACTTCACTCAGCTGGGATGAGAATGTTCAGATGGATGTTGTTACAAGAATGGATAAGGTGATATATGAGTATGTAAGGGGATCTCTGAAAGTTGCAGCTGTGACTGAAAAATTGAGAGGAAAAAGACTACGGTGGTATGTGCATGTAATGAGGATGAAGAATGTCATGTGACTAAAAATGTTAAACTGGAAGATTGACGGATACAAATGTAGAGGTTTTTTATTGCATAAGTTTAGCAGACAGGCAGACAGCGTACCTCATGGAAAGCGGTTACAATCGCTTTTGGACATTTGTAACACCAAAGCTGCTACCAATATGCTACCGCTCTCTAAAGGGAGACTGGAAGGTTCCAGGTTCTGGCATTAGTGGCCAAATGGCCATATATATAGGTACATACATACATACACACATAACTTCACGCCAGTTCCCTTGCGGGGTAGGCACGAACAACAGAGCCTATATATAGGTAGATAGAAGATTATTTTAAATAACAAAAAACATAAATTAAAACATGTTACGAATGACGGGTACTAGTAACTCTCGTTGACACTTTGAAGAAAATATATTCAGAACGTGAATGAAATTAGCTCATACTGTCATACGATAAACAAAGTGTCAGTTTACGAAACAGTCGTAGGATTGTGAAATATGTATAACGAGATAGTAATGTTGGGAGAATTGCATTTGTTTGATGTCGTAAAAATTAAGTCAGATATGGTTACTGGGTAGGCTTATTCGCCCACATTTTTAAACGATTGTGAAACTTGACCTCGGGGGCTCATTGGACGTCATCCGTACCACCTGCCGAAACAGAAATTTCATACGCATCCATAAATGTGAGGAAAACCTCGCTGGGAGACTGGTACCCTTGGTAATTTAGACAGTTGCTGTCCAGTTTAATGGTTTTTTTAAATGCGAAGCTGGCAACCAAACATCCAACCAACTAAATAGGAAGTGTTTACCGTTGCCTATAGACGTTTGTAAGACCAGCGTTTTGCAACGTGGTGCCAGCCTTTAGGATGGGATACAGAGGATAGGATAAGAGAAATAAGATAAAAGAGATGAGATATAGATCTCAGGGAGGAAGAGAGGACAGAGGATGGAATTGGGGAAAAGGGATCGAGGGAGGGGAAGGGGCCATCGGAACTGTCATTCATCGTACTAAACAAGATTAGTTGGAGGCTAACCGTTTCATGCCGATATTCTGTGAGAGCGTGGTACCACATCGATTGAGTCGGCCCTAAAAGCTGTAATCAAGATAAAGATTTCAGCATGGCTCTACTATGTCAGTATACGAGTACATATGATGATAGGCCGGCTCCTACCAGAGTTCCGGTGTTGGTGAACCTACATTCCATCATCCTGGCTCAGGTCGATGGAAAAAGTACCGAAGTTTTTAATGGGTATCTATATTGTTCATCCCGGGCAGTGTAAATTGTTTTGGTCTATGGCTTAAATTATGGACGGCCTCTGTAGTTAAGAGGTATAAGTTTTTGGTCGGTTAGCTCACTGGAACGAAGAGACCCAGAATTGGACTCTGGTTCGACCCAGACCATAGTTGTGTACTACGGTCAGAGTGTCTGCGATCAGCTCCTAAGTTGTCCGTTGTATATTATCTATAACTCAATCTTAAATTTGCTTGTGGATATATAAGGTGTCTGTTGATCACTAATATAAAAATTTAGTATCTAATTTAAATGGATTTTATCATCAATAGCGTAGGACAGATTGCGAATCTAATAAAAATAACTAGGCCTGCGCAGGCCTTAGTCGCAGATCAACTTGATAACCTTGCTTGTTTGTGGTCGACAAAGGCTTGTTTAAATTTAGAACTGTTTCGTGTCAAAATCTATGCTGTGGAAAACGCTACGCCTTGTGTTTTCTAGCGCTTATGATCTTAAGTTGGTTTCTTGAGGTTCTTGTGGTACTGTGGGAGGTTTTTGCACCATACTTCTTAATAAATATCTTATTTAAAATATGTCATTTATTGCGACAGTATTTTTGAATCGCGCAGCAGGAACAGGTAATATGCGTTTTTTTATCGCATCATTGAAATATTGCAACTGCGAGAATATTATCGCTCGATAAAAAGTAGTGCTTAACCTAAGGTACTAAGACTACTAAGGTATAGTACCGTTTTTAAATAAATATATTTTTGTTTATTCTTATTTATACAGTAAAATACAAGGATTATTTTAATTATATCTAATTTCTTTTTTCTTATTAATGAGATAAGATAAAATATATATTCTGTGACAGTCACAGGTAATATATAATTGATTAAGTGAAGAAAATTCAGTCTATCAAAAGCGATTATATAAACTTCCGCACTCGGAGTTTGATAATCATCCGTCAACTTTATTGCGTAACTTCTGTATTATATGATTGTACAAAATTGTAAGTATAAAAGACTTTGTCAGCTTCTTCTATAATTAGCAAAACACAAAAATAGCTTTATTATCCTATCAATACTGGTTCCATTAAAGTTACATCTTTTTAATACGTCGTTACTTGCAGCGTTAGTTATTTACGAAGCAAAAACTAAGACAGCTGAAGTATTGACCTTTCTTATTAATAAATAATGCACCTGCAATGTTTTTTCGTAATTTAATTAATTATATTGTTGTAAGATCGTAGTTAGTAGTCAGTCATTTTTAATTATTGATCTATGTTATGATGTGATAGGATACGTAATAAGTTCATGTTTACGCCGTCGTCATCATTAGTTAATCGTCCATTGCTAAATGCAGGCATGTTCCTAAGTTTACTTAACATAATATTGTAATTATTATCTCGGTCTTCCGCTTTTCCTATATCTCACTAGCTACCTTACGCCAGTTGTTAGTTCACTGGTACTTTGAAGACTTCGTTGACTTTCTTCTTCAGACAGTGCGGATGTCTACGTTCACACGTGTATCATTGGGACGATGTAACTTGTTCCATCCATACTTAAAAATAACTTGATTTTTGTCCAAACTATCTCGATTATGTTACAACTGCTACAAATCAAAGCCATCGATATTAGAACATCACGATGACACCAGCATGGATACAAACATAGACAAAAAAAATTGTTTTAAGAATTACATTTTTTATTTTTCCCACAAAATATAACCATCGGCAAAAATGATTTAAAAGTAAAACTGTTACTTTCTATATCTAGGTCAATAACATAATGTCGGTACATCCGTGATACGAGTATTCAATAAACAACGTGAAAGGCAAAAACGAAAAATATTAAGATCATAATCTAACTTTAATTGAACCGTAAAATATCTGCGGGAAATGAAATTAGAACGTTAAAAGTATCGCATCGAGATACCGTGGATTCTAGTGAAATCTTTTCTGCCAGGTCAACCATATTGGTCCAATGTGATTTTTTTTATATAATAGTCAAATGTGAATGAGAGCAGTAAGATTGGTTTGCTGATTACTATTAAGATAATTTTGAAATTGGAAATGTCTTTATAAGCATTTTTGCCTTACATAAAAATCTCCTAATGCTCGTGTAATTAATAGTATTAGTTTTTGAAGTATAAACATTAGAGATGTTCTATAAAAGTGAATTTATTATATTTACGGTGGTCAATTCTATCACCGATTGGTTCTGAAAGTACGTGATGGATCTAGTTTGATGCGAAATTGTGGAGTAGCTTCTTTTGTGCATATGTATATTTGTTTCTTGAGCTATTTATATACCATTTCGGAATTTATAGTTTCCAAAACTGGTTTTCTTCCAAATGTCTTCTGACAGCAGTGATGTGTGCATGAGCGCCCCGGTACTATAATTAAAACCTCCAGCAAAACTTATTTGTATAATGAGTTGAACTATAAGTACTCCCTTGTCGACCGCACTCGCAACCCCTTGCTACACTACAAACAATCAATATATGATTTGACATACTTAAATGAAAACAACCCTTAGTGTAATTACAAGCCAATTTTTGACTCCTGACCGTTATTGTTGATTTCGAAACAAGTGACAAATTTTAAAAGCGGAGCACCGACCGGTCAAATCATCAGTTCACTGATCAGATGTTAAAGCAAAGATAGTGAGTGAAATATTTTTAAAAACGCTATTGCGTCAACAAATTTTATAGTTATAATGTGAGATTCATAGCATATATGAGGATACTAGTTCTATAGTCTGCTCTGCAATGGGAACCACGAATAAGTTTTCTGTGGAGGTGGTTTGCACCATGCCTCAACTTTAACTAACTTTAACTTTTTCTATTACTGACTGTTATGGATACGCTGACTGATAAGGTGAAAACTGAGTAACCGCTTTCCTTCAGGTGGGCCGTCTGCCTCTCTGCTGAAGTCATAAAATAAAATAAAATATAGTTGATAAATTTTTGATTGATCTGATTAGCTTGATAAATTTTCAGTGATGATAAATAATAATCAATAGCAATAAACGCTTTGATACCGAAATCAGTTTGGGTCAGCGATGAGTTAGGACAGTTGTGTGAATGATATGACCTCAAAATTTTAATATCGTCCATCATTAGAAATGCTAGATTTCTTGTTTGAAGAAAGCAACATCCAATGTATATGATGTTATGATGCATATTCTAACAATGGGACCATTACCACGCATAATTGATGCAAAATCCCGACAGTATACTTAACTAAAAATAAAAAATTAATACTTGACTGTTTAATTTTAACAACTTTTAAGTTTCTTCGTTAAATTCAAGTTTTCCTTCTCTGTCAAGTGTTTTTAGGATATTATAACAATTTTTTTTATTTGATTATTGACGCCGCTTATATTAAGGTTGATTTACATTGATCCAACTACTGGCTTGGGGCGCGGACTGACTTAAAAATATTTCATCGGGAATGTTGAAGTCAGCACTGGCTTCCGTCGAATTTGAAATCAGCAGCTGAATCAATGTATAGTACAGCTTTTAGAGAATAGTGTAGTTTCGAAAATAATAAAAAAGATTATTTAGATGATTGTTTGTTTGTTCGCAAAATTTGTTAGTTTCTTTTTCGAGGCTTTGGATGTGAACAAATTTTTAATGAATTTTGATTGGCCTGGTAGATATATAGCCGATAGTAGAACCAAGACAACCGAAACCGAGGCTCGCAATCTTGCCGTGAAGTTTTAACGAGATTGTACCGTGTCTATCAGGATTGACGCAGCCAGGCTGTGGTTAAGCTGTGTGCTGCTAGGTACAAGGTGATGCCTTGAACTAGAAGGGGCTCACGCCTACCAGTGTCATGTCACTGTAAAGCCATAGTCACAAAGCCATGACTGATAGGCGAATGGAGTGTTTCAAAGACAGAGTCGTCATCCTTATAGGATCCCTTAAGGATGGCCTATTGTTGTGTTGTGTTAAACAGTATGCAAAAGGAATTTCCACCTTTACAAAAAAAAAAATATTTTAAGTAAAACAATAGACCGTTCCGATAGTTTCCGTTATAAATGATCGGAAAACTGCACTCTGCTCGGATGTATTTAACATTTTCTCTCAACTTTTTATTATCTCGAGAAGAGAAATTGTCTACAACAATAGACTTTACAGTTAAAATAAACTCCTTAAGTGATTGAAAACATTTTAAACTGTATCGTTTTTCTTTTGTTATCGTTGTATGATGTAATAATGTACACACGGCAATGACCAAATATGTCAATTGCGCATGGGAAATGGTTCTTTTTACCTGCAGACTATTTCTTTTTTATGGACCAGAAAAGATGAGAATAATGCATTATGAAGTATTTTAAGTGTAAATCCACATTATTTTTAATTACACGCCTCCATTTGGCCGAACTTTGATCGTATTTCAGATAAACCATCCCAGTTTCCGGAATGAGTGTCCTATATTCATTCATCTCCGTTACTAAAAGTAAAATATATACCGAATTTCAGGGTAATCTCTTTACTCCCCAATATGAATGTTTTTATATACATAACTGGTGTATGAATTAACGTGGAGCATGGATAACCAAGACCACACCAAACGAACTTATAAACTAAAAAAAATCTTTCAAATGTATTTCTTATCTTCAGCGGAAATTAGATGAAATCCATTTGATTGATAATTAAATTTAACGATCTTTAATGTATTATTATCGTAATAAATTACCTCGAGTATACTAACCTTGACCCCCGAAACTGCGTGGGCGCATGGCATCATTCTCACGGAGAAGTTACTATTCGAGTAAATGTGTTTAGTTGAAACTAATATGCGTTATAATTATTATTATAAAGCGGCATATAAGGTACAAGTACTTGTCAAGTTTCATTCATATATAAAAAATGTTGATGATTTTATTTCGTCGAACGTTTTTCATACAATACCTCAAAAACTACTCATCGAATATTGTTCAAATCAATTTTTATTGAAAGTAAGTAATTTGTTATTTCATAATTCAAAAGTTAGAGGGGACTACGACCAATTTTTTACGAATTTGAGAGCTGTTATCTCCTCATTAATTTCAATAAAAAATTCATTTAGGAACTTTGTTGCTATTTCCCACATTGGAAAAAAATTAAGGCTCGCGTTACATGAACGGCGACGACCCCTAATTTTTATTTGTGTTGCAGTTTTCCTACTCCGTTGTTATAATAGATAACACCTTCCTGACAAATTTTATCCATATACACCCAGTAGTAGTTTTCGAAAAAATGAATATATCAAAGAAAAACGGATATACGGATATGATGATTTTATAAAGTTACAGGTCATTTGCACGCAGATGTGACTATTCATTAACGGCGTTATTTTTAACTGTATAAATAAAATGCATTTGGCTACAGGCAATAACTTTAACATTATCCCAGGTGCGGACCCAGAATAATGATTGACTTTTTACCAAAATGGCTACAGAAAAATAAAAGAACTGTTCGTTAAGTACAATATTGTTGCCTTTAAAACTTGTTCTCCAACTTCCCTTGTACTTTAGTCTCGCATTGTAATTACAAAACTTTATTATAGGTTAATTAAGAGATGATTATCGCCCTTTGACCTCACATGACCTTTACTGGACGCGAGCTGCACGTAAGGTCGACGTCAGACATGCTCAACGTTACCTTGCAATAATGACTTTTGATTCTATTTAAAGGAAATTTTAATATTGGTGGGAACTTCGAAGGTTTAATGATTTACTATGCAGTTATATTATAAAAATATATATATATATACTTACAAAAGTAAAGAAGATAAAACACTCATATCTGTTGCACATGCCAAACTGCATTCTTTTAAAACTACCGTCACTTTAGTACCTGCGTAACATAATAAATACAATATTGATCGCTTTAAAGCAAAATGATGTATTTGTTTTACAATCAATCTATTTAGTAAAATGTGCCTTTTTAACTGCTACAAAAATACGTTCGTCCGGCACCAAAGACCTACAATTTGCCTGAGATATTTATTGCACGGATCCAGCTTTTATATTGCGTATTTGCTTGAAGATTATTCTATGAATAGTTATGAACACTTGATACTAAAACAGAAGTCCATTTATAACCATGAACTTGACTCGGAAGTTCCTAAAGTCATGTTGGTTTTCTTTTACACTTATTTAATATATCAATAAATGTCCATTAATACTCATATGTAGGCCTAATGTTATTTAAATGACTTGTAGACTTAATATAAAATGTTTGATGAATCTTATCTATGTAGTTATCTAATCTCTGTTCATCTAATACGTTTATCAGATGGATGAAGTCACTTCACTGACTAACATGTCTTCCTATATATTGATTGTTAGAATGTATTTGCCTTATTTCTTTGATTTTAAAACTTGAATATACATCTTATCGCCTAGCTCTATCGACAATTCGTGCAAATCCGAGTTTAAAATACAAGAACTGTCATTTATATGCTCTTATTTCATTTAATACCTTACAGCGATACGTGTGTTCGAAGATCTGGTAGATTGGAATTTTATACTTACGAGTATAGCTGTTGAATATTTATCTATTGCTTTATAGTTATGCAGGTCTTTTAACTGGTACTACGTTCTCATGGTTATTGCGAAGAATTCCAGTCCGCAGCGCGCTTGAGGCAAATATGCATATGCTTTAATTAAAATCGATATGTATTGACTTTATAAGGACTTGCTATAAACATGGTAATGAAAATATGCATGTGAAGAAATTAACCTTTATTTACTATCTTAAATTTATTCTACACATCTTCAATGGCCGGTTTCTATATCTTGCTTACTGTTAATTTGCTTTACTACTGGTTAAAATTTGACATGAGCTCCATACAAGTAATGTGACATTTCTACCGATGGTAAAGCGATTGAATTAATAGTAAGATACAAGAACCGACCATAAGTTAGATTGTCTGGAAGAGATCCAAGGGATTTCTCTAAGCAATCAGACCTCCAATTGTTTCGCCAAAAACATTGTAACTATCTTGTTTGTTTCTTTTGGTTTGTAATGTATTGTTATTTAACTTAAAGACCATAAATACTGTTTATTCATACAAATATTACAAATGTTAAAATTAATTGTAATTTGTTTACTATCTTCAATCGATACCGCAAAAAAGTTTTAGCTTCAATTGTCGAGTAAATTGATATACAAATGTATGTACTATCGAAAACGGAGATGAAAATAAGGCAGCTTCTGCTGGTTATGGATTCGCGGGGAGTTATTTTTTGCATTAACATTTTCTCATATCGAACCGCCTTTCTCATACCGAATCGATCTTTTTTATCGAGCAAATTACAACGTATTCATGTGTATATATGCTGAAGACTACACGGCACAAAAATAGAAAGCGGATCTAGGGCTTCTTAATTGTTGCTTCAGATGCAACGGGGAATTAACGCCAGGATGACGATATTGAAGTCTTCCTCTGGTTTACTTGCGCTTCATCATAATTTATGTTATCAAATTGAAGACATTAGCTATAATATTCTGACAGTCGTTTGGATCATGTACTATTTAGTTCTATTGCAAAATATATGTTTCCCTAGGATGTTATAATATTAATCAAGAATAGATTTACGATACGTAAGGCTAAGGTATACTTATGTTCTGTTGATTGCATATTTTCATGATGGTGTGCAGGTCCAGTATTTTATCTGGTTTACCTTAAAGCCTGGTTGCAATACCGGTTTTTGTTGCTTATTTTGCAAAAACCTTCAATGGGTCATCATGTGCATTGTTAAATGTTCTTTTGTCATCAAGTCTAAAATTCGTACATTCTGTTTTTCCTTGTTACACGAAGTTTTTTATCTCTGTAAGAACCGAACGTATCTTTCGAAATAAATTATGACAGATCAGTTTGATCTTGGCTTACTAAAATTATACATTAGACATTGACTGCAGGACGCAGGATTGATTTACTAATTCCAAGATACTTAGAGAGCTGCGAAGCGAGCTAAGATATCACATTATCGTTCTGAGGATCATGAAATAGTCATCGGTGACAATAGCTATGTATATACTTCCTAGTTTATAAAAACCTTGCTATCCCAGATGTCTAGTATGGATCTGAAGTTGACATAAAAGGAGCTGCATAGAAAAATCTAAAGAGCTAAAACCGAAATTTTGGGACAAGACTTTAAGTGACAACAATTTTCTTCTCACCTTGGTACTAGTTCAGAACTGAGTACTTTATCCGTGCAGGAACGGAGGAAGAATACAGTTTCCTGCGACCAGGCGGCCTGTCGTAAGAAGCGACAAAAACACCCCACAGCCAGGTGGTAGGGCATTTGCCCGTCTAGATGGCTACCACCCCAGGTCTAGAGTATGCCGCTATAATCTTGAGTTGTATTCCGGCAGTAGTGGCCAGGTTCCAGTCTCCCTTTAGAGAGCGGCATCACATTAGTAGCACCTTTGGTGTTATAAATGTCCATAGGCGATGGTAACCGCTTTCCATCAGGGGGGCCGTTTGTCTGTCTGCTGAACGAACTCGTGCAATAAAAAAAAGTTGTAATACAATTTTTAGTTACAATCTTCATTCCCCTTGTTATTATTTTAAAGTGAATATGATTTTTCACCCTTTATATTGAGACATAAAGAACAGATAAAAAGGGCACACATGCTGTGGATTCATGTACGTTTAAATTCGCACAACATACAATTACTGTCGTGTTTCTGTTTGCAGTACGAAGAACGGTTATTTCTGAACGTGTGTTTACTGTTTGATTATTTCTTTTGTTACTATCTTTAACCACTGTATAGTCAGATAGTTTAGTGCCTTTCTCATAATATTTTAATGTGGTTAAATGATTGGGAGCCAATGATTTTAGTGTTCAATGTAACTAAGTTTTGTTTTTAATTATGAGGAATACTGTACCCTCGGATGATGACTGTATAGTTAATTCAAGCGCAATGCATTGTTGCCTTCTTTACTGTGCGTAATAAATAAAATATCCTTTAGCTCAATATATGTAGTTGTTATTACAAACTGAGAACAGATTTTAGGACTTTAAGGAAAAGAGCCAACAAAAGTTGAAAATATTAAAATTGTATTAATTATAGATTCAACGGTTGGTTAAGTTTTGAAACCGTAACTGTAACCGGCTCATTGCTACTTTAGCTTGATAATTTTGTAAGCTATGTAATATTGGTATGGCTATTTTCATATCAGATTTTATCTATGCGATAGCTTAGCTCACTTCGCAGCTCTGAGCGTCTTGGATTTAGTAAATCAATCCTGCGTCTTGCAGTCAATGTCTAAATTTTGATTCCGATAATCATTACTGGTAGGACGTATATTATCTGTATAATATATATATTATACCTTCATACTGATTTAGTTTTGGAATTATTGGTTTCTTTGGATATTATTTTCTCTTTGTTAGCTTTAAACTAACAACTTAGATTTTCCTTGAAAACTTTAACCGCTTAAACATATGTACAAGTTATCCTTACTTCAATTGCTTGTTTGTACAAATGAAGGCGAAACGAAAACCACTAAATCTTACTTGAATCACAAACTACATGTTCTTGTTAAGAAACGCATCTATTCTTACTTGTTAGAACAGTTATGTTGCATCCGCTTTTGGTTTGCTAGAATATAGGTTGAATTTCTTAATTTATGAGTTCGGTACCGTTAAACATACTATTCATTTCATTTCCGATGAGTTTTTTATGAGTAATAAGCCTTCCAATTGATTTCTGAGTGCTGACCTGGTGAATAAACTGAACTTTTTAAGATTTTTAAATCTGACCTTACTGCCGCGTATTATGCGATTGCGTTTCTGTTTTGTAATAGTTTTACGGTCGTATTCATATTGAGTTATAGTAAATTTGTAGGAAGAGGTAGAGATAAGAACTTTAAAGGAGCTTACAAACTTACTCCAACTCAATATGAAAAAGGCCGGTAGTTTTTTAACTAATAAAAGCAATAAATGATTCAAGTTAAATATAATTTTTATTCGTGCTGTGGCTGTTGTAAATCTACCTTTCATTTCTTTGGTGTTATCAGCAGATAACTAATTTCCTTATCTGTTGTATAAGCGTCAGAAATATAAATGGATTCGTATCAGTCAAATAATTTGAAGCCTCATTGGCAACTGAGTAATTGTTGCGTGCATACGTGAATGTCATATCTCTCGATCCTTGTCCAGGTGACTTGTCCATGTTTGTAGTATGCAAGTTTATTTGGAGTATAGCAACCACACCGATTCAAGAGGTGACCCACCGGTAAAGCCTTCGTGTTGATTGCCGTCAGCTTCGTTTCGGTCGGGTAAAAGTTTGAAGTCCGCTCGGTTGTTCGCGCCGCGTGGTTGCGCACGACGGCGCCTCAGTTTGCTCGCGCTGTCCGCGCAGCTCACTCGTGCATCTAAATCTATGTCGGTATAAATTTTGAACTGACTTACCGATGCGAATTTTGGAACGTTTCCGACCGGTAAAGTCGGTTTAACTGTCGCTTTTTAAGCGAATACCGCCGCGACCGTCTTTAATTCGCATTGCGAATCGTCGTGACAATCGCTTCACTCTGTTACTTAGCTAACAGAACACTTTGAAGGAACGAAGCCTGAAGTGCTTGTTTAGCTGTGCAAGTGCTTTATCAGTGTAGTGTTATTGGAGCATGTATGTGATTAGTGCAAAGTGCTGATTCTGCGGTTTTGTACCAACGATACGTTACTTACGTTACGTTTCACTGAACGCGATAAAAAGTGGTTTTTGTGATCGAGTTCATGTGACTACCGGAGTATTGATACGTGCTTTCCCTATGTCAGGAACTTGATTTATGGTAAGGTTATTTGCTGTGATAATAGAAATTTGCTTCTACAAATTTATGCAATCTGCTAATATTTATGAGTTTATTAGTCGTCAAGGTTAACAACCGTTGATGCTTCGAATGTAATTAATTCAATGACAACTAACATCGTGGTTTTCCATAAACGGCGTTAAGGCTATACAAATGAATTACCTCGACGTCTTACGTCAAGTAAAGAATACGTTGGAGGTATGACATTGAAAAACCACGCGAAGAAAGTTACAGTAATAAATTTATTACAAAACTGGCACGGGTGTTCAAAGTATTGAGCCAAACTTGACAGCGTAAAAGGCTAGGTGTTATTAATTAATATTAGTGGGTGAATGAATCGACAGTTCTGCCATGGTTGCGATACTGGGTCATGCTGTTTATTAATTGCGAATCAACGCGAACAAGTGGGAGCGCCATTGTATGTGAAATAAACTGGAACTTGAGAAATCCGTTCACTTTTAAATTAGAATAATGTGGAACTTTGCAAAATAGTACAACACGAACTAATATAGGTTTAATTTTGAACTGCATTAAAATTTTCTTTAAGATTTAAGAATGTTTCGTGTATTTATGTAGTTATATGAAGGTCTTAACAAATTAGTCTCAATAACTTTTATTTAAATATTCATCCTTGTTTATACTTATGGGTGTATTTGGGTTATACGTATGGATTATAGTAAAATATAAACAGCCTCTAAAAACATTGCTGAATTGATTTGCATTTAAGTCGAGTCTAAGGCCTAATTAGGGTAGGTAGTTGACGATCAGATTAACTGTACTCTGATATTTATTTACCTGGATTAAAATGACAGCTGCGATCGACCTTTTTTATGTTGCAGTTTCTATAGTATTCAACTCACAATGGTGAGTTGTTGATGCAATTAACACAACTTACTTATGAATCAAAAAAGGTAAACCGCAGTTCTCATTTCATACCAGGTAATTAAAAATCAGAATATAAAACTTATTTACCATGTTATAAAATTCTAAATATGCTGTGTCTGTATATTGAAGCTATTAAAATACAACTGGAATAGGCTATATAAGCCACGGAGAACACGATGCATTTTTTTTAGATTTCTTGTTTGTTTATCTGTTTGTTCGGGATTCACGTAAAAACTACTGGGCCGATTTCGATGCGGTTTCGCTGATCGATAGCAAATTCTTAAACTTAAAATCTGGCACTATTTTTTATCGCGGGGAATTTATCTGGGAATAATTTAAAATGGCCAGATTAAAAAGATAAAGAATTTCGATGTGATTTTTTCACTGATCGGTAGCAAATTTTATGTAATAAAATATGTGATATTTTTTTTTATCCCGGGAGCGAATTTTCCCGGGAGTGGTTTGTAGTTGTTCGGGTGCATAAAAGTTAGCTAATTTCGACAGTTTTCACTAAAACGACAGCTTACTTTCTTTTTTGAAGGAATTCGGGGGCATATCCTAGTCATCTCATAAAATGCTGCAGCCAGCAGTCATAACTTCAAATAGCTTATAATAATACATCTCACTAATCTGTAGCTGGTCAATCAAATTGTACATCTTTGTCACCAAACTATCAACTCTATAGCCCAAACTGCGGCGATAAAGCTGGCCATACTATCAAAGGTGAGACGGTACTTCACTCCAGAACAGCTGCTGTGCATAAATACGAGCATGTATGGAGTACTATTCTCACCTTTCGGATGGCTCAGCTAAATATCAACTCGAGGTATTAGAATTGATTGAGCGGAGAGCCAGGAAGTTGATAAGCAACGACCTATTCAATGTCAAAATTCAGTCTCGAATATCGACGCAGGGTTGCCATCTTAACGGTTTTCTATCGGATACATTTTAAAGAGTGTGCATTAGAGCCTTTCAATCTTATTCCGTTGTTTCCTTCCATCATCGGACAACCAGACGCCCTGGCATGCGGCACTACTATATGGTGGACATACCACCTATACCAGGGGTCACCAATTAGCTTCGCTTGAGGTCCCTTTTAAGAAATTCAATTTACAAAAAAAATTAAACAAAGTAATTATGCAAATAATAAAGGTTTTTTTTACATATCAATGAGAAAAATGACATTTTTTCGCGGTCCGGACGCGGACCGCGGTCCCCCATTTGGTGACCCCTGACCTACACGAACGAAGCGCCTTTTCTTTCTTGAGTCCACCTTCATTATGCATGTGCACCGCAAAGGAATGGAACTCACTGCCGGAGTCTGTTGTTCCCGAAACCTACAACCTGGGTGTCTCCAAGTCTCGTGTGAATAGGTACCTTCTAGGTAAGCGTGCTCGATTTTAGACCATATCTCCGCTCGAAATTGAGCGAGATAATGGTCAAATGGGAACCATTTGATTGGTCATATTAAACCAATATTATTTTAAATAAAATATTTCAATGTATCAATATTTATAAGATAAATCACCGATAACGGTTTAATGCCAGTAAACACAATTTCAATGTCAAATGATTAATTTGTTAGGAAGTTTCTGAGAATAGAAATCTGACCACAAATGTGTGTGTTATCTCACAAAAGATTGATAGAGGACTTCAAACATGTCCAAGTTAAACAAAGGCAGTCACAAAGGAGGTTTATTTTTATGGAATACTAGTGTCCGTCCGTGACTTCTTCCGCTTTAAAGACAATAAATAAATACCTCAATCGAGTTTTTAGTTCATTAGAACGTAGAGGTTTTTAATTTAAGTCCCGATAGAATTAGATGATTTTTTGGATGTTTTAATTAAGGATTGAAAATTATTCTACAAGATTAAAAACGAAACTTACCCAAAAAAACCTAATTACAAATTAAACTATACTTACAAAATAACATAAATCTATACATAGAATTAATTACGTCAATTAATTTTCCCTCACTGTTTGTCAATTTTTCTTGTTTTATATATTTATTACCCATAACACAAACATTATTTACACAATTTGAAGATACACAATGTGTATACATTGTTTGTGTATAAAGTAAATAAATACATGTCTGAAATTTCACACCAAGCAATTTTAAGCCTGTAAAACAATAGTAAAAATTGTATTAAAGTATGCGTGTACAATTCGCACACGACAAAAGTGAAACTTTAGAAAAGTACCCTACAAGAGAATTAGATAAATATAGAGTATGCGGAGTAAGTATTAGGACAATTAAGGTTTATTATTTTTATAATATTTTTACCAAGCTCAAAAATTATTTTAAATTTTAATACAATATTACATTTCTTATATCACATATTTAAGATATTGTTACAAGTGCGGGACTCGAATTAAAATGCCATTGGAATTATTATAGAATTTATTAGAATTATACAAACACGTGTAACACAGGTACAAATATAACTGGACACAACCAGTACAAACTGCATGATTCAATAACACGCGCAATCCCTCACTATATCGCTTATCGAATGTACACGTCTTGCTTTGATCGTGGTTCTCGCCAAACTGCTTACACCTCCCTTCGGGCATTCCTTTTTTTTTGTACAAATACAATATGCCTCGACGCACAACAATAACAACAAGAATTAGTTCGACACACCTGTCTAATGACAGCCATAAAACCAGTATAATAACAATAGAATGTTTTTCTTAATTACAAATTTTAAACACAAAGTAAACAAAAGAAGTCCAAATGCGGGAAAGGTAATAAATTAGGTTTATGGCAGGCAGATGTGCATTCACTTTTTGTCGGCATGTAACAATATATTATAACACATATTATTCAGATTCCATGTTTTCACTTTGAACAAATGACACGAGAGGTTAATGATAACTAAAATAGAAAACAAATGCTCTAGTTTCAATTTGATTTTTGAACTTTAAAATATTTCCAACTCTGTCTTTATGAGCATAGTGTATAAATTATTAAATTCACGGCGTCACGCTTTATCGTTCCCATCGAAAGAATTCACTATCGTGGCTAAAAAAGGTTCACTTCAAAAATTCATACCTTTATCGTTTTGGGTAATCCAAGTAATCTTTAGATGTCGCTAGAATTTCCTGGATTGTACTAGAATATTTCTTCATCCATCTCGGGTGTATAATTTCAGTCGTTAATTGCTTGACTATTGAAATTTAACTTTCTCTTTTTAATATGAAAAGTTTTCGTATATTTGACACTAAGAGTAAACATACAAGTCTTCAAACCTTCAAATTTCATTTCTAACCTTAGTAGTTTCTGGAATAATCAGCTATGAAATGACAACGGACTGTGATTGATTATAACGGTCTCTTTATACAGTTTTTTTTTTAATTTCAATCCTTAATAACTAACTTTTGTTGGCTCAGCGACCCAAAATGTGTCTTGGCCTCCGGGATGAGAACACTACACCTTTTTCTGTCCTGTGCGGTTTCTTACCACTTTAATTCTATATCGAAGATGATTTTATCTAAAAGATGTTTTTGAGTTAATCGTGTTTCGGGCGGTGAGTGAGAGTTCTGATCGCCCATTTCGATCTCCACCTATATCTTCTCCCTTCTATCCCATTCCTCTGTAATCCCCCTGTCTCATCCCATTCTCTTTATTCCCTTTTAAAGGCTGGCAACGCGTTGGCATCGCCATTGGTGTTGCAAGCCCCTATAGGCGACGGTAACCACTTTCTATGAGTTGGGCCGTCTGCCTGTTTGTCAGCTTCAAAAACTTAACAAAAGCTTCGAATATCAAATTGCATCGGTCATGAAGTGCATCATTTGAACGCAATCAATTGACTAATTTGATTGGTTGGGGTACAAAACTTGCGTTTCGAATATTAATTTATAGATGCCTATTAAAAATAGAATAATTTTCATCATTTCCTTATTAAATAAAATGAGATGAGGTAATTAATGTATTGAAAATAGAACATTTTGTTCAAAAACAAACCTTTCCCTTGGTTTGCTGTTCGACATTTCTTCAAAGAAATTGATCCTTATGAGCTACACTATGATTTGGCATTCAGATGTGTTTATTTTTTCAAAATCAGCCATTTTGATTCTTGAGAAGCGTAATTTATTTTTCTAAAGTCTAATGATGCCACTTTGGTTTTCATCAAAATCGGCCTCGAGACTCCTTTGAGTGTTTTGCGCATTTTCGTATAGT
Organism: Dendrolimus kikuchii; assembly: GCA_019925095.2. Taxonomy (NCBI): domain Eukaryota; kingdom Metazoa; phylum Arthropoda; class Insecta; order Lepidoptera; family Lasiocampidae; genus Dendrolimus; species Dendrolimus kikuchii. The sequence goes on from CM034408.1 coordinate 12,439,842, forward strand.
CTAGAATTTGGCCCTGAAGGTACACTTGAAAAATACACTTTGTGTATAGGATGCCCGCTATACATATATCTGAGGAATAAACTCTTTTTTTTATTTTTTTTTTATTGCAGGAGTTCAGCAGACAGGCAGACGGCCCACTTGATGGAAAGTGGTTACCATCGCCTATGTATATTTGCAACACCAAAGGTGCTACAAATGCGCTGCTGCTCTCTTAAGGGACACTGGAACCTGGTCACTAATGCCGGAACACAACTCAAGGTTGTTATGGCGATATACTTTAGACCAGGGGTAGCCAGTATTGAAAGTGTAGCTCAGCTGGCTGCTAAAAAGCTAAGTATACTTACAAAGGTGAGTCGCTACTTCACTGCAGAGCAACTACTTAATCTTTACTGTGCTCAAGTAAGATCTTGCATGGAGTACTGCTCTCACCTTTGGGACGGCTCAGCCAAATACCAGCTTGAGGCGCTGGAGTCAATTGAGAGAAGAGCCAAGAGGTTGATTGGTAGCGACCAGCTTGTCAATACAAGGCTTCAAAGCTTAGAGCATCGACGCCGGGTTGCTAGTCTGTCGGTTTTTTATAGGATTCATTTCGGAGAGTGTGCGGTTGAACTGTTTGACCTGATTCCCCCTACACCATTCCATCTTCGGACCACAAGACGCTCTGGTTTGCGCCATCGTTTCACAGTGGAAACGCTACCAGTGCGTACTAAACGTTTCGCCTCCACGTTCCTTCTGCGTACGGCAGAATTGTGGAATGCACTACCAGAGTCCGTGTTTCCAGAAAAGTACAATCCGGGAATCTTCAAGTCTCGTGTGAATAGGTATTATCTAGGTAAGCGTGCTCCATCTTCGACCGCATCATCGTCCGGCACTGGACGTGATCGTGGTCAAACGCAAACCTATGCCCCCTCTATACTACAGAACTAAAGTAGGCAGGAGGGTAGGTAGTACCCCCTACAGTTTTCATGTAGTAATTTATAAATATGGTTATAGATAATTTATTGCGAATAGAAATTTAAAAAAGTTATAATTTATCAGTCAGTTAAAAATAAGCCGTCACAAAAGCGCTAAACGCTGCGCGCCATATTTGAATATAGCTCGAAAAAGTGCGAGAATTCCCTATAAGATATTGACTACCTACGTGACGAAGCTCCCTCCCGCCCTTGTGATAAAGCGTGGTGTTTGGACCCAACCTACCTGACCCTTTTTTTGTTGAAGCAGGGAGAATACGTTTCCGGATTTGACCTCTCGCTCCCGGCCGTGGTACGCACCATGGTCGGGAGCCCAACCGGATGGGACGCCGTCTCCTCCTTTTGCGAGCGCGTTATGCTTGCGAAGGAGGAGGCGGAGCGGGAGCGTGAGCGGACGTCCTTGCTCCGCTCCCGCCAAAGGAGGACGCGCCGACGCCGGAGGGCGGATTTCGACCTTCGGCCACCGTAAGCGGGCGGCGCGGGTGGGGCCCCTTGGGGTATAGGGGTTCTCACTCACCCGCACATACCGTCGAGATGAGAGCACGAGTGTTCCGCGCGCGCTCATCTCTCCTCCCGTGGGGCGCGTTACAGACCGCCCCACGCCTAGAGAGCATGATGATGCCGGGGGATGAGTCCCCCGGCAATGGAAGAGGCCTCGTGAGGGGGGCCCACGCCTGCCAGGGCTGCGGAGAGGCTAGGTCATATACCCGTAGCCCTGGCATAAGGCGAAGGACGGAACACCCAGGGGTTTTAGTGGGTATCCCTAACCGGGGGTGGCAACAGCATGGCACCAGTTCTGACTGGGCATGCTGGTGCCACCCTCGATCTGGTGAATCCTACACACGGGTCGCGAATTATCCCCCCAAGGTTCTGCCCTTGTCGCGGCTTATGGTCCTCAAGCGGATTTCCCCTGGCTAAAAAAAAAAAAAAAAAGGGAGAATACGTTTCGTACTCTACTGGGCCCGTTGTGGGGCTTAGACCGAAGCGTCGAGAGTTAGACCACACGACTGGAAAGTAACGAATGAATAGTAGTAGATATGCATGAGAGACAAGACGGTGGTCCAACACCTAATGGAGGGCCAATAATCCCCCTCCTAAACCATCCATCATCATCAACACCAACTGAAAATTTTTCATGTCACAACAATTAAACAATAAATTATGACACCACACAAAGTCACAAACACATAACTAACAATAAAACTTATAGACATATTCAAACCAACGCGCACTACCATCGCATTGCATTACACGCACACTCACAAACAAACCAAGACACACAAAGACCCTAAAAATTAATAACCCAGGCACAGAAAAGAAAAAACCAACACACATGGCACTAGATAGGACTATAATATATAAGTATATAAGGCCAACACTCCACATGCACTTCCTCACAACACCAGCATGTAACAGATACACTCTACATTAGTATAAGTTTAGTATTAAAAATAGGATAAATTAATATAATAAGTTAATCTTAAGGTACACCATAACATATAAATCACTAAGTTAATGTCACATACTAACAATAATAAACAATAAGCGTGTATGGACTCTAAAATCTTTTGTAGAAATTAAGTAGTAAAAAAGGTACGGAACTCGAGTCCGTAGACATGTTAAGAAAAAAAACGACTGGAAAGTGGATAACAAAATCGATCGCCGGCATGTGTGGAGACTCAGCTGGTAAAGTCGTTCCCAATATGCTACTACTCCACTAAACCTTCCTGCATCCCATGTGCCCGCGCTTGCGGTTGGAAGAGCGTGAGACTTAGAAAGCAGTTACGCCCACGCTCATCCGCGCATCAAGGTCTAAGAGTGCTCCGGGAAGCAGAGCAAACTCACTTCGTCAACAGAGGTTAGTTCCACCGATTTGGCGTATATATCCGCCTCTGGACACCCGACTGACGCCGGTACCCGTGAGTCGCATGGACACCTCTCTCCCTCTCTCGTTCAGCGGCCTCCATACGTGACATTATTGCCTCGCAGAAGATTGTCGCAACTACGTTTGTCTTTAAGGTCTTTCTTTATTTGTCTTTAATTTATTTAAGGTAGTCTTTTCTTTATTTATTTATACAAATATCGCTATCCTTACAGTTTACACCAATAAAATAACGTAGTCAATGACAATAACATATGTGGTATGCTATTCCTGGAAATTTACTTATGGAGTTCAGTGTCCGTATGGCCCGTGTTAACAACAGGAAGAACTTGCTTAATGCAAGTTCTTCCTGCTGTTTGGAACCACTAATATTGGTAACTGCCTACTTCTCATCACATAATTCTCTGGTAAGTTCAATTTGGCGAACGGCCTGGACGGCCTCTGTGGTTGAGCGGGCTAAGCTTTTGCCGGCGTACCCGTCACTGCAACGCAGAGGCTCCGGGTTCGATTCCTGGTATAGTAAATTTCGGAAACATATTTACTCTGTTATTTACTATGGTCTGGGTATCTGGGATAGGCCCCAGAGTAGTCCATGGTATATTACCCATAAAACAAGCGTAACTTGCTTAATTTGGGGATATACAATGTGTGTGTTTGTCTGCGATTATTATTATTATTATTTCACATATATATTTATTCATTCTTTTTTACTTTTTTTAAATACATATACATACATACATACATACATAACTTCACGCTAGTTCCCTTGCGGGGTAGGCACGAACAACAGAGCGCCATTTAGGCCCATTCTTACACACCTCACTTGCTTCTTTGACATTCATAACTCTTGTCATGCACACTCGTCTGTTCTTAAGGCTCCTGACATCACCCTCCGCTAGTACACGATCAATTTGATCATGGAAGGTGTGTCTTGGCCTTCCACGACTTCTGCATCCATCCACTTTTGCATTGTATATATATAATAAATATATATATAAAAAATAGATACATATTAAAAAAATATAAAAAGATGACGTCGACAGCGGGGCCTACGGTCCAAGCTACCGGTGGTTAAGGCTCCAGAAACAGGAACTTCCTCATAATGCGTGCCGTGCTCCGGAGAACCGCCTTCTGCATCTGGCCCTTTACCCATTTACCGAGCGAGAGCTTCTCTAGGTCTCGGTCGAGGCTCTTCGCTATTAGACCGTTAACAGACACCACTAACGGTATGATGATCGTTGACTCCATATGCCACATGGCCGTAATCTCGTGCGCGAGGTCAAGGTATTTCGTTAATTTGTTTATTATTATTATATTTCTAGGTCTTTCAAGACCACGGGCCATACAAATGGCCCGGACATTTGTAGGACTTGCGTGGGGCCATGGGGAGGCCAACACGTAGAGGCCCTTTGACAAATTTAATGTAAATGTGGCGTGACACTGATCGGCGATTATCCCAGTCGATTATACACCATATAATAATGCACCCAAGAACAAGCCCCGGCCAGTGTAGGACTATTGTGGGAAATGAAGACAAAAAGTACCGGGCTATTGGGGTGATTACTGGGGGTCTGGGAATATGGGGACTATGGCGTCTGCCCGTCGCAGTGTTCAGGGAACATGGAAATTGAGCAGACGGTGACTCGCCACTCCCTGCGTGGGCCCCAAAAAATGCCACAAATGACAGGGGCAACATGGGCGTGAGTGGCTAAGGGGTGTAGAGAGGTGGGCTGCAGGTTCACCGAAGCTACTTCTGACGTGATGCCATTTATTACTTCCATCCCTGGAGCTTGAGTCTTAGCTCTAGCGATCTCCACTCCGTGCCGGCCGGTTAAGGCAAGCACGGAGGTGGGGGCCTTGCCTTGGCCCCCGGAGTCAGGTACGAGGTGTCGCTACTCACCTAAGGCTTCGCCACAAAGCCCCCCTGGGGGATCCCTGTATATATAATAATAATAATAATCCCTGGGGGATTATTATTATTATTATTAATTTGATATCGGCTAGTACACATGGATTATATAATTTACCTCATAGCAAATATGTAGAATACCGCTGTAACTATAGTCTGTATAAGGTACAAAGTTAAAAAGAGAACTCGCGAAAACTTAGGGACACTTCTAGTATTTCCCAAGCCTTACTTTCAATCAATATGCCGCTGAGTTTCAATTACAGGTTGCAGACATCACGTTCTGAACGTGTTTTCAGTCACGAACGTCTATGGGCGATCGCTTCGCAATAAATCGCAAAGGCCCGGCGCCCTTGATGTACTATCGCATTACGATCCTTCGGCGTTGACAATGACCGATATGTTTCATTTATTTTGTATTAAATAATATTGATGAGTATCTATGGGTCTAAATATCTACTGAAATGCTGCATCAGAACGTCGGACGTTATTGCGATGACGACACTGAATGCCTGTTGCAGAATCTGTTTATATATTGTTACTATTCACTCTTTTATATGGACGAATTACGGTAAGGTAGGTTAATTGTTAATTTGGTTTTAAGTACCTGTTAAAACTACAAATAAACTATCTTAAAAATACACGATACTAACTAAAAGTAAAACTAAATACAGAAAAAGAGCAATTATAGTTCAAAAAACTAACCCCAAATTACTTTTACTCTTCGCAAACGTCCCCAAAAAGATGGCGACGTTGTCACATTGTATTGCATCGTATTATTCTTAATCAAAATGAAGACCAGGCCTTTGATTTCAGTTTATATAATTTCGATCGCCTAAACTTCGAATTTCTATTATGCAGAAAGTATCCCAAGCTATGATGATATGAAAAGTATCCTATGTTCGTCCCCGTTATCAAACCTATACATACATTTTATGTTAATCGGTTCATTCTCAAGGCCGTTAGGAAGAAATAAACAAACATGCAATCATTGAAACAAAGTCACTTTCACATTGCTTTAGGTACAAGTATAAATTTGTAGCCAGCTGGATTGAAACTGTTATTAATGTATTATTCTGCTTGCTTGCGGTTAACCATAAGACTGATATAAGACCCGCATAGTTTCGATGCTTGTACGATATGTTAGCAAATACCGTGGAAGACTGTCGGTAGACCACGACGTATTTACCATGACCAAATCTTAGACCTTTTTGTAAATCTCATTGCCAAGTTTCGGTTCGCAATCGCAATAGAAGAACAATTATATAATATTTACAAACATAATTATTTATTTCCTTTACCATAATCCATAACAAAAGACTTAGTTAGCATGGCTTTTACTCACATTTTAATAAGCGGTTCATACTGTAATTCCTACAATTTAGTCATGGACTCTTTATCTTTTTTCCGTTCTAATTCCATTATATCCAATTTAACTGCTACGTAATTTTTAGGACACTTGTATCTACTTCAGCGTTCCGAACAGGATAATGACTCTTTTCAGGTTTTCAAGTCGAAGCACCAATGAAAACATGCAACTGACGGTAACGGTTGAATTATATTTTTTGCTACCCTCATTTAAAAATAAAAACAACTTTACCAACCGTCAAACACAGGCTATTATTTACTGATAAAAAAAAATGCAGACTTGTTGGACGCAAGCTAACATTTTTAACAAAAGTCCGAGAGATACTCTTCAAACAGACGTGCATGCATGGACAGAGCAATGAAAATAAACGACGCGAAAAGTGTTTGTCCAGATCGTAGCAAATGGAGATCGCTCTTCTCTGCCTAGCTCTATGGGAAACAGGCTTGACAAACTGTCCAAAGGATAATAAGCACTCAACTCGGCAGTTTTGCAAGTTATCTAACTGCTTAACTAATGCAAATATAAGTCAGGTTTTAGACCAAATTATTCAAAAATTGTAAATATTATTTTTTTTTTTTTCAATTTCATATTTGAACAGAAAAATAAAAAATGTGGATGCAGTTCACACGCAGTAGAAGTGAAACTTCAGAGAATATACAGACAATTCTTATTTAACTTTTATGAATATAAATTTAATTAATTCCTTTAACACCTACATCCGTCAACATTTATAATTTAAAATAAACTTCTTAAGTATCACTTTCAGTTTTTATTGTTTTAATCTAAAAAAATATTATTATCAGCTTTATTTCAAATTGGACATATGTTTAATCATCGTCCTTACTGACTCTAATCTGTGGTGCACAATGTAAAACTCGTATCTCATTCTCTCGCAGGCTTAGTCCTATAGATTTATGTGTTTATCTCTTTTTAGTGTTGCTTTTTCTTTTCAAGTTTCAAATCACAATTATTCTAAAGAAGTGTCACTTCAAAAAACTAATGAGGTGTCTTTGGAGACACCTCGTTGAAACAAAGTTTCGTAGACCATTGAAAACTATCGAAGACCGTGGATATTGTTTTATTTTAGATCTTATTTTTAATTGCATTAAAGTTCGAAATTGTATAATAATATACAGTTATATAATATACAGTCGGTTATACTTTTTTTGTATAACTTCCATCCGCCGGGTAACGTGCGATAAGGAACTTTGATCCAAAAATAAACAGAGTATCAGAACTAAATCGATACGTGTCCAATATTACGTAGGTGAAATTACGATGTATCAGTAGTAATGATTAATGACATAGTGGACAATGTAGAACTAATAATCAAGATCACACACGTTAAACGTTAAAATATTGGAATACCTGGTAATTTCTATTATTATTTTTCTCAAATAAATACAGTATTAAAACAGATAAACCTACAATGCTGGTGTTCTGTCAAAATATACGTGAAGCAAGTTATAATCTGAAACTTGCTTAATAAATCAAAGTTATCTTGCGCAGTTCAATGTTTTATGGTTTGTAATAAATAGTTGTTTTCTATTTCTGTGCCGGAGGGCAGTAAGCTGTTTCTTTTAAGCTCACGATATTTCTGTCGGTAAGATTTAAGAAGGACTTGGCTACTGAATAGGTCGAGCAAGAGTCACGATGTTAGCTGAGTTTCTATGCCTTCCATTCTTTTACGTTATTGATAGAAAATGATGTTGCTTGAATGGACTTATGTCTTTTAACCAATAATGAAACAAATGAACGGATAGTAAGACGTAAGAATTTTACGTCAGAAGAAAAAGAAAGACACGCCTATCAATGATCTCAAAATTAAGCATGCTGAAGACCGCACGAGTTGGAAGAGTCCGAAGAAAAAGTAGGAAAGCGAACTCGCAGACGCTCCGAACGCAACCGGTTTTCAACGCCGGACGATGATAAGTACAATACCAATTGTAAATATTTATGTTCATGTCTTCTGTACCCTGTTAGATGTAGAAATGGAACAACAGGCGAGTATTTAAGATAAAATTCCTGTATTACCTGAAACTTTAGTTGAATTACATTGTGCGGTTTCGTAGCCTATTGTTTATCATATATTGGACCCTGAGGTTCATTCGAAATACAGTGGAGTGGAGACCGGACTGATTGTTGTCGTAAGGCGTTCGGATAATCGAAACTGCGGATAAATGAATATATAAAGAAAAGTGATTTTTGTACATAATTATTACCAACTCTGTATGGAACTTATGTCAAATTTGAACTGATAATAAGGCTATTTATAATATATAGGAACGGGCCGTAAACATAGATTTTGGTTGATAAGTGTTTGAAGTAGAACTTCTTTAGAATCATTGTGATTTGAAACTCGAAAAAACGAAAAAGCGACACAAAAAAGAGATAAGCACATAAATCTATAAGACTAAGCCTGCGAGAGAAAGAGATTAGAATACATTATATTTAATTATTTAGACCCTGCTCATACAGATAGAGTTGTAAATGTTTTGAAGTTTTTGGTTAATACTTCAAATTTCGTGTTTTAAAGCTTAATCATATTATAACATACATACATACATAACTTCACGCCAGTTCCCTTGCGGGGTAGGCACGAACGGCATATTATAACGATATAATATATGATATGTGACGTCATGAAATTTAAAATCCCTCCCACCCCTTGTCACATTTTGTTTCAGTTCTGTCAACTGCACACACACACAGTTTTTTTTTCATTTTAAATATAAGTAACTAATAAAGTTATCAGTTTTTATAGGGTCAGTTTTAACTTTTGTTGTCTTAGCAGCCTTATTTAACGCCTGCATGCTATGGGTACTCCAGCATTGATCTTCGCTTGGTCCGCTCGTTGCGAGTGCGCCGCATGCCGCTCGCTGCGAGCTGGAGAACCCTGTACACACTATGATTTTTGGTTACAGTAATTGCAACAGATACGGCCCGCAGGTCAGGAGGCGGCTATAAAATTATGATGGTATGTTACTGTTATAAGTAGGTTATCATTCACAAAAAAGCAATCTCAATATTCTTAAGTATGGATTACCTGTTGACATATGTTTTTGATGGTACTTGAAAGTTTTTAACATCAAGTCAATGTCAACATACTTAAATATAAGCTTATGGATGATTTGTTTTTGGTCGTTATTTAACTGTGTTAAATAAACACATAGATCTATATTTAAGTATGTATATATGTATGTATTTAATTTATAAATAAGTTAAAGTATCTATGATTGCATATTCAAACATTTTTAGTTCCCTTTAATTTTGTGCACTTACAATACGTACATTGTCGAATTAGCTTAAGCTTTTGTATATACAAATACATATGTAATTTTCTTGTTTCATCTTCTGTCATTAACCTAATCAGAAATGCAGGTTTTTAATCAGGAAGTAATTTTCGAAACAGAAATTATTCTTTTTATATGGCTATTCTGTAAATTATGTATTTTAATAGTCTAATGACTTCATTATATACGGAAACGATAAACACTCCGAGCCATGACGATTTAAAGCGTAGTTGTTTAATAAAATTGGCTTAAATCCCTGTTGTTTGTTTCTAAGCAAATCTTGGCGCGGTGGTGGTATTTTACAGCAAAAAATTGTTTTACAACAGTAAGTCTGTTTTAATTTCACACATCGCTGTAAGGTCATTATAGTATCACGCATCTTGACTACAAACATTTATTTAAAGCTAGTTTATACCACCGACTTCATATCTAACAGATTATTATAAGATCTAACATTAAATCTGAAATACGTGGTAAATTATACCATTGTTAGCACGCCACCCAATGATTGACACCCAGTTAATTTATTCAAGATATTAAGAAATCTTAATATTTTTATTACATTTTTTTAATATTATTGTTAGGTATCATTGTATGATTATAAAATAAACGAAATATTATCATTTCTTAATACTTGGAATAAATTAGTAGGGTGCCTCATTGAGATGGAGTGCAAAGTATGCTGCTATATTTTCCCCTCTTTAATAAATAATAATTTCATATTTTCAATGTTTAATCAATTGAAAAGGCTGTAAACTGCCGCGGAACCACTTTTTGTCCCCCGGACGACTGTGAACCCACATTAACTGCTGTGGTTGCTTAGTAGCTAACGTGCTTCCATCTGAAACACGCGTTTCAACTGACATAGGTTTGAATCATGACCAGGAAGCAGTTTTCTCAGGTAATGTAATGTATCTTCTAAGAAAAATGTGACCGACAGACGGTCGGCATATCGATTATATAGCTTTCCGTCTTCGCTATTTGGCGCCAGGCGCGGCTTCATCTGCGACAGTCTTGCAGATATAGGCCGTTTCACGTAGATATGGCGATGGGTTTAGTGCGTTACTTTGAAATACGACATTGTTAATAACGTTAAATATTGACAGGTAACATAATATGTATATAAATTAATGTGGTTATGCATTAACAACTTTATTTTTTAACGCTTTAAATAAACGTCCCAAACTTTAACACTTATATAGAGATAGGTACGGCTATAGCCTGAAAATGTATGCAAATTTTAAGTTATTATAAAACGAACAAAAAATTTGTACTCTTTCAAAAAAATAGTATAGATAAATTATATATAGATAGTATCAGTGAATACTTTTAAATAGTACGGGAAGCAATCTAGTGTATTAAGTGTACTTTTTGATTCTACTATAAAAAGCTTATGAATTAGCATTGTCTGCTTTTTATGTGTCTACATAATTACTAAAACAGGATAATGTGTAAAAACTTAAAATTCTGCGTTGAATATAAAATTGAAATTAATTAATTCTTGAATGAAAAACTGAATTAATCATCTTAATTTACATATTTAGTAACAATTGCGTATACCTACGAGAGTTTTTGCTTAGAATAATTTTAGCAATAAATTATTTTTATACATATCGTATATTATTTTAAAATTTAACTACTTCTTAACTCCAAGCATTAGTGTTTTTTTAATTCACAATTTTTAAAATATTTTTTGACTATAATTTACGCTCTACTTTGTCCCACTAGCAACATGTACAGATGTCAGTTAATCGAAGTCTATTGCTGGATGGTGGCCAGCCCAAGTTTGCGCTACATATCCTGGTATTCCATTTCCTTTAAAGCAGCGCTCACTGGCCACTTAGATCTCGAACATATGATGCGTTGTGGCATAGCACCGTAAAGATTTCGCTGCGTTAGCGGTGACTCGTGCATTGTGGTGTTGTAACATTGTTACACTGCTTTAGTCTCTTGACTACAGTAGTGGCGTGGTGACGGGGTGCACCGTATGACATAAAATAAATAAATTATTATAATATTTTTATGTAAAACGCCGCCGAACCAAAGCGATACTGCTCCGGTGACGCACCACTGTCGCCGCAACGCATCGTGTGCTTAAAGCCCTTATGCAGGTCATCAATGGGCCGGATTGGAGGGCGTCCTACACCTCGTTTACCGAAACATATTCTCCACTACATGACTTGTTTGCTCCATCGGCCATCGTTCTTGATCAGACATTAGTGACCGACTAAATTTGTACCAAATAGTTTCAATAACAAAATTACATACAATTACAAGAAATGCGGTAGGCCTACGTTTAATGATTATTTGAATAACAAATAGGTGGGTTATTACATAACTATCAAAAGAATGATTTAAGTTGTAACTGCTCGTAATTGCAGAGGATGTAAAAGGGCCGCTGTAATATTTATCCCGGTCGTGAGGGCCCCGCCTCTACACATCTTGTTATATACTGTTTTTATAGGTATTACGTGAAAATTCCCCGCAGTTTCGAGCAACTGCGAGAACTATACCAATTTCTCTTTTCATTTAGATTCTCTATTCATGTATAGTCGCTAATTTTTTTGAAGTGAGACTTCTATATATATATAGACGGGGTCTTAGGATATTTCTGTCACGAAAAAGCGTTACGGCCGCGTAGAAGAGCGGCATAAATTTAGACTAGACGTGGTGAGAGGCGGCATAATATTAGAGTAGACAATCGATGTTGTTATTCGTTCCGGATCGAATTCAGTTTTTTGTTTGATAAAATAACATATGTTTAAATAAAAAATGCATTCATTAAAATGTACCTAACCTAACCAAATCATAATTTGCAGTAAACCTGCGAAAAATCGAAATGTGTGCTGGGACTCATAGTAGAAGTGAAACTTCAACGGACAAGTGGAAAAACGAAACGCAACAAAGTTTTAAATTGAAGTTTTAAGAGCAGATTGTTAATGTACTTGTCCAATTAGAAAACCTGCCCGTAAAACTTCAAGTTAAAACTTTGTTGCGATTCGTATTTCCACTTAACTGTTGAAGTTTTATTTCTACTATGTGTCCCAGCACACATTTCGATATTTTTTATTGCTGCTTGCCTAATGAAAGCAATTTATATTTACGAAGTATAGCTAGAATTCAAAACTTAACACCGTCTTCGGTTTCACTTTTACACTTAACTGAGGAATAGTTTCTAAGTTAACAAAAAGTATTCTAACAAGATTCATTAAAAAAATCAGAGAGCGGTCATTCAATTGCGAAACACAAGTATTACGTTGAGCGGGCCAAAACAAATTTTCATTCTAATTGCTTTTACACTTGCGTAATTTATGATGTCTGTTTACTATAAATTATCTTCTCATTTTCTTCACACGTACGTATCATACAATACACAAATCAGCTCTTTCACTTGACGTTTGACATTCTTTTACAAAACTTCAATTTAAATCCGAGCAGGAACCGAGAAAGAATATAATATCCTGCGGCTGGGTGGCCTGTCGTAAGAGGGGACAAAACAACCTATAGCTAGGTATATTGCCGGTTGGGTATTCGGTATTTACCCGTGTGGATCGCTACCACCCCTGGTCTAGAGTATGCCGCCATAACAACCTTGAGTTGTTAACAAACCCCCTTTAGAGAGCGGCAGCACATTGGTGCACCTTTGGTGTTGCAAATGTCCATAGGCGATGGTAACCGCTTTTCATCAAGTGGGCCGTCTGCCTGTCGTCTGTACTCATGCAATAAAAATAAAAAAAACTTATTAAATTCTGATATCAGAGGTTGCCCTAGAAAAGAAGAGTACGGAATGAAAAGACATATTGTACCGTCCTCAAATGATTGGGAGAAGGTGAAAGAAAAGAATGAGAGATCAGAGGCTGCCCTATGTAATAAGCAAAATGATATTACATTTTACGCACGCGTTTGTAACCTTAACGCTCTTGCGCTTACGCACCGGAAAAGGGCGCGACGTTCGCGCGCAGTTGAACTTTGGAATTGGCCAATCACACCGCAGTGCATTCGTGTTTCGTATTAATTCGAATCGGTCGTATCAAATGCCGAGTACTGCATGACTCAGTTTCTGGATTTAATATAACCAGGTAGGAGTATTACCGAGAATTGATGGTCTGGTAGTTGATATTAAAGATAGCAGAAAGTAACAAAGTAAAAACACGGGGTTTTAAATCTATTGGATGTCAATTGTACGGCTGGGTCGAACAGTCTATGGGTTTGGTCTCACTTGTAACAGTCTATTAGTATAACCTGCAAGCTTTGATTACGTACTTGCACATAATCAAAGCGTGCAAATTAGTATCTGTTATTAGCGTAGTGCTTCTTTCTTTTATATGTTTATAACAGAGTAGATGACACATGTTACAATAAATACTAACACTTTACACAGATAGATAACTATAACCAGAAACGGACGTTTAATCTTATCACCGTATTTTTAAAATATTATTATGAAAATAATTTAAACTACTATTTAAATTTTAAACTATAGTAATCAATGCACTCATTGTCTTATTTCCCTTGTAGAAAATGATGACGTCAAAATTTTGTACACTCACACAAAATCTATGAGGCTGCGATGTTTTATAAGATGATAACTGTTTCTCATTTGTTTTGACTGATCCTCTGATTGACTGACTCTCACCCTTGTAGAGTTGTATTGGTTCAGTATAAAACAGGTACAATCCCTACATACAAAATAAATAAAAAGTTACTTTTTAAGATAACAATAATCCTTTGTATCCATTCAGATTGCTACTGTGACACTTGCTTCCAAGCGATTATTATTTATGTGCCTTCAGCCAAGAGCCCATAAGAGTTAAAGGGTATGGGGCACATACCTGTTCCCATATTGACAGTCAAATGTAATATTAATCCAAATTAGGGTACTGTACCATTTTTTTATTGCTTGAGTTCAGCAAACGAGCACACGGCCCACCTGATGGAAAGTGGTTACCGTCGTGTTTGGACATTTATAACACCAAAGGTGCTACCAATGTGCTGCCGCTCTCTAAAGACATTCTGAAACCTAGCTACTAATGAAGGAACACACCTCAAGGTTATTATGGCGGCATATACTAGACCAGAAGTGCTAGCAACCCGGACGGGCAAATGCCCTGCCTGCCTGCCTGTGGGTTGTTTTCTCGCCTAAAAATTGTATTTTTTCTCCGTTCCTGCACGGATGTTAATATTTATTCAAGATATTAAGAAATCTTAATATTCTTTCATTTTATAGTCATAGAATGATAATCAATTATTATAAATAAATAAATTCATATTATTATTAATACAGATTCTAACATTACCACGTAGTTGTTTTTCGATTTCCATATAACCACAGCCATCAACGGACATCCGCTGTTTAATACAAGACTGTCTCTTTAACTTGCAATAAATGAGTCATAATAATTACTGCTTTATTAGAAGGAAACTTGTTAGAAAGAACTAGTTCTTAAAACTACTGAACTTGATGTTGGAGGAAGTATTAAATAATTTTTATGGTTACAATTTTGCATTCTAATGCGGTGGCCATTGACATTGAAACCTAGAAAACTGACACAACTAGACTGACTCTGTATAATTATTGTAACAAGAAATTATTACTTTATAATATCTTCACGGTGAAGCAGGGTGGCCACGTTTTATGGAAATCATGGGCTAGTTCTGTGAAGAATAAATGTCTTGCAAAGTCACCACCACCAAGTCCCGGTAGAAGAAGAGTAGGCTGGAGAAATGCTTGTTTATTGTCGTGAGGGATAACATGTGTACCAATGGTCTCATAACAAGGGATGCTGAAGACCATGCGAAGTGGAGGAGATAAAGTAGGAAAGCGGGGTCTAGTCTTTGAACTTAAAGTTTCGAACGCAACCGGGATTTCACGTTTGGAGAATGTTGATGATCTACATGTATAAATAGATAAAAAAATTAAAGAAAAATCATGAATGTTGATGATCTACATGTATAAATAGATAAAAAATTATATGTAATACCCCGATAATGTCGTAAGAGGTGACAAAACAACCCA
The DNA here is from genome assembly GCA_019925095.2 of Dendrolimus kikuchii. NCBI lineage: Eukaryota > Metazoa > Arthropoda > Insecta > Lepidoptera > Lasiocampidae > Dendrolimus > Dendrolimus kikuchii. The sequence continues at coordinate 12,455,279 of CM034408.1, forward strand.
CATCCAGGTGGTAGGGTATTTGCCCGACTGGATGGCTACCACCCCTGCTCTAAAGTATGTCGCCATAACAACCTTGAGTTGTGTTCCGGCATTAGTGGCCAGGTTCCAGTCCAGTCTCCCTTAAGAGAGCAACAGCGCATTTGTAGCACCTTTGGTGTTGCAAATGTCCATAGGCGATGGTAACCGCTTTCCATCAAGTGGGCCGTATGTCGTCTGTCTGCTGAACTCTTGCAATAAAAAAAAATGAAAATAATAATTGGAAATTAAAGGTGTTTCAGTGGAAACGTGGATTTTAAGTTTTATTTTGACATAAAATTTGAAATAATTGTTAAAATATGGACTTAATAAGTTGAAGTGATACTTTCAGGAATTTATTACCAAGTACTTTGCCATAAACTATGCAATAAGTTCTTCGTTATGACCGTACTAATGATTTCCATATTATTAATATGAAAGCAACTGATTGCATGCTCAGATATCTGTGTGTTTGTTTGGTCTTTCTTTATTGGAAATTAACTGCTATTTTCTTAATTGGAATTTTCGTGCGATTTTTGCATATTATTTTCATTAACAATTATGAGCACGTCATAATTGTATCCCAGTAAATGGTGATAGCTTTCCTAGGATAAGGAGGCGACGTTTTCGCGAACTATACTAAATGAGCTGACATGAAATAATGATATAGATAGGGTAAACTATACTATTGTTGGACCCCACCCAATGATTAGCACCCGTTTGATTTATTCAAGATTTTAAGAAATCTTATTATAAATTATTTCGTAGCCATACAATAATAAGGCTACATAATAAAAAAAATTAAGATTTCATATTGTTTGAAGAAATTAATGGGGAGGCAACCATTGAGAAGGGGGGGGGGGGATGACGCCAAAAATGGTGTAGTTTCCCCTACACACATATACTTCATTATGTTTATGAAATTTTGATAATGAGGACGAACACAAAACACTTGTTATACCGATAAATTGGGTAGTTTTCGTTCAATGCAAGTCCAAAGTTTACTCGGGCGATTCCACGTGAAACCCCGTACGTTTAAATAAATTATAAACCACGTTACGGTTGTGTTATAGTGATAAGTTGTAAATTAATATTATCGTAGAAATTAATGTGGAGTTAGTTACTTCAAGGAAGCTAAAGGTTAATGGCACGACTTGGTCATAATTACGTATTTTATAACATACTAGGATATGCCCACGGCTTCGTCCACGCTTGACTTGAAATTCCCGCGGGATTCCCGGGAATCAAAAAAGAAAAGAATGTAAGCTATAGGTTTAATGAAGACTGTGTCGGAATAGGCTAATTTTTATGCACCCGAACAACTATACACCGCTCCCGGGATAAAAAGTATCACACATTTTATTACATAAATTTGCTATCGCTAAGTGAAAAGATCACATTGGAATTCGAAATATTTTTTAATCAATAATCTCAAATAATTATTTGTAGTAATCTTTCTCTGCCAGTATACACCATACGAATTGTAGTTTAACGCAACTTTGTTAGCTTAAACTTGACAACAATGATTCTCTAATTTTCTATGACAACACTTTTTTACCGTATCTTCATAAACATTACATAGAAATGGTATTTCTTTAAGCAACGTATAATTCTAAAACAAATTGTGATATAATCATCTGCTATTTTTATAATGTTAAGCAATGTTTTAAAACTGAAATAAATTGCTAAAATTTTTAGAACATTAAGGAAGCGAGTGTTATTTATATATATTTTTTAATGTTTAACATCTTGTTGATTATAGAAAAGTGACGTAAAGCATCGAATGTGGCTGCTAATACATTCGGCCTCAGAAAAGCGAGTCTGTTTATTAATGAGTTCAAATTAAGTAATTGGATTGTCACGACTACAATCTGATCTAATCTGCTGACACAGTACAAAACTAATATCTTATTCGTATTTAATGTTCGTTCATACTAAAACCCTTTAAATACTGAGCCGTCATCTATTCTCTTCTATTTTTTTGGTACCGGTGAAAATGCACCAACTGTGATGAATGTTTTACGTTTCATTGATTTTAATGAACTAACTTTCTTGTTTGTCTCTTTCATCGTCTTTTAAACCAGAGAAACAAAATATAGCGTGTATATTTATAAACGAATACAACGTAAAATTAAATGTTAACTACAGATTATGTAGTAAGTAGCTCATTGCCAAGAGGAAGCGTGCACAGAAGGCTGGCTGCATTGCCATACTATATGGCAATGCTAATACGCTAGGCGAAAAATTAAACAGATGTAACACTTTTAACTACTCAGAAGGGTTTTACGGCAGGAAAAGGCCAGCAACTAGTTACTATAGCTTTACTCAGAGAAGCTTACGGCTCAAATAGAACGATTACACTGAACTGATTTACATTTACATATTTGCCACTAGAATCCTATCACATTTTCCCGCTAACAATTTTACAGTTTACGAAACCCAAATACTTGCTTTGTGATTGACAAATCGATAGTAGATTAAAGTCATTGATAAACTATTGTTACGTGCGAGGGGGGGGGGGGTACGCACTTAGGATTGGAAGAAAACACCAATTTTTAACTAAAAGTTTTTATTGACTTACACAGCCGTAGGTGAGGTCTTCTCCGCAGGGTTGCCCCTACACGCACAAATAACGACGCACTGTCCCGACGATAAAATGTCTCACTCACAATACCGTCACCGATATTGCGTAGACAACTTCCTGCTGCTGCGGTGTTCACCTCCGAATTTACCGCACGTAGCTCGCTTCTGGACCTCCTTTTAAACTTTGCTAAATTTCTCCTTCACTGAACTGCCCACTAAACTTTACACTAAATTCACCACTAAACTCGTCACTGTCTTCTTTTAAACTTCTCTTCTAACTCTTTCGAGTCGCACGTGTCGCTTCGCTGTCTTGAGCTGAACTCAAAACTACCCGGTAGGCGCGCTTTATGGTGCTTATATAAGCCGGGTATATACCCGGAAGAATCTTCTGGAACCCATAATTTCGATCTTGTTTTCGTTATTCTTTTATTTACTATCTATCCCTTTCTAAACATCTATCTATCTGTCTTTTCCTTCCCGAACCTTCTATTCCCGAACTTTCGTTCGTCATCTATCCAGATATTCTAACATCTGTCTATCTCTGTCTTTTCCTTCCCGAACCTTCTATTCTAGAACTTTTTTTCATTGTCTATCCCTTTGTAAAATGTATCTGTCCTTGTCTTTTCCTTCCAGAATCTTCTACCTTTTTCTAAAACTTCTTAAACCAACTAGATTGTTCCACCATCACACGCCAAACTATTTTAATTAAAAAGGTTATAAGTGACAAGAAATTGTTACATTATTGTTTGAAAATTTAGATAATATATTATATTAGATACTATATAGAATACTATACTTTAAGTTTATAAATATTTTTTTTTTTTTTTTTTTATTTATTATTGGACTTGACTTTATGTTGTTGGTCCGAAGACCTTACAACTTTACCGGGGTCTTTTGGGGCGAGTGCCTTCGCGAAGCGAAGGCGCTCGAGCCCGGGGGGGTATTTATAAATAAATAGAACATCGTACAATTGTAGCGGTTCTGCCAACGTAAAACTGTGTGAAACGTAAAAATGTAGTGAGTTCTCTATGGCCATAACTGTCTGTAATCAATTATGAAACCTTGAACTCTAATCTACACAATTTGAAAAATCACATCATATTTGAAATAATTACTTTTACATATAATGATGGTAAATTTTAGAAAATTACTCTAATGTTATTTTTAAAGTTAATTAATTTTTTTTATGTTAATAAATATATTTATTTAGATGGTAATACAAATTAAAATTACATATAATCGAATACAATTCAAGAAAATTTAACTTATTTGTATTGTATTCTACTCATAGTCCCTCAAGACTATAAGTAGAATACTGAGCCTAGATCACCGTCTTCTATGGGTAAGGTGCCCAGAACGCTGGCTACGTTTCCTCGCTGGATCGCCATACTGATCCGAGTTAATTAATTATTAACTTAAAAAAAAACATTACAACGCAAAGTAATTAAATTAAATATAACACATTAATATAGCACAGGTTTAGCATTTATTCTGCCAATGTCACAGTAATGGTCATATAATTAAATTTTAATATTTTTGAAGTGAAACTTTTATATAGACGGGGTACGGCCGCGTGGAAGAGCGGCATAAATTTCGACTAGACGTGGTGAGAGGCGGCATAATGTTAGAGTAGACTATCGATGTTTTTATTGGTTTCGGATCGATTTCAGTTTTTTTTTGTGATACAATAAAATATGTTTAAATAAAAAATGCATTAGTTAAAATGTACCTAACCTAACCAAATCATAATTTGCAATAAAGCTGCGAAAAATCGAAATGTGTGCTGGGACACATAATAGAAGTGAAACTTTAACGGACAAGTGGAAAAACGAATCGCAACAAAGTTCTAACTTGAAGTTTTACGGGCAGATTGTTAATGTACTTGTCCAATTGGAAAACCTGCCTTTAAAACTTCAAGTTAAAATTTTGGTGCGATTCGTTTTTCCATTTGTCCGTTGAAGTTTTTTTGTGTTTGTATATTTATCTACATCATCCTTAGTTCCATAATTCACTTTACTCCTATTTCTAAAAAAAGGAAATGTGTAAATATTTCATGTAATATTATTACTGTCGTTTGAATTTGTATATATTATATTGTTATTTCTACGATTGTGAATGTTATCTGTTTCACAGTGATAATATGTATCGCGATTAATGTTAATGTTTTTACGTCATTTATCAATGAACTTTTTGGAAGGACTAGATTAGTTTTAATCTATATATATAAACATCAATTGCTGTTCGTTAGTCTCGCTAAAACTCGAAAACGGCTGGACTGATTTTCCTAATTTTAATTTTGAATTATTTGTGGAAGTCCAGGGAAGGTTTAAAAGGTGAGTTGAGTATCTATGAAAAAAATGCTTGGAATATAGTAAAAACAACAATTTCGCTTTCCCTTAGAAACTATTCCTACCTGTGAAACATTTGATGTTCGTCCCGTCATTTTGAAATAAATTGAATTTAAAAGTCGTTCAGAAATCAAATTAGATTTAAAAGTGAAGTTTTTTATAACTTTTTTTGGTTTTGAATGTCAAACGTATTCTGCAATTCTCATTGAGCTTTTTTATTTATTGATTCTGAGGCGGTACGAAGTTTGCGCGTCAGCTAGTAAGGAATAAAATTGCTAAGTAAAAAACAATCGCAACTTTAAAAGTTTCGGTTCACAGAGTATTTTAGAGTTTGGTTTTGTTACTGGGTGATTGTAAATCTTAGTGTCCTTCAATGAAAGTACTAAATGCAGCTATATTATTCGAAGGATTATTATTTTCATTGTCAAAAGCAGGCAAACAGGCAGAACGGCTTACCTGATGGAAAGTGGTCATTGCTGTCTTCGGGTGTCACTAAAGACGATGCTGGCATTGAAATTTTATTACTCCATTCTTAAATAACCCCGGGTGGGAGCGCAAGGAGAAACCTTCGGCGAGAAATTCCCTGCAAGTCGCTATAATGCTTGGAATGATCGTTCTAGATAACAGCTGTATAGTTAAACGTGTTAGCTCAAGGAAATGAAGGAGAACATCTCTGATTAGGTATCAAAATTAGTTTTCAGTATTACAGAATACTTAATTAATATGTATGTCTCATTTGTGATATCGCATTTTTATCAAGTAATCACTGAAACGGCCTTGCGCAAAACCCCTATCAGTTACTTTCTCTTATCCGACATGCTTACGTAATTTTATTTATTTCATTACTTTTATCATGCTCATATCTTTAAATCTGAGTAAGAAGTCTAAGCGATAAAATAGTAAAGTACTATTTATGGTAACTTTAATACGGTATATTTGTCTCTAATCGTAAAAGTTAAGCACTTAAAGTAGTCGTCGTATAAATATATCTTTCCTCTGCTCTCTTATTATAAAACCGACTTGTATTTTATTTGTGAAGTGCGTCGAACTCTAAGGGCCATATTCTAGAACTTTGATCAGCCTCAAACCGATGTTTGAGTTATTAATCCGTCCAAATAAAAAGTGTCTTCCAATAAACCCTTCAATAGGGCTGCGTGAGTACTCAATTTTGCGGATTATCTTTTTTTATTGTTGGTCTGAACGTCATATTAGTAAACTGAGTTTAACAAAGATCAGAATGTTGAGGTGGAAGGATTGTGCGGAAGTGTCGAATGATTTATAGTGTGACAGAGTGCTGCAGCTAAATGATTGGGAAACGGTGAAAGAAAAGAGAGATACATATATTTATTGTCAGTTAGTGTATGAATTTTGTAACCGCAGGTGAAGTCTTTTGGGGCACGACGCCAACTGTCACAGACATCAAGGCTGCCGAGACGAAGGGGCGTACGTATAAAGAACGAGTACAGGAGGACTGAATGGAAAGGAAGTAGCAGTGACTGATTGAAGAAGGACAATCTGAATTTTAGTTTGGGAGTGGACGGCGTAAAGCATTGAGAAGTTCATACGTCCTAAATTAATATTAAAAGATGAATACATTTTATTACAAGTTTTTCCATAGCAATAAAGTGATAGTCAAATCCAAACCCTCTCTACATAGATACGTTTTAATTTATGTGACAAGATGCTTTCTGATATGAAGGTTTAAAACGATGGAACAATAAAGCAAACTAGACAGTTTTATTGTAACTCGAGGCTTAAATCTTATTAATCTTTTGACATTTCAAAGCTTCTATTAAACCTTAGAACAATAGTAATAAAACATTCAATACATGAATCAAACAGTTGTTGATGGTTATTAATCAAAAATGGTATTTTGGTCAAAAATTACACTAAATAAAAAGCTCCTTTGTTAAAATAATATGAATAAAAGTTAACTAAGTATTTAATTTTAATAAATAAAAAGGTGGTTTTGATACAACCTCAATTATTTCATTTTAATAAATAATTATATTTAATATGTTTAAATAGTTGCATTTTATCACCATATCTTGTATATGTATATAACTTATGTGTGTATTTGTATATATAGTATAGTTATATATTTATTATTAAAATGTAAGTAATAATTAATAATGTATGTAATAATTAAAATGTAAGTAATCGCCACTCCTAATCAGCAATATTCTTGCCACGGGTTGTCTGGAAGAGATTGCTTTTTAGCGATAAGACCGCCCTTTGTACACAATTAGAATAATACGAGTTCGTAAGTTTTCTGTAATGGTGTACAATAAAGTGTTATTTCTATAAATATTTTTCAATTTGGCTGAAGCTAGTTTTTAACAAAAGCTTGGTTTGAAAGGTCTTCGTTACGAAGCTATTAATAAATATATTTTATTATAAACGTTTTATATAAGTAAAAGCAAATCAACATGCAATATATGCAAACCATCCATATATTATATGTAAACGGAATACTGAATATATTTGGATGTTTGTAATTTAGCCCGATTTATAATCTTTTTAACAATAAAACTAACAAAAAGCGCGCGAAAAGCTCCGGTGGTAGAGTTGGTCTTTATTTTTCACAAAAGTGGCAGGATGTTGTGCCTTTCGTAATATGGTGTCAATAACTGCGTAATGGGTGTCCCCCTAAGGAAGTCCGTATTGCAAACGCGGCCATCTCAGCCACACACGTCGCTTCCGTTTTATACATGGGGATAAAAAACAATATGGTCCGTGAAAATCACAATCGTATTTGACTTTTAATAAATATAAATTTAATTAAACTACACTGTAAATAATAAGATGGGTCAAGTGCGTAACATTCCACGCATAATGGAGGATTGTGTAGATATGACGACTATCAACTATTTACATACATACATACATAACTTCACGCCAGTTCCCTTGCGGGGTAGGCACGAACAACAGAGCGCCATTCAGGCTTATTCTTACACACCTCACTTGCTTCTTTGACATTCATAGCTCTTGTCAGGCACGCTCGTCTGTTCTTAAGGCTCCTGACATCACCTTTTGCTAGTACACGATCAATTTGATCATGGAAGGTGTGTCGTGGCCTTCCACGACTTCTGCATCCATCCTCTTTTGCATTGTATCAACTATTTAGTTTGCTAAAAAGCTTTTATGATGTAAAACAACTCCTAAACATTGCTAGTTATGGTCCTTATTTTGTATCGGAGAGATTATCTTTGTAAATTGCATATCTATATTAATACGCGAAGCAAAAATTCTGTACCCCTTTTTACGATAATTGCGTGGAAGGAGAAGTATGAAATTTCGCACATTTTAGTTTATATAGAGAAGAAGCGACGAATGATATTATTTTATTAAAATTATGCATACAAAAATACATTAAATCAATAAAAAAAACTTACACACACTAACCTGTATTTGACACACACACGCATATATACTCTTTTGTTTATTGTTAAAGTCAAATTAACAGCAGCCTTTGCGAAATCTGTGACTATAAAAGTATTTAAATTAATTATACATACATACATACATACATAACTTCACGCCAGTTCCCTTGCGGGGTAGGCACGAACAACAGAGTGCCATTTAGGCTTATTCTTACACACCTCACTTGCCTCTTTGACATTCATAACTCTTGTCATGCAAGCTCGTCTGTTCTTAAGGCTCCTGACAAATTAATTATTATGGTCGAATTTCGACCACGGGCGACCACTAGTACATATAATTATACGTATTGCGCAAACGTATATTCTGCTATAAGTCGGTTCGTATTTCAAGTTGTTTATGACTTACACAGGACACTGAAATCTAATTGCGAATTAATCAATCGTAAAATTTATTAGATTGAAATATGAGACACGATCTAACAGAATATGAGTTTGTGGCCACCCACTTATAAACTGTTATGCGCAATAGCAAAGTACATAGTCTAAATACTTTAACAGGTTTTCTTACTGGCGCCAAGGATTTCATAAAAAATAATAAAGCGTTTTGCTTCTACTTATTAATAATACTCGCCGTAAGAGTAAAACTCTTTGCAAGAGTCTGTTTCACCGATAACTACTTCATCTTTGTCTGCTTGCTTTGCACATTATGTGTATCTAGTATTAACAACTTGAATATTTTAAATAATTTTAAGCTCATAGGTACCAGTCGAAAGCCGGATTGATGAAACAGAAGTCTCAGGCAAATTCTAGGTCCTTAACTGACGCTGAACGAGACAGTTTTTGTAGAGGCTTGATAAGTAAGTACATCTCACTGCCCAGTTGATATTTTAGCGTAACCAATTCCTGGTTCAAGAAAGCGAATAACTATTGCTCATTTTTAACCCATATTTAAAAATTAAAGTATATATCAGCTGTGCATTTCCCGATAAATATTCTGACATTCATTTTAATATTTAAGCAGAACCGTTTAACAGTCACGCGAAATGGGACAAGTTGTAAAATTATTAAATTAACAACCACGCGTTTATTGACACGCACGCTGGCTTGGTTTTGTTTATAAACACAGTAGTATTTATAATTTGTTTACATAAGCATTTTTTTGTTGGTAGTTAATAGCTATAACTTTCAAAATAGTCTTTTGTAGTAGTATCGCTTGAAAACCCATTTGACCTGTGTTGTGCATTCCTAAGCATATTCAGTGGTTTACGTAACTACATATTATAAGTACATTACATACATACATTTAGCATAAAGGCGTCTAGTTTCTAGAATGATCTAAAAGGATTGTGAACTAAACATTTGTGCTTTGTAGAGGACAATGTCACGACTATTACATACATATATTTATTATGTGCAGGTAATTAGTAAAACGTTAGTAACAACATCTGTAAATTGGATGTTGGACTAAGTTGGTATAAAGAGGATTTCGCTCAGCGTGGGCGTAATTACGTTCTAAGTCTCACGCTCTTCCTACCATAAGCGCGGGGCACATGGGAGGAGGGTGGTTTTAGTGGAGTATTGAGTTTTCGAGTCTCCACATAAGCCGGCGATTTGACTCTGGTGCGCTTATTCGTGGGTGTCACCTCTCGTCTCTTTGGTCTAATCCCTAGTAAAGGACCCGGTAGTGTGCAAAATGCATTTCCCCCGCCTCAAAAAAAAAAGATTTCGCTCCGTGTGGGCTGGATGTGAATGCGCGAGCGAACCCACAGCCCGGACAAAGGACGCTCGAGGATTGGACAGGGGTTAAAACCCCTGGGTATCCCTAACTGCGACGTTGCAATAGCATTTAACACGTGAGGTGCTAGTGCCACCCCGACCTGGCGAATCCCACACACAGCTCGAGACCTTTTCCCCTTGCGCGCCGTTATATGGTCTTCAAACGGATTTCCCCTGTATAAGAAAAGAGAATTTTGTAGCGAACAATTTCTTCTGTTCATCATCTGCTATTAGACCTCTAAATACAATAATATAAATGATTAATCGAAAATAAAATCCATATAATATCAAAATCTACAAAACATATTTCAACGAAACGACTTGTATGTTAGTTTTGATTTTTCGTACACACCTTACATACAAAGGTTTCCAACTTTTTTGTATCGTGGATGACTTACCAAATATTTTTATTTTGTACAGACCGCCTGTCTATCAACTTAAATCAATAAATATTCATTTAAAGACTTATATTCCATGTAATGACGTACTGAGTTTTTTTAAGTGTCATACATGTTTGTGAAGTGTCATACTATTCCATTCTATAATTGTTGTTAGCAAATTCTTTCTTACCAAACATAATACATATAGCACCAACAGTCTCAGGGTAATAAATAATACGGCCAGACAGACAAAGAGACGCATGGAAATGACGAAATTTTAATATTTCCGTCTGGCCCACGGAACCATAAAAATACTTGTAAATACATAGGATATTTAATTTTTATTTTATTTTAGTGTTTCCTACTTATAAACACTAATGTAGGTACAGTTTCTAAACTAATTGCAGGCATGCAAACATACAGTCTGTCACTACACTCGTACGGCCGCGTCCGCCTGGTAATAAGTATTTTTCACACGATCGAAGTTGTACCAACTTACCCATTTGCTCCAACATCCTCAATTACAACTGGTTTAGTTACGACCGGCTTTAAGACATTAGATCTTACATTAGTTTTATTACCTATATAGTTTCTTTTTGAACTTCACATTTAACAAAGTCTGTTGGCAGGTATAACGGATATTTTAAAGTTTTGATTATCCATCGTTATAATCTACCTAGCGTACAATCCCGGTTGCATGTCGGCTTTCCTACTTTTTCTTGATCTTCCGGGATTTTCGAGATCCCTTATCGTGAGATTCACGCATCTCATCCTTCACAACACCAACCCAGTATTTCTTGGGCCATCTCTTCTGCCGATGCTATAAAAGTGTATGAATAGTAAAGTATAGGAACCGGCCATCAGTGAAATTTACACGTGTCTAGATATACTGGCACATGTAAAATATAGCATAAAATAACATAGCAGAGAACTAATCAAAATAACCTTATACTATATTTTACATTGGTCGGAATATATATTGGTCGGTTTTATATAGGAACCGGCTATAAGCGAGTATCCAAAAGCCTCCAAGTCTCATATGGCTTATCATCATACTATCTAGATCTAATAGCTTTCGAGAAAAATGGCTGTAACATAGACTGACAGGGTACAGACGTGACATTTGATATGGACATTTGTGCTAAAATGACCAAGGACAGTAGTGTCCCGGTGGTCTTGGTTTTAACGTGATTGCTGTTCAAATCCAAGTTAAAACAGATACTGTTTGTTAATTAGTAACAGTGTATGTATATTGGTCAGTTAGATATGGATTGTGTGAGCTCTATAATTAGCCTTAATTGAACAGGTTCGAGACTTATAAAGCAAGTGTGAGACGCACCACCGTTAAAAAGATGTTTCTTTCATTTCAGTTGCTAATGATAGCGGTTCTATGTCCATGTGGGGCTTAATTGGACGTTTTAGTTGTTTTCTGATGTATTTGATAACATATATTATATATGATATCAAATACATCAGAAGTGGCACTGAACTTAGATTTACTATGTTCCAAGTTATCTTGATTCTAAGGGAATTGATTGATTCAAAATACTTGATTCAAAAATAAGGGAAGTCGGGTATATATAATACATAAATATATACATACGTACTTTTTATGTTTTTTACAGCATATCCTTAATTACTTTTTAATATACACACATAAATTAATGAGTTAATAAAATAAATTGAAACTATAAATTCAAGAGTTTTATATAAATTTAGTTATGCTAATAAATATTTTTTGAAAGTCTATATATATATATGTAGATTTATATAAATTTGTACTTTGAATTAATATTAAAACGATTGATACTTAAATATATTAATCTTTTTCAATGTGTTTTTTTTTGTTACATAGGAGTACAAATAAGTATCCGCCGTTTTTTTTAAATCAAAAATTAAGAATTGATTGTGTATTCAAAGTATTGTACATAACAAGCAACAAATCTTTGCCATCTCTCAGGCAGTATTCGGATACCACGTCTGAAGAACGCTATCTTTCAAGGTTATTCACGAATGAATGCAATTTTTGGTATCATCATATGATGTAAAGCGCTGCTTAGACTGACCATGTGCTATCGATCGAAATAAATGATAGTCCGACGACGCAAAGTCTGGTGAATACAGCGAGTGGGGTAACACTTCCCAATCAAGTGTTTTCAAATAGTTTTTGCCCGGGATCGCAATATGCGGACGAGCACTTTCATATACATAGTAGAATAATTTTGTCGTGTCTGGAGTAGTGATCAGGTCGTTTTTCCTTCAGAGCTCGACTCAATCGCATATATTGTATTCGACATAGGGCTCCAGTAATGGTATCGCTCGGATTAAGCGACTCTTAATACACGACACCCAGCTGATTCCACCAAATGCACAGCACGAATTTTCTTCCTTGAATATTCTGTTTTGCTGTTGGTATTTCTCTTTTTTGGATTATCATAGTGTATCCACTTTTCATTGCCAATGACTATACGAAGTAAAAAACCTTTTTTATGCCTAGCATTTCACTCGTTCATATTCGGCGTTCAACATCCCTCGGCTTCAGTTCCTATAGAACCGGAAACCTTGTTTTTGAGTTATCTTTAACGATTTTAAACTATGTGAAACTGCTTGCTGAGTCACTTGTAATTTAAACGCAAGTTCTTTTTGCGTTTGTGATGAATTTTCCTCCAGTAATGCTTCCAATTCCGTGTCTTCGTACGTTTTCGACCTTCCACTGCGATGCTTGTCTTCTAGGCCAAAGTCACCGTCTTTTAACTTTTGAAACCACTCACGATAAGTTATCTCACTTAAATTAGCTTTATCATGTGCGTATACAAGCAACGAATGCCCCTCAGCTGCAGATATTTTAATAAAGAAGTAAATTAAAAATTCCCTCAAATTATGCTTCTTAATAGGCACAAATTTAGACATTTTCGAAGAAAAAAATTATATGATGCTGATACGAAGTTAATAATACTTTAAGGTTATGTTGTTACTAGATGACTATACTTACCTCATGCAGTCCATCATCTGAGAATTTTAACCTAAATCTTGTGTAGCACCATCATTCTTAAAACGGCGGAAACTTATTTGTACTCCTTTAACTTAATGACTCATCGCATTCTAGTTATCGGGGTAGTAAGTGTCTTTGGTTTATCTCCGATATTGTGAAGAGTGTTAGTGCATTTGTGATAATGTACACATTTACATGAAAATCTATATGTACCCAATTATGTATCATAATAATTTACAACTTATATGTATGACCTTCAAAAAGTGTTCTCCAGTGGAACTTATTTTGAATAAAAACTTGAATTTGAAATTTACATAACGAAGCTAAATCATAAATTTACGTGTACTTTTGATAATAAAGATTTTATTTGGATTAAAGTATCATACTAGCTAATGGAAAAGAATTATAAATAGTTTTGACCTAATACAGATTTTCATACTAGTCTTAGTAGTACTTAGAAATCAGAACACGTCTATGCAGTAAATGATTGCATCGGTAATTGCTTGAACGAAGTTAAGTACCACCTCTCTTAGATTTAATTAAATAAACTTGTTTACCATGCATCTAAGCTCTAAATGGGGTTGTTAATTAAATATGGACTATTATCAAGTATATTTCTCTTGACCTCATTATGTCTACCGCAATATTGTGCGGTGTACGAGACGCACATACACTTCGATGACTAACTTAATTCTTGATGCTTTTTATATATACTAGTGGTCGCCCAGGGGTCAACATTCGACCATAATTAATTTAAATTATAAGTTTGAACATTATTAAGGTTCTGTTGTCAAAGACTATATATAATTCTATAATCTCAGACTTTGCCAAGGCTACACTGTTAATTTGACTTTTTAACCAAAAGAATATATATGCGTGTGTGTGTCAAATACATGGTAGTGTGTGTGATGTTTTTTTATTGATTTAATGTATTTTTTATGCATAATTTAAAAAAAGTAGCATTCTGCACTTCTTCTCTATATAAACTATAGGTTTGCGAAATTTCATACTCCTCCGTCCGTACAAAGTTTTTGCTTTACGTATTAATACATAATAAGTGATAATATATATATAGTAATAATATATATGAGGTAGATATAAAGATCGACGAGAATGTTCCTTTACGATTTGGCAGTAACAAAATGTTTGTAAAATGCCTTTGAAAATGAATAAAAAGTTAAAAAATCTTTTGAGACCGGTTAAATACATTAAGTTTCTATTCTAAAAAAAGGGTTTGAAAAAGTAAGTCAAAAATCGGCGTCATTCAATTATCATAACTTATTATGTTAAATTTTCATTTGATATCAGGTGAGACAGTGGTCAAACAAGACATTATACTAAGGTACATACATACATACATAACTTCACGCCAGTTCCCTTGCGGGGTAGGCACGAACAACAGAGTGCCATTTAGGCTTATTCTTACACACCTCACTTGCCTCTTTGACATTCATAACTCTTGTCATGCAAGCTCGTCTGTTCTTAAGGCTCCTGACATCACCTTCTGCTAGTACACGATCAATTTGATCATGGAAGGTGTGTCGTGGCCTTCCAGGACTTCTGCATCCATCTACTTTTGCATTGTATATCTGTTTAGTCATTCTTTCATCATGCATTCTTTCCACATGCCCGAACCACCGGAGCATTCCTTTCCTTACCTTCACCCCGACACTCTCTTTCAGACCAACTGAATATATTAAGGTATTATAAAAAAAAGATTTTCTGTTATTTTTATAATTGTTATTACATTTTTAGTGTTTTGCAGTTAAACAATAAAACGAAAATTTTATACTTTCAGTATACTCATATCTATTTCAGGAAGTTTTCTTATGTTTTTAAAAATTGCCTGAATATATACCTATTATATAAAACATGTACTGTTCACCTTATTTGGTTACTTCTTTCCCTGTAGACTGGTGGTTATTTTACAACGGTATGCCATAAATTTGGAATAATGACTTTAGATTAATTTATTCATATTATGAATTTGATAATTAACCTTCAGTGCATTTCTAAATTTATAACATTATTTCCTCAGATATTCGTCTATTTTCCCTAAGTAGCGCATGTAAAACCGTGAGGTATGATTGGATTTGATTTGATTTGATTCATTTTCGTAAAAAGTGTCTTACGCCAAATTATTCTTCCATTTTTTTGGTTGTTGTTCCTGAGTTTAGCGCATTTAAACTTAAAACTTTCTTCTATTATTATTAATTATATATTATCATTGCCAGGTGGTAAGGCATTTGCCCGACTGGATGGCTACCACCCCTGGTCTAGAGTATGCCGCCATAACAACCTTGAGTTGGGTTCCGGCATTAGTGACCAGGTTCCAGTCTCCCTTAAGAGAGCAGCAGCGCATTTGTACCACTTTTGGTGTTTCAAATGTCCATAGGCGATGGTAACCGCTTTCCATCAAGTGGGCCGTCTGCCTGTCTGCTGAATGCCTGCAATAAAAAAAAAATATTACTAAAAGTATCAATAAGTAAGAATAGAATATACTTTATTGTAAAATAAAATTAATGAAACAATACACAAAAACAGCTTAGAATTAGATACAAATGGCGGTCTTATCGCTGACAGCGAACTCTTCCAGACAACCTTGGGATGGACAGAGAAATATGTCACAAAAGCCTAGGGCAGAGTTTTGTTGCGCAATATTGAAAACAAAAGTTAGAAAATAGATATTAATATACATATATAGTTTTATATACTCATAATTATTTTACAGTCGTTCTTCCGGTAGGATGTCGCTTCAGCATACTATTATTTACTTCTTATTTTATTGAGGGGAAATCCGTTTAAGAACCATCAGCTGCGCGGTGAGTCGCGGCCGGTGTGAGAGCTTCGCCACGTTAGGCTGGCACTAGCACCGCTAGCAGACTTTATTGCCACACAAGTCTGGGATACCCACTAACATCTCTCGATGTTCCGTCCTGCGCCCTTATGCCAGGGCCATGGCCTAATCCTTCCGCGGTACCTGTCAGGCGTTGACCTATCGGCCTCTTCCATTGCCGAGGGGAACCACGCTCCAGTGTCTACAAACTCTCTTTATAGCGTGGGATAGTCTGTAACGCGTCCCACGGGAGGAGAGTTGAGTGCCCTATTATTTACTCCTGCCCTGACGTTCGCGTGTCGACTGATAACGTGCTTGCTTTCACCTATACTTTATATATTAAAAATATTCCCTTTTTTATTGCGAAACTGACAAACAGGCAGATGGCCTATCTAAAAAAAAAGTGTTTACCGTCGCCTATAGACATTTGCAACACTCGGGGCGAAACTAACGTGTTTCCAGTCTTTAGGATGGGATGGGGTATCTCTCGGTATCTCAAGGTTAACCGTTCGACGTCGATATTCTATGAGAGCGTGGTATCGCACTCATCGAACTGGCCCTAAGAGATGTAATCAAGTAATGATTCCAGCTTGGCTCTACGATGTACCTGGCTTCATGTACGTACATGGCTCTACAAGTACCCTCGCATATACAATAAGCCAGAGGACCGGAGCGTTAATCAAAAGCACCTCGTGGCTGTATATATGTTTAAGGAACAGATAACGGTGTATCCTAAACAATTCTTTATGAAGGCCTAACATCACGTAGATATAAAACTACAGATGAATGTCTTGCTTTCGGAATAAACACGTTTTACACATTAACCTTTACAAAAGCGAGTATAAACGCGAAAGCTTCATAATAGCTTATTTTATTGCACTGTGATTTATCTAACGAAGTATTTTATTACAAGACAACGATGCAACTTTGGAGAAAGGCACTTGTTACAACAGTGTGACTTCAATTGTTTTAAAAACGCCTGTGCGGGAAGTTTTGTAGTCGTTTTGGAGGGTCGATTAAGTTATGAACTGTAACAGGATAATTAAATGTATCTAAGGTCTTCTTTTAAAAGTCTATATAGATAGCGTTGTGTATTTATAATTAAAACTTATTATTGAATACAAAAAAGATCATTTATCCTAATTCATTAATATTAGATCGTATACATAGTTTTTCTTTAGAAGGTCATTTGAATGAATTACAATTAAATTATGATAGAATCCTCATTGTTTTCACTTGTTATGTTGGCAAATAAAGATTTTATTTGCTAAAAATGCGGTGTACACATGCCCTCAAAACTTGTTTTTTTACTATGATTTGTAATTAGCGTAAGTACGTCGCTATTTCTTCAAATAAAGTCTTTTTCTTTCTTTCTATTTGATTTGAAATAAATGCCCTGTTTTAGTTATTCGCTAACTTCTCTGCCCTACGCCACGATACCTTGAGCACGCACCTTGCCCTGAGCGCGACCATAAACCGCGTCTAACCCGATGCGTTTGCGCATGAATGGCCACAACTTTTTTCTTACCGGCCGCCGAAGTGGAAATCGTGGGCTTGTTCTTGTTAAATGTTTGAACTAACCGCTATGCTATTTAAAGATTTTTTATATTGGTAATTTAAATAATTTCTTGTGGTTGTACAATATTACAAAATAGCTCATATAAAAAATATCCTTATGTTTGGCAGAATAAAAACAATCTTATCCTGCAAAATATTGTATTGAAATTATTGTAGTCACGTGATAATTTTAAATAAATATATACTTGTATACAGAATATAATTTGTTATTATTAATTGAACAGATCTCGCTATTTTGTGTAAAAACTATATTTTTAGTTAGTTTCATATTTGACTTATAAGTAACTACCGAGACTTTCGACGTGGCTTAGAATATGTACGTAAATTTTGACCACTATTCCCATTTTTCTGAATAAAAAAATATAATTTGTTGATCTCCGTTATTTAAATCACATATATTCTAAATTATATAGTTTAATCAGTTAATTCCTTAGGAAATGAGGAAGGGACAAAGAAAACTATTAGTAATCATATTGGTAACTAGAAAATAAATTTCTAATTGGGTTCTTAGAAAGTAAATAGAATAAGCTTTTTTAAAAAGGTTTTTAAATACAAGCTTTTGAGATCCTGGATATCATGTAGCCGCAGAGTGCTAGCCAAGACAAGTAAAACGACACCAAACACGACGGGTCTATCTTGTTTAGTACAGGAGTTCCTATGGCCACCTTCCGACTACATCATCAGACCAGCTCCATGGTACCATATTATTGCATTGTCACGCGATATACATATGCGTGCAAAATTTCAGCTCAATCGGAAACCCGGGAAGTTGGTCAAATTTATCTTGGAAGATTCCACCCGAACTTACATACATATAGGTACATCAATTGCAAGTTAAATAAAAGCTTGTAAAAAGAAACCTACCAACCTAAATACTTACGTACAAAACTTTACGTAGCAAAACCTTAGTAACTTGGTAACTGGTTAAAATTTGACATAAACAAGTAATATAAGTTTTCTACCAATGAGTTAAAAAAGTAAATATTACCTCGTACTAGCTGGTTAGCCAAGTTTCCGTATCTTAATCTCTTTTTTACTTTTGTCATTACATTGGTAGATAATTTACACTAATTGTATGCAGTTTATGTCAAATTATAACCAGTAATAAAGCAAATGAAAGCAAAATTTGCCAGGTGTTAGGGCATTTGCTCGACTGGATGGCTACCACCCCTGGTCTAAAGTATGTCGCCATAACAACCTTGAGTTGTGTTCCGGCATTAGTGACCAGGTTCCAGTCTCCCTTAAGAGAGCAGCAGCGCATTTGTAGCAACTTTGGTGTTGCAAATGTCCATAGGCGATGGTAACCGCTTTCCATCAAGTGGGCCGTCTGTCTGCTGATCTCCTGTAATAAAAAAAAATGAATGCATAGTAAGATATAGGAGAACTCGACTGCGGATTACTTACAAACATATGTAGATAAAACAAAACCCTTCTTTTGACGAATACGACTTGCGACATGTGATTGACAGGCGCCGGGCGCTGCGCAAGAGTCACATTCGTCATTTTTACGCAATGACGTCATGTGTCAAACGGTACTCAAACGTACCTATTGGACAATAGTCCTGATTTGTCTTTGCTCTGCTTCCTTTGATTAATGCTGTACACCAACAACTGTTTTTCGAAGTAGGTTATATCCACGCTATTGTAGTTTTGGTTAATGAACCTATTGTTAGGTTACTGGTACATTGTATTATTTCTTGCTTTTTAATCTATTTATTATCTTAACTACCTAAGAAATAGGTATTAGATAGTTAGAAAAATAAACCAATATATAATATGGAGACGTGTTACAATTATATCATTATGATGATTATTAACTAGAATTTGCGCGCAACTTCGTCTACGCTGGACAGGTAACAAAGATTACTACAAAGCCAATAAAATAAACGGGCATTTCTAGATGGGCATTTAATTTTTCGATATGAAAATATATGAATCCCGGAAATTTCCGTTAAAACACAAACACCTTCAACTATTCTACTAAAGATGTTTATAGAAACTGTCATAGGAAGCAACTCCTAAAATCACCTTCGCTGTATGAGATTCGATTATAATTATTAAATAAAAAGGCAGACATTAAAATAACATCGTAATATTCTACTTTTAATATATTATGTTAGAACTAAGTTTAATAACTGTTTAAACAATAATTAATGCGCTTCTTACTTTTTTCAACTTATGAGGTCACTAGCTGCACCCCGCGGTTTCACCCGCTTACTTAACACTTATGATAATTCACACTATATCTTTATAAATTATAATAGCCTATGTGTTAATCTGGTCCATGATCAAATTGATCGTGTACTAGCGGAGGGTGATGTCAGGAGCCTTAAGAACAGACGAGCGTGCATGACAAGAGTTATGAATGTCAAAGAAGCAAGTGAGGTGTGTAAGAATGGGCCTAAATGGCGCTCTGTTGTTCGTGCCTACCCCGCAAGGGAACTAGCGTGAAGTTATGTATGTATGTATGTATTATGTTAATCTGATGTGTAAGCTGTATTGTTGGAAAGTTTCATCCAAATCCATTCAGTAGTTTTTGCATGAAAGAGTAACAAACATACATCCATACATTCTAACAAACTTTCGCGTTTATAAAATTAGTAGGATAAGTTTGTTCGCTCGTATATAATTTTTGAGGCTGCATCATTTTGTAAGATGATAAAAAGAATAGCAATTGATTTGTCTATACGCTCCGCTATTACACGGTTCAACTAAATTAAAACAACTTGGCTGTAATGCGCAGTTACAGGAAACAACGATATTGAGTGAATCGATTTTATGTTTATTTGGATCACTTTATCCATCTATAATATTATAAAATTCTAAACATGCCGTGTCTGCACATTGAAGCTATTAAAGAAAACAACTGGAATAGTCTATATAAACGACTGAGAAAATAATGCATATTTTTAGATTTCTTGTCTGTTTGTTCGGGTTTCACGTAAAAACTACTGGGCCGACTTGAAATCTGCGCTTCTTTTTGTTCTGGGACATCCCGAGAGAATTTTTCTGGGACTGATTTAAAATGGCTAGGTAAAAAAGAAACTCGAATTTTAATGTGATTTTTTCACTGATCGATAGCAAATTTTATGTAATAAAATATGTGATATTTTTTATCCCGGGAATCCCGCGGGATTATTCTCGGGAGCGGTTTGTTGTTAGAGTGCATATTAGCTTATTCCGGCACAGTTTTCACTGAAACGATAGCTTACATTCTTTTTTAAATGCCGTGGTACTTACTGCGTGTCCCAGGAACTTCAAGTCAAACGTGGATGAAGTCGCGGGCCTATCCTAGTTTCGTTGTAAAAATTGAAAAACAGAGGTGAGCTATCTAATATCAGCTTAAGTGCTTACTGAATTATATACCAACTGAATATGAAAGTGAGTTATTATAATTATTTCCATATAACTATTATATTTATTTTTTAAATTTTATTTTATTCTTTGAATAGCTTGTTCTTTTAACTTTTATCTAGTTATTGGAAACTATTATATATCAATAAAACAATTCCTATAAGCAGTTCTAATACCTGCTAGTTAAACTATGTTCCTATTCTAGTTACTACCTACGTAGCAGGTAAAATGTTAAGGAAGTCAAGTTTTGATGAAATACGTATCTTATATCGCTTATTGGAAGTAAAAAGTCTTGTCGGCGAAGACATCAATAGTCGAAAAGTATTTAGTAGGGTGGCGCAAAAACACCGACTATTTTTTTTTGAGTCCCGAGTAAAAAGATGTTAGTTTTTGATGCTTTAAGAACTCCCTCGAAAGGACAGCTCAAAAAATTTTTTTTAAGAGGTCGCTCTCTTTTGAGCTGTCCTTTGGTCGCAGTTCCAAGTATTTAGGTATACAAGAGTTACACTTTTTGCTCATGGGCCATAGTATATAATATTATAATCTCCGGGTTTGTTTCAAGTAGTACACATATGTAATTATAAAGCCACGCATACCACCCACTGTGTATGGTTCTAGGTATTAAATAGCAGTTTATTGTTCACATTTACGCAATGAACCATGTTGTAGCAAATTATAAAATACTGTTCATTAATTAAAATGAAATTCCTTGAATTATTTTTTAACAATACACCTATAAACATTGTTCCATTGTTACGATTGTTATTGATTTGATTTCCTTTTAATTTCAGGTAAGCAACTTCGATTGAAACCCAACTTCGGAGTGATTGGGTAAGATTATAACAGCGTTTGAAACATTATACTTCCCGTTTATATGTGTACAGCAGATGTGACAAGTATATAAACAGGACATTTTTTTATTATTTATTTTCAATAAAAAAAGTTACAAGATTTTACAAACAATTACATTGCCAAACTACAGCGCAGTTTGTCGGCAGCATTCTCGTGAATAGCATTGACTTGTAAGTAACAGTGGTGAATAATGAATATTTTGATAGGTAGAACTGTAATACATTGTTTACCTAGGATATTTTAATGCCATGTATGAGATATAAAACTTAAATTGTTATAAAATTTGAAAAATAATTATTGACAAAATAATAAAAATATTTTTAGAAATATGTCATTAGAATCCTTTTATTTTTCATTTTACTATATTTTATTGCTTAAGTTTTCTGATGAACAGGTATGATGAAGATTTTATAGACATATTAACGGTTCATTGCTGTTCATAGATGGTTTCCAATGTATCTACGTTGTCGCAGTCAATGCCAAAGTGTCAGGTATATAAAAGTGATAGGTATATTAAAATTACAAATTTGATTTAAAAAATCACAAATAAAGAAGATATTAAATTTGGTGGGTTAACAAGATACTTTTTTTTATAACCCGAGGCAAACATTGTACATAAATATTAAAATATTAAATAAACAGTGTTTGCGTGTTGATTACATCATAAAAGAAAAAATGTCTACAAACATGAAATGACATTAAAAAGTTAACTTAATATCAAAGATGTTAAAGTTTAAAATAAATAATTTCAGATAGACTTACATTTGTATCTCGCTTTGTGACTTCGCTGTATGAGCTGTGTATACGACGTGCATAATGTGTGATATATTTTGTCTGTTAGATATCCACTGCATTTTTACTTTATGTTTAATTCGGATTAATATCATTAATTAAAATACATAAATATCTTTTTTTTAAACATTTATTTGTATTAATTAAATATATAAAGTAATTGAACATATGACTAGTAACAGTTTTAATACGAGATCGAATTACTTTGCATTTTATACCATACGCATTTTAATATATAAATTACGAAAACCTCTGCTTTAATACAGAGCTAAAGTTGAAGTGTCAGTATTGAGAAAAAATAATAATTGGCACTTCTATAAAATATTTGAAATTTAATGTTTTCTGGTACTGACAAAAAAGGTCTTTTGTCTTATCAGTATTTAATTTCAGTAATTAAACTCAGTCTCAGCAAAATTATAGGTATTTTATTGACGTCCAAATGATGACGAGATTTTGCGCATAAACATAATTCATTCGAAATAAATATCAAAATGCTCGATTTTTTGTAAGCTATACTTACTGTTGTTGCATACGATAGATCAAAACATAGTACTAAGTAATGTTTAATATACTGCACAACTAATTTAACTCTATTAGTAAGATTTAAGTTATAAATACTATAATAAAGTGACAGTCTAGAAAAGTCTGTAGTTTACGAAGTCTCTTGAGATGTTCATCTTTGTAGAACGTAATTTTAATTACATGCGTGTTGTAATTTTCCTGTACAACGGGAATTTGTGATTGTTGTCTTAAAGTTTTAGCGAATTAAGCGGGTGTTTGTCTTGTCTTTGTTTCTATATCTATTTGTGTTTTTACCTTATCTTTGGTAGAAAATTTAAATTACTTATATGGAATTTATTTATATCAAACTAGTTGACCCGTGCCCACTTTGCTGAGCGCCATTAAAAAGTACACATGCACGCACTAAAGCCAATCAAGGTTTCTTAAGCTTTATAACCTGTAATTAATTCACAAACGCGGAAACTACTCGCAGTGTCTCGTATGAGGATATGTGAAATACTTACGTGAAACGTTATTGCTGTTACATATTTGACAAGCGTTCCCGTGCCCACTTCACTGGAGGTCATTAAAATTAAAAAATATTATTAATTAGAATCAACTATAGGAATAATGTAGCTTTCCACTAGTGAAAGAATTTTCAAAATTGGTTGAGTAGTTCAAAAGATTACTTCCTACAAACATGCAAACAAATTTTACCTCTTTATAATATCAGTATAGATTATAACAATTAAAGTCAATGAATGGGCTAAAAAGATATAGAAACCTTGCATGTCTCAGATCTCAAGTGTCAGATCTTAATGCATGTAAATGAAATTTAAACACGTTCTTAATTCAACAAAATAATTGTATAATTCTACTTCAGTATAATTCTATAATATAAAAATTAAAAGAAATGTTAAGATGTGGATACGTTATATAATTTTCCTGACTATAGTTTACAGCTGAGGCTGTGAAGAAGTAGTTATAACAATCCAAAACGCACCTTTCACATTCATAAACTCATACGACTGTTCGATGTAATAAATAAATTTTGTCTTTTTATATACATATACAAAGGTACATAAAAAGTATCAAACATAACCTACTTGCACAGAAACCAGAAAACGTATTTTTAATCATCATCCGAAAGTCGGTATCGTATTATTAATTAAACGGAAACTACATGAAGCAATTTAATGTGACATACAAAATAAGAACATGATTTTATGTAATCGAGAGTTGTATATGGATACCTTAAATTGTATAAACGTCATAATAAAAACGAAAGTATAGGTCGGTCTTGGTACCGAAACGAACCCTTTAGCACGCCTACGAAAGTTTGAATATTAAGATAGCTATCGCATCACTATGCATTACGATAAACTAATCTATAAAGAAAAAGCAGCCTTATATTCAAAGTATTAGATCGAAACTCCTGTGTGTATTGATTTAAAATTTAGAGCAATGAGTCAAGTACTCGAGGTCGATAAAACTTGGGCACCCGCTGTGAACAAAGTTCTCGCGAAAATTATTCAAACCCGGATCCACTTTCGCGTTCATCTATCATTTTTGAAGTGAAACTTCTTTAGAATCTTTGTGATTTGAAACTCGATGAATGAAAAAGCGACACTAGAAAGAGATAAACACATAAATGTACAGGACTAAGCCTGCAAGAGAATGAGATAGAATACATTATGTTTACAACCTCCTCCTTAACCTTTAAACCTCATTATTACAACGTCATCGCTCGCCATCGACGGGATGTTCATCTCCATTTCCTGGAGCTCCCATGCTCAACTACTCAACGGTTCTCTAGAACGTTTATTCTGCGTACAACAATGACCTGGAGAGAACTTCCCGCCGAGGTTTTGAGGAGCCCTCTGCGCTATGACATGGGGTCGTTTAAGAAGGGCGTTATAAAATTTCTTAAAGACCGGCAACGCGTTGGCAACGCCCCTGGTGTTGCAAACGTCCGTAGGCGACGGTAACCACCTACCATCAAGTGGGCCGTCCGCCTGTTTGCCTGCTTCAGGCAAAAAAAATGTTTATAATTTAAACACTATGTTCATACAGATAGAGGTGGAAATATTTTGAAGTTTTTAATACTTCAAATTTCGTGTTTTAAATCTTAATTATTTTAAAACGATGTAATATATGAAATGTGACGTCACGAAATTTAGAATCTCTCTCATCTCTTGTCACACTTCGTTTCACTTCTATTGCAATAAGGGATGTGGCTTTGCTTGACACAAAATCATATATTGCTAAACTTTTCTCTCATTTATGTGGTCCTAGTACACGTTTACATGTATGTAATGTTTTTATTTATTCATAGTATTTAATCTCAGCGTTATTGTGTGTTTTTGGTATCACTTTTTGCAAGTTGGTATAGGAATCGTCGATATTTCTTAGGCCTACTTAAGCGTCGATTGGCAAACACACGTCATATTTATTATTTCTCGATTTAACTTATTGTTATAATAATATTTACAAAGTAATACAAAACTAAAACCTTTACGTAAAATACTTTCGTCATGCGTGGATTAGATGCTAGTTAGTAGTTCCTGTAAAGATAAAGAGGGCACTATAGGCATTCAAATGGCAAAATTAGTAGCACAATGTTGCTTGCTCAGTATTCTTTGTACAGTAAAAAATTCCACTCGAGACACAAAAGTGAAATTATTCGGTCAAAGTATTTCGGTCAAGTAAACCTGATAATTACTATTTCGCCTTAAAACTACATCAAGGTATTTCACACATAGACTATTATAAATAAGTGATACACAAAATACTGGTTTCTGATACGTGTAAATCTTGTCGAAACTTGTTTGCGAATATTTTGGTAACTGGTTGTAATTATCGTGATATGCGTGTCAGCGATCAAAAATTTCTACAATATCTGTTTCAATTCAAAACTGGAAGGTATTCAAATTGAAAAGTAAATTGACCCTAATAATTTCACTTTTCATTATTATCGTTAAGACGTTATTAGAAGGTATATTTCCGTCTGTCAATTTGGATGAATCAACAAAAGCTAGGCGTGTAAATATGATGAGCCTTTACCGTTATTTTATCGCAAGCGACATTTGCGCCCAAGTATATTTCCTGTTGTAAAAGGCATTTTAAACCATTTCTTTGTTTTAAGACGTTCAGTTTTAGTTAGAATAGACCGTACTGAATCAAAAACTGAAGGTCTGAAAATATACTTAGGTCCAAATGTCGCTTACGATAAAATGGCGGTAAAGGCTCGATGAAATTTGAGTCTCAATGTCATTAAATACCTATCTTAGTGTCCTTCCAGTTGTGTGCCTTTCAACCAAATTGATTTAATTTGGCTGAGGCGTCTAATATCCGTATTATAAAAAAGAAAAGTAGATTACTCTGTACGCCATTTTCTATACCTGGGATTCCCAAAGTGGTGGATATTGACCCCCTCGGGTTGAAATCCGTTTTCCAACGAAAACTGATTTTGGGGGTCGATGAGGTCTAAAAATCGACCCATATTAATTAACACAAGTTCTTATTTGAAACTTTCAAGATACTATAGAAGTTGTCTTACGTGTACAAATGTATGCTTTAAAAAAAATTTACTTAAGTATTTTTACGTAATTTGATTAATAATTATTAATTACCCTTGATATTTACCGAATTGTATGTGTATTTATTTTGTTAAATTTTTATAAGAAAAAGATGTAAAAATTACTTTACACTTAACCCACCGCAAAGATTTCTAAAATAATTTGGCTATTGTCTGAGGTATTAGTTTATTTTCGAAAGGGGTCTCTTGCCCAAAATAGTTTGGGAATCCCTGCTCTATAGGACGGCTCGAAGTAACACACATTAAGGGGGGGGGGGGGTCCGGAGAAGTGTGATGTTGTGTGACAAGGGTTGAGAGGGGTTCTAAAATTCGTCACGTCACATTTCAAAATCAAAATCAATTTCAAAAGTATGTATTATATTAGATATATATAAATATAAATATAACCTTTAAACACAAAATTCGAACGATTAACGAAAATATTAAAAATATTTCCAACTCTATCTGTATAAGCATAGTCTATGAATTATTAAAAAATAATAGAAATGCAAGTAAAACTAATTACGAAACAGCTGTTTTAATTTAATAATTTCTTGATGTAAAATTGCAAAATACGTGACACGAGGGAGAGGTGAGTCTAACGAATGTGACCTGCTGTGACAAGGACGGGGAAGAGGTCAAAACTCATGAAATTCATATGACGTAATTTGTGGATAGCCCCTAAATGGAACATTTACAATGGAGCTTTTTGCTATTTGGTACCGCCACCAACTAACCACCAGCGGACTAATAGACGACGCACTTGTTTGCGGTTACGGTAATAGTCAATATTATTTGCGCTGGATCGGCTGGGCGTAACTATGTTCTAAATCTCAGCCTTTCCAACACATTCAAAGCGCAGGGTCGTCAGGGAGGAGGGGGTTTTTAGTGGGTATTGGGGTTGCTCGCCCGTGCGGCAACGCTCGGAGTCTTCCACACTATTCTGTGACGTCGATCGCGGACGGAGCGCTGCCAAGAGCATACTATTGCTGCAGTGTTATCGCCCCCGACCGACGCGTGTCGTTCCCCTAGCAACGACCCAGTTTGTGCGTAAATCGGTTAAGCATTTTCCCTCGCCTCAAAACAAAAAAAAATAAAAAAAAATAGTCAATATTCTATACTCTTTAAGAACTTACTATGTTCACTGTTATTATGCGCACCGTAAAAACTTTTTGCACACTTGCCTGATTTCTTACATTTGTTTTAAAGTATGCATAGAATTATTTTAATTAATAATAGGTAAGTAAATATTCATGAATAAAAATAATAAATTCTTTATTGTACATAAAATAGTTACAAATGAAACTACAAAATAGTGATGATGTACAGGGGCGAACTTAACCGTAAAAAGAGTTTTCTTCCAGCAAACGTATGGGTCTAGGAGAGTGGAAAAACAAGAGCCAGGGTTGTGTACATTAAAGTTTATATAGATAAGTAAATAGGTTCTTATACTTAAATGTTCGTTAAATTTACTTATTGAAAATCAATTGTACATTATAAAATACATACAGATATACATACATACACATATATCTATAAAATACATATATATATATATATATATATATATATATATATATATATATATATATATATATATCAGTTATAAGGACAGATAAACTCACCTAAGATAAAAACATTGGATTTCATATTTAACAATCAACTAAAGCAGTATTCCATAGCAATTGACGCTAATAAAGTCATAAGTGTGTAACAGAATAAATTACCGTGTCTTATTATGTAGTTAACTTCTGGTCTTTAGATTAATAAAATTATGATTATGTTGCGCACTCAATATAATTTATGAAGCTTGAAAAGTAACAGTGACTTATATACGTTTTAATTGTTTCAAGGCTCATTTATAGACTGTATAAATGTAATTAATTTCAGTAGTAAAAAATAGCGCCTGACACCCTCGTGAATGATAGAGTTGGTGGCGGTAAACCGCGACGTGTATACCATGATCAAATAGCAGAAGTGATATAGAAAGGTCAGGTAAAAGGAATCTTAAATAAACGTGCATGTATGATGTACCTAATGAAAGTAGATGAATCGAAGCATCGCCATAAGTGGATACCATCGTCTCTCCCCATGGGAAGAAGGCGTGGTAATATGTACATAAGTAAAAATAATTACAAGATTCTAGACCCAATCGAACAAAAATTAGAAATCTTGATTATTTAAGGAAAGTGTATCAGAAGAGTCATAGCACTTGGATGAGTTTACAAAGGCACTTCTTTTGAAAAGCCAATATCTAAAGAAAATCTTTAAGAAGCAATGATATGATTTTAAAATACTGACTTTTGTCATTTGTATTTCAAGTAAAGGGATGAAAACCCTTTCCAAATCTGTGTATATTCATAGCGCCCAGGCCTATTTTTTACATTTCACTAAATATACGACTGTGTGTTGGCATAACGAAAAGAAAGGCCTTCCTGTTATAGGTCATCTATATGGACCGAACAGTTTTTGTGCAAATTGGGTGTGGGATGTATAGATAAGACGATTTTGTAAAGGCTCTGTTTTTTTTTTATTAAATAGTTACGTAAGCATTATAATAATGGAAGAGATGTTATAAAAAGAAATGAAACTACTTAGCCAAAAAACTCATACTGCGTCCTATTTCTCGCAAGTCATTCGACCAAAGCAGGGTTTATAAATACATCGAACTAATCACGCTTGCATCATAAATCTTAAATTATAATTCAGAAATGATGATTCTGACCTAGAATCTTACTTTTCATCTATACCGATAAAAATTAAGGCAATCTAAACAATGGCTGATACAAGTCGAATTATACGGATTGGCGTAAGTGGCACAGACCATATCCATAGTCCGTTCGGTGCACTTGCCAATTTTGAATCTGTTCTTTTACTAATGCAATTTGTTTGGTTAGTTATTGTTTGATTTAGGATTCAGTGTATTAAAACACCAGACGAAATAAAAGTATAGATGGAGTCTACTTGGACAAAAGGGTCAAATTAAGTGAAGCATTTTTTTAAAACTTATGTAACATACTACACGTGGTTTGCGTCTCTGTGGTTACTAGTAAAGAATCCACTGGAAACCATTCCATCTTTATTCCTACTAATTGGATTTTTTTTTACCAGGGGAAATCCGATTGAGGACTAAGCCGCGACAGCCACAGAAGCCTGGGGGGATAATTCGCGACCCGTGTGTGGGATTCGCCAGGTCGGGGGTGGCACTAGCATGCCCAGTCAGGACTGGTGCTATGCTATGGCCACTCCTCCGTTAGGGATACCCACTAAAACTACGGGTATATGACCTAGCCTCTCTGCAGCCCTGGCAGGCGTGAGCCTCGCGAGGCTTCTTCCACTGCCGGGGGCCTACTTTTATCCCCCCGCATCTTAAAGCTCTCTAGGCGTGGGACGGTCTGTAACTCGCCTCACGGGAGGAGAGGTGAGTGCGCGCGAACACGCCGCGCCCCTATCTCAACGGCATGTGCAGGTGGGTGAGATCCCCTATTCTCCAATGGGCCCCACCAGCGTTACTCGCTTACGGCAGCCGAAGATCCATGGCCCTCCGGCGCCGACGCGTCCGCCTTTGGTGGGAGCGGAGCTATGACGTGCGCTCACGCTCCCCTACCAATTGGATTAATTTAACTCGATTTAATATTGAGTTCTCCTAACGCAGTGCGATCGGCATCCTTTAACCGACTTAAGTTTTAATTAGTTAGTTAGTTTAAGATTCGGACACTCCATTTTTCTATTAATGGTCTAAGATTTAGACCAAAATTTCATGTCTAAACGTATATAACTTTCGAAACAACAATTTTCTGTTACATTATACTACTCACTTAAATAATAATTTGTCACAGAAAACTGGCTGTATGTATCTAATGATGATGTAAAAAGAAGGTAGATTGGAATAAAGCAGTCATGGCGGACACGGTTGTTTGATTACGATGTTCTCTCTAAGAATAACTAATTTCATAAACACTTTTCTACATTCTTGTATCGCACAGGTGTTTCTTTATTTCTTATTTATAAATATATTCTTTTTCGGCCTAATAAACTGTACCTGTAGATCGGATTTAGGCTGGTATATTTTTTGTTAGGTTATTATAATTTTTTTCAATTTCGAATTAATATCCCACGCAGATCATCCTATTTTCCCGGATAAAAGTTTACTGTGTTAATTTCTGTTAACGAAAATCGTTTATTTAGAAGGTGTGAACAAAGCTAGAAATATCCAAACAAATTCGTCAGCCAGCGTTCCAGCAAGATCTGCGATGTTGACTTGTTTACGGTCTTTCCGAATTTGCGTCACTCCTCTACCTTTTTTATCATTCAACCCAAGTTGGCGACTATGCGCGTGTGTCGGTCTACCAAGCTAGAGGATGTCTTGCTTGCGAAGTTTATTGAGTCGTTTTCTCTATTCCGTGGCTCGTAGAATCTAGAATCTTGAATCTCGCAAATATTTATGCTGTTTTTGAAATGAAATTTAATTGCTAGAAATATGGTACAAAAGATCATTACAATATACATACGGAACAATGCAAGTTTTAAATTTTTTATAAACCAAATCGCATACGATAAATTAGAAACAGTATGGCCACGATTCAACTATTGTTGGTGAAACGTCTGTCAATTTAGATTTTTTTGTTAATTCAATGTTAGGTCAAAGAAATAAAGTTCAGTCAAGGTTATTACTGAGGAATGACTTTCTGAAATAACCAGTTTGAGCCAACTTTCTTTTATAAATTATATTAATTAGTATCATTTATGAAAAAATATTTACTCCTTTTTAGGAAAAAAAGACTGAAAAAATATAAAAAAAAAATTTGGAGTTCAAGCAGAGTCCTATTATAGTATATAGTACATAATATTATGATGCTTTAATAAGATGAACCATTGAGTCCTCTTTTACGAGGATGCAGTCAATGCCAAATTATCTCAATTCACTTGGATTCATGGGAACATGTAATATTCCTCAGTTGTCCATATGTAGAATGTAAAAGTTATTTTTAACCGTAACTAAAAATGCATCGTTAGTATGTAAGTACTCTTCGTCGTTTATTTCGGTTTACAATCTTCTTGTTACGCAATATTTGTTTATTTAACTGTATTACACACCAGTTCTAATGGTTACACATACTTATTTACCTTTCTGTACAAATTACTTTACAGTGTTGGTTTTATTTAACACCTCAAAGTGTTCTAAGGTTGTGTTGTCTTCTATTTTTGCACTTAAACTCATTTTATTAAAATTAGCAGCGAAAATGGTTTTTAGATAAGACTAAAATAGAATGTCTATACTGGCCAATTTCATAAATTCCGCATCTAGTTTACTCTAACGAAGCTGTGAGCAAGTCTGCTTAAAAAAATTAAAGAAAGTAAAACATAATTTAGCATATTATTATAATTTCAGGCTTGTTACACATAATTAAAACTTGCATTTAACGGATTAAAAGCGTTTAATTTGATTTTTTGTTTAAACAGTTCAAGTCTCAAATAATTCGCAACACTGTTGCGTTTAGAGAATGACTGCCAATAATTACACCGGCCCACAAAAAAAGAGAAATTACGAAAAATTGCAGTTATCATGATAAAAAATAACTCAAAATTTTGAGCATGTATGGACGAAACTGACTCCATCCAGATTTCAGATTCAGCGCATCGAAATACAGTGTAAACTCCATGTAACGTCACTTGATTTAACGACAAACTCCCTTAAGCGTCGAAATCACTTGGCTTTGGTTGGTTTAGCTTGTTTTCCATACCATGGTACACTCTATATAGCATTGCACACACTCTCAATAAAGAAAACAGTTAAGTAATAAAAGTACCTTTTAAGTTGCTAAAATCAGTAAAAAATGCGCAGCTGTGTACGTTTTTTTATCGCTTTTAGCCCGTAATAAACTTGACTGTCGGCATCATGTATAGCGAAATATCTAAGTACTTCCTTTATCACCAAAATGCCTCAATATCGTAAGATATGTATAAAATAAGTAAAAAAATATAATATATTACTGGTGCAGCAAAAGACGTCAGACAAAATAGACAGACTTCTCTCCATTTTACGATAACTCTCTATAACGCTACAAAATGCACAGTCTCTTTAGTCTTCTTATATAGAGTTTACACTGTATATAATAGTAGACTGGTCTGGTCAAAAGTATAGACCACTTTTTTTTGTGGGCCGGTTAATTACTATTTTAAGGCATATTGAAAACTGCATTTTCGGATTTACGCACTCTGGAAATGTTCAAGTCACTAGTGATTAAGTTTCTAATATAAAGAATATTTATGAAATACGATATGTTGGAGATTATTATTCTATTTTACTATTAGATATTGAAAAAAATAAAGTGTCTTAATTAATACAAGTAAAAGCAATTCCTGATATTCTTTAAAATATCTATGAATTTCAAAAGGGTAAATATATATTTTTTCATGTTGCCATCGCAGCAATAATAGCCAATAATTTAGATAATTCTTCTGAGCCAAAAATACACTAAAATGCATCAAAACCTTAAATTTTTTCTATGAAGTATGTCGTTTAAGAATCCATTCGTCAGATTATTCAAACTAATTTCCTATAAAAAAAATGTTTTAACATATGTATTCACTACCAATGTTTAAATATTAGATTTTTATTCTGCAGTTTAATTATACCTAAACTACTAATACAATTTACCTAACTTATATAGTATACATGTGTGCATGCTATCTGGCCGCCCAAGAGGCTGTCGCAATATTTACTTGAATTTTCTCACGGGCTCTTAGGCATCGATTCCAAGTCATTTCTTAAATTGGATACAATTTTACACGCTTGCTTTTTATGCCGCTGCCAGTGGTTAAGAGCGGTTTTTCAGTGACTTGGTTTATTTCTCGTGTTATTCGAGTTACAAGTACGATACTATTATTTACGTTGTGATTAGTTCGAGTAAGTAGCCAATACCAAATATTTTCTTTATTTAATTAATGTTTAAAATTATTTCACATTCCATCTGTATTTTAATATATTTTTTATTCTACTTCTTCAGCCATTCAATGTCCACTGTTGGACGTAGGCTTCCCCAAATCTGCGTCACATTTCCTGGTCTCACGCCTTCCTCATCCAGCCCCTATAGGCGAGCCTACGCAGGTAGTCGGTATACAAAAAAAATTGTATAAGAACTAAAGGCTTTTGAGTGTGTTTGTTTTTTCTGTTTCTCTCTTTTCTTCTTCTGTTTGTGTCTGTTTCTCCTTTATTCGTATCCTTAGAAATAAACTTATTGCCATGAAGTTAGGTTATATACTTTATAATATTATGTTGGTATAAACAAAGGTTACATTTAACTCTGTGCCTGAAATAGAATTTTACGCAAGCAAAGTCGCATGGAAATATGATACATTTTCAAGAAATATCGCCAAAATCCAAGTATTCGATTTTAGTTCCAGTTCCAGGAGAAACGGAAGACAATTCTGAACTAATATTTGTCTATATTTACATAGTAACTTTAGATAATATTTATTTATAATATCATTATAACGGGTGTACGTGTCGCCGTGTCCGAAATATCCTGACTACCAAGTAATATAACTGAGTATTGCCTTTGAATTTTAATATATTTATAGTCCCATAAAGTCCTACAATTTCATGTTTGTAACATGTTTTCTCTATGGTGTGCGGCGCCAACAATCCGTCATTACATCCTACATACAACACTTTAAAATCGGATTTATGGTGCTCCTTTGTGATAAGCTTAAACTTATTTCCATTTATGGGCAGAACCATAGACGGAAAATATTTTTAAAGTGAACAGAAAGTGCACAACTAGCTTCTGGTTGTTTTTTGGGCATAGATAAAGAATGGGCCTAAATGGCGCTCTGTTGTTCGTGCCTACCCCGCAAGGGAACTGGCGTGAAGTTATGTATGTATGTAGATAAAGAATAATGTGATAAGCTATTTTTTTTTAGTATGAGATATCTCTACCCTCCATAGTGTGGGAACTATTTTTAATTTATTTTTTCGGCCTTTAAACTAGCTGTATGGGGCTTGAGTAGTTTTTGCACATTTCTAATTATATTTCTCAAATTAAATACATTAATAATTTTAAATTTTGCAAATAGCGCCATTTCATTTGGTACATATAACATTCGATGATATTGCGCAACGTTTAAATTTAACTTTCGAAGCCTTTCAATAGCCAAAAACTTTACAGTTTTGACGCTCCATCTTTAATAGACGCGGTATACGTAATATATTGTGCCACATTGCATATCCCTAAACCTGAGTAGTGCGTGCGATAATCAGCTGCGCCACATAGTCAGTCAAGGGAGTGAAATCATAAGGGTTTTATTTACTTTTAAGTATACAAAACAATTCGTACCGAAGACCTCGATATACTAGGAGACAGATCCCAAAACTCGAAGCAAGTCCTCCTACCAATATACGTATATAATTAATACTATAATATATATTAATACGTATATAATATATATTGCTTTTATTGCAACCGAGTCTTCAAGAACAAATTCGGTTTTGCAAGCCATTCTCGTCACAAAGCAAAGGTCATCATTGACGGATACGTCAGGGAAATCATTTATTTATTTACCCTATGTGCTGGTGCACTAAATCGTAAGTCATCATCATCAATTTTATTTAGGCTTTAGGCATCGTCCTCGAAAATACCATTATCTAGATATTATTAGATCACCATTATTATTAGATCTGTAATAAAATGCAGTATATTTTTAATTTTGATGACGAATAAAATTTATTACCATGTTTTGAAATTTCTCTACGCATTGAAAGTGATAATATTAATAATGCAACTCGCGTCTCGAGGAAAGTGGTAGACCGGAGAAAAGTTATTTAATCTGAAAGTTGTCGATTGGTACTCCACCGTTGATAATTTAGCTGTTATTTACCAGATGTTGGTTGTATATTGCTAGGCTAATCAGTTACTATATACGCCTTATGACTTACAAACGGGCTTAAAACAAATCGGATAAAAAAAAATAGTGTTGCCAACATCCAAGAATATACACTTCAATGGGGTAGTCGACATGTATCACAATAAATTAAACTGAAACAGTGTTCATATAAAAGAGGGGCATTCAAATACCATGTCATCATCATAACTTCAAAATATCATGATAAAAATAAGTTTAATTGCTTTTTAAACGCTATTTGAAAATTAGATATGACGTCAAAATTTGCAACGCTCGTACAAAATCTAGGTAGGTTTAGGCTTTGGCGATTTGGGGCCTGAATTCGACCCCTTACACTGAGCGACACCAAACATTGAATCTTTAAAATACTTAGTGGTCGTTCAAATGCAATTTTTAATTAATTAATTACTTTTTTTATTCAAACTATAGAAGAAGTACCTATTCGTCGTCTATTATTCAAATTAAATTCTACTAGGGAAAGTGGTTTGAAAATCATACATATAAGTTAACAATGAAATATAGTTCCTACTTTATTTACAATTCGTATATCGTTTCGCAAGAAGTGGCAAGATAATGCCCAACGTTGTAAGAAGATTCCATTTAAATCAAGCACGTACTATATCTGATAGATACATTAGATATAAGGCAGGTGCTACTCGAATTCCCTCAAATGCCTTACCTTAATGATTTTTTTTTAAATTAACAAATATTTTTTTGGATCATGTCAATACATCATTTACGCATTGCAAACATAATTTAAACATTAACAAGAGATTGCACTAAGTTTCAATGCGTGTAAAAAAAAAGGCAAATGTCCCTCCCCGGTTTCATTCAGAGATCTCGAAAGACTTAAAAAATACCCTGGCAAATGAAATGTTATGCAATTATTTTGAAGGAAAAACTGCACATCAAGTTTCTTGTTTTTATCGAGAGGAAAGTTATACATTTCATTCGATTTCAATTGATTGATTGATAGAATTGATTTCACTTATATTTCTATGGCGATATCAAAACTTGTTCAGTAAATAGGTTAGGAGTATTAAATGCGACTGACGTGATGATTTTATATAAGGTTTTCATTTTTGTTAAAATAACTACTGAACCCTAGAAAGAGAATTTTCTAACTAAATTATATATGTGAAATCGGTTTCTAAATGGATATAAAAAAGTTTGTTTATCACCCAAAACGAAGAATTCAACCAAATCAATAAAGAAGTACACGTTTCGGTTGTTAAAACTTTAGCTGAATGGTTTCATTAATATCGTTTTCACTTACAAAATAGTATCGATTTGCTTGCTTTCTTCTTACAATCGATTAATTTATGACTATTTTAAATATAGGGCGTGTGAATAGATAGTATAGTAGAAGAGTGGTAGTACAGAGAGTACACAGAGTGTTACGTGAAAAATGTTTAAGTTATAGAATCTACTCGTACTTGACTGTCAAAATGTCTACGTAGGAAGATACGTTAATAGCATAGATAGGGCGGACATTAAATATACACATAGATTTATATAGGTAAAAACGTTGCTTATTTTTATTATTTGGCTAGGAAACTATAAAAAACCTTGATTTTTATCAGAATTTTTCACCCCATACTCTCGAAACTTACGCGTGTGTTACAATTTTCACGACTTTATAGTGGTGGTGGCTTATCTATCTCGCTGCTTCTTGATTTCTTCAAAAATCGTCAATAAAAATCTTTATGATTTTTCAATATTTTATGAAAAAACACACGACTATGTTACATTGAAAAAAATTAAATAATTAGGTTAGTTATTTGAGTTTCGTTCCTTATGTACACAGGAGGGCCGCCTAATCTTTATTTTTTTGTGATTTTACTACATAACCTTTGTAACCTCATACAGACACCAGGTGCCAGGTGGTAGGGCATTTGCCTGACTGGATAGCTACCACCCCTGGTCTAAAGTATGTCGCCATAACAACCTTGAGTTGTGTTCCGGCATTAGTGACCAGGTTCCAGTTTCCCTTAAGAGAGCAGCAGCGCATTTGTAGCAACTTTGCTGTTGCAAATGTCCATAGGGGATGGTAACCGCTTTCCATCAAGTGGGCCGTCTGCCTGTCTGCTGATCTCCTGCAATAAAAAAAAAGACATATTGTATAGCACACCTTCCTGTCCAATGTCATGTATTTTTGAAATTGGTGTTTTTGTGTTTGTCATTCCTAGTATGCTAGTATCTATCGCTTCTTCGAGTGTTTAATTTTAGGTTAGCACTTTAATACGCTTAATAGTTACAACACTACATTTTAATTCTGTATCAAACGTATAACATCTTTCAAATGTACTTTGTTTCGTAAGTAAGGGAACAGTGTGAACTTTAACCAATAGGTATTATTAAATGGAAAAGTTGAAAGGAACGGATTTGACCCGCAGGGCGTTGTTTTAACTTATTGTTTGCTAAGAGTTTCACCTTTTAGCCTTATAGCGTTACTGTGTAATAGATTCGAGTTTAAAATTATATTCTATATGGTGTAGTATATTTAGACGAGTATACAATCTCCTCATATATTCCTAAACCAAGCAAGTTAGGTGATAATATTGTAATGGATCATGTACATCTCAAATATCGATTGCCAGAGCAAATAACTGAATGTTCCTTTGCGAAATTTAACACTTTCGGGAATTGTTCCTGGTTCTTCATTCCTCGCCATACTTAAACCATAGGTCTTCAGACTTACACCACAAGATTGCAGAGAGAGGTGTCAGCCAAAGACATTACCTACCTACAATTTGTTTGAGGCTTTTTTATTATAATGTAGTATCTATTCGGTTCGCGCTTGTCTAGAAAGAAGCACGCTTACCAAGAAGTTATCTGTCTATTCATACGAGACTTGAAAACATCCAGATTGTAGGACTTGTAGAAAACTGCTCATTTGCTTTATTTATAATTTGTATATATATTCAATACATACTTGATACAGGCTAGAGCAAAATATCGTGCGAATTTTTAAAAATAAATAAAAATTACTAACTTAGTCAAGTAAATCGCGTGACAACGTGATGTTTAAAGTTAAACGGTTGTAGTTCGCCAACATTTTAAGGTATAATTACGTGTAAACATACAAACAACTATTTTATGGCCATAGGCTGGAGATAATTAACGTCAAACGACTAAGTTATCTGGGTCGGACTCACTGCATTATGCACTTTACTTTGTTGCGTAATATTGCAGTTGATTAAACGAAAATAAATGGCCCCTTTATTATTTTTCAGCTTGTTATGTTAAGGATATCCGGAGTATTACAATGTTCTTTAAAATTGTCCATAACTGTAAATATATATTGACTCGCAGATGTGAAAGTGAGTTTAGATATTAGTATATTTACATATGTACATAAAATGCGGTTTTCTCAAAAATTGTAAATATGCGAAAATAATTTTATTGAAGTGAAACTTTTATAGAATCGTTGTGATTTGAAACTCGTTTTCAATTTACAATGTAGACAATTTTTTGCACATAAGTTTTATAAAAATATTAACTTAAAGTATCTTTCAAATTTGCCAAAAGAGCACTTCCTTTTCAGGCCCTTTTTTGAATATTAAATACATAATTTCGTAATTTGACACTAAATTTATATAAACACATAAATAGGTGCTTTATAAGTGTGCCAATTTACATCCTTATATCTGGCCTTACTAGACTAGATATAAGGATGTAATTACCATATGATAAATAGCTGTGGTGTACAGACGAACAAGAGAATTAGTTACACTCAAGTTTACATATCGGAATTCGAATTAGTCGGACAAAATCCTCTTCTGGTAAAATACGTCGTGGGGCAAAACTCCTAATCGCATCATTGTCCACGTTTTTTTTAATTAAGATCATTCATACTGGCTACAATAAATATCACCGAAATGCTCTCTAGAAACCGTAAAATTCTTAAGAAGATATAGAATAAAGAAAAAACTGGTTTCAGCCAATGATGCACGCAGGAGGCCACCCATTATTAGATATTCCACATAGACCAGGATAGCATAATACATTTATAAGCAAATAAATCAAATAAGACACGAATTCAATGTAGCGTCCAATCCGTTCTTAGAAATTCGACGTAGAATCGATCCGTCCTTAACCATGTATGTTACACATGATAACTTTCACTTCCAAGCCCCAGGTGTATAGTAGTAGCCTTACAAGAGAATTGAGTTAGTCGTTTGATTATAAAAGCATAGATATGAAATAAGACGAAATCTCTATGTACCATGCAATTCGTACTTAGAAACTCCACGTAGAATCCAATCCGTCCTTAACCATGCTACATATGATAACTTTCACTTCCAAGCCCCAGGTGTATAGCCTTACAAGAGAATTGAGTTAGTCGTTTTGTTATGAGACC
Organism: Dendrolimus kikuchii; assembly: GCA_019925095.2. NCBI lineage: Eukaryota > Metazoa > Arthropoda > Insecta > Lepidoptera > Lasiocampidae > Dendrolimus > Dendrolimus kikuchii. The sequence continues at coordinate 12,495,513 of CM034408.1, forward strand.
ATGCTTTTATCTGTAGATAACGATCGCTCGATGTAAATATTGTACTGGATATGGGCGTAGTTTCAATCTTAATAGTAGTTCGAGCAATTGACTTGTTTATTATAGCTGAACTTTAGATTATAGTTTAAGTGAACGTGATGTACGACTGCTATTATTGAAGGTTTCTATAGTAGTACATATCTTGCGTAGACCTTGAACAAATGTTTAGCCATGCCACCTACGCCATGTACTAGTACAAAGGGTAAGCCCAAAAAATGATGGCTTGACGTCGTAAGGGATGCATACTTACTAATAGACTCAAAACAAAATTTGCCAAAGATCGCATGAAGTGGAGAAGAAAAACTAGGAAAGTGGAGTCTTAGAAGAGGACGCTCCAAACGCTACCGAGATTTAACACTCGGATGATGTTAATGATATTTTAATATTAATAATCTTAGTGATAAATCACATCGTTATAACGCTTCAAAATCCTTTTAACCATACTCAGCGCTTCTACATATACCTACGGTAAAGAAAGTCTATCGCTTAATTATATGGCTGCCATCACTAGTTAGCTTATTCGCTATTTGACTACACTAATGTTTAGTTTAGTTGAGTTGTGGCAGCGTAATGCCTAGCGCATGCCAAACTCAAAGGCCGCGGGTTCGAATCCTGGCCGGAACGCTTGCACCACTTAGGCAGTTTTCTGACCTAATGTGCATATTGTTACAATTACCACGTGCTAACAACGGTGAAGGAAAACATCGTACTTTTACTGTGTAATGTGATTACTGTAAATTGTCTATTTTATGTGTATGTGGTGCACAATAAAATGTTTTCTATTCTATTCTATCGTGATGAAACCCGCACATCGAGATAACCGATGTGTCAAACCTGCCAAGCCGCTTTGGACAAGCCTGGCTGGTATACTGTCCGTTCCCCGATAGTGGGAGGTACGAGCCCAGCAGTGCGACGTTTATGGGCTGTTATTATTATTATTATATATATTGTATATACAGTGTTATTCATAAACTTTTATGAATAACGCTGATAATGTTTAATGACTAGTAATGTACCGGTTATCCATCTGCGTGCTTACGGATATCCGAGCAGAAAAAGTCTGTATTCATAATTGTTGGCATAATGAATAAACCGCCCTTTTAATCCATAATTTTGGCTGAATAGAGAGTAGGTTTAATAAACTGTAATAGACATTACATAAGTATGATTTCATAAGCCTTCTATTTTTGCCAAAATAGCAACGAAGCCGAAGACCAAATATTTTGAGCACAATTTGCAATTGCACGAATTAATTTCTCCTTCGCCTTTTTACCACTGTGCAATCAGACGAGCTCATGCCACCGATAAATGGTGGAAATACCAACCAAACAGGCGTAGCGTTATGCTCCCACTTTTATTATACGTATCGCTGCAGAATGGAACTTTTTACCGTCGTCTGTTTTTCTTGAAACGTGCAATTTAGGTGTCTTCAAGTCTTGCGTGTACAGGTATTTTCTAGGCAAGCGTGGTCCATCTAAGGCTACTTTTCCACCTGACGTCAGGTGCAATGTCGGCCAAACGCGAACCTATACAATATAAAAAAATATTGCAAATTGAAATCTATTGAAAAGTATACTATGCCTTAATCGTTCAAGTAATCAACAAAACCCACGAAATTTTTAAGTGTGACACGCAATGGCAGTTGTAGACCAATGTCCGGCCGTCTAGACGCTTATTATTCCTTCCTCACCTAAAACTATTATACAATTTAGATTAGTAGGCTATCAATAACACGTCATGCGTTCACACGCAAGCCAACCACGCGTGTGTGAAGCTATTATTTCAATCACAGGCTCACTCGTCTTTTTATGGTAAATATTTTTGCCCGATTACGGCAAAGCCAAAATGAATTGTTATCTTTTTCAAATTCAAAAAAGTTCAAATTCAGAATACTGGATTAAAAAAAATAAAATATATATATATATATATATATATATATATATATATATATATATATATATATATATATATATATATATATATATATATATATATATATATATATATCATTTAAAGTGCTAGTTAATTATTTAGTTACCACAAGTCACAATTTTAATTAAAAATACAATATAAACTTAAAAATACTGTTACGTGCGAGCGGGGGTACGCACTTGAGAATGGAATGAAACACCAGTTCTTTTAAGTAACGTCTTTATTGACTTCACAGCCGCACTTAATACCTCTCCGCAGCGTTTCCCCTATACGCACGACTAACGATGCTCTGTCCCGACGATAAGGTGTCTCACTCACAATACCGTCGCCGATATTGCGTAGACCACCTCCTGCTACTGCAGTGCTCACCTCCGATATTACCGCGTGTAGCTCGCTTCGAACTCGAACTACGCTACACTCCTCCTTTACTTAACTGTCCACTAAACTTGTCACTAAATTCACCACTGAACTCGTCACTGTCTTCTATTTAACTTCTCTTCCAACTCTTCCGTATCGCACTTGCCGCTTCGCTATCTTGAACTGAACTCAAATTTAAACTGCCCGGTAGGCGCGCCTGATGTCGCTTATATACCCGGAAGAATCTTCTAGAACCCATAATTTCGATCTTCTTTTCGTTATTCTTTTATTTGCTATCCATCCCTTTCTATACATCTATCTATCTCTGTCTTTTCCTTCCTGAACCTCCTAACCTAGAACTTTCGTTCATCATCCATCTCTTTCTAACATCTATCTACCTCGTTCTTTTCTTTCCCGAACTTTCTATTCTAGAACTTTCGTTTATCGTCTATCCCTTTCTAACATGTGTCTGTCCTTGTCTTTTCTTTCCAGAATTTTCTACCTTTTTCCAAAGTTCTTAAACCAATTAGTTTGTTCCACCATCACTCGCCATATTATATTACGAACAATACTTTAAAAACTAAAACGAAATAAAATTGGGGGAAAAGTTGTTATAGGCAGGCCTTTTTTTGTCACTTATTTTCCGAGGGCACGCTAATTCTCGAATGTAAGTCTATAATTTTTTGTACCACCGACCAGCGCCCCCCCCCCCCCCCCCATAAGCACTCATTACGCTTATTTCACGATTTTGCAAATCTAAGCTCACTTAGCTCTTGAAGAGCATCACACATTTCGTATGACCTGACGCGGTATCTGTTCAGGAAAGATGATTATATTGGATAATTTTGACCTATTTAAAAAAACCATTTTTTTTTTGTAAAAATAACCAATTTTTTTTTTCATTTCTTTCAAATAATTTAATTTTCTGTTTTTATGCCACTTTTTCGATATTTTCAAAATTTCCTTTAAAGGCACTGCGTGCCCCCACGTGCCCCCGCAAAAAAGCCCTGGTTATAGGTAAAACATTGGCCCCAAATCACTGTCATTTACCGGGAACGTGCCCAAAAAGCTGGCGACGTTGCCACATTGTATAGCAACGCTCGATCTTTGAGCAAAACAGACATCAGCCTTTTGCTCGCGTCAGACGTCTACTAAATGTTTGGCAACGTTAGACAGACATTAGAGCTTTAGAGCGCTAGGACCCCACGGACATAGAGTTTCCACCCTAAACGCCGCAAATGTGTAATTATTTCCAATGGCGGTATATTTGCGGCGCTTGAGGGCCTCCTGTTCGGCTGTAGCCGACACTAAGAGGCGGCCAGTCTTCTACAGAACCAGCGTCATCCCATCCGGTCTTCTGCCATCGTCGCGGCACAAGCCGTTTGGTTCCAAAACGGCAGGTATCCCGGAGGTGACAAGAACCCGGCGGATGATGTCGTTGTATGCAACGTGCCGGGAAATTTCATCGGCGCTTCTGCTGCAGGATAATCCGTGGTGACCCAAGCGGTCCACCCTATCACATCATTGACAGAGGTGGGGGACAACATAGGTTGCCCCCAGGTGAATGTTAGCACAGATTCTGAAAGTCGCATTATTCAAAAGTGTACCAAGATTCGCCGAGGGCAGTGCCTGTAGCCGGCAAGAAACTCCCCAGCAACATGTCTAGCTAAAAATTATTTTACTTAATATTTATCTATCGAGGCTCGTATTTTTTTGAAGTGCATAAGTAGGATTATACAATTACTGTTTGAATAACTAATTTTTTGTGTGGTCTTAGTAGTTTATGTATGTTTCGCTTTTATTATGTATGGTTCACCGTAGCGCGTAAACTACCATAGGATTTAAATGAATATGGATTCTTTATTATACGAGTACTCCAGGTAACAGGCTACATTTTGACGCGACTGTCACAAAGCCAAAAGTAAGGTTTATATTTTTGAAGTGAAACTTCTATATAAACGGGGGGTCTTAGGATTTTTCTGTCACGAAAAAGCGTTACGGCCGCGTGGAGGAGCGGCATAAATTTAGACTAGACGTGGTGAGAGGCGGCATAATTTTAGAGTATACTGTGGATGCGTTTTTTGGTACCGGATCGAATTCAGTTTTTTTGTTTGATAAAATAAAATATGTTTAAATAAAAAATGCATTCATTAAAATGTACCTAACCTAAACAAATCATAATTTGCAGTAAATCTGCGAAAAATCGAAATGTGTGCTGGGACACATAGTAGAAGTGAAACTTCAACGGACAAGTGGCAAAACGAATCGCAACTAAATTTTAACTTGAAGTTTTACGGGCAGGTTTTCAAATTGGACAAGTACATTAACAATCTGCCCATAAAAGTTCAAGTTAAAATTTTGTTGCGATTCGTTTTGCCACTTGTCCGTTGAAGTTTCACTACTATATGTCCCACACATTTCGATTTTGTTATTATACCACCCTGAGTTAGAAGTATCCGAAAATCAGCGTAGTGTAACGACCGCTTACTGGAAGATTGACTTATCTTTCCGAATATCTTCCATGGCAATATTGTCTTGCTTAAAACATGCTAATAAATGAGTCTGATGTAATATGTGAAACATTAAAATAATACATTAGGAAATTTAAACTGACAATGATCGTCCATAGAACAATACTCGCTTCACTTTCATAAAATTTTACATTATTGCGTTTGTAATACTTTTTACGGAACACTTCCGTTTTACAGCCTTGGCAGAGTCGACATTTCTTACAAAAATAGCGATGGTGATTTTTTAATTACGTTAATATGGTACTATTGCATAAACTGTCTTAAAATTTTATTATCAGCATGTCGGCAATGTAAAAGTATGCATATTTGGTTACAAATCTGCCTAAGCGATGTATGTTCTCCGATCAGAGTTTGAATCCTCGTCGATGGAATAAGGTGGCAGTGCCTTTAGCCAGTAAGCTACGAAGGTTTAGAGACGAAACACAAAACTGCAAATCGACGTAATGCGAAATCACAACGCAGGAATCTGCGACGCGAATTGCGTAGCCGCAAGGCTTTTCTCCCTATGACGATTGGAGTGACCTTTCCTTCCACGACGACAATCGTCGACCGTACTGAACGTATCTTGTAAACTCGATAGTGAGATGGATCGTAAAAAGAATTGCGTAGTGCTGTTATTAATAACATGATTTAGGAAAACCAAACAAAGATTTTAAATGCACGATGCGCATCATGCGCAAGTTCTGCGATGTATCGTGCAAGCTCGTGGATATCCATAATTCGACATTGCGTCACAGTTTTGTGTTTTGTCCCTAATGCTCTGGCTCTATCTGAGATAATGTTATAATTATTGACTGTAGCTAAAGGCGTTTTTAAATAACGCCGTTAACGAATAGCTACATTAGTGTACGTACGTTATCTATTAATATTTAACGCCATTTACAATTAATAACAATATCGCATCACAAATAGCGTAGTAAACCCATCGCTACGTCTGCGTGAAACGGTCAATAACTATAATATTATTCCAGATGGAGCAGTAGCAACATTTCATATCTGACGCTGCTTAGATGGATCAACCAAGTTAAACTATTTTGGTTGGAAGGCACGGAACTGAAAGGAGACGAGTACGATGGTATTCAGTTTGAAGTTCAGTTTATGTTTGTATGAATCACTTTGATTCATTCATCCCAATTGAAAGACAGAAATGAACCGTCTAATATCGGCTAAACATACAAAACTAAGATGATCATCATGTTATTTAATGCCAATTCACTCCTTGCGTACAAAATGTATGTGAGAGTTAATGAAATTTGAAAAAGCTTGTTTATTATTTGCTGTTTGTTGACAAGTTTAACGTTTATTTGAATATTGATTGATTTTTTGAAAGTGACTTTTTTCGGAATGCGTAAAATTAATGTTGCCATATAAAATGTTTTAGAAAGTAATTTTTATAAGTTATTGAAATAGATATCTTATTGTTGATTCGATAAGTCGTAAGTTAATATATTACGTAGTTTGTATGATAGATTTAAGATTCTTAATAAACCTGGTCAGCTTATACTCCCGTTCGATAGAATCTATATCTATACTAATATTATAAAGAGGTAAATAAAGTTTGTGAGTTTGTGACGTTGTAGGGGGTATTCTCTGGATCTACTGAACCGATTTTAAAAATTCTTTTACTGTTGGACAGCTACGTTAACAAGGAGAGTCATAGGCTATATAACATGACGCTATATATCACGGGAGTGGGACAGAGCGCGGGTGAAGCCGCGCCGGGCCGCTAGTGTTATAATAAATCTGCAAAGAGTTCTAGTGTGTACAAGGCGTTTAAAAATGTGAACAAAACCAGGGGGTCACTTTGGAGCAGCATATTCCGATAATACAATTTTTAGAGTTTCGAAATGAAAAGCAGAGTGTTAACCTTGGGTGAAAGGCCTATTTAGGCACTCAAACTATAACTCATGCCTAAATAGGTCACTTTCACCTCTTGTGTAACAATCTAATATTTATGCCGGTGAATTACGTCGTTTCCGTGGGATAGACGAATGTTTATTGGCACTACCGTTGCTATTCATTAAAAAAATGTTGTCGTCGTCGTCATGACAACGACGCGAACGAGGTATCGCTGGAATATACTAATATTAAATAATATTAAAAGAGACAGAGTTTGTGAGTTTGTTTGTAGGAAGTAATTAATCTCTAAAACTATTGAACCGATTTTGAAAATTCTTTCACTAGTACAAAGCTATATTATTCCTGAGTGACATAGGCTATATTTAATTGTGATTACTAGTATTTTTTAATGACGCCCAACGAAGTAGGCTGGCTCAGCTATTATTATAGTACAAGTGGACCGTTAGCTTGAAAGCAAACTTAAAAAACTTCAAAATGAAGAGTTGGTTTATATGTAATACACAGACGGACAATTTTATAAGTGTTCCGTTGCCAAAATGACTACGAAACTATTAAGTGTATGCAACTAAATATTATAAAAGTAACATTGAGTACAGTTCACCTATTTAGCATGAGGAATCCTTACAAATCAGTGTTATGTATGTATCGTACGTACTGTGATATAGAATAAGCCCTACGATTTGTGTAGATATTACGTAGATAAGTAGGTAGTTGAAAGTGATTGACCGTTTACAAGGAACCCTTCTTTGTGTTAATAGTACAGTAGCGTAATTTAAAGATTATCCCGTTAGAATAAAATCTTCTAGATTATAGATCTCACCGGTACGCATGCGCAGAGCATTGCTTACTGCGTGTTAGGTATCCCACGTTAGTATCGACTGTAAGCGTGCAAATATTTTTTCAGTTGACCACGCTTTTTATTTTGTCTCTCGAGAAATAACTTCAAGAAATATTTTTTGTGCTGCAAATTAATTATGGAGTGTCATTTAAGTAATTTGCTTTGTGAAAACCCTACTTTTCAAGAGAAAAGAGAAGCGAAGAAATTTAATAAAGACATTTGGCTTAAAAAATAAAGTTATTTAAATTTAAAAAAAGATGTTTTCACTGTATCTTATGTTCAAATAGGAAAACGAAAAAAAGAAAATTCTTGTCGGACTAGTGATACACACCTGTTTTCTTGTAGGACATTGTTTCATTTGGGCAGAGAACACACTAACTTATTATGTAATATTTTTGTCCTACAGTTAGTAATGAGAAAAGTGATCTTGTGGTATTAACAATTTCTGAACGTAGGACCGGGATAACGTACCACGCAATTTGTAGGACAATATGACTGTTAAATTATATAAATATTAACTAAGTAAAAAAAAATCGATACATGTTGGAAGGAGGGGACTCTTTGATTAAACCATACGTTTTGTAGGACAAATATTTTTTCGAATAGTTTAGATAATTATCATCAGATTTAACAAAAAAAACCCCAGTTAGTAATAAATTTTTGAGATTCATCAAATCAACATATTTTATCCCTGCTACCCCTGTTAGCTACTACAATCGAAAATATTTGTAAGAGAAAAAGTTGGGCCTCACATAAAAATGAAGCTACTCACGGAAAATTAGCTTGAGAGTTATCAATATCAAAAATGGATGGTGTATTCCCGACTAATAAAAGTTTTACAAATAAATAAAAGTTTTTTAAATACAAAAAATTACACTATAATTATTATTGTTAGACATATCAAAAAGTAGATATATAGAAGATAGAGAATACTTTATTGTTCACCACACACACACACACGCACACGCACACGCACGCACGCACGCACGAATGCACGCACGCACGACTGCACGCACGCATGCACGCACGCACGTACGTACGCACGCACACGCACACACACACACACTCATTTCGTGTCAAGGCTGCAACAAAGGGCGGTCTTATCGCTTTAGAGCGATATCTTCCAGACAACTCAGGCTGTGGATTGTGTGAAAGGAATCGAGAGTGTATGACTATGGTGTGCAAATCAATTACATATAAATTAATAGGATACATAGATATTACACAATACATATACATAATTAATATAAATAAAAAGAATAGACATAGACAATAACACATTAATAATAATATATATATATATATATATATATATATATATATATATATATATATATATATATATATATATATATATATATATACTAATACAATATTAATAAAAACTGTGACTCTTAAATAAATAAATTAGTCGGTATGTAATAGACTGATTTGTTTTATTATCTCTGTAACGCATATTAAACCATTGCAATTAAGGCACTATTAGTTGCAAATTACTATCGCAAGTATTTGCGTGTTAACAGTCTGTTTCATAGCCTCTGTGGGAACTCTAACGCGTGAAACATTGATTTTACAGTTAGTGTATTGCTGTAACTCTACGTAAGTGCTTTCTGCCTAAATAGATATCTTTGTAATAAAATAAATCGTCTTTGCAATTAACACCTGTACTCACTCACGCACAGCTTGGATATTTTATTTTATTGCGTATAGACACTATTTACTACTAATCTAACATGACTGACTGGAAAAATTTCGTAACATTTGTTGTTTTAGTTTTAGCGTCTCTGTTGTATGTATGATATTTAGCTATTATCAGTCAATCAATCAATCCGAATTTTGGTATATATACATGTATAAGGTAGTTGTGATAGCATTAAAGGATATAAGATACTTTAAATCTCGAAAAATTTGATACTTTAATTTTTTTTAATGCAGTGCCTGTACGTTGAAGCTATTTACACTGCCTTCTATCTCACCACAAATATTTATGTCATCCTTCACACAATCCAGGCATCTCTTTTTTATAATTATGGTATTAATGCGTTATTATAATTATGCTATATCTAGCGTTGCCACCTCTAGGCTGTCAAAATCCGGGAGGGGAAAAGAAAACCAATATCAATTTTCATAACTTTTTATATTTTCTTAAGTTTTCGCGAAGTCCTCGCGAAAGAGAATCGTTTCATACCTAGAATGATGCGTAAGGCTATTGAAATCAAAAAACACTCAAATTTCAATAGAGAAGATGGTTGGCAAGTACCGCCTGTTTGGGATCCGATCATCAAAACTATTAAGACCCAAACCCAGCAAAAACCAACTGCCAGACCTCAAGACACTGTGAGCTCTTTCTGCGTGCAACGGAACACAAACCAACTTGACTGATAATTTCTTTTATTTTTCCTTCCACCCATTTTAATATTATATAAAACTATTAGAGCTAGGCATGTTTGCTGAAGAGTTTCTTACACCGCTTCTTCTCTTCAATCCATAACATGTTGTGAAGCGGTAGTAAATTAGATTAGGCTCCCATTGAGTAAATAATAACCATAAACAAAATTAAAACTAAATAATTTAAAATTAACATATTGGCGGTAGGCTAAATAAAACTTTAACAATACTCGTTGACACTTGACATCTTTGCCTTCCGTGATCACGGCCACTGAAAAGTGGCCGAAACGTCGGAAAAACTAAAATCAAATAAATTACCGCGCTTAAAACCGTTTAAACGTGATTTTATTATAACTTTTTATTTTTAAATTATATTTTGCATTCGATCGTACGGATTGAGACCACGCCAGCATGAAACCACGACTTATCCTTAAGACGATTACTCACCGCTCACCGTAGATGGCTGCTGTGCGCGGTCGTGTGATTTTCGATGCTCTCAACCATTGCGTCCGTGCGCATTGTATCGTTATTTTTAAGAAACTAGATATTCCGAGATATATTTATTTTAAATTCCTTCCGGGAGCCGGGAGATTTTAATTTTCAGGGCTCAATTCCGGGAGAGATGGGAACCGTAGGCATCCATACCACTTTAATATTGCTCTCAAAATTGTTTTTAAATCATGGGTACATTTAGCAAACTTCTGATCACAATATGCAAACACGAGTAGTACAATAAAATGATCAAACAATTTTGCAATAGCTTACAGCAGCTGGCCAGTTCAATTATGACGTATCGCAATAACATGTGTGCATTGTATTGTTATAGAGTGAAATCCTAGTCACCCCAGACTTACGTGATTTTAGGAAAGATGAAATTTTTAGGATCGGTAGTTTAACATAAACTTAGAAAGGAATGGATGCTCGCTAAGCTGAAAGAGGGGCCGTTTTTCAGGTAGCAGGTATCAAAGGTGGATAAAAACCATGCTAACTTACGTCAAAGTAGCAAGGCTAGTTTTTACATATGTCATATATGATATTGTTATAAACAAAGATATACAGTTGCCAGACACTTCCTGTGGGCCATAACTTTTGACAGACACTTAAAAAAAAGCGGGAACTTACGTTATTTTAGGAAGGCTGAATTTTATATATTTTATCAAGTATAATATTTTAAAATATTTTCCAATGAGCCAGACAAATCTGACGGGCCAAACATCTTCGCAGACTCGTTAAGAGTTCCGCTAAGTGAGGAAGCGCGAGAGCATTTAGCTTAGCGAGTATCCATTCCTTTCTAAGTTTATGTTAAACTACTGATCCTAAAAATTTCAACTTTCCTAAAATCACGAAAGTCTGAGGTGACTGGGATCTTGGACTACTAAGTGTTGGAAAAAGAAACGAGGGAGCTGTCAATGTTTTTTATACTATGAAGGAGCTACGTGATCGATGCCGTGTTCCATTAGTAGATTTTTTTGGGTATACCTAGTTAGTATCACTATATGTAATTAATTATATTATGTACCTAGGATTTTTAAAATATCCATTATCATATGTGTATCTTCTCGATTCTGGGCAAGTTGTTTAAAGTCTTTGTAATTGTAGAGCACCATTCCTATGTTGTTCTTTATTTGGGGCCGGTTGTTATATCTTACTATTTATTCACTTGCCCTTTTACTTGTATGGAGCGGGGTTCAAATTTTATGCAATGGTAAGGCAAATAAACGGTCAATAACATATCGGAACCGGCCATTAGTCGATGGACGTACGCCCTTCTAGACCGTTCCTAACCTCCTACCTTCTCTTGCTTATAATTATCTTACGAAGAAGAGTTACGAGTGTCGTGTCGTAGTGAATGCTTGAAGTATCCATACTAATATATAAATGTTTATGGATTTGTTTTTGGCTTGTATGTTTGTTTGCTCGTTCTTGGTTTTAAAATTCGGTAACAGAGATGATAATTATGTACTTCTATCGCGGTAAATAGAAAGGACTCCGCGATTGTTGGATCCGAAATTACCCAAGTGAAGATGCGTGATTAGCTCACAAAAGTTATATTTATTAAAATACTAGTTTACCCCGCGCTTCACCGTGTGAAAAACCCTAGGTAGTAGTAGCTCTATGTTACGTCTATACAAATTTAATTGGTTGTTTTACCTAAAACTTTACTGTTTCTTGTTACTAAGTTCACTACAATAACAAAGAAACTAAGTGCATATAGTCTATACAACTGCGCAACGAAACATAGAGGCGAGTCGCAGCCAACCTGGTTTGAAGTATTAAAATGAATGAGATGTTGTTTATGACAACGTAGGTATTTGTTAGCGAATTGAAAAACGCGATTGCAGCGCCATCTATTTTGCTAATCCGTTTATTTATCGGGCTAAAAAGTATCCTAAGTTACGCCCCGGGGATTTATGCTAGCTCTATGTCGAGTTTCATTTAAATCCGTTCAGTAGTTTTGACGTGATGCTCTAACAGACAGACAGACGAAAATTCTAAAAATTGCATTTTCGGGATCTTCTGGTTCGAATTAGCCCCCTGATTTTTTTCACATTTTTAAACGCTTTCTACAAACTCGAACCATTTACAGATTTATTATCTATACTAAAGATAGATATAGATATTTTTGTTATACATATGTACAAACCCTCAAAAATCCATAAAAATATTATCCTTAAACATATTCTACGGAAGTATGAGTCAGAATTGGCCAGTCATTACGCACGTGACTCTCATACAAAGTTTTAAACATTATGTAAATTTAACGAATAGGGCTACAAGGCGTAATCATCTTGGTGCTTAGGCGTCGGCCGTGAATTGCAATAATTATAACTCTACTAGTGTTCTCAGACAATGAAGGGTTCCACAGAAGTTTTACAGCTCCATTGTTTTGTCGTTTGGTTACGAAAAAATAATTTTGTCAGAATTACCCCATAGCTCAAAAACTAGCCAGTTTGTTTTCATAATTTTCCGCTTCATACTTCAAAATCGTGAAATGGATCATAGAACCCTAAAGATTGTATATTTTTCTTGTAGTGTTTATATTTTTATAAATGTAAACAACAGGTTTTTTTTATTTGCATGAGTTCAGCAGATAGGCAGACGGCCCACTTGATGGAAAGCAGTTACCATCGCCTATGGACATTTGCAACACCAAAAGTGCTACAAATGCGCTGCTGCGCTCTTAAGGGAGACTGGAACCTGGTCACTAATACAATAAACACAACTCAAGGTTGTTATGGCGGCATACTCTAGACCAGTGGTGGTTGGTAGCCATCCAATCGGGCAAATACCCTACCACCTGGCTGTGGGTTATTTTGTCGCCTCTTACGACAGGCCGTCCGGCCGCAGGAAATTGTATTCTTTCTTCGTTCCTGCTCGGATAATAGGTATAGGATATTGGTTGCTTTTATGTAAGAATTATGTTATTCTCAATTTTTTTTTAATTCCACAAGAACTCCATAATTTGATGTCAGTGAAAGACCTGAAATGTAAAAAAAAATCATAAAGATAAATTCAAACATATTTACAACTACAAATCATCTTCAAAATCATTACAATTTTTACTTATTCTTAACAAAATTACGTATTATTAATTAGAAATTAAACTAAATGCATTTTGTTTCTTGACATCTTAATCTAAATAAAACGCGACTTTCAATGTTAAACACTAATTAATTTTGGCCTAGTAGTTACAATGTCTCTTACGTATTTATTAATTAATATATTACTCTCTCTTTTAATTTTAAAGAAATGAAGATTTACAATTATATACTGTGTTTACGACTTTCAAGCAAATTTGCGAACTTTCATATCTTTGTTGGAGTAGATTGGATTTTAATAAATGTATGTTAATTTTATTTCTTTAGAAATAATCTCTTCATATTTTGTATATTGTTTCAGGTAATTTGGATTTTATTGAGTGGAATCGAGGTATCACTTGATTAAAACGGCGGAATCGAGTTTAATTTAACTTTATAGTAAGGTAAATTTTAAATTTTAAAATTAACCTTGTTATCGACCGACCCCTGCACATATCCCTTTTGGGTATCCTTGCCTCATGTTTGCCCCATATGGTGCACCGACACTCTCCTATCCCCAAAAGACAGTGCTTAACTAGCCTGCGTAAATTAAGTGGACACTTAAGTCGAATGAGTTGTAGTCGTATAGGCAGGTTACCACGCGTTATCAAGGGCACGTTCTATGTCAAGTGAAACGACGACAGTGATTTCCTTCCTACAAATGATGCCTCTGACGTAGTATACAAGGTCGGAGGGAGCAACTTCTTTACTTCTCTGGGGCACAAAGCCGTACCGTTTGGTGTCCATCTTGTCCAACGTCTTTTCTAAGCACTTTACCCAGGACCGGCAAAACGGCTCGATCGGAGGTATGACTTAGGTACTTCGATATAAGGCATATTATAAGATATTCTCCATACGGTTAAATAGATATTACAACAGTATTATAGAATTTTAAGATTTCTCGTCGTCGTCGTCAGCCATTCGCAGTCCACTGCTGGACGTAGGGCTACTTAAGTCGGCGCCACTCATCCCTGTCCTCCGACTTTCTCATCGGGCTAGAGGGCATCCGACACTACGTTTACCGAGATGAGGTTTCCAGTCCAGGACTTGTCTGCTTCATCGGCCATCGATCCTGCGGCAGACGTGACAGGCCTAGTGCCATTTCAACTTGCTAATTTTGCGAGCTATGTCTAGCTAAGATTTTTTCTACAACGTCGAAATTTTGAGACACAGCCGATCCAGATTGCTACGGTTTGTTTGGCCCTAGTACTGACTGATGACTGCGACTGATGCTCACGATAGTCCATCTCAAATGAAGACTTTATAGAAGGCACTTGCCACCGCTAACGTTGCTAAGTGATTAGAAGCATCCTGAAGGAATTATTGGTTGTCTTTCGGTGTAGTAGGCCTCGGTTCTCTTGTTTTCAGACCAAAATTAACCCAGAATTCAAACTCTAAGGGTCGATGTTTCAATCATCAGGTAAAAGTCAAAAGTCAAAGGTATCAGTCGAATAAATTGTAATCCGAGTCAATTCATTAGTGAAACCATTCAACTGTTTCATTCATGCAGCTGACATTTTTTATTTTACCATGTTATACTTTATTCCATGAATAACTTTTATCTGGTGATTGAAAAATCCATCCCTAATAAGTATTTTCAGTGTCTACTCGATTTAATCTAAAAGTGAGAGTAAAATGTATTGTCGTCATCTAGTCATAGGATTTAGGTGCTTTTTCATGTTAGGATACAATGGGCGATTATCATTCATAGTAGGTATGTCTTACATGTAAAAGTAATTTCAAAATGTTACTATATATAATATTTTACATAGTAATATTTTTTGTTTAATGGAGAGTAAAAGAAATATTTCACTAGCAGCAAATTTGAAAAATTAGAATACTGACAACGCTGCTTCAAAAACTGAAGTCTCAAACGGTGCAAATATGGAATTCTAGGAAAAGCTTACGTATTTGTGTCATTTACAGTTGAAACTTTAGGTCCGTGGAGTCCATCGGCAAAAAGTTTCTTTGAAGAAATATTTAAGAAACTCTTTGATGCATTCCGTGATCAGAAGGCTGGTTCGTATATCGCGCAACGAATCAGCATTGCCATACACAGCGTGGAAATGCAGCCAGCCTTCTGGACACGCTTCCCTGTGGCAACGATTTGTAACATAATTTATTTATAAGTTAGTTTATTTTTAATATTTAATTGTATTTTTGTATTACAAGCCAATAGATGGCGCTGTACAATAATTGAGATCGCAAACATTTCCCGAAACGTACAAAGAATATATACAAATTTTCAACAATAACAGATGGGCGCAGGCCTGCGAGGAACAACATTAGCCTCGCTGGAGGATCTTCCTTTGAGACGGATTAGAATTCCATCTCGCTTCTCCACTCTGTACGGGGCACTCGTTCATTCTTTTAAAGTGTAAAGTATATAAAAAAATGTCGACTGTATATAAAGTCACTATAAGCCGTATAACGCATCTTCATACAGATATATGATCAATATGCAAATAAATGTAACTGTAAACTAACAGTTATGTTCTTAACATATACAGAACTGACAGACATTTCCCACAGGTTGTTTCGGGTCGCCAAAACACATATAAAAACAAAACCAAACTTGATTAACATCTTGGTAAACTGAACAATCATTTCGCTGAGTCATTCAACTTGGTTTATTCACGATTAGTAACAGATGAGGTTAATTATAAAAGCAAGATTTAAGGTACACTGTAATTTTTTAGGGTTTCATAACCAAATGGGAAAAGTTGAATCCGTATTGTTATTGGGGGATTTACTTTACAGCAAAACACATAGAACTCTGAGAACTGTTTAATTCGACGTCCGAACACAGTGTGATGATATAAAGTACGCAGCAAACTAAGCAAAATAATTAGCCACACTACTGATATGTGCGTCCGATTTTATTGGACTTGACTTTATGTTGTTGGTCCGAAGACCTTACAACTTTACCGGGGTTTTTGGGGCGAGTGCCTTCGCGAACCGGGATCGGCGGTTCGCGGCGGCCTACGCTATCTTACTGCCGTTTCGTAACGTGTTATGGGTGGGAGAGAAGAAACGGCGAAAGAAACTTCCCAGCAACACGCCTAGTCTATCCTGTGGGGGGGCTATGTCTCCTAACGTCCCTCGCAAATAGTACAATAATAAGAGGCATTACTGGGAACAAACGTTATTAACAATATATATTCTTCAATTCTGTTCATCTGTCTGTGTACCATTGTCCATAAAGGAACGGGGAAGAAATATAAAATCCTGTAGCCGGGCGGCTTGTAGTGAGAAAAGATAAAACAACTCGTAGCCAGGTAATAGGGCATTTGCTCGTCTCGTTGTTTACGACCCCTAGTTTCAAGCGTGTCGCTGTAACAAACTTGAGTCGTGTTTCGACATATGTGCCCAGGTTCCAGTTTCCTTTTCGAGGCTGCCATTAGCAAGCACCCTTAGTTTTGCAAATATTTATTGGCAATAAAATAAATAACTTTCCATCCGGTGGGTCATCACTCTCTGTTCTGCACTCCAGGAAAATAAACGTAAAATAATTACGTTAATGTCATTTTTCTCGGTGATTATTATTAGTTCTATATGGATGAAATTTTGTAACGAAGATGTGTTGTACATTCCGCTAATCATTTTACCTACCTAAGTGTATGGCTTTAACGTGATTAAATGTAAATTACTTCGCTGTTTGTCCACCACACAACACTTTAAGTGAAAACTGTTTTTTAAATAATACCCAATCATACCTATATGACTGTTTTTATCATCTATAACTCTGTCTGAAAGTCAAAGAAGTCTATCTTGATATGTTTCGAGAAGAAACTCAAAGTCCCCGTCGAACGAAGTGTCAGGACTAAATAAATGTAACGATTCGACACAATTGTTACTTATAGAGGCTAGAGAGAGGCACTGAGAACATTAACTTTTTAGATACTAAACAAAAGAACAAGTCGAATGACCTTCAGAATACTTGTAACGCTACTGTGAGGTAATATCGAGATGCAACTTAGCAGTTAAGTAATCGATATTATCGAAACGAAGTAGAATGTTAGACATCTGGGTTGCGATCGACAGTTTGGACATTGCTAAAAACTTGCTAACAAACCGGATGTATTTGTTGTGAATATAATTAATTGAGAACAAGTTAAATTGCAAGGCCGTAATATCATTTAATAGATGGTAGCTACTTTTATTGGCATTTTGTAACATACATACATAACTTCACGCCAGTTCCCTTGCGGGGTAGGCACGAACAACAGAGTGCCATTTAGGCTTATTCTTACACACCTCACTTGCCTCTTTGACATTCATAACTCTTGTCATGCACACTCGTCTGTTCTTAAGGCTCCTGACATCACCTTCTGCTAGTACACGATCAATTTGATCATGGAAGGTGTGTCGTGGCCTTCCACGACTTCTGCATCCATCCACTTTTGCATTGTATATCTGTTTAGTCATTCTTTCATCATGCATTCTTTCCACATGCCCGAACCACCGGAGCATTCCTTTCCTTACCTTCACCCCGACACTCTCTTTCAGACCAACTCTCTTTCTTACTTCGGTATTACGAACGCGGTCCGCGAGCGTCGGTCACTAGCGTCATATATTGCATAAAATCCTTAGATAAACGAAGAACAGTATAGACAAATTCTACGTGAACAAAAGCGTCAATAACGTGAAGCATTTTTTTTAAACTGGTGTGCGTAAACTTATGTAGTATACACGTCATATGCGTCTGTGTGGTTAATAATAATGTATCCACAGGAAAGTATTCCACAGTTATTCGTAGTAATTCGATTATATAATACTAAGTTCTCGGAACGCGATCAGCTTCCTATTCTAAAATCGCGTTGCTTTTGCAGGCTTCACTCTGAGAGCTCGGGGCTCGGTCTATTTTGTTCGTCTAAGCATAAGCCACTAAGAAATACTAGAGTTTATCAAACTCTAGTTCGTACCTCTTGTTTTAATAGCAGGCGTTAATACAGGATATATTGTATTGTATTTTTATGTTGGTGCTATTTGCTCTCGGAAGATTTACTTCATTTTATATCGCAAACTATCCCATCTACCGGGATGAATAGTATCTATGTCCATTTTCGGTATTCAGACAGACAGATCGAGTGAAAGTCGTATTTTTTTAAAGATTATGAATTTTTATATCTATAAACTTGATAAATGATTGGTCCCCCATACAAACTTTAATACCCTATTTCAACCCGTTCTAGTTTTATTTATATAACTAAATATTGTGTAAACTACACAAACGACCAAAACTACCAAACGTACTAAAACTGCCGTAACTACCAAAACTACCAAATCCACCAACCAAAACTACCACAACTACCTAAACTACCACAGTTACTAAACCTACCAATCAAAACTACCACAGTTACTAAACCTACCAATCAAAACTACCACAACTACCAAAACAACCGAATAATACAAATCTACCAACCAAAACTACCATATTCACCAACCAAAACTACCACAACTACCTAAAATACCACAATTACCAAATCCACCAATCAAAACTACCGCAACAACCAAAACCACCACAACTAACAAAACTACCACAACTACCAAAACTACCACAACTACCAAAACTACCACAACTACCAAAACTACCACATCTATCAAAACTACCGCAATTACCAAAACAACCGAATCTACCAAATCTACTAACGAAAACTACCATAACTACCAAATCTACAAACCAAAACTACCACAACTACCAATACTACCACTATTACCAAAACTACCACAACTACCGAAACTACCAAATCTACAAACCAAAACTACCACAACTACCAAAACTACCACAACTACCAAAACTACCACAACTATCAAAATAACCGAATCTACCAAATCGACCAACCAAAACTACCAAATCTACAAACCAAAACTACCACGACTATCAAAACTACCACAACTACCAAAATAAGCGAATCTACCAACGAAAACTACCATAACTACCAAATCTACAAACCAAAACTACCACAACTACCAATACTACTACTACTACCAAAACTACCACAACTACCGAAACTACCAAATCTACAAACCAAAACTACCACAACTATCAAATCTACCGAAACTACCAAATCTACAAAACAAAACTACCGCAACTACCAAAACTACTACAGCTACCAAAACTACCACAACTACCGAAACTACCAAAACTAAAGGCACTATAAATGAGATTTGAAAATAATACGCACCGTGTTGAGGGCTTTGCGTGACTTTGCTCGCTTTACTAAACATCATTTAGTGATGTAAGTAGTTCTGGATATAGTTGTGATAGCTGAATTAGCTGTGCACGCATTTTCATGCAACGATCAAGGCTTACAGTTTCAAATGATAATTAAGGGTAAATATATACATAGAGAATATTATTAAAGGCACTATTAAAGAGTTTTGAAATTAATACGCACCGTGTTGAGGGCTTTGCGTGACTTTGCTCGCTTTACTAAACATCATTCAGTTATGTATTTAGTTCTTGATTTACCTTTAGTTTACGCCATTACTTATTTTGGTTTTTAGTGCGAATTCGGTTTTATTTTGTTAAAAAAAAAACTTTTTAGTTGCGCAAATACTTCAACAGCTTTAGAAATAATATAATAAGCACATTTAGAAATTTTACAACTGGCACGCTTATACAAATTTGCCATCTCACTCTTCGGTGTATATGCTCTTCAACAATTCTCGAATTCCTTGAGATCCACAAATCAGATCCCGACTTGATGACTATAATAGGACCATCTCGGGAGTTAAAAAATCAATCGCGTAACATTGCCTACGAAAAAAAGGAAGCGCCTGTAGAAAGTGTAACAGTGGCACGCGTATACAAGCTTTTTTTTGAAAAAATTTGGGCTCTCGTCGCCTTTTAATAAGGTTTTCTTGGTGATCCTGACTTGGTGACCATGGAACCACCTCGGGAATATACAACTATACATACTTACGAATAAAGAAAAATATTTCAAAGTCGGTTTCCAATTGACGGAGAATTCGTGTTACGAAGAAGTTAGTTAACAATATTCGCGAGTTTTTCTATTTCCTTGAAATCCACTTATCAGATCCTGCCATGGTGACAATGGCACCAATTCGGGTGTATAACTTTTCGATTAAAAGAAAATTTTGAAAATCGGTTCACAATTGACGGAGAAATCGAGTAACGAGATACAAAAAACAACATACAGACAAACAGAGAACCGCCTCCTTTTTAAGTCGGTTAAAAGTAGTTTCCTGTTTCGTATATTCATAAAGATTTATTATGTTATAAATGAATGTACATTGGACTAGAATTCCGTAGCTTTCTTTATAAATAAATGTCACTATATATTAGGTATATACTTGCCTTGATTTGGAGCAGTTTTTTCGTGGAACATCGTGTGAAGTCTTAACAATGCATAATGCGAAATTAGATCAAGAGCAAGTGTTAATTTTCACATCTCATTGTTTGAAGAAATACCTCAAGAGATAATTACTTCCGTTTATTTGTTCTTAGTATAACAGAGGAGGCACCTTGATGCGTAAAAACGTACACGTTACAAATCATCGTGCTTATATATCTAGTGCATGCTATATTAGAGCCTAGTGTACCCCGCGTCCTTTCCTACTGACATGGGTGATTTGCTTAAAAATCTTTGCGTCTTAAAAGCTCTGTGTCATAGGCCGCAAAGAAAATGCTGCTTTAAACGCAATACACCCCAATGCCGCCGACCTATGTGGGCAAACTTTTGTTGGCGGCTTCACTCATAGCAGGTCGGAAAACTTTGTCGGCGGCTTGAGATGAGGAACAAAAAATACAGCACGTCACTACAGCTTGAATGTTGCCGGGAATGAGAACTAGCGTACGCAAGCCGCTGGCATGCCGCCAACATGTTGTCAGGAAGCACGCACGGGCGCATGTTTCCGACTTGATTTTTTCCATATAGGCCGCCGGGGCGGGTCAGCGGCTTTACTTTATTTTAAATTGATTGCGAAAATTTGACAGCCCTATTTATTCCCACGTGCATCAAAAAGAGATGGTGATAGCATATACTTATGCCTCGACAATAAAATAGCTTAAGTGCGAATTAAAAACGGACAAGTGGAAAAACGAATCACAATGGACAAGTGAAAAAACGAATGGCAACGGATAAGTGGAAAAACAAATGGCAACGGATAAGTAGCAAAACGAATCACACAAAATATAAACTTGAAATTTTACGGGAAGCTTTTCAAATTGGACAAGTGCCATTAAAAATCTGCCCGTAAAACTTCAAGTTAAAATTTTGTTTCGATTCGTTTTGCCACTTGTCCGTTGCCATTCGTTTTTCACTTATGCGTTGCCATTCGTTTTTCCACTTATCCATTGTGATTCGTTTTTCCCCTTGTCCGTTGAAGTTTCACTTCTACTATGTGTCCCAGTACACATTTCGATTTTTCGCAGGTTTACTGCAAATTATGATTTGGTTAGGTTAGGTACATTTTAATGAATGCATTATTTAAATATATTTTATTTTATCAAACAAAAAAACTGAATTCGATCTGGAACCAAAAAACGCTTCCATAGTCTACTCTAAAATTGTGTCGCCTCACACCATGTCTAGTCTAAATTTATGCCGCTCCTCCACGCCGCCGTAACGCTTCTTCGTGACAGAAAAATCCTAAGACCGCCTGTATAGAAGTTTCACTTCAAAAGAAAATAAGTGTAATAATAATGTGCAACAAAATAATTTTGTCCTTTATGAAAAGACCTATGCAAGTGTGTCAGTCACACTATCGACACACTTAAATAGAGAAAAAACTAAAAATTAGGCGTGGCATTAATACACGTAAATAAGGGATGGAATTTTTTCGGTGTTCATAGGGGTGTCGTAATCAGACTTTAAAAATCGTAATTGTTTCCTAATGTTTTTGATTATATTCAGTAGGTGTGTACAAATGTAAAGGTAAGTTCAAAAAAGATATGGAAAGAAAAGAGAGAGATTCAATAAGTGGAGAGAAACTATCTTCCAAACGCGCAGAAATGGTTTCCCCCTTTAAATTTTGAACTTCACACTATAGGTAAAAATTCTGAAAATTAATTAGAATAATGTCTGTTGAGTAGTTTTTATATTCTATTGAATGCTTATCGGTTCCGTAGCCAAATAAGGAAAACAGGAAACATTTTTGTCACTTTTACGGAACCCTTTGTTATGCGCGGACAGGCACGTGCTTGTCTGTTTTTTATTATTTTGAATTTAGCGACAGTATAACCCGTTTCACACGCCTGCAAAGGAGCATACATGTCTACGCGAATTTAATGCTCATTAACATTCTGCGCGTCAAGTTAACGGCGCATTGCTGATATGCAGTCAAATAACGTAGACTCCGAGTAGCAGTTGCCAAACAATCGATCGGCATTGCACTGCTTTTAGTGCGAAATTTATGCGTTACAAATGTTGTCGTGTTGTATTTGGCAATTTTTCTGCAAACTTAAGTATTAAAACGAGTGTTTCACATTCAATAGTTTCTTAAATGTTTTATCTTTATATATATAATTCTTCTGTACGTGTGTTGACAGTGAACTCCTCCTAAACGCCTGGACCGATTTGAATGAATTTTTTGTGTGTGTTCAAGTGGATTCGGGTATGGTTTAAATTCGCAATTGGACCCGGTAGGTGGCGCTGCAATCGGGTTCTAAATTTTATTTCTTCAGGGCAGAACAACGTCTGCCGGGACAGCTAGTTTCTATATATACGACACGTAAGTCGTAACTTTTAACTTTGTGACTGTGCATATAGATAGGCCAGAAAGTAGTAAAGTAACAATCGCATATAATATTGCAAGAGCCCAGGACTGCCAGACTTTCGTCATTTTATAAAACCTGAAAGGTTTCTGTGAATGTCCCCATATACAGATAAGAAGGACCAGCCATTATAAAGTTTGGGTTGTGGTTACTCGGGCAGGTAACAGATAGTAAAGGTGTATAAAATAGTACCTTAACTTCGTTAAAGCATAAAGCTCATTTTTTTATATTTTCTTCGGGATAACTTTAGAAATCTCGTCATCCATTGCCGGACACTTGTGACAGTTGCTACCCCCTACCGGACCCCCCTAAACTTTAAAAAATTATACTTTCGTTATAGTATAAAAGCTAAATTTTATATATGTTACTTGGGGACCTATAAGAAAATGTTACCTCAATAGCCGGACGGTTTTAATTTACATCTTGCCAGACACATTGAAAGTCTGCTGTAGGTGTGAGCGCGAGGTAACAACTGTTCAAGCGGTTGCGAGTGAGATTAGACATTAAAAATTATCCTGAGTACCAGCAAGCTTTCAAGAACTTCGGCAACAGCGAATTAATTGAAAATTTAGATCATCAACAAAACATCTTTAAAACTGCTTTTTTCAGCCGGCTATTGGACTAAAATTAGTCTGTGGCTAAGTTTTGAGATTTCTGTTGGTTGCCCACCGCTAGCTGCGATATTGAAATGATAAATAGAAAAATAAATAAAAATATATAACAGGCCGTTGGCGTTGTATGGTATTGTAGAAACACAGAGTGCGCAACTGCGCACACGAATGCAACTAGTTAATCGTAATTTGATAACATTAGCATCTATTCTGTGCATTGTCGCTATTCGCTCTAAATACTCTATGTGCGTTTTCTACTCTCTGGTTTTGCTCACATCGCGGTGTCAGGTGACTTTTGATCTGATGCGCACAAGCCTTTAACTAGCCTAGGTTGCAGGGTGTGACATTACAAACGTGTCCTTCTTTAATATGCCATATCTGCTGCATTGTTCATGTGACACTCATAGAATTTATTCTTTATTATACAAGTAAGATTTTTATAAGTAACATTTTTATTTAATGCTCATTACTAACCTTACTAATTATACATATTGAATCTAATGACAATTGATTCGTTAGGAAAGTCGTCAAAAAGCATCCTGATGACTTAACAGTTCTTCTTTCGCTTTTCGACGTTTTATTAGTTAAAATATAATTTTTAGACCAAGTAAATCGAAAGTATTGTCTTAATAACATAAAAAAAAAATTGGGTTATAAAAATGATTATAGACCCAAAATAAGTTTGATCTGTAGTGATATCTAGTCAAATAGGATATAGGAGTGTTTCAGAGTTCATTTTTGTATATACAGCAATTTTACTATATATTTCATTGTCATTCAATTTATCGGCGAGAGTGGATTTGCCTACAGTCGATGCAACACGTTCGGAATTAAACCTTTAGCCATAATAAGTGTGTTTCACTCGTAAAAGGTTACCACGAGCCACAATCCTAAGAAACTGGTGTCAGAAGTGGGGCGGTAGCTCTTTACAGGTTGATGGTCATTGCAGTATTCTTTATCCATATTATCAGGCGCCCAATTCTGCTATTTCAATATCTTGGCGTTGCGAAGATTTTCAAAGTACTATTCCATTGGTATAGTGTCAATAATTTGTATTCTACTAAATCTACAATACCTTATCGATATCGGCGCGACAGAGTTATAGTAGAAAAAAATTGTTTTACCATAACCAGAAATGGCGTTAGCCGTATTGAATATTGTAAAGCCACCAAAATTTTAATAGATATTTCATTAGTTTTCGGTTATTAATATTAATAAAGAGTGGCATGCCACGGGCACGCCATTGGAATCACCAGTATACCGAAATCAAGCAAATCTATAATTGACACGATAGTGTCTGGCGATTTTGACGAGATAGTAATAGCAGAATTGGACACCTGGATATCGTTGTTAGCTACAAGGTATCTGTATTTAGGCAGCGGAGTGTACATTAATAATATGTCTTAAATAACTCAAAAAGTAGATTAGTATCAGCTGTGAACAGTACGAATCAAACCAGTTTCTCACATTCTTAATAAGAACTTACTGTTACGAATTTGTAGGGGATTTGTAGGATGTAAATTCGAAAATGCCGTTGGAATTATCACAAAGTTTATTTGAAGTACATACACGTAATTCATAATTCTTACAAGTATAGCCGAATACAACAAAACCAAACCGTAGGGCAGAAAATCGTTACCACATAAATCGCGACAAGTTCGTTGTTATAAGACATTCGTTCCGAAACTGCCCTAGGTAACGCCTCGTTCGCAGTTAAATGGTCAGTATAATGGCGTCCAAGAATTCATATGAAATACCAAGAGAGGAAAGAAAATTTTATGATGTCTTACGGCGGGCTGAACAAAGAGATTAGCGCGAACAATAGATCAATCAAATTTAAAGGGGTATTAACACACCTGCAAAGGATTAGTGTCGGTTTGTAACAATACTATTTCTCCATTAACAACAGATGCCATCCAAAGCGGGCTTGTTTCACTGAACGTTAACCAAATATTGGTTTAGGGTCTCGACTAGCACTGTTAAGTAAACTACTTTTAATGAGCGTTTTTCACGCTACGTTTGCTCTCAATTCCCGCTTTGTTAATATTTATTGTTCTTCTCTCTTTTTTAGTAAGTTTGGCTAAGTTGTATTTTATCGAGAATGTACGAATACTTCAAATACATTTTTAAGGAATTTGGAGTCGTCAAATAAAGGATCATATTGAAAGAGCTTAAGTAACGATTAATTTAAGGAGCAATTTTATCCGGGGTATCTCCCATTCGGATGGTCATACATTTCTTAGTAGGTGCTATTACCGAAGGTTGCAGAAACCGAAGCGACGAATTCAGCACTCCCTCATTGCGCTTCCCCCGCGATTAGCAGTCCTCAAACGGTTTTCCTTTCGTCAAACAAAGGAATAATTATGTAAATTAGATAACAGAAAAATTTCATTCTAGTTGGTTATAATTGTTATAACTTACTGATTTAGCTATTGACTGACTAACAATAAACTCAAAGAGTTTATTTACACGATAATTTATTTGCATTTAAGTTTAACGACTTTGCTTTAAGGGATAATAATTTTGGAGACTACTTGTCTCTAAGATTTCTCTTTAGATTTTGTGAATTATTTGTTTATAGTCACCTGTTTATCAAACCAAATTCTTATTACATAAAATTTTAATATTATCAAACTCTTTCTAATTTGCTTCATTTAAATATTAATCGTGAGAACTGTTAGGTTTTCGATTGTTACTCAGTACTGAGTTACAGAATGAATATTAAATTACGACCGCTTTAAAGATGAGACACTAACCTGGGACCCAATTCTGCTATTACTATATCATGTAAATCTCCGGACACAATCATCTCGATCTTAAGTTTGCCTGATTTCGGTTTTCTGTTAATTCCTATGGGGTGCCCGTGGCACGCCACTCTCTCTACTTTTATAAGTAATTTATATGCGAAAACTCGCGAAATAAATGTTTAGTATTTTTGGTAGCTTTTCAATATTCATTTTGGCTAACGCTATTTCTAATATATAATACCACTTTTTTCCACTATTATACCGCCGAGACGTAATCGAGAAGATGTTTTGGATTTAGTAGAATACGAATTTTTGATACTATCGCAATGGAATCGTATTTTGAATATCTTCGCAACGCCAAGATATTGAAATAGCAGAATTGGGCCCCTGGTACTGTCTTTCACAACTTTTACATGTTTTATGTCACACACAATTTCTCAACCAGCCACATTTATAAGTGT
Organism: Dendrolimus kikuchii; assembly: GCA_019925095.2. Taxonomy (NCBI): domain Eukaryota; kingdom Metazoa; phylum Arthropoda; class Insecta; order Lepidoptera; family Lasiocampidae; genus Dendrolimus; species Dendrolimus kikuchii. The sequence goes on from CM034408.1 coordinate 12,522,597, forward strand.
TATAATGTCATAACTTATGACACGTAAATACAAGATGTTTGAACCGCTTTGCATATAAAATTGATACCACGCATGGCGGAGTCGGTCGTTGGCCGAATCGTTACGTGGGAGAATGTTCACAGTAATATGCAAAAATGTTTGTGCTCACTACGAATGAAGTCATTCACAGGGCGCCTTTGTTGTAATGCTTAAGAGTGTCTTTGCGATAGAATCACGAAATAAAAAATTATATACCTGTTGTTTTTTAGGGTCCCATGACAATTTCGGGAAAATTAAAAGCCTTATACTATCGTCGTGATGTCCGTTTATGTCTTAGTATTGACGATACCCGTTAAAATAGTTATATTTCTTTTTTAACAAAAACAAAACCGCCTTCACACTAAAAACAATAAAATAAATATTTAAGCGACTTCTTTCTACAACATCTCGAAGTTAGTGCCAAGTAAAACATGAGAGAAGAAAAACAAATTTACAAAATATAGTAATTTTTATGTTTTACTTGAACTTTACTTGTTGTAGAAAGAAGTTGGTTAAATGTTTATTTTTTGGTTTTTAGTGTCGGTTTTGTTTTATTAAGTCGGTGTGGTGTTTGTTATTTTTTTAAATATATTTTTTACTTTTTAGTTCCGCAAATACTTCAATAGCTTTAGTAATAATATATTGAGTGTTACAAAATTTGTATAAATTTGCCATATCACTGTTCGGTATGTATGCTCTTCAAGGGTTGCTCTCGATATATCAATTTGGTATACCGATTTGGTATCGATCGCTATACCGATATTTTGAATTGGAATGCATTTGAATCTTTCTTTACTGTGACATAGATTTTGCAATTAAATAGACCTTGTCATCTTATAATGTTGAAATGATATTCGATCGATTAGGGTGACAAACGACGTTCTTGGCTTAATATACATAATATTCACTTTGCATATTGTAACATGTCTTTGGTATTCAACTTTATGATTAGTAACAATCTGCTGAATCGTTTAACAGTGATTAAAGACCAAACAGTAAAAAATACTTTCACATAGCTATTATAGATGATGTTGGTTAATAAATCATAATTTGTCTATCGTTTAACATTTAAATGACGACTTTTATAATGCCATTTACATGTTTATAAAGTTATGTAACGTACAATAGATCTTTCAAATAAAATGATTCGTCGTTAATACTCTAGTACGTACTCATTAATGATGATTTAGGTGTATTTATCAAACACATTAGATTGCCAGGTGGTAGGACATTTGTCCGACTGGATGGCTACCACCCCTGGGCTAGAGTATGCCGCCATAACATCTTTGAGTTGTTTCGGCATTAGTGGCCAGGTTCCAGTGTCTCCTTCAAGGCCGGCAGCACATTGGCAGCACCTCTGTTATTGCTAATGCCCTTAGGCGACGGTAATCACTTTCCATCACAGTTGGGCTGTCAATCTGTCTGCTGTGCTTCAGCAATAAAAAAAAATTGTGTGTGTGTGCAGTTCACATGCAGTAGATGTGAAACTTCAGAGATATACTCACAGATTATTATTCTCTAACTTTTATTAATATAAATACAATTCCTTTAACCTACATCCGTCAACATATTAGAATTCAAAATAAATTTCTTAAGTATCACTTAAATTTTTTTACTGTTTTAGTCTAAACAATATCAGTTTTATTTTGATCCAAATTGGACCTATGTTTAATCATCGGTCTTATTGACTCTCCAATCTGTGCTGCACAATGTAAAACTCGTATCCCTTTCTCTCACAGGCTTAGTCTTTATTATATATATTTCGTTTATCTCTTTTTAGTGTGGTTTTTTCGTTTCATCGAGTTTCAAATAACAACGATTCTAAAGAAGTTTCACTTTAAAAGAATAAAAAAAGTTTGTTATTAATTTTATCTAAAGTTTCTCTCGATTATGTCTGTCTTTATTTTCCTGTACACCTATTATAAGCACACAGTGTGATGCTTTGCATAAATATTCCAAATCGGGCCGAATGGATAGGTTTGTGTAATGAAACAGCGTTGTAATCATCCTGGTCGAAGGACCAAAAATATGGCTCGGGCTTTATGTTAATAGTGGATTGTATTTAATAGAAGGAATACTTGAGATAATTTAGGAGGGAAAGTATAGGAGGAAGAGTACGCATATACCTGCATGTGAAGTGAAACAAAAGGAGCCAAGGAGCAGCTATCACCCATATCCATCATATAGGGGCATGCGTGCTTTGCCTTATAAATGATATCGTTATTCCTTCTATTGAATACAGTCCACTATTTTAATTAACCCAACGCCGCCGTATCAACTGGATACTACCTATTTATAGTAATTACAGTACAAAGTGTAGATATTTTTGACGCATTAAACTTAGGCTTTTAAATAAGTTTTCTTCATTGTCATAATTACTTGGGTCGAAACCAGACTATTTCAATGTTGCCCATACTACGAGGAAAACTTGCTTATGAATACCACAATGTACGCTCTGAAGTACCTATTGATTATTAGTTTTTATAATGTGATTGTAAAATTAACGTTTATAGCCGGAAACTTTTTAAACGACGTGTTATATTAGTTCTTGGCTGTTGCATAAGGTAAACAAAACATATGTCTCTCGAAGGTGTTATTTAATAAACATTTCGAAATGATTAAAGACATTACAGTCATACGATCATTAAATGTTAATTCGCATTAAATTAAGTGCTAACATCTTATTATTCAACTTACATAACTGTAAATAATGTCATGGCAATTACCTTAAAACTTTTATTATAGTAGTTATTAAAGATTCAAATATCAGTTTAATAATAGGAGAATACAAAGTATTTCTATAATCTTATGAAAAACTTCGTGTGCTTCGAAATATATGTTGAGTTAAGAGGTTACGACATGATGCGATTTCATAATCAAGGTTGTTGTTTATTCAATATTTCTTGTTAATCTCAGTTTTTAAACAGTTTCAACCAAATTGTAGGTCTTTGGCAGACGCCAAACGTACAACCCGAAAAATTCCAGTAAACCGTTAGGATTTTCTACACAAATATTCCAGTATTGTTTGAAAATTATGTCATATAATAATTGTTCAATTTTAATCATTTTTTAACTAAACTGCAACCCTGTTATGTTCTCTATAAAATATCTGCAACCTGAATTTGGTAGAATTATCGAAATCTTATCCGTGTAGGAACGGAGAAAGAACACAATTCCCTGCGGCCGGGCGGCCTGTTGTAAGAGGCGACTAAATAACCCACAGCCAGGTGGTAGGGCACTTGCCGTCTGGATGGCCACCACCCCTGGTCTAGAGTATGCCGCCATAACAGCCTTGAGTTGTGTTTTGGCATTAGTGGCCAGGTTCCAGTCTCTCTTAAGAGAGCAGCAGTGCATTTGTAACGCCTTTGGTGTTGCAAATGTCTATAGACGAGGGTAAACGCTTTCCATTAGGTGGGCAGTCTGTCTATCTGCTGAACTCATGCAATAACATTTTTTTTATCGGTTTTGGGTTAGTCGTGCTCCAAAAGACTCGGCTCTCAGCTACGCCAGTTTTAAAGCATTGAAAATATTTTAATTTAACAACATTAAGTTTTTTTTTGTATTTATTGTGTTCTGTGCTTTGATATGGGGCTGATAATGAAGGGTGAATATTCTTCTATTTCGGCAATGCGATTGTGACGTTCCTAGTGTTGCAAACGTCCATATGCGGTGTGTAATCTGTCTGTCGAGCTTAATCAATAAAAGAAATACCTTAGGGTTTCTTTAATTTCTTTTTAGTTAAGCACTATCACGACAGCAAAATTGTACCGTCTATAGCCGCCTTAACAACATAGAAGGCACGTGAACCAAGAAACTTTGTACAAGAAACTTGCAAATTAGTCTTTGGCTTCGCGTGCTCCACGCTATTTTAGTTAAGTAAGGAACTTTATGGCATAATTTATACTGACAGGCAGTACGACAATCCTTATTCGAAGTCACAATTTTATTGCGATGCTCCTTTTAAGCAACTATGAAATTGTAAAAGGACTCTTTTTGATGTTGTTTGTTTTATTTACAAGCTTTAAACGTAGAAAGCGTTATTTCAATGTTGTTGATGTCGTACATGACATTTGGAAAAAATTTCAATTCAAAATAAAGATTTTATTGCCGAAGAATGTCAACTTTAATTCATCCTAAATTGCTGATGTATGGCGTTACATGTGAATGAGCGCTACGTAAATTGATTACGGTACATTGCATACATACTATAATATGTATTCTATTCACGTTCGTTTTCCTACTTTTCCACTACTTTGCGCGGCGTTCGGCATCCCTTATTGTGAAATTATTAACACTCATATCCTTCACGGTGTTAAGTCAATTATATATGGGGCTTGGGCTTACGTCTTCTACCGTTATTGGGCAGAATTGGCGTCCCAGACATTTTTGTCCTCATATAACCAGTTGATTTGCGAAAATTACAGCCGTACCATCGGAGTTGATTCTTTTCTTTTTTTATCTGCTATGTTATGGATATAATATTTCCATCGCAGCACATTCATCTCCGTGACACGCCTCTTATGTCACGGAAATTAACATGCTGCGATTATTGCTCTTGTCGCTTAAGTATATGTGCTACGCTTCATTGCTATACACAACTTCCTAGAGTAGTGGAGTAAAACGAGAACAGATTTTTCCTATTTAAGATTTATGTTCATAATTAATTAACTCTGAGCGCGGCCATGCTACTTTTGTGAAAACGAATTAAGCAATCTTCAATACAAACAAACCCGTTATAGTACATTGTACCGAAATGTAACACTTAATTTCTTTTTCATTCCATTTGTTCAGTTATTAGATACTCTTGAGAGAAACAAATTGTAAATTTACACTGTACCATTCGTGTTAATTAAAAGTGGTACTTTGTACCCTGAATTAAAATTTAAAATTGAATGGCAGATGTCTAAATGATAGTATTCAAAGTTTGTAATAACAGAAAGCCCTTCAATTGAATGTTTAAACAATAAATATTGTACTCTAACACTTTCGGTTTCTTTATTGACCTGCTGGGGAATGAAATCAAGAGTGTGCATTGCAGTGATGGTTTTTTATTTTGTATGTAAGTATACATTGAATCTCACTTGACTACTCTTACTTCGATTCATGTAATTAACTTGTTTTCAATTAGTAAATTATGTTGGAGAATTTTGAAAGATTGAACAAAGATACGTATGAGATAGTTCTATCGCGTGTATACGACATGACTGCTGCACCGCCGCCACGCCGTCAAACTGTGTGGACTAGGTAATGGCGCAGCCACCGCGTCGCTGCCGCACTTTCTCTGTCAAGTAGGTTTCAGCATTGGGGCAGCGGTATGGGACGGCGGTCTACGTTTGCATATACATAGAAACTCACAGAATACGAGAGTAGTCGCAGCGTGGTGCCGACGCACTGGCGGCCTGTCGGCAGTGTCGGTTACAGGAGTGCTTAGGATTTCGTAATCTAATGGCAAAAACGGAACAACTATAGTTTCATTCTGCCTGTTCATTTCTCACAATCCTCTAGGAGGTTTCCACCTAGACAAGTGCCAATAGTGCTAAACGAACAGAATAGAAAATACTTAATACGCTTAGCGTAAGAAGATGTCATTCCCATACATTTTCTATTCTATTCGTTTAGCGCTAATGCCACCTGTCTAGGGGGGTATACGGTAGTATATCGTATCTAGCTTAATTAAAAAAAACCTTTCAGATTATACGTCTGCTCATCTCTTTGGGATGTTAAGTATGATGATTTTTTAAAATTTCTTTGAAGACTGCGATGCTTATCTATTCAGAGTATGAAAGCTACACAAACTTTTTCAAAAAAAACTTGCATATCTTATCAGTGATCTAAACCACATTACTGACGGATCGCCATTCTGAAACTATTTTGCCTCAGGCTGCTCAGTTGTGCAAGCATTGTTATAGATTTGATACAGTCAAACGTAAATAAAACTGATTAAAATCATAATTTAGTTTTTAAATAAAATCGTACCATTTCGCACTGTGAAATCGAAATTATTAAAATTTCTTCACTTCTATGTTTGTTTAAGTCTTGACTCCTATTTATAGTTTGTACTCCATGGACATTGATAAAATCAATGATATGTAGTCAAATAGTCTAATGCTAGCCGAGAGAAAAACGGTCTAGGAATGCAGAGATGTGCAAAATACTCTTTTAAAAATACAAAATACTTTTCAAAAAAACGTATTTGAATACAAAATGCAAAATAGATATTTTCAAAATACCTTTTAATAGTAGTAATTCCCGTAAAGGTGAGAAACTGTTTTGTAATTCGCTATGACTGATTTAATACGTCATATTGGACATATGTCTTACTCCGAATAGTGGGCAGCATACTTCGATCAGCGCTGGTTCTCCGCCGTGATGGAATAGTGGGAAGCTAGTTGGTTGATAGGCGTGCTGCTAAGTTTTTGGGACCCAAAACCATATGCCGAACTTCAAAGGAATCATACGACAATGGCCACGACATTGTGGGATCCCATTGTTGGCGAAGGCCCTGAAGGCTCGTGGAGGAGGCCGATGAGCCACCGCCTGCTATAGCCAGCGGAGAGGCTAGGCCACCTACCCGTCGCCCTGGCATTAAAGCGAAGGCCGTAATACCGAGGGGTTTTACGGGGTATTCCTCGCCGTGCTGTGGCAATAGCACTTGCGGGAGGTACTAGTGCCACCCCGACCTGGCGAATACACCGGCCACGATTTCCCCAGTTCACTGCACGGCTGACGGTCCTCAATCGAGTTTCCCCTCGTAAAAAATTAGGTCCTGAAGGCCCGTATTGTCACTGTACTGCAACAGCCATAGCGAGCGATGGTTATGGCTATCACAATGATAAGACCGTGTGTGTATTGTACTGTTAATTGTATCTTTTAACATAAAAAATGGTATATTCATTCATTCATTTTCCAAACTCAAATTCTACTTCAAATAAATATCATATTAGCCAATATTAAACGATTCAATATTCGATCTGATTTATTTTCGACATGACTTAACCAAATTTGACTGTCTGCTAAATATGATTGCTTGGAAAGTGATCTATGTAATCAGATAAACATGTTATAAGGGTCAAGTGGCAGCTATTTATAGTTTACAAAGCGTCATTTGTTTAAAGTAATTTGACGCTTGCGTAGGTGGCCGCAGGCTGCCTGCATATCTATTTAAATCTTAATCGGTATTTTAATTTCGGTTTCTAGATGTTGCGAGCATCAAATATACAAATGGTATTCAATATTTTAAGCTTTATGCCTTTGTTACACCTGAGTTATTGTTAATAACTGTGTCCAAATGCGACTTACAGCGTTAAAAATAATGTCGTTAATCAATAGCGACATTACTGTATATACATGAGTTCTCTGTCGATGTTTAACGTCATTAAACCCTCGGCTACATTTGCGTGAAACAGTCACTAACAGTAACATTATCCCAGATGTAGCTTTAGCATTATGGAAGTATTTTTCAAGACGCCTTATCCTAGATCCTAGAGTTAAAAATATTTTACAAATACTTAATTATTTAGTAAAAGTATTTGTTTTGGTGCGAATTTAAGGAGGCAGGTTTTATCATGCAGTTTTATTTCTTAAAATAATCTCTAATTTCTTACACTGATACTTTTTTAAGCCACATCTACATTTGTATTAGTTCAGTAGTTAGTTCATTGAGAAACGTGTAAGTTAAGTACTTATCATTGTTTGAACAGAGATTGTTTAGGTAAGTATAATGTAGATGTATGTTAAAAAGATGATAGGATTTTTGCACAAGTTTACTAATTACTTAACTAAAGCAAATATAAATAAGGCTTAAACTGGATCTGAGAGATAATCATAATTGTATGTGAATTTTTATTATGTAAAGTGTAAAAGTTCGCGCGGAGTACGGGCCAGAAGCTATAATTTGGTATTTCCGACTTGCAATAATGATAAAATTACAAGATAATCGAAAATCCCAAGTATTATAGAAAGTTCAGATTACGTTATATTGCGAGATACAATCATCGATTGAATGAGTGATTTTATGGCATATATCCGAACCAAATAATTGTAAATGTGTTTATGTAATTGTTAGTTTGTTTAAACCAGATTTTCCACTATTAATGATTACAAATAACTAAAAAAAATAAAATAAAATAAAACTTCATTTATTTATTTTAGAATTTCTTATATCTGTATCGAATTTCTATACTTCTTATATTTTTCGATATAGTCGCCTTTTAGGATAATATATTTGGAATATCTTTTTTCTAAGCTTAAAATTGCTTTCTTGAAAAACTCTTCACCCTGATCCTCTTCATCCACACTTAAAAATTCCTGTACTGCAGCGACTGCTGCTTCATTATTTTCGTTCAACTTTGAAAATAGATAGATCACTAGGGTCATGTTCGGGTGAATATGAAGGATGCTCAAGTATTTCGAAACCAGCATCTCGAATTGCAGCCATAGCAACGGCGGACCTGTGAACCGGAGCATTATTTTGATGGAACAAAAACGCTGTTTCTCACAAAATTCTGCATACAAAGAACCCGTAACATTAAGTATCTTCATCGTCGAGATATTCTAACATGACCATCACTTTAGTATCCCGGAAAAAAAGCCATGATCTTTCCGGCGGAATGATTCTCTCTTTAAATTTCTTAGGGGTTGACAACGATCTTTTCCAAGTCATAGACTAATTTTATTTTTGAATCGTATTGGTGAAACCACGTTTTATCTTTGATTTTAAATCTAGACAGAAAGCGATCAGGATCTTTTTGTAACAGTTGCAAAGAAACTCGAGAAATATTCAGCCTGGTTTGTTTTTGAGCATTGTTTAGAGTTCTGGGGACCCACCGCGCGGTTACTTTTGTGATCCTCAGGCGTTCGTGTAAAACGCTATGCGCACTAGCAGTCGGAATCTTTGTTTCTTTGACTATAAAACGTACTATGACACGATGATCACAATGTTTCGACTTTTTTGACCATTTGTTCGACACTCCCATCGTGTGGCAGCCCGAGCGAGGGTCAACTTTGGTAGATGTTTTTCGTTTAAATTCGGCGCACCAAGGTGCAACTGTAGAACACGGTGGAGCATTTGATCCTAAAATATCCTGTGATTCTTGATTAACTCGTTTCTTCGTAATTCTATTTTTTCCATTTTCGACAACACGCTACGACAGACTGCAAACAAAAAACTATCGTTTTAAAAAACGAAATTTATTCACATTTCTTATTTTAATCTGGTCAGTAATTCCAGCTTTAATATTACTCGTAGCCAGTATTATTTTTTTCGGTTCCAAAGAGTTTGCACCTCATTCTCACTTTATAATTAAAGCTTTACGTATTACATAATAAAGTATTAGGCGAGGCAATAGTCTAGTAAAAAAACAGTACTTATAAAAACCTCTGAATTCCTATATATAATATGACTGAGACTAACCGTGAAGAGGCTTAATTAATATTAAAACCAGAATTGTAGGACATTTGACGAATATAAATAAATAATATAGCTATTCTATATTATGTTACTATTATCTTTATAATGTTATTCAATAAGCTTTCTTTCATAACTTTCAACATAGTTCATTTTAAATATCGTTTAAATCCTCATTGAATACATATTAGCAATTAAATCAGTCGGTTAGGCGTGTTGCCCATTCATGTATAATTAAAACGGCTGCAACGAACAATTACTCTAGCAATCGACGCGGGTTCAATTTAAGATGAATGGACGCTTTCTAACAAGTGAGAGGATGGGCAATGCCGGATATGGGAACGTAGTTTTGTGTTAACTAATTGAAAAGGTTGTTCAATTGATTCTTTTGTCATTACCATAATCATGCCAGTGTTTTATTCGGATTGTCTATTGAATCAGGCATTTCCCTTTCTTTTTTTCTGTTGTTACCTGTATAAATTGTCTTACAACGTAAAGCATTTCTTTCTTTTGTTTCAAAATTTTCACCATTCTTAAAATACTTGTAGAAAAAATTGGCAGATGCCAACGCACGCATGCACACACAGTGTAGGCTTAAACAAGTGGAAGAATAGTTGAATAACTGCATCAAGGGTACGAGGAAAATGTGACAGATGTATGTGGCTGGACCACAAATATCGAAGGAACTGCAAGACGAGAAGAGTAAGAGGGAAGACGTGCCAGCTGCAAGAAAGCTCGCATCAATCGTAACATGTCTGGTGTGGCTACCTATCCTGCAAGTGTTTTATCTCCTTTATTCCCGCTCGCATTCCGCACATATATATTTTCTAGCTCAGAGAGCTTATATGCCAAATACAAGAAAGAATAAAGAACGAAAAGGTTATCTGTAATAAATTTATATTATCGCCAGTTTAGTATTATTATTCTCTTCAAAAATAGCTCTACTTTTCCAAAAATTATTTTTTTAGATCATATTATATTTTTCTGTGTATTAATTAGAATTCTTCTAACTCAAACAATATTTCATTACGACTACAAATGGCTTCAATTACGTTTAATTCGTGTTGCCTGTTGAGTTTTATTTAAAGAAGTTATATAGACTTGCCCTTGCATTCCTTTCGACAAAAACTCAAAATATCCCACCTCAGATTCGTTGTGCGCAACAAGTGTGCTGAGCCTACTATTAGTATGGTATGATACAGGATGTTAAAAGGTGTATTTATTTGTGTCTCATAATTTCTCTGTTGTATATGTATATACATGTATTCATTGTTCATGTGTATATCTAAGTATATTTAAAGTAATACGTTCACTCAAAAGTTCTCACTCACTCACACACTTGTAACATTTTCGAATTTCCATGAAATAAGGCGGTCCGGTGATCAGTCAAACGTTTTAACCTAATACAGACACCAGGCTCTTCCTAAGTCAATTTAATTTGTATAATTGCTTGTCGTAAATGTGTAAAATGTTACATCTGTTGAGATCAAATAAATAAATAATTTTGTCGTTAAATGGTTTTGGTACAATGATTTTTCATGATGATCTATTTTTGCATAGAGCATCTGTTACATCATGATCGACGAAATTCCGCCGATGTAGACGCAGCAAAATAAGGTAGACAATTAAAAAAAGTTTTGTCATATTACCATTCATTTGTATGTATTTTGACGATTTTATTAGTAGGTAAAAACAACGATAGCTTTTTAAAATCTATAGATATTTAAGATAATGAAACGAATCAGATAATTATTATAATATTTTCATTTTATGCAATAATGGACAAGAAGTATTTAATAGCAGGAAATATGTATTGTAAGTGAAAGTAGATTACATGAAATTTTGGGGATATTTACTTTAAAGATATTATGTAATTCTCTTCAGGGTGTCAGTTATAATTGTGAACGTAATATTCTTTAAAAGGTATGCAACTTTGTATCTTTGTTTTTTTAGTATTAACACAATGTATGTACAGTCGTATTATGAAAAGATTCGCCAGCTTTCAAATTGATTCATTTAAAGTTCCGCGAGCACATGCTACCCTTTTAAACTAAGGCACAGAAAAGACTGTTCCACAGAAAATTATGTTTGACCGTTTCTAAATAATGTTTAAAATTATTTGGGTCAAAGTTGTTTGATTTTCTATCTTGTCTAAGAAGATTGTTTAGAAATGTAAAACCTTTTTATTGGTTTTAATATTTATGCCAAGCGTAGTGATTATATCCTCTTTGTTTCTGATGATTAAAACTATTGTTAATCTCAGTATATGTAATTGTCAACATTGTAATTGTCTTTTTCGCGTTTCTATATTTTATAACTGTAACATTTATTAAAATGTTGGTAATACTGTTTCTTGTACTCGGGTAAGCAATAGTCGACTTTAAGGTGACGAACCTTTTCGTATCACGACTGTACATGACATGTTCTAGAATATTCTTCATAAATATGAACCAGACTAATACTAGAAAAACAATAGTTGAAAATATTTACATTGTTCATTTCAAAATCAACTGGTTTTCATTCATCCATTTATTTATATGTTTATGGGTATTTGTTGCCGCGTCTTCTTATGATATACAGAAGTATTCCTAATCTGAATTCAGTTTGAATAACAACTTTGAAATTATAACCGAGAATGTCGAAAACTATGCGTGAAATGTATTTATTAGAGTCTAAGGTCCATTCAAAATAATAATGTTAATTTTAATTACCTTTAATCACTTCCAGTAAATTGAGTTTAAAAACAGGTGTTTTCGTTTTCTGGTATTTGATCAAGATCCGTAACAGGGCCACCCGGCGACTGCTACCATAAAATTTTATTCAATTAATACTGTGATGATATAACAATAAAACAGAGTTTATCTGTATGCCCATCTTGACTAATTTCGATTAATATCTATTTTAGAGGTTTACCGTTAATTTTATGTTAGTTATAACGTAAGTATATGGGATGCCTTAGATCTTGGATATATTTCGTAAATCTTCGAAATCGATTCTGATCGTCAATAATATTTCATTCGCTATTATTTAAATACGACCTGAGAAGTATCGAAAAATTTAAACAGTATGGAAACAATGTGAATATAAAAAGATTAGGCGTGATTTATACGAAGAGGAGGCATCGTCTCCCCTCCACTCTCATCTCTACCTGAGCTGCCTCGATAGCCGGAGAGGCTCACCTCTCCGGCTAACAAACGGCGGAGCCAGTCCGTAAAGTGACCGGCAATCATCCGTTAGTGCTGGAGGTGAATGCGCAAGCGAGCCCACAGCCTGGACGTGGGACCGAATGAGGATCGGTCAAGAGTTTTATTAGTAGTAGGTCGGTATCCTCAACTGTGTGTGGGATAGCTTTCCTCTGGTGATGCTAGTGCCACCCCGACGGGGCGAAATCTGCACGCCTGTTTGTCCTCAAGCGCATTTCCGTTGGTAATAAAAGGCGTGATTTATTATTTTAATCATAATTAAATTATACTTGTTATATAGTGCTAATTGTAGGAACTGTCAGTCGTGTTTATGACGTTCGGAACTTGACATAAATAATATAGTTTTTAGTGTTACAAAATGCGATTGTACCCTCAGGGTAGGGTACACCTAAAATGAAGTAGTCGAAATCGCGAAGACTGCCCTACTAAAAAAAACGAGTGAAACCTTTCACGATAGTAAGAATCGATTTGCTCATTGATCGTAGCCAATTGGATGCGATTTATTGACATATCGATTTTGTCTCTTTACTCGGACGGGACAATATCTCATACTTCACAAAAAAAACTTCGTTTAAAAAAACCGACTTCAAAAACTAAAAGGTATAAAATAACTTAATAAAGATTTTTGACTACGAATTTATTTAGTTTATTAAGAGACAAAACAATATAAAATTTTCTATATCTTGGAGTCGATACCAAGTAAACCATAAAAATTACAATATTTTGCAACATTTTGTTCTTATAACAGTGTATATGGTAATTTTTATGGTTTGCTCGGCACCGACTTCAAGACGTAGAAAATCTTATATTATTTTGTCTTTTAATAAACCAAATAAATTCTTAGTCAAAAATCTTTATTAAATTATTTTATACTTTTTAGTTTTTGAAGTCGGTTTATTCAAACGATTTTTTTTTTATTTGTTACTTTTTAGTGTCTAGCTATGGGTAGGTCTACGAAAGGTGCCGCGCGCCTTAAAAAATATAAGTCCCAAGAAATGGGAACGGAGAATTTTCATAAAAGAATGTTCGTAAAATGAAAACTTCTGGACCAAACTATGTTAAATTTTTAAGGGACCAAATGGCAACTATTCCGCATAAAACTAAAGAAGAATCACGTAAATCGGATCATAAATCTCAGCATAATCGGTGTAGATACATAAAAAAAATACCAATCAAGTTGAGAACCTCCCCTTTTTGAAGTCGGTTAAAAAGTGTTGAAATTTCACTTATCCACAGGCCAAGGTCAGCTCTAAATACGTAACATAAATATATCGATATAAAAGCTTAAAGTTATTCCAGGCTGTATAAACCTCGACTAGTCGTGATATCCTTTAGATGCGTGATAATTACAGCATTGTCAAGTCGGGGCGTAATCCACGTCGATTCCATTGGACACGGCGCGGGCGCTGGTTCAAGGGTATTCAAATGCAGGGACGATGATAAAAAGTTATGAATCAAATTTGAAACTAGTTTTTATTAAGCTTCTTTTGGTTATTTTTATAGTTTTTTTAAACGAGTATTTTGCTTTTATTGGCGATTAAAGTAACTAAAATAGCAATCAGATGTGTATAAAATCAAAGGAATTCGATTGCAAAAGATTTGGGAATCGATAGAGGGACGACTTGATTGGTATTTAAAGTTTGATTTTACGTCTTTGATATATCTCTCTCTTATCATAAATCATGGAGTAGCGTGAGAAAATAAGATTGCTCTCGTGTGGTCAAATTTTTGTCAAAGTTAATTAATTTATTATATAAAGAAAGTTCATACATATATACATAACTTCACGCCAGTTCCTTTGCGGGGTAGGCATGAACAACAGAAAGTTCAAATTGATGATAACTGGTGACGCCGAGTTATACTACACATTGTAAGCTATAATTAAATTTAATCGAAATTTGATTTTTTTTTAAATATTGCATTGAAATAAGCTTCTGTTAAAAGAGGCAAATTAATAAGAACTGAGAATCTGTATTAAGTTTGAAAAAGCAGAAAAATAAAATTACATTTAATGAAAGTTATTTGTATTTTAATTACATTTCATTGAACATCCGTAAAAACTTATAATAAATTGAACTACATAGTATTTTCTCAAATTTTCGCGTCTAGTGCACATAATAAAACTACGTTTTATCGGTTTTAAGCGTGATATTTTATTTGATTTTTATTATTCCGACGATTCGGCCACTTTTCAGTAGTCGTGATCACGGAACTCAATAGAGTCAAGTGTCAATTGAGTAGTATTATTAAAGTTTTATTTAGCCTACCGCTAACTTGTTCATTTTAATTATATAGTTTTAATTTTGTTTATGGTTATTATTTACTCTGGGAGACTAATTTAATTTACCACCGCTTCGCAACATGTTATGGCTTGAAGAGGATAAGCGGCGCGAGAACCTCTTCTGCAACATGCCAAGCTGTGTCTATCTATGACCATTTCTTGATATGTTCGGTGTATTCTAGAATAATGCCGCAGCGGCAGACACCGAGCGAATCAGGAAACGTTCATAGAAATATAGGTACTCGGTGAGCTTTCAGTACCGAGTATACCGATTCCACTCCGCTGCTGCATCAACAAATTAGAAATTGACCTAATTTCCGTGAATGTATTGCTTGTTTCCAGTTGACACTTCATTCAAATAAACGTCGAACTAACAACACCTTTCTATTGTTTTAGTAGTAATTAGTTCATTATGTGGTTTGATTAAATTTCTCTTTCTTTAGACAGAGAATATGTTATGTCACGTTTAGTACCTTTCTCTAATCGCCAACTTATAGCTGTATAATTGTTCTGCTAAATGATTTCTTCTAACAGCTATAGTACCTACTAAACCGCGGTGTGTTGTATCTTGGTTCATAATAAAGGTTTGCGGTTAGGCATTGTTGTTACCACACTATACAATAGATTGGCGAGCTTTTAAAAAGGTATAAAATTAAAATAACCATTTTTTTGGAGTTTATTGCTTAAGAATCGATTTTACTATAAGGCTTTATTTTTTAAGTATTATATTATATATTTTTTATTTATGTGTATTTTCTTTCTTTTAAACCACTCATGTAAGAGCGAACAAACAAACAAAATAGTCAAATCGGTTAAGCCGTTTCTGTTAATTAAAGTAATATAAGTGTTAATATATGTCATGTTAATGTTGAACTCTGCCATATTAAGCTTGCTTATCAAGATGAGTTTTAGCAAAATTACTAGGTATTATATTTCTGTCAGACGCTCTAATATTACTTATATGATTTTTATTTCGAATTAATATGTTTGTGAATGTATTTTATGTTTAAACATACTAGTGGTATCGACAGACGTTCTTCTGCCTTAAAAATATAAAAATCCAGATTCCAGCGCCACCTACCGGGCCTAATTATGAATCTAAACCACCCCGGGACCCACTGAAACACACAAAAAAATCATCTAAATCGTAGAACCCGATTCCAGCGCCAAGTATCTTGTTTAGGCTGACGGGTTACGTTATTGAAATCAGGGATATACGCTATAGTAATCAGGGATAATGTAGCATTCGAATGGTAAAATAATTATTGAAATCGGTCCAGTAGTTTTTGAGTTTATTCCTTACAAAAATACAAATCTTTCCTCTTTACAATAATAGTATAGATGTGTGTTTTCTGTTGGCTAAAGTTTTTTTAGTTAGTTTTTTCTTTTTTTGTAACCGTCCTTATTCGGTCGCTGTAGCCGCGCATGTGCACACGGTTTTTTAATGTCGGACTAAACTTCAGTCGTGCGTCGGAGTGGACAGACACATTTTTTTTGCAAATAAATGGCAAAAAGTTTTCAATATCTAATACTGATATTAGAACGGTTAATAAAATTGAATCAATTCGGTTGAAATGCACAAAACTAAACGGACATGATGAACGATTCAAGTTTATGTTACTATTGATCACTTTGGTTGATTCATCAAAATTTAGACAGAATTGAAGCGATGTAATACCGGCTTAAGTATACGTAGAATCTGTGTAGGCAAGCCCGTCTTGACTCAATAACCCGTTACTGGGACGCCTGCTATAAATCTCTTCGAAATGGTACAATATACCTAGTGTTATATAATGTCTGAAGTGACAATTGTACAATGTATAATTAATAAAATAAGGCCGAATATTCACGATGTTATTAAAAAAGATTTGATAGTTTACTTATACCTTTCTCTCTCTGTCTCTCTCTCTCTCTCTCTCTCTCTCTCTCTCTCTCTCTCTCTCTCTTTCTTCTCTTAAGGTAAAACCCGAATTGGATTCGTTAGAAAATCAAAGTAATATTTTCTTAAGTTTTCGCGACTTGTATACATAATAAAACTACGTTTTTACGGTTTTAAGCGCAGTAATTTATTTGATTTTGGTTATTCCGACGTTTTGGCCACTTTTCAGTGGCCGTGATCACGGCAGACAAAGATGTCAAGTGTCAACGAGTATTGTTAAAGTTTTATTTAGCCTATCGCCAACTTGTTCATTTTAATTATTTTGTTTATGGTTATTATTTACTCTATGGGAGAAAAATTTAATTTAACACCGCTTCGCAACCTGTTATGGTTTGAAGAGAAGAAGCGGCGCAAGAAACTCTTCAGCAAACATGCCTAGTCTAATAATTTTATATAATATTAAAATGGGTGGAAGGAAAAATAAAAGAAATTATCAGTCAAGTTGGTTTGTGTTCCGGTGCACGCAGAACTAAAGAACCAAAGTAACCGAAATAGCTCGTAAAATTAGTCAGTTGAAGTGGTAATGGGGCCGGTCATGTCTGTCGCAGGATTGATGGCCGATGGAGCAGTCCCGTAGGTGCTGAATGAGGACAGTGTTATAGAACCGGGATATGTGGCATAAACTTGGGGAGTCCTTCGCCGAACAGTGCGGACTGCGATTGGCTGACGTCGACTTATACTTTTATTTTCCAAACTGAGCGACTGTGTGTAGCCTTTCTTTACACTTGATTAAGATTGATGATCTTGTACAAACAAAAGAATGGAAACAGACAGAAATCATAATTATTTGTCTTGTAGTCATCAGTAAATCTTCATTTGAAGAAATTTCGTTCATTATATCTAAATTAAAATTTAATTTAAAGTGCAATCAAATGGGGAAAGTTAAGATAACGCGTTCCTAGAGTCTGCTCAAAATTTCACACGGTATTATTGTGATAAATGGACTTCCTCAATCCAATTTGTTGTTTGTATATGTGTAATAGCGTCTGTGAATGAATTATTATGATAAAAACTTTTTTGCGTTGCATGCTTTTATCCAGATTTACTTTCATTACCTGTTTGGATAATATATTTTGGGTATAGGTATGGAATCTATGCATATCACAGCAACTTTTACTGTGACTTTTAGCTGTATAAGATGTATGTATACTATTCATTATATATATAAAGAAAATACTTAAATATCATTAAATTAAATTAAACTACATTGTACATACGCGTGATTAGATATTTATTTATGTATCAATCTTTCAAAGTAAGTTTTGCGGTCAGTAGCTGCGGAAATGTCTTTCTAAAGTATGGTGAGATCTTTTACATCTGAATTATCTTTTTTTATTTCACTTTATCCCATTATTTGGGGTCGGCATAATATCTTTTCTTTCTATACTTCTCTAATCTGACATAAGTTCTATGTCCCACTAGAAATCATCATATTATACTTCACGAAACCCATCCGTTATTTTTTCTTCTACTCTTGAATTGTGGGGTGGAAAATTTGTCTTAAATATATGGGATATTTTCGTTTACAATTTTTTAGGGTTCCTTAGACAAACCATATATGTTAAGGAAGAAGTTTGTAGCTATTACATGCAATCCGTTATTACGCGTAGAACGACACATCTTTTTTTAACGGTTTAACTACGGTAATCAAAATGGGGTAATTCAGTTTCTGATCTTATCATCGCTCTGGAATGTTACAAAAATACACACATCATATACACACACCCAGGATAAAAAAGCTAATTGAAGGTCCTATTACTTGAACACGGTATAATTGTTGTAATATTCAGCTATCAAACACACACACGCACACGCGCACACACACGCACACACACACACACACACACACACACACACACACACACACACACACACACACACACACACACACACACACACACACACACACACACCCACATACACCCACATACCCACACACACAAATTTAATTAAGCTTATAAATATTATAAACGCGAAAGTTTGTAAGAATGTATGTATGGATGTATAGATGTATGGATGTATGTTTGTTACACTTTCACGCAAAAACTGCTGAATGGATTTTGATGACACTTTACAGTAATATAGCTTACACATCAGAATAACACATAGGCTATAATTTATAAAGATATAGTGTGAATTAACCAAAATATAACGATTTTCCATCACCACGCGGGTGAAGCCGCGGGTGTAGCTAGTTAAGCTTTTAAATAACTGAAATGAAATATTTATTCTTGCCTAAATGTAGTTGGATACAGGTGTTATTCTTAAAAGTATATTGTTCAATACAGGATAATTTTTTTGTACTTCTTTATTTTGGTGTGCAATAAAGTGTTATCTATCTATCTGAATTTCTCGAAAGACAACAAGAAGCCACAATAAATGCCATAGTAATATTACAATAAAAAAACATGTTTGTTTAGTGAATGGTCAGAATTAAACAAGTCATTCATCATCTGGCAGAGTTCTGTTTACTTTTACTTGTTACGGTAGCCGTATAAGGTCGACTTTAACGGTCAAGTCATGCGAAATCTCAACAACTTTCATATATTCCTTTTGAGTTTGATTTTGGGCTAGATTATTTCTAGTCAAAGATTATACGTTATTTACCTTCGCTTAGAATTTTAAATACATTTAGGTAGGTGATACATGTTGCAATAAATTCTAAAATTATTTACATACAAAAGAGAGGGCGCTAAACCACTATATTTATTAGGGGCTATCCAAAATTATGTTACACGGATTTATTGATTTTTTTATCACTCCCCCTTGCGTGACACAAGTCTCTAGTGTGACGTCACATATTTGGTTAATTTTACATCAAGAAATTATTAAATTAAAACAGCAGTTCTGTAATTAGTTTTTATTTCCATTTAAATTATTTTAAATAATTTAAGCACTATGATCATATGCTCATACATAGATGGTGATTTAAAGCTTAAATATATTAGATTCTGAAATGTGACGTCATGAAATTTAGGACCTCTCCCACTCTAGTCACACCCGAACCCCCCCTCCTAAAGTGTGACGTAATTTATGGAAGTTATATAATTAAAGGATGGCCCCTTATCTTACCTTAAATAGTGCTGGATTGTAGGCTTCTTCAAGTTAGCGCCACATATACTTGTCGTTCGCTGTTCTCATCCAGCTCCCAGCAGCCACCTTGCGCAGATCGTTGATCCACCGGGCTGGAGCTCGTCTTACATTACGTTTACCCAGACCCGGTCTCCATTCCAGGACTCGTCTGTTCCATAGGCTATCGGTCCTGTGACAAATATGACCAGCCCACAACCACTTCTTCTTGCTAAATTTGCTAGCTGTATCAGTAACCTTGGTTCTTTTTCGAATCAACATAGTTCTTCCAGTGTAGTCCTGAACTTTACCATATAATAAATCGTATAAATTAATAAACACAACATGTATTAAACAGTAGTATACCTTGCTTTTCCTTGCAAGATACAATTTAGAACACAATTTTAGTTAAATCGTGTCTTTACATGATAAATATACAACATTTTCTACTGTGATATCTAATTTTAGATGTGGCTTACATTGTCTAAGGCATTTAAACATCATTGAATAATGTATAGAATAGATAGATAGTAAACTAGATAGAACAGTAAATAATACAGTAGTAATAAAAACATACAATAAAAACTAACTTAGCCTAAGACAGAGGAGGTGGGGGGAGATTTAAAAACAAAACAACTCGTCGATTTTGTTACCGTTCGACATCATTGTCTACTTGCACATAAAAATGACTAAATATTGACGTAATCAAGACGTAATCGATGCGGGTATAGTAGGACGGTTGTAGGCTAATAGTATAAATTTAGTTTGTCAAACAAATTGTCTATGACCACATTATATGGAATTATCTATGGACCACTGGTAGTAGTAGCCCGCGGTGTTCGTGTCTCGTCGATTTGTCTGCTAAATCCGCAAATTGGTGTGAAACGGTTAGAAAATTACCACTTTCCATTCTGTGCACCAACTCAGCCCTTGGTGGTGAAAACTGAATTAGGTTTAGGAGAGAAAGTATGGGTTTAATCACTAGGTCCGGGTATTTCTTTTGATGCAATGAAATTGATAAATATTAAAAAAGTATATTTTATTTATTTATTTGAGAAACATGCAATACTGCTTTTTGACGTTTACTGAAAACATTTTTTATGTACCAAATCTATCAACCATAAGTTTGCTGCGTCACATTTCATCCATTAATTTATTGATGTATAATTTTACACAGTTAAAGACTATGGTCAATGCATGAACGTGATAGTAAGTAAATGCAGATAATAGACATTGGTGTTTTTTGTTTGGTGGCGTTTTTTTATCATCTATATCATCCAATCTCATAAACGTATCTATAATATTTAATAATGATTAGAATATTAATGTGTACATCACCTAAACGATAAGGTTTCTATATATATAGTCTAAGTTAAATTAGGAACAATGAAGAATTTAATGTACTGCAAGAGTACAACAACTTGTCGTCTTATTTCGTTCTACCCTCTCGGGCGATTGAGCCCTGGGCCCTCGCCAGTGGTGCGTCACCCTATCCAACTGCGTAACCATTGTCACCACCACCATTGTGCGAACCACTCAACTTAATCAACCCCCACAAGTTTTAATGTTTTGTTTTTATTTGGGAATGTTTGAAATTTGGGAAACCAAAGAAAACTATGGGGGCAACGTTACGAAGGTAGTGAAAATGAATAGAGGTTGGAAAAACATAGAAATCAAAATGCAGATCATGAAGATCGGACGAGTGTATCAAATTTCAATATCATTCTGATGATCCTGGTCAAAATATTAGGACAAAGTTATGAACTTGTTATTTTATCATCGGCCTGTACTACGTGTGCAAAATGTCAACATTATAAGATGTCTGGAAGTGGATGAATAATGAATAGACTAGAAGATTCCTATATGTGTATTACACACCGGTGAAGCAGGTGAAGCCGTGGTAGCTCATCTTTAGCGCACGCGTCCCAATCTCAAAGGGCGTGGGGTCGAATCTTGATCAGAAAGTATGCATTTAGGCAGTTTTCTTACCTAATGTGCATGTTATTATGACTACTACGTGTTACTGGCGAAGGAAAACATCGCGATGAAACCTGGACCTCGAGATAACCGATGTGTCAAACCCTCCATTACGTCCTGTACAAGCGTAGTAGGTATCCGTTCTGATATGAAATTGGAGGTCCGAACCCAACAGTGGGACGTTTATGGGCTACTGTTATTATTATTCTTAAAGGAATGTTAAGGAAACAAATAATAAAAATCATGTTTTGTGAGTTAATTCCACTCATTATCTTGACAAAACTTTACTGAATAACTAAGTACGGTTGATGCATGAGTCTGTAAATAACGTCTTAACAAGTTATTTATGTGGTTCGTTCAGAAATAAGTTATTATTATATTTCCTAAACTATAAATTGATATTACAACATAATTTATAAAAATGTCTTAATTGATCTTATAGTTAAGCAACATCAAATAATTGCAATAGATTGCTTGTGTAACTAATTTTGCCCAACTAATCCGTAAAAGGTGATTTCTAAAGTAAACTGTAAGCTTGTGGCAAACATTTCATATGCAATTTATGGCACAGATAATGTATGCAATCAAACAGAATAAAGCAATACATGTTTTTTACTACACGACATTTATTGATGGCGATAGGAAAATAGTAATTTAAATGCAAGAGTTATTGGATATGGTAATTACAATTAAAAGAGAGCTTTGTGGATTCTAACCTTAATTTTTTCAAATGGATCAAACTAAATCATAATTTACTGTAATATAATTTAACATGTCTATATTTCATATTCAAAGTCACTCAACGGGCTATGGAGCGAGCTCTGTTAGGTTTTTCTCTTATGGATAGAATCAGAACTGAGGATATCCGTAAGAGAACGAAGGTAACCGATATAGCTATTAAAATGAGCAAATTTTATAAAATAAAATAAATAATAAAATAAACAAAATAAAACCGGCAGTGGGCCGGTCACGTCTGTGACAGGACTGACGGCCGACGGGGCAAACGTGTCCTGCAGTGGAGACCACGTTTCGGCAAACGTAGCATAGGACGCCCTTCAGCCCGGTAGACTGACGACCTGCACCAGGTCACCGGCAGGGGCTGGGTGAGGAAGACGGGAGACTGGGATATGTGGCGCAAACTTGGGGAGACCTACGTCCAGCAGTGGGTAGGGACTGGCTGAAGAAGAATAAATATTTAAAATATTCTATAATGTTTGAGTTTGTTTGTTAGCTCAGGCGAAATAAAAATATAGACCAAGCCTACATGAACTAAAGCGTCAAATGAAGCGAAGCAATTTTTTAAAACTTCTGTGCGTAGACTTATGTAATATACACGGGGTTTGCGTCTGTGTGGTTAACTGTAATGTATTCATTAGAAAACATTCCGCCTTCTCCTTTCCTTTTACACCGCCAACATCTCCACCGCACCACCATTCCGTACTGAGTCGATTTAATACGGAGGTCTCTTAATTCTATTCTAGGATCGGCATCCTTTAGACGGCTTCACTTTGAGAGTCCGAGACTCTGTCTTTCTATTAATGGTCTAAGCATATTGGTTTAATCTATATCGTGATTTTCATGACGATACAGATTGAACGACTTCAAAAAGTAACCTTTTATGATTTAATATTTAAATTCTTGTAATCTCTGGGCATATTTTAACTAAATAGAATGTTGTAATGCTTCTTTCCATATACATGGAGATTTCCTGTGTTTAAGAAGGCTTTAGATTTTCAATAGGTATATTGTCAAGCAAAACAATAGGCAGTGTTATCGCTTAAAGCAATATCTTGCTGTAAATGCCAATTCAGAATTTCTTATTAAAGTACCGTCTTGATATTCTAGAACACCTATTACGCTTCTTTGTCCGCGTTGACGCCGTACTGCTCTTGATGTTAATTCTCTCATGTCTAGATTATATATATAAATTGATAAATCATTATATTGTACTGACTTTTCTAATTCAATTTTATCTCTGAAATATTGATATTACATCATTGCTATTAATGCCAATTTTTTCTTTAATGCAACGTACTTTTCTTAATATAAAATATATTATTTTATGTAATGTTTATCTATATGTAATTACTATATTTATCATGTTTCTATCCTTAAATTTTGTTGTACATATTTAGTTAGAGTAAGTTTGAACGTTTTTTTATGGGTTCTTAAAAGGAGCATTCAAAAACTCAATATAAATAATATCGCTTGTAATTGATAAAATAATTAAATAAGTAAAATTAATCTATGTATGTTATATCATGTACGTATATATTTATTTATTTCTTTAATACTCTCTGTGCCCGCGACTACGTATTTGTTATTTATTGTATGAGTGCAGCAGACAGGCAGGTCCATCTGATGGAAAGCGGTTACCATCGCCTGAAGACATTTGCAACACCAACACAAATGCGCTGCTGCTCTCTTAAAGGAAACTGGAACCTGGCCGCTAATCCCGGAACACAACTCAAGGTTGTTATGGCAGCATACTCTAGACCAGGAGTGGTAGTCATCCAAACGGACAAATACCCTACCACCTAGCTGTGGGTTGTTTTGTCGCCTATTATGACAAGCCGCCTAGCCGCAGGAAATTGTATTTTTTCTCCGTTCCTGCACGAATAAGATTGTTGCGATTATATATTAAATTATTATTTCTCTTTAATTCCAGGATTGGCCAAGCAAGAACATCCGTGAACCGGGGAAGGCGGAAACAAAACCCAAACAAAATGTGACCACCGAAATAAACACCAAAACAAGCACGCAACAAATTCATGAATCTTTTAAGATTACATGATTCACGCAATACACACTATTTATTTGTACTTATAACTTTAAACGAATCTAGTCGCCATAGCACTATTTAAAGAGGAAGCAATTTAGACTATAATATTAAGAATACAAAGTTGATAATCCAGGAAGTGAAGTACAAAACACGAACAGTACAAACGACTCGTGGGAACGCTAATATTGATTTAATCGTAAATTGATTTAATTAGGAGTTCCCAAGAGAATAACGAGATGTCCACAAGTGAGTATAATCTTGATATCTTCTATTATTTTTTCAATCCAATAAATTAATTTGTATTTTAATAAGTGTCTGTTAATGATAATATTTGTGTTAGTGATTGGCCAAATGTGTCTTGTTTATAGAGTTAAAAATAATATAAATATACGTACGTTACATACGTATACGTTATTTGTCAATGTTTAGTATCATTAGCAATTAATAACACGACAAGTGTCAACACAAACTCTAGGCTATATCATAAAACTACCAGTACGTCTATCTAGACATGTTTTAATTTCACTAAATGATTCTACAAAAGCGGCGGCTTCGGGACTCGTTTTGGGTCGATGAGCCGCAACAGTTAGTTTTATTAAAAACCCTGAAACGAATCTTTATATATAAAATGTTTCTGTTTGTGTGTATGTCACGGAACTCCTTCTAAACGATTGGACCGATTTTGATGATTTTTGTGTGTTAGAGGGGGTTTCCCTGGATGGTTCAGGTTCACAATTGCGCCCGGTAGATGGTGTTTGAAATCACGTTATAGATTTTATTTTTTCGGGGCAAGACAACAATTGCTGGGCCCAAAAGTTGAGTATAACATGTTATTGTAAACCTTTTCCAATGGTATTCTTGTTATTATATTCCAGGCTTCGAACACTCCGCGATGAAAAGCAGCTTCTCGCTGTCGTCGCTGCGAAGTGCGCCCGCGCCGGCGGGAGGCCGCTGTGATCAGCTGGAGCGGCCTTACCACAGTCTTACCAAAAAGAGGTCAGTAACAACCGCAGTACGGACGTGCGCCCTTATTATAATGAATTGTAACATTATTTACACGTACAGTACTCATTATTTGAACTTTAAGGGCGGATCGTGTTGATTGAAATAAAATCGAAACACAACGTCGTACAAAGTTTAATGTGACAACGTTTCATACGAGGCTCATAGCAACCACGTTCACGACCGCGATTTTTCCGTTCCACTTGCTTGCGGGCGTTACAATCATAAACTCCGGTGGATCAGATTATGCACCGTTGATATCATTAACGACGAAATACACATGTCATTGGTTGGTTGATTTGAAAATAGCATCTTTTTCAATGTCAATCGATAGAGAGAATTAATGCTCTATAGTCAATACCATGCTCACTTCGACACACCTCTTGACATGGGTCGTTGTGAGCGCTATGTGATCGAAAATAATGATGTCATTAGTGACGTTTTCTCCACGATCATAACGATCGTGGTCGCTATGTGGAACGGCTGACGGAGCATTGTGGGCGATGTGAGCTACTAGAGGAACGCGCACAAAGAAAAGGGTTATAAGGAACTTTCATAAATTCCACGGACACAAGTATGGAACGCGGGACGGTTTCTACGATTCGAGTTCACTTCTCGAAAATCGTCGAAGAAGTGTGTCATCCCCTGTACTACCGGTTACTCGATTTCCGATATCCGTTCGCTCGAAATATAAGCCTTGAAACTGAATTCCGGTTATTGACTACTTCCGTCATGTGGTTCTATTCACACAACTACCTCGTTTGTGATTTATGACACTTCTTTGCTTTGCCAGATGGTATTTGCCCGTCTGGATGCCTACCACCCCTGGTCTAGAGCATGCCGCCATAACAACCTTGAGTTGTGTTCCGGCATTAGTGGCCAGGTTCCAGTCTGCCTTTACAGAGCGGCAGCACATTGGTAGCACCTTTGGTGGTACAAATATCCATAGGCGATGATAACCGCTTTCCATCAGGTGCGCCGTCAGCCTGCTTCTAAAAGAACAGTCGTTAACATAACATCTTAAGGTCACTATCCACGTAAGCCGCCTATGTCATACACACGCCTGTGTGTAGCTTGTATCTTGCGTAGGAAACGTCGAAACTGTGTCCACACATGTCATCCGTATAACTACGTATGACGATACGCAAATGCGACAATGGCGTACAGTGGACACAGTTTCATCCGTTTTTGTGTAAGATGCGTGCAAGCTACACACAAGCGTAGACTGACGATTTGGTGCGCATGACGTTCGGCTTACGTGGATAGTAGGGCTTGTTTTTAAAATCACGATAGAAATAGTTTTATGTACTGTTTAATTGTTTTTAGAATTCTTAATTAAGCGCTATTTAACTCCTTTCATATGAACAAATTTATGACGTCTTATGCTTGTACGTCTTAGGTACTTAGCTTTAATAATAAAACTACGTTTTAACGGTTTTAAGCGCGGTAATTTTATTTGATTTTGGTTTTTCCGACGTTTCGGCCACTTTTCAGTGGCCGTAATCACGGAAGACAAAGATGTCAAGTGTCAACGAGTATTGTTAAAGTTTTATTTAGCCTACCGCCAACTTATTAATTTTAATTATTTAATTTTTAATTTTGTTTATGGTTATTATTTAATCTATGGGAGCCTAATCTAATTTACTACCGCTTCGCAACATGTTATGGCTTGAAGAGAAGAAGCGGCGCAAGAAACTCTTCAGCAAACATGCCTAGCTCTAATAATTTTATATAATATTAAAATGGGTGGAAGGAAAAATAAAAGTAATTATCAGTCAAGTTGGTTTGTGTTCCGTTGTACGCAGAAAGAGCTCACAGTGTCTTGAGGTCTGGCAGCTGGTTTTTGCTGGGTTTGGGTCTTAATAGTTTTGATAATTGGATCCCAAACAGGTGGTACTTGCCAACCATCTTCTCTATTGAAATTTGGGTGTTTTTTGATTTCAATAGCCTCACGCATCATTCTAGGTATGAAACGATTCTCTTTCGCGAGGATTTGTGGGTTATCGAATCTGATGTAGTGGTTGGGTTTATCCAGCGTGTGTTCACTGATCGCAGACTTCGTAGACCTTGTGTGTTTCATGTCAGCAATGTGTTCTTTTACTCGTGTTTTTATGCTCCTCTTTGTTTGCCCAATGTATGACAATCCACACTCACAATCAAGCTTGTAAACCCCTGCATCCTGGAGTGGGATATTGCATTTCACAGGTCTCAGAAATTGGGTAATCTTTTTCTGCGGCTTGAAATATGTTTTGATTGAAGTTCGCCTGAGGATGTGACCAATTCTGTCTGTGACCCCCTTGATGTAGGGTAGGGTAGCAGGGCACCGCTCAACTGAAGGTGGTTTGGGGCCTTTGTGACGTTGGTGTGGAGTCTTCAGCTGATTGCGTTGTAGAACTCGCTTGACATGCTGAAGCTCTCCAGCTATGTGGTTCTCGTCACAAATTTTTCGTGCTCTCTGAAACAAAGATTTGCCCACGGTAGCTAACTGACTAGGATGGTGGTGAGACGAACCATTAAGGTATTTATCTGTATGGGTAGGTTTCCTATACACCGTATGACCAAGAGTATTGTCAGGGTTCCTTAGGATGAGCACATCCAGAAAAGCTAATTTATTATTTGCCTCTAGTTCCATAGTAAATTTAATATTACTGCTAATGGAATTGAGATGATCTAGAAATGCAGAGACTTTATCGTTTGGGAGGACGGCAAAAGTATCGTCTACGTACCTTTTATACATCTTCGGCTTAGCCGGAGCGGTATCCAGTGCCTTCTGCTCGAAGTCTTCCATAAAAATGTCAGCTACGACAGGAGACACCGGTGAGCCCATGGCTACACCGTTGATTTGGTCGTAGAAGCCGTAGTCCCACACGAAATAGCCAGATGTGAGGCAATGTTTTAGTAGATCTGCATATTCCTCAGGCATGTTATTATCTATTAGCTTCCTTTTGACAATCTCAATGCAGTCTTCCACTGGTAAACTGGTAAATAAGGACTGGACATCAAAACTGACTAGTACTTCATCCTCAGCCAATGTCAAATTTTCAATTGCGCTGATGAAGTCGAAGGAATCCTTGACATGGTAGGGTGTGTTGCCGCGGAGATTGTTGAGTGTCTTCGCGAGATGTTGTGCCAGTCTGTATGTTGGTGAGTCAAGCTGGCTAACTATAGGGCGCAAGGGGATGTTGTTTTTGTGAATTTTAGGTAACCCATACAGTTTAGGCGCTTTGGCGCAAGATGGTGTGAGTGCGGATACGCGCGCTTAAAACCGTTAAAACGTAGTTTTATTATGTATACAAGTCGCGAAAACTTAAGAAAATATTACTTAGCTTTAAATTGATTTAGTATGTCATACAGCATAACTTTATGAATGAATAAGGGCAGACGAGTAAATATATGAGTCTGTTTATTTAAATAAATCAACCTTGTCCCTTACTTTAGTATTTGACATTCCTTTACGGAAATTGATCCTACTAAACTATACAATGTGTTGATGTAATAATATAACGTTTTTTTAATCATTCGATTCTAATCGATTTTTCAAAAATTTTACGTTTATCATCTCCGAAACTCCTTTGAGTTTTCTTCACTATATGTAATATATTATAGTGTCGGGTTTGATTATAGACACCCAACAAAATTTACTCGTATATCTTTTTATATAGTAAGATGTTATGATGGCATTTCCAGAAAGGAGCCGTGTCGCGAAGCATGGCGGCGAAGTTGGGGTTCGGCGGCGAGCGGCGGCAGTGCCGGCGACGATCTCTGGCCGCTGCTGCAGCACCACTATGATTACATCATGGACAACCAAATCATTGATTCGTGCAAGGTATGTTCCGATTAGGTTCACTTCCATATCCATTAGAAAATTTTAAATGATTCAAAACAAAATATGAACATTATTTACTGCGGCCGGGTGGCCTTTTTATCCAAGAGAAATCCGCTTGAGGACTAACGCTTGAGGCGTGTGGGACTTCACTTCATGCTCGAACAACCAGACAGACAACCAGACAATAATTAACCCCCGATTTTTTTCTTATTTTTAAACCCATTGTGAAAACTCGACACCTCCAACAAATATTTTAATTTATGTTATAAAAGATAAAAAAATATATAGATTGTATAATTTGAATGCTGACTGCTGCGCACTGATCGTTCCACCAGCGCCCCAGTAGCGAAGTTACAATACAGTACAGTACAACAACAAGTTAATCGCCTTGTGCTTCTTGCTCGTTTAGACCAACATGCTCGAACATTATTCTTTTCATTTTTATTCTATGCCTGAATGCAATATTGAACGTCTTTTGTATAATATACTTTCAGGAAGCAAATGGCGAATTGCTGTCACACAACTCGCCAACGTTGCAGTCCGGGCCACGGCTCCTGAACCCCACCACCGGCTTCAATCGGCAATGGTCGCTCAATCAACTCATCGCAGAGTTCAACGAGCTGTGCCAATGGCTGACCCACGTCCAGGAGGAGATTTATTCTAGTCCAGAGAACCTGTCCAGTCGGAAGCTGCGAATGGTAAGCATTTTTGAAATAAAACTTGCTTTTTCAAGTGAAATTTCTATATAGACGGAGGGGTATTAGGATTTTTCTGTCACGAAAAAGCGTTACGGCCGCGTGGAGGGGTAGAAGGTATATCGCGTGGTGAGAGGCAGCATAATTTTAGAGTAGACTATGTTTTTGTTGGTTCTGGATCGAATTCAATTTTTTGTTTGATAAAATAAAATATGTTTAGATAAAAAATGAATTTATTAAAATGTACTTAACCCCTAACCAAATCATAATTTGCAGTAAACCTGCGAAAAATCCAAATGTGTGGCAAAACGAATACGAACTTCAAGTTGAAATTTTGTTGCGATTCGTTTTGCCACTTGTCTGTTGCTATTCGTTTTTCCACTTGTTCGTTGCTATTCGTTTTTCCACTTGTTCGTTGCGATTCGTTTTTCCACTTATCCGTTGCCATTCGTTTTTACACTTGTCTATTGCGATTCGTTTTTCCACTTGTCCGTTGAAGTTTCACTTTTAATATGTGTCCAAGCAAACATTTCGATTTTTCACCTGGCGGAGAGATTTGATACGGTATTAAAAATAAAATAAGTATATTTTTAAAGTTAAACAGTTTTATTGAAAAGAATGATAATATTGAAGTAGATGATGTACTAAAAGCTAAAAAATAATTAGGTAGGTCCTAGGTACCACTCATCACACCACTTTCCACATTAATCTAGGGCATTGATAACACTTGGAAAACTTTTTAAGTTTTTCTGTATGTAATAAAATAGCGCTACTTCCTACGGCTCTAATACTCTAGTATAAATATAAAAAATATTTGCATTACAGCCAATTACTAATGTCCTTTCTCGCTTTGAGACAGATTATTATAACGCTCAGTCCAGGCAAAAAGAATTAATAATAATAAATTCAGACGACGTTGTAGATTGATTTCAATGGCCTTTCTCTTTGATTACAGAGTCGCATGTCAGAGTTGGTGTCTGTAGAACCACGACGTGTTAAATTCATAGAACAAGCAACTGCCATCCTGGAGAGGATCCCAGAAGCGAGTGCAGAGGTAAGAGAGTCTCTAGTGTTATAAATTGAATTATTTAAAATTCCCTTTAATGGTTTTAATAAAAAAAATATAAATATGATCTTTCTCACTTCTTTAGAGTTCCATAGCTCTTTTAGCTAAAGTGATAAACTACAAACGTCTTCACTCAGCTGAGATGAGAATGTTGAGATGGATGTGTGGTGTTACAAGAATGGATAAGGTGAGAAATGAGTACATAAGGGGATCTTTGAAAGTTGCACCCGTGACTGAAATATTGAGAGGAAGAAGACTAAAAGTTTATATGGGCATATCATGAGGAGGGATGAAAATAATGTCACAAAAAGAATGTTAAACTACAAGATGGATGGGTACAAATGTAAAGGTAGACCAAAAAAAATGAATGGATTGTGTGAAGGATGATATGATGGTATGTGGTGTGACAGAAGATGTATATCAGAATAGAAGAGTGTGGAAGGAAAAGACATTGTACCGACCCCCAATAATTGGCATGTGGTCAAAGAAAAGAGAGAGCTATTTTAGCTAAAGAAGAGGCTGGTACAAACGCCGAAGGCCGCGTACGGCGTGAAATTGCACTATCTATAGTGCGTAGCGTTCTAGCATAAAGACGTCGCGTTTTTGATGTTATTTAATCTATCAAAAGAATCAGTCGAATCGTAGAGAGTGCACGGAAAGAACGTGTTTCGACGTTTCCAGATTAACCATTGATCATAGTGTAATGCCAATCTGACGCTGTAAGCGACATCTAGTGTCAATCGACGATTTTTTTCAGCATCTGTAGACCTCGGAATTATGAAGTCGTCCATCCATCTGTTTTTGTATGTCAGTCACAGTCGTTTTTCTCGAAAGCTACTGAGCCTGCGTAGCTGGTATTTGACATTAAGGTGTAGTCTGTATGGCGCTACGAAGTTGATGTAGTGAACTCGCGAAATAACTTGTGTTGAACTAATTACCGCTTCCTTTTAGGTGAGTAGACAAAATGGGTAGAATGGATGGTAATGAAACTTTCTATTAAACAAACTGGACTGATGAAGTTCAATGACGTCTTCAGTTATGTATGTGTGCATAACAAGCGTGGATGTGCTTGTTAGCGTGCCCAAAGTATAAATCGCGTTACTTCAAAAAAGGGGTTTACGCTTGTGCGGTTAGCGTTATGTATTCTCTTTAACGTCCTTGAGCGAACTTAGTTGGTTGAAAGGGGTCTAAATGCCTTTTAATGTATTGGTGTGAATAAATAGAAATTGGGTGT
This sequence comes from Dendrolimus kikuchii, assembly GCA_019925095.2. Lineage (NCBI taxonomy): Eukaryota > Metazoa > Arthropoda > Insecta > Lepidoptera > Lasiocampidae > Dendrolimus > Dendrolimus kikuchii. The sequence goes on from CM034408.1 coordinate 12,555,095, forward strand.
TAAATCAAACACAATGAGGGGTTTGGAAAGATGATAAAAGTCGACTGTTTAGTTTTGTTATTTGGCCACGGAACCCAAAAATCACTAATACCCATGAAAATCAGCAACAGCTTCTTACAAAATTCTAACCTTGATCTGATTATTTATTATCGTCATGCCAGCCTCAACGACATCATTCGCCGAGCTCTTGTCAGCGTCGGCGTAACGGCCATTCTAGTACCGAATGGCCTGGTGCGTGACGATAGCAAGAGACCGGACCGAATGTCAATCGTCCCTTGGAAGACGGACCTGCCGCTAGTGGGGGATGCGACCTGTGTTGACGCACTGGCCCCGTCACATCTTCTAACGACCGAGTCAGGGACTGGCAACTCCGTCGCTTCGGCTGAAGACGTCAAACGGCGCAAAAATGGAGCCTTGGGAAGGGGTTACATATTTGTGCCGTTTGGGGTTGAAATATTAGGCCCGTGGGGTCCGTCGGCAAAGTGTTTCTTTAAAGACATATGTAAGAAACTCTGTGACACTACCCGCGAGCAGAAGGCTAGCTCTAGCTCATATTTTGCACAACAAATAAATATTGCCATACAGCGTGGTAATGCAGCCAGCCCGTCTGGGCACACTGCCCGTTGGCAGTGATCTGCTACATAATTTATTTTAGTTTGAATGTCTTTGTTTTTTTTTTTCATAAATAATTAAATTCTATGTCCACAGTAATTATCATAAAAGAAAAATTAATTGTCTGACATTTATTTGTACATTAAATCATTTGAATTTTTATAGGTAACATGGAGAATTGAACATTTGAAAATAAAATGGGAAGCCCTTCGGTTACTGCTCAGTCCAGATCAGCAGAGAACCGACGACAGTTCTGATACCGTAGGTTAGTACAATTTCTCGCTTTATACTCTTATATAGTACACAAACATTGTTCAATGTAATATCTTTAAAATCTAGCTGTATAAGCGCCATCTATTGAAATAACGTAAAAGTACTATGTTATTTCTATTAGAAAAGTAAACTATTATTCGATAACAGATGGAGCTGTTACCCCCTTTTATTTACAAACATTTGTCTAGATGGAGCTGTTTTTTTATTTGTCTTTTATTTGTTTGATCAAATAGCATAAATTAAAACTATGGAAGATTACAGGAAATACAAATTTGGAACTTTAATGTATTTCCTTAATGCATAGTTCCATAGTATTTTGTTACATTTTCGCGACTAGACACATAATAAATAATAGCTAGGTATGTTGCTCAAGAGTTTTTTGCGCCGCTTCTCCTCTTTAAGCTACAACATGTTCGAAGCGGTTGTAAATTAGGTTAGGGTCCCATAGACTAAATAATAACCATAAACAAAAATTAAAATTTGATAATTATAATGAACAGGTTGGGGGTAGGCTAAACAATTACTTTCACATGTCATTGACACTGGACATATTTTTGTTTCGTGATCACTGCTACTGAAAAATGGCCGAAATGTCACAATAAAAATCAAATAAAATACCTTGCTTAAAACCGTTAAAACGTGGTTAGTTCAGTTTTCGATGTTCAATGATTTTCACTTTATTCGATTCAATGTTATTAACTTAGAGGAGAATACATATGGTAATCGCGCACTAAAACATTTAATTCTTGACACACTTGGGACATCGTCACAATCATTTATGCTTAGCGCAAGTTTCAATCTATATATTAACACGTCAAGCAAAAACACAGTAAATTTTTGTACCCACTTTTTACGAAAATTGCGCGGACGGAGGAGTATGAAAGTTTGCACACTTATAGTTTATATAGAGAAGGAGTGCAGAATGCTAATATTTTTTAAAAATTATACATAAAAAATACATAAAATCAGTAAAAAAACTATTACACACACTACCATGTATTTGACACACACACGCATATATGCTTTTTTGTTTATTGTTATAGTTAAATTAACAGTGTAGCCTTGGCGAATTCTGTGATTATAGAAATATAGTCTTTGACAACAGAACCTTAATAATAATACATACATACATACATACATAACTTCAAGCCAGTTCCCTTGCGGGGTAGGCACGGGCAACAGAGCGCCATTTAGGCTTATTCTTACATACCTCACTTGCTTCTTTGACATTCATAACTCTTGTCATGCACGCTCGTCTGTTCTTAAGGCTCCTGATATCACCTTCTGCTAGTACACGATGAATTTGATCACTTAATAATAATCAAACTTATAATTTCAATTAATTATTATGGTCGAATTTCGACCATGGGCGACCACTAGTTACTACAAAAGTGTGTTTTTATTCGTTTTTTAAGCTGGTGTGCATAGATATTTAACGAAGCTTAGCCATATAGTTTTAGCAATTATTTTATTTTAACCATTAATTAAATGTCTATGCACACCAGCTTTAGACTGTGATTTTAAATGATGATTGTATGTTTCTCGTAATGTATGTTTTTAACGAAATAAATGTTTCTTCTGTCTTTCCATAATCGTAAAACTGGTTTCGATAGACACAGCGCACGAGCTTCGGTGTTTGCGCCGTTGGCTGCACTGCATGGAGGGGCGCCTCCCTCCGCCTTCGTTGGCTGCGGCCAGAGCAGCGCCCTACCACGAGCTGCTGAGGAAACTACGAGAACATCAGGTAAGTGCTATCACTATAGACGAAGAATACTCTTTAGTATTCTATAATTATTAGGTCTATATCTATTCTAGAACTATTACCCAGGTTTGGAACCGGTTTTTTTTAAATCGTCTTCTTCCGCCATATTATGTCAGGGCAGAGCTCTTTTTTGATCTTTTATTTTTATACATTTTCTTATGGATGCATGGAACCGGTTTAAAATGTATCGGTTATAACCGGTTTTAGTCAACTGTTTCGTGGAGTGTAAACCTTAAAGAGAGTGTTATACATACCTGGATTAGCCAGTTTATTCCGCGAGAAGAGTTAGTATCATTCTATCTTTCTTAACGTGTATTTATATACGAGTGAAAACTTGCTGAACCACATGATTGCGCTTTCAAGGTGTGCGTTAAAAACCGTTCGAAACCGGTTTATTCAACAAAACCTATGTAACGAACTTTTGTTACCAAACACTGGTTGATCGAGCTTGAAGTGAGAACAAAACCGGAAAGAAAAGTTCCTATGTACTTAGGCTGTGAGCGGTTCTACACTTTTTCGATTTCCAAGCCTCGCTAAGGAATACCGATCTGTAGTATTCTTTTAACAGTATAATCCGTGCAGTAACGGAGAAAGAAAACAACTTACAACCAGATGGTAGGTATTTCCCGTCTTAGTGTAGTAATGACGTCATGAGTATGTACGCTTGTAAATCTGTGAGGCTGCCACGTTTTGTAAGTTTATAAAAATTATCTGTTGATTTGACTGTTATATATAAGAGCCAAATTTAATAAAAAAATCCACAAGCTGCCAGCTGCCATCAAAATTGCCGCGCCAAAACAAAGAAAATTATGTCGTCTCTTTTATTCTAATACAATTTCTATGTAGTTAGAGGGAGAAAGCATCAGATCAACGTTCATTTCAATTATCTGTATTTGACCACAAATTTGTGGGACTTCCCAATGGGCCGGGTGTGAAAGTTCCGGCAACAAATTTGTGGTGGTTCCGTCTTGCAGGATATTGGCAAGAAATTGTGGAAAGAACAGGGGAAAATGGCGTATTCTGGTTTCTGAGGCTAAAATTCACTTCTAGTCTCTGAACAAACGGAGTTAGTTGCAACTGTTGTGGTGGCGTTTATGCTTGTCCCATGTGTCTTACATTCCAGACTGGAGATACTGAGACTCAATATAGATAGATAGATAGAACTCTTTATTGTACACCAAAGCATAGATAAACACAAGTAGAAAAAGATATAAGATAGTACAACGGGCGGCCTTATCGTTAAAAACATAGTAATAGATAGATAAACATAGTATACAGGGTAAATTTTTCAAGTGAGCCTTCAGGGCCTAATCCTAAACCAGGGGTCGGCAAATGGCGGACCGATCCGGACCGCCGACCCATTTTGTGCGGACCGCGCGAACACAGCAACTTGCACTACGAGTACGTAATTTAATAAAAATGAGATGTAGCTGAACTTCATTAAGAATCAATTTCGATCTCGACTTACTGATGAACATCTCTAGGATTTAATGTCAAATTTTACTCCAAACTTCAGACAGATAGTCCGCAACAAAAAATGACATTTTTTCACTGGTATGTAAAAAATACCTTTGTTATTTCCGTAATTACATTTGTTTAGTAAATATTTTTTTCTACAAAATGTTGTGCGGACCGCGATGGCCATTTAATTTCTTAGAACGGATCCCGATCGAAACTAATTGGTGACCCCTGTCCTAAACTATGCTAAATAGCGAAAAACAATCAAAGGAGGCTGAAATTAGATTTCATTAGATTTCTGAAAAATCGATTACACTTGTCAGGAACCGACTCGACTGATTTTGAAAAAATAAACACACCTGTATTTTTATGCTATATCATAGTGTAGCTTGTAAGAATCAATTTCTGTGAAAGAATGTCAAACGGCAAACCAAGGGAAAGGGTTGTTTTTGAACAATATGTTGTATGTTCTATATCTATATATTAATACGCGAACCAAAAACTTTGTACCCCTTTTTACGAAAATTGCGCGGACGGAGGAGTATGAAATTTCGCACACTTATAGTATATACCTAAAGAGAGAAGAAGCGATGAATGCTAATATTTTTTTAATTATGCATAAAAATACATTAAATCAATAAAAAAAACATTACACACAATACCATGTATTTGACACACACACGCATATATACTCTTTTGTTTATCAAGTCTAATTAAAAGTGTAGTCTTGGCGAAATCTGTGATTATGGAAGTTATAGTCTTTGACATCGAATTTCGTCCACGGGCGACCACTAGTATTAATATTAATAATTACATTATTATTATAATCCTGTGGGTGTTTTTCGCTATTTAGCATAGTTTAAGTTTTAGCCTGAAGGCCTACTTGAAAAATTCACTCTGTATGAGCATATGACCGGCCTCAAAATCAGAGCTTTAATGTTTACAGTACTTAGCGGGTGGTGTAATCGAAATTTATATCCCTGATTCAGACAGTATTACATCGATGGCTCCTACGCATAGTGAGTCAGGTAATACATTTAAGTATTACGACTTTTTGATAGATTTAGTCATTAGAAGATCTTATGTTGTTGATGTAATGCTATGCACGGTAGCAGGTGGCAGCACTAGTTTTCCATATTGTAAGTTAAAAAAGTGCTGTCACCTGCTATGGTTTGTTCTGATGTCTCCATATGTTACTAAATCTTTAATTTCACGAGTCACAAAGTATAATTAATACAAATTTAAACTGTTGAAACCCTCTTCATAGTATAGTACTAGCGTCAGTTTTGTCATAAGTAGTTATATAATTTTTTTATCGAAACGAACCAGTGAGGGTAGATTTGGGAAGAAAATTGTTTTGAAAAAGTTTTTGTAATATGACTTTTTCGATTAAAGATTGTTCGTATGGTTCAATAGCCAAAATGAAAACAAGAGATATTCGTAACCTCTACGGAACCTTTAGTTTCTTAGTTGTGCATGAACTGCTGAGCACTTACCCAATTTCTCGTTGAATACAGTACACAGAACTTTTAGGCAACACTAAGTCAAGCTTAACCTACAATTTCATGGAAATATTATAATAAAACATCAAGCCCAGATTATTGTGGACGTTGACAGGTATATGATTTATGAATGTATTATAGGAATCCGATTTAGGGTTGATACCAGATCTCAACCGGACGAACAAAAATATAAACAGAGCCTAAGTGAACAAAAGCTTAAAAACTTAGGTAATACTCCATAAGTTTGCGGACATAAATTTTTAATATGTGTATACACACGTGGTCTTCGTCTGTGTGGTTAATAGTAATGTAACCACTAGAAACTAATCCACCTTTATCCATATTAATATAAGTTTCCATTAGCCGGCTTCATTCTGTAGCCCGGGTCTTGGTTTACCTATTTTGTTTGTCTGAGTACCGAACCAAACTATACAAAATGTATTTCATAACAATATATTTCATCAATATATTTAATTACATGCAAAATATATTTCTTACCTCTTCTCATCTGCTAACAGTCACACATTCGACTTACTGGCACTTGTTAAGAGATAAATAGTAACACTAATATCCACTAAAATCACGGTTTACTTCTGTTTTTCAATTTGGGTTTGAAATTTGATAAAATTGAGTCATTCCATGTTGTTGAATTTCTTCTTTGTTTTTTTTTCATTTCTGCGCCTTTCAACCGAATTAATGCAGATACGTTGAACCTTGTAATTCAGCTTTAAGGGAAATAAATGGTGTTGAGATTGTGATTCTTACTTTTAGTGCTAGAATCTTCTTTGATTGACACTTTTTCTAAAGCTCTCAGTTTTTATTTGTACTGATATCACGCTTGTTATGGTAAAATTAAAATGTCGGTAAAATTGAGATGTCTCACGTTCATGTGGTGTACTTGTAAGCAGAGCACATTATTCAGAAACTGCTTTTAGTGATAAGACCGCCCGCCCATTGTCTTCTGTACTTAAACTTCATGAATTGTATCTTAATGTTATGCAATAAAGTATATTCTATTCTATTCTATCATTCGTCTACCCCACGGAAACGACGTCATTTATCGCGATAAAAAGTGACCTAACTGTTTCTCCGGGAGCTGGCTCGGTGTCGAGCTTCATTCAAATCTGTTCTGTAGATTTCAAGTGATACTCTAACGACTGTTTAACATTTTTGTTCTGACTAGTCAGACAGACAAAAATGTTAAAATTTGCATTTTCGAAGCTTGTTGATGCGAATTAGCCCCCTTGATGTTTTTAAATTGACTTTACAAACTCGACCCCCTTAACAAATTTCTTATATTATAAATAGATTAAGTAGTGAAATTTTACGAAGCCCGTTTTTAATGTCTAAATTTCTCCAGTTTTATAGAAAAGGAGTGGATATGAAGTATGAGTAAAGAGCCTTAAAGGCCGGTATTTGTTTGTCAGTAGAAATGTAGAGTTTAGGAGAGTAATTGTTACTTATTATTAACGATAGCATATTTGCGACCTCCAAGGACGGACTTAGCAAATGTGTTTTGTAAAAGAGAGCTTCTTTAATGTAAGTCTTATCTTTACAGTCAAATCTTCTCACATCACTTGTGCTGCAAGTGTTGGCACTGACACTTAATAATCTTAATTATGAACTCAGATTAGCTCAATTTCAACTCAATCCTTATTAGTGCGCCGTAAATATTTTGACTTATTCCATTTATATAATTTTTAAAATCCTTCAACATTAGATTTATTGCCCGAAGATCACACTGTACTAATAGTTTTGCTTTAGAAGTTCAAAACGTAAAGATCTCTTATTTCCATCCTATTCTTAGAATGATTCGCTATTACAGTGATATGGTAGGTAACTAAAAGCAATAAAAATAATTATATATTTGAACTTATCTCATTAAAGTATGTAATGTCATTAATGTAGTAAAATGTAATAGTTTAAAAAATATCCTCAGTTCAGTTACTTGTTATAAGATATTTGATAAACATAATTTACATTGTGGTTTTTAGATTTAAGTAATTCAGTGTCTCATTTTCAGTCTCGGTGCGTAATTACTTTTCTGTAAGCACTGGTTTGTAGATTGCAATTCAGATTTTAGTTCTGGTTGATTTATGACGATTGTATTTTGTTTAGTGCATAAATAAATTTAAATAAAAATACTAATCGTAAATGAATAAAAGGAGCTTAATTTGGAATTATGATTTTTACTTGCCAGCCCTATGGATGTCGGTAGCGCGGCTTTCGCTCCCTCGGGCGCCACTAATTTGAGCAAAGCGGCGCACGCGCATAATTTTATGAAAGTGAATTGAATGTTCACAGAAATATACTAACGAAGAAAGTGGTAGGATATTGCAGTCCATATTGCAATTAACTCTTTTGTGGAAATTGCCTTATAAATGTTAACGTATTGCTTACGTAATATTTAAATAATATACATACTAACATAACTATCTTCCTCTGTTTTTAATTAGGGTTTGCATAATTCATGGACTTAAAGAGTTCAAATAATCATGAATATTGAAGTTGCTAAATCTTCAAGCGAATTGAGTTTCTAACAAGTTGAGTAAAGCGGTAGCTTCAGCAGATTCGTATGACGATCGTGACGAGTATCAAAATAAAATGGAACTTTGTGCTATGTCTTACATCTACCAGCATCTCAAGACATGTGTGAACTTCGCTATTCGTTCTCTTTTAACAAAATTTATATTGTTACAATTTGGGCCACCTGTATATTTGTAAACAAAGCACATTTATTGCCCGTCGGTGTTTGAGCTAATAACATTGAAGCGCTTTTATGACCGCCTTCTTTTGTTTACTTTGTGTTTAAAAATTGTGATTGGAAAAATAGCCCATTGTGTATTGTAATCTTTATGGTAGTCATTAGACAGGTGTGATTCTTAGAAATTTAGTCTACAGGCATATTGTATTTGTACAGTATAAAGCAATGCCCTAACGGAGGGGTGAGGCAGTCGAGCGATAAGCATAAGCGAAGCAAGACCTGTGTACTACATTCGGTAATCTATTTAGTGACGGACTTTGCGCGTGTTATTGAATTGTGCATTACGTTTGGACTGGTTGAGTTCAGTTATATTTGTACCTGTGTTATACGTGTTTGTATAGTTCTAATAAATTCTATAATCATTCCAACGGCATTTTAATTCGAGTCCTGCAACTCGTAACAATATCATATGTTTTTTTTGGAAATATAATAAGACTAGCCATAGCTTTTAAGATTCCACTGAAAGGTCTATAAATATGTATTTTAGAAACAAATAATTCATTCACCCATTTCTGGCATAGATATAGGCATAGGTACACTACATTCAAATATACCCTTAAGCGAAAAACGTAAAGTCAATGTAATATATCAATCTTATCAATATACATTCGGAGCGTATTATGTAGAACACGTACATACTCGTATGTTTTGTCACGCGTGAAAGATGCCCATCTAAGGAACGGTGGCGGTGAAATTGTTTGTATAAATACATCTATGTTTTTATGTCCTGTTATAATCGTGATGTATCTTATAGTTATGAGATAGGTTGCATATTATCTGTGTATGGCACAGGAAATATAAAAGTAATAAAAAATCGGCCAAGTGGGTGTTAGTCCATGAACTGTGAAGGGTTCCGTAGATGTAATAATACATTTCTAGTTTTTGTAATTTAGCCACGAAACCGTTTACGTGGACCGTTTAGATTGCAGTTTTTCTGTTCCAATGTGCACATTGTTAAATTAATGAACGAACAAAGATGAAGAATACATAAGGCTTCCGTTATTATCTCTATAGGGTTCCCTATCGCATTTTGTTACGGAATAAAGCCATTTGTACATAATCAAAAAGCCGTGGTAGCAACGCACTAGGGTTTCAAATGACATCGTTTGAAATTCTGTCTGAGAAGCTTGGGCCTCTACGCAGCGTTTCTGATTTAGTGTGCGTATCAATTATGTTACAAATAATTTGCAAGAAAGAGGGTAGTCTGGCGGTGGCGTGATCGGACTGGTGGCAGTGCACTTAATTAATAAAGGGGGCTGCACGCGGAGCTGTACTTTCACTTCTTGTTTTACATCCGAGCGAGTCGGACGTCTGTTAGGCTTATTGTATGCATAACGGAATTAATTTTCTACATTGTAATGGTGGTATGGTAAATAATATTTTCATTTTTGTGTTATACAATCAATCAATCAAAATCAATACACTTGTTTCTTGAATTTATAGATAATGACGGTTTGTTTAAATTATTAATCTAAAAGCTATCCTGATAGTTTTATTGTAAATTAAATTATCGTTTATTGTGTGAATTTTCGTTTAGTTTGATTGATTTCAGATATAGTTCATAATTATTTATAGACAGTGAAGGAAATTTTTTTGACGAAACTAACACATCGAGATAACTGATGTCTCAAACTCGGGAATCAGCTTTGGACAAGCGAGTATACTGCCTGTAACCGATCTGAGTCCAATAATAGAGCGTAAATGAATGAATGAATGAAGACTATTATTCACCATAACTTAAACCTAGACAATTTAAAATGAATAAATATATTTCCATTAGAACAATGAGCGGCCGTATCGCTTATAGCGATCTCTCCCAAGCAACCTGGTGTCCAAGGAGACATTAAAAGAAAATTTGAATAATATTTGGTGGTTTAACTAAATTAAAACTAATTCAATCGTAATTAAATACAATTAAAGAAGAAACAAAGTAATAATAAACTACTATAGATAAACATAATGAAATCGATTATAATAATATAAATTACATATACCTACCTGCGAACAATATTATAATTCTATTTACTGCATCAAATTTTATTTAACGGACAAATAATGTTCAGTGGTCAAGTGTTTAAATGTAGAAATGGATGTAGCTTGTATGAGTTTCAAGGGGAGGAGCTCTACAGGCGAACAGCCTGTACGGCAAACGAATTTCCTACGAAGGATGACGTGTATTTAGATACCGTTAGCAGATTTTCATTTGAGCGCAAATTACAGGAACGAGATTGGTGCAGGAAACTAAAAAGTTCCTTTAAATATTTTAAATATGGTGGATTAAAAAGGATATTGTGTAGAAGTGAGAGTAAGTGAACAATCCGGCGAAGGCGATTAAGCAATCATTTAAACTTATTACGAAATTCGGAGATATGGTCATATTTATGCAACTCAAATATGAACCGGATACAAATATTTTAAAGGCGTTGAAGCTTGTCCAGTAGTTTTTGGGTTATGTCTAGATAGCAGCATCAGCATAATCAAGTAGGGGGAGAAGCAAGGATTGAGCAAGCATAATCTTAAGTAGCAGTAGCTAGGCAATTCTTGAATCTTCTTAGCGAAGCGTATGAGGCGAAAAGTTTCCGACTGATTTCAGTCAGGTGAGGCCGCCAAGACAGTTCTCTGTCAAGGATAATTTCTAGATTTTTAACAGCTTCATTGATTTCAATGTGCACACCATTAAACACAACACGGGGAAGCGAAGACTAGTCAATTTTGGAGACAAGCCTAGAACTGCCGACTAGAATAACCTTAGTCTTTTTCGGATTCGCGCTCAAACTTAGTTAACGTAAGGCTTAGTTCCAGTTAAAATATATGTAAAGTCCCTATTTGTAGTTTTAATTGCTTCAGGAATTCGGTTCAAATTACATTGAGTGTAAATTTATAAATTATGGGCGTGTATGGGCTAATATTATATGCATACTGAATGTTGCTTAAAAACTTGCCACTCATAAAGTCACAACTTTCATGAAGTAGGTTAAAGGTTTACACGGAACAGGCAGCAGGCTCGTAACTCAAGCCCCTTGTTTCAAGAAAATGGGACCTCAACAAAAACACGATTACTTTAACGTAAAATTATTGTTCTTGGTGTAGAATTTGTTATGTCTACTGTTAGCCATGCAGAAATACTGCAAATTGCATGTCGGAGTATTAGTCACGTTTTATTCATACTGTTAGGTACGTACGTTGTTTTGTTTAACCTGTGTTTAAGCGTGCTCTGATTGATTGAGGAGGTAGTATGCGGTTTTTGGGATTCTGTAGTCATTATTAGCCCGGAACTCTTGTAAAATCGTTTGCCAGTCCGTCTTTATTTAGAAAATCATATTTCCCAGAAATTATTAATCAAATCGATGTTCAATAAGGTCTAGTATAAAATTATTGTTCTTTGTGTGGTCTGTTATGTCTACTGTTAGTAATAATAGATAAGTACTGCAAATTGCACGCCGAAATGTTTTTTAATTCTTCTTGATCTGTATTTTGGGTGAGATATTTAATTATTTCCAACTTTATCGCCTTTTGAGTTTTTTAAAGTGAAGGAACTTAGTTAAAATTATAGGACGTAATGCGTATTCAATAAAGTAGGTGTAGTATTTGTCGTCCACGGTATTACAATTTGTGAACCCTTTATTTTCTTCGGTATCATTGTTATTTAATCTCTGCGTGTTACAATCCGTTACATTTTTATGTTTTTTATTAGTATAAATTTATTAAAAAGCAATAATTTAATTCTATGGCTTAAAGTTTAGTTTTCTTAATACTCTCTAATCGTCTAAGTATTTCACTTTAGTAAACGCAGTTGTTATCATTGAAATATAATTCCATGTTTCTGTTCAACGTAAGTCAGCTTTTGGTCAGTAATTCAAAATGGCGTGGCGTGGACATGCGATAGAATCGTTTCCGACGGTGGCTGAGCCTAACTTTATGCGAAGTAACTAAGTAATAGCTGCCGATAGCTTTATGTTAATATTATTTATGAGCTAAACTAAATACGGGTTGCAATTCTTAGTAAAAATATTTTTTGTAGAGTTACAGCGGAGACTCGATTAGACAGACTGATGGTTGTCATGAGGCATTCAATTAATTGAAAATACGGATAGTTGAATATTTTATGAAAAAAAGCTTATGAAAAAAGCTTATTTGTACATATTATTAACTCCAGAAATATAACTTACCTCGTACAGGTGTCTATTTAAAATAATAAAAATAAAAACAAATCTATTTTTATTAAGATATTAGACGTACACACACATACAACAAAACATTAAATAACTCCCAATCTGGATAATCGCGAAACTGTATAAATGAGGTCGGTACGATCGTGTCTATAGGTATACCAGTACTATGGAAGACGAATAAAGTACCAATATACCAGTCTGTGCCAAATATAATAGCCTAGTTAGTGTCATATTGAAATTTTGGTTTTAAATATAGCTATATTAGAATGTTATTATTTTATCTATGGATACGTACTTAATTAATAAATTACCTGATTTTTAGAATTTCGTAAGTAGCATTTTTGGTAGCCATTTTAGTTAACACGAAACCCTTGTCACATACATACATACATACATACATACATACATACATACATAACTTCACGCCAGTTCCCTTGCGGGGTAGGCACGAACAACAGAGTGCCATTTAGGCTTATTCTTACACACCTCACTTACCTCTTTGACATTCATAACTCTTGTCATGCAAGCTCGTCTGTTCTTAAGGCTCCTGACATCACCTTCTGCTAGTACACGATCAATTTGATCATGGAAGGTGTGTCGTGGCCTTCCACGACTTCTGCATCCATCCACTTTTGCATTGTATATCTGTTTAGTCATTCTTTCATCATGCATTCTTTCCACATGCCCGAACCACCGGAGCATTCCTTTCCTTACCTTCACCCCGACACTCTCTTTCAGACCAACTCTCTTTCTTACTTCGGTATTACGAACGCGGTCCGCGAGCGTCACTCCGCAGATTTTGCGCAGTGCTCGCATCTCGACCGCGTTTACTCTACTTTCGTGCTCTTTCTTCCATACCCAACTCTCGCTTCCATACGCGAGCGTAGGTACCAGCACCGCGTTGTGTACGGCGAGCTGGGCCTTCTGGCTGAGGTTCTTAGCGCCTAGAAGTTTACCTAACGCTCCACCCTTGTTAATTTGTCATATTCGTCTTTTAAAGTAATTTTTCTGGAATACCCCTTTTGGGTCTATCTGAGTAAGAATACGTAAACCAGTTAGTCCGGTCACAAGTTCTGTCACATCCTTATTTAATTTAAATTTCAAACAAGTGCTGGTGCTTACATCGGATAATAGATTAGTTATGGCAATCCAGCGTGGTAACGTACCCATAGAAGATGATAACCGAGGCTCAGTATTTTACTTAGGCTGGTGTGCATAGACATTTAACCGATGGTTAAAATAAAATAATCACTAATACTATATGGCTAAACAGCGATTATTTTATTTTAACCATTGGTTAAATGTCTATGCACACCAGCCTTTATACTCTTAAGGAACTATAAATCAAATACAATAGAGGTATAACTAAGTTTTTTTTGTTGTATTAGTTTATAATATTTTAGATTCAAACATTGCTTTCGATAACCTCTTTGAAATACTTTGAATACGTTATACGTTTAATTTGTTAAGTGTACGTTCTGTAACTACACGTATTTCACTTTGAACCCTTTTATTAAAAATTTGCCGCTCAATTATCGCTAGGTTTGACCCTATCTCTTTACCTTCTCGGGTTAAAGTTCAGAAAATGTTAAGCACCTGCCAGGCCTCCTCAGCAGTAGCTTTACGCTAGCAATTTCCACTTTCACACCAATTTTGATACTGGTTATTGCGTTTTGATGAGAAAATTATTTGTTGAACATCTTTCATTTATGGTTGTGCTTTAAACTAGGTTTATTTATTACCGGGAAATTCTGATTTTATAATAAGTTTTTTTAGTTCTCACAATTCTTTGACTAACACTACTACGATATAATAAATATAATAGTACTTATATAATATGATCTTCTGTATTGTAATGAATCTGTAGGAGTACCAAAGTTTGTCTGGCAGTGTGTTCGCCACGTAAAGAACACTGAATGATTTCAATGAAACATATTTGTGATAACACAAAGCTAGCTTATACTCCGGGTTAGGAAATAGAATATTTTTGTGTTAAAACTTTATATGCTAGTAGCCGACGTTGCCATCGTAGTTCGTAAATAGTCATTGCACATTCTTTGAAAAAAATCGGGTTCGTTGCAATTTTTTGGAGGGAATTCGAAAGATGTTGTTATAGTGTGTAATTCAGTTTACAGAATATTTATGAATTATATTGATTAAAAATGAATGACTACCTTGTTTTGTCTTTCTTACAAGAGAAATTTTTGGATAAAATTTTAGTTCAATTATGATTGATATACAACATGTTCTACTGCAATATCTTACTTTAGATGTGGTGTAAGTTATCTAAAGAATAGGAAGTAAATTTAAATTTAAATTTATTCATATGATGACCTTTGAATCTTCAAAAAATGTTCTCTAGTGAAACTTTTTTAAGTTCAAAACATATGAATTTGAATAAGACATCTTTACATTTTTAATTGATGTTAATTAAAAATGTAATGCATTATAACATTTTTGTTTGTAATGTATTAAAATGATATCTTCTAAGGAAAACAATGTATGTATATCATATGTATGCGTATCGTGTACGAAGCCACTCGCACAGCTAATAGGCTAATAAGTATTGTAATAAAATTTTACCATTACTAGTTAATATTATAGAGTTCCTCAGTTCACCTAATTAATTACGCTTTCACACCGTCCGCACCTAATTTCCTTTCATTCTCTTACGTTAAATTTATGGCACCAATTCTGGATATCTGTCTATCGGCAGCTAGTAATTATATACAGTGGGGTGTCGGTATCAAGACTTAGCGTAACCTCACGCCTTAATAGTCGATAATTTCCAGTGAGAGCTATTTCACAATATCTTTTACTGTATTAATATGTACATTAATAACATAGGCGGCGAGACTGTGATGTATTTAGCGATCTCCGTTTATGGTACTGGACTGTTTAATAGCTTTTGTTTCTAAATTTAATCTCAGTTTTAATTCATTCTCAATTAATTGTATATTATTATTCGCTTTCTCTGTCCAAAGTTTAGAGTTCTGTAGCCATAGTATTTTCATCCGTGTTCACGGCTACGGAAAAGTGGCCGAAATGTCGAAATAAAATTAAATAATGCCGCGTTCAAAACTGTTAAAGTTTTAATTCTGTGGTAATTTTACTAAAAAGTCTTAGAATGTTGTCATGTTTGTCTGTTTTATGCATGTGACAGTTATTCTTCTTGAAATTTACTAAGTTTATATAGAAGTTTGGCAGGAATGTGGTTCTGTCCTGCTACGTAAGTGTAGTAAAATCACAAAACTGGTCAGTCATATTATGTGAATATTTAACCTAAAATTGTAATTTTTCATTGTTTTATACTTATATCTGGGAGTGGATGATAGTACTGTTATAATTCTTAACTTTTATATAAAGGACAAATTTTGTTCATACAAAACGAAGTCTGCTTATTGAAATAAACGTAGATTCTAGTACCTTTATATGAGGCTTAAAATATTATAAATCGAGTTTCATAAGTAATGAATTGTACCTATTCCTTATTAAGGAAATTTGATTAGATACCATTCTAGTGTAATGGTAATAATCAATAGTTTTATAGATTACGAGTTAAGTGGTATTACGATACAGGCGGAATATCTGTTAATTAAATTAAATAGTTAATGCAAACATTGCGCTATTTCCACGCCAATATTGCTTAGTTAAATAAAATAAACATATAAAATACATGTTCTGCCAAGTTGAAGTTATCTGTGGTGTCTTCATCGTAGTTTTCAACTCCATGTTTACAAGATAAACGTACATCTCTAGATTTTAAGGGATATTTCCAGTGATTTATATGAAAAAGTTACTTTTTCAATGTTCGTATATTTGGTTGCTCCTTCGTCATGACATTAGGAATGGTTGATCAATTATTATCACTTTTTGGTACCTACATTAATGAGGTTTATTATACAGTTTTTGCCGGGATTTAGGAAGTGTTGTTTTACGGTGGCGTCTAATTTTCAACTAAAGTTGTAGTTTCAGTTTTAACATGAAGAATGTTTTGTAACATAATGAAAACCTCAACTTTCTATGAAATGTGTATTTTCGAGTTATCACTAGAATGTATTGACGGTTATATTGCTCCGCCTTTATCTGTTTATTTTGTCGAAGATTATGGTGAAACTTGAATATTTATAAATGCTTGACTCTGTTTAGATCCAGAAACCGTGTGAAACCATATTTTAAAAATAGAAGAAGAGGTTTATTATAATAATTATGAAAATTAATTGTACGAATGAGGTAATGTTTTATGAGTATGAAATGAAATTAGGATATTTAAAAACATTGCCTTCCTTTGTCATTATTAAGTGAAGATAAGCTTTTACAAGACAATGTAAATGGAGCAGACGGTCAGAATTAATTAAGCAATTTAATATCCTGTTTTGTCATACATGATTCATCGCTTGCTTTTAAATATATTACAAGGATAATACTTGTTTTATATTGGCTTGTAATTTACAGTTTTAAAACTTTACGTATTACGCCATTAAGAACGTAAGAAATTTTGAAAAGATTTACGTATATTATTAACTAGCTGTACCCGCGACTTCATTTGCGTGGACAGTTTTTTCGCGGCACCCTAAACAAAAGAAGCCTCCTTATAAAATTAGCTATCGATTAATAAAAGTCAAAATCGGTCCAGCCGTTTATCTAGATCATCTATCTAGAATCTCGATTAGCCGGAATATCCAGACAGATAGATAAAAAATAAAAAAATGCGTTTTCGGAAATTCCTAGTGGATTTTTCACATTTTTATTTTGACACTAGCTGACCCAGCAAACTTCGTACCGCCTCAGAATCAATAAATAAAAAAGCTGAATGATAACTGCAGAATGTTTCAATTTTAGTAAACAATGTGGTTTAACCGGAACGAACATCAAACGTTTGACATTCAAAACCAAAAAAAAGAAAAAAAAACGTTTAAACTTATTTTGATTTCTGGACGACTTCTAAGTTTAATTGATTTCTAAACAACGGGACGTACATCAAATGTTTGACAAGTAGGAATAGTTTCTAAGGGAAAGCGAAATAGTTGTTTTTACTATATTCCAAGCATTTTTTTCATATTTACCTTTGAAACCTTCCTAATCTATACAGATTAATAAAATTGAATTGTCAATTTTATTAATCTGTATAGATTATATTTTATTTATAAATAGCCCGTCCATCTGGCGATGATGATGAGATGTGATTGTCAGGGCTTTGTATGTCATTATTGTGTTTTAATTTATTTCTTTATTTTCTAAATCCTATTCAAACACACGGCCTTTAAATGTTAGCGAAACTGAAAACACCACACAGAAGGCAATATTATGATAACAATTATAACCTAATTTAGCGAGTTCTAGTGAATGTGAATGCTATAAATCGCACTTGATGAGGTAACACATTCTATAGTAAATTTTGAAACAATATTTACGTAAAGAGTATGCGTCAAAATACCTTATCATCAAAAATTGAAAGCCAGCCTGAGTACTCAGGACTAGTGTAAGAAGAAAATATAGTATGAAGCAGTTTTAACAACACTGATCGTATATTCAGAGCAGTTAAAACCACATCATGCTAATGATACTTTCAACGTTCCTATCAATAATTAGAACGGGTATATAAGTATTCAGATTATTGATGAGCAGGTTGAAAGCACCAGCCTCACGGAGGTTTCATTATTCAATTAGCGCGTTTAAAATTTTATTACAGTAAATCATAGCACCTCGTAGAGACACATCTCGTAACTACCTCAGTACAACTGGACACTATAATTATCTATCAATTATCGTATATTATTGAATGTTTTCAGTGTCATTTTTTGTGTATTTTATACTACAAATTCAAATTCTAGGCCTATTTATAATGACACATTTTGCTTATGACGGGTAAAATTAGGGTTATTTTTTTTTTTCAGCATGCAGTTAGTGCCCTGGCCTCAATCAAGTGTCTGTATAGCGGCAACCAACACAATTTTCTTACAATTACTTTAATTTAATTGATTGAGGTTTTCGTAAAACTAAAAACTATGTGAAGTACGAGCGCGCTTGTACGTGTGTGTGCTGGCATGTCTGTCACTGACTTTATATTTGCATTCCGTGTCGGTATAGTTTAACGTTCTTAGCTATTTTATTATACATAGATATATTGCAATAAGTCCTCCAACCCTCCTTTGCAAGGCCATCGTAGTGGCCTGGTAGGAAGTCACTTGTCGCCACTAGATGTATTCTGCTCTTTCATAGTGGTGATGGACAGCGGTCCAACTATTCTGTGATGTGAATATTTCAGAAAAAAAGGCGGCGAGAAGGATTAAGGAAGAAGTATCTTTAAAGTACTGCAACATATTCATTGCCAGAGATTTGAGTGTCAGAGACGGCATTCCTTCAATTTCTTTTCCGCTCTGACAAGCTCTTGAGTGGTGACACTAGGAACCTTACCGCTTAACGGGTAGGTTATTACCTATAAGCGTGTATTTTTTTCATGTTAACTCTGATGCATCATCTTGTATGGAACTATGATCACTGAATTGTGCTCAGCTGTCAATGAAGGTCATTTTCTATTACCCTCAAGTTTTTCTGTATATTATACTAGCTGTACAGCTGGCGGCTTCGTCCGCGTAGATTACAAATAGTCCTAGTTTGAGCAAACTTTTATCCCACTTTTTACTGCCTTAGGGATTTAATTTCTAAAAATGCCGATACACATGTATATTTATTTTTAACCAGAAGCAGGTGTATACAATTAAGCGTTTCTTACTTTGATATTGGGAGATTTTTATACAAACCATCATTCCCTTTTTCACCCCTTTGGGGGCAAAATTTTTAAAAATTCTTTCTTTTCTTTTTTTTACAGTATAGAAAGAACTCTTATCCAAATTTTCAAGATCGATTTTTATACTATTAACAAAACTTAATTAACTTTTTATGTCCGTATGTACATATATCAAAACGAGTAATATTGTTCGACAGTAGTACATACCCTGCCACCTTCTTAACACCTGCATTACGACAAGAGCTTTCTTTGCCACGTGCTGTAATTATATAATGCTCCCAGATTGAAATATGGGCCGTCTAATATTGATCGAGATAGCTTGAAAGCAGCTCCAAGACTGTTCAATGCTCTTAAAAGATTTATTACCTTCGATGATAATATACTTGCAGCGTTCATAATTACTGAGATATCTATATTCCTCTTTGAAAATTAACTTTAGTACTTATCTATTGCTTGTAGACTAATTGGAAAAAGCTTTGTAGAAGAACGAAAAATTTATTTATATTTAAATGTATTTCTAAATCATGTAAAACTTTTTTATTAAATATTCTTTATCTTTACAACCGTATCTTAAATTTGTTGACCTTACAATCGATTCAGCAATGACAATACCGACAGTTGCACAAGGTCGGACCCTTTTCAAAGTGCATCCGGTGAACTATTGTCTCCATATCCGGTCCCGCCTGTTTTAATTTACTTTAACGACTTGTCGACAAATGTATTGACAACGGTTTCCTTTAAATTACTGTTGGAATGATCAACATTAGAAGTAACTTTCGATTAATAAAAATCTGACTTTTATCGAACATCGTATTTAATGGCTTAATCAGATATATTTGTATTTTTGTGAAAAAGTAACAAATTCAACTCGAGGGCCTAAAGTACAGAGTGAAATTGACACATGTGTAAATATATTGGTAGTTGTAAGACACAGCATAAAGTTCCACTTTGTGAATCTGAGAAGGCGATGGCTTTAAGCTTCCTGAAGAAGGGTGACCAGAGATTCTGCTAGCGGCTTATACAAATTTTTATAACTTGTTTTTAAAAAAAGGATAATGGTCGATGATGTTATGCTGGAGCAAGTGAATGAGTTTGTATATCTTGGATGTGCTTTTAGCAGGGATGGAAGGTACACCGCTGATATAGAAAGAAGAGTGAATTTGGGGAATAGTTTAAATGGAGCGTTAGGTAAACTTCTAGGCGCTAAGAACTTCAGCCAGAAGGCCCAGCTCGCCGTACACAACGCGGTGCTGGTACCTACGCTCACGTATGGAAGCGAGAGTTGGGTATGGAAGAAAGAGCATGAAAGTAGAGTAAACGCGGTCGAGATGCGAGCACTGCCCAAAATCTGCGGAGTGACGCTCGCGGACCGCGTTCGTAATACCGAAGTAAGAAAGAGAGTTGGTCTGAAAGAGAGTGTCGGGGTGAAGGTAAGGAAAGGAATGCTCCGGTGGTTCGGGCATGTGGAAAGAATGCATGATGAAAGAATGACTAAACAGATATACAATGCAAAAGTGGATGGATGCAGAAGTCGTGGAAGGCCACGACACACCTTCCATGATCAAATTGATCGTGTACTAGCAGAAGGTGATGTCAGGAGCCTTAAGAACAGACGAGCTTGCATGACAAGAGTTATGAATGTCAAAGAGGCAAGTGAGGTGTGTAAGAATAAGCCTAAATGGAACTCTGTTGTTCGTGCCTACCCCGCGAGGGAACTGGCGTGAAGTTATGTATGTATGTATGTATGTTTTTAAAAAAATTACAAAATTATGTTAATGCAAATTTTTTGTATGAACTCATTATAAAACAAGCACATACAAATAATAATTGTACTTATAATTGAGCGTCTAATCGTAGAATTATGCTAAGTCTGGTCACGCTGATCTTGAGTCTTGCTTGGTACATTTGTTGAAATGATATCCGTTTTTAAAATTTAAAACCGATTCTAGGTGAAATTGAAAATGCTCTGCAACAACTCGTCCATTCAAAAATACTTTTTAATTTACATAAAATATTACTTTAAGTGTTGTTATGCGCATGAATTTTATTTCACAACATTTCTTATATTCCTATTTCCAACGTTATAGTGACATACTAGTAAATATCGATATAAATTTCTCCCATCTCTAAAACCGTTCGTGTTGTTTTCTGATTATGCATTCATTTGAATTTCTGTTTACTTAATTTGTAGGTTGGACGAATTTTTATGTCGTCTAATTCCTTTTAAGTGAGTATAATTTTTAAGGCAAACACTTATAATATGATAATATGGGTACGTGATTACTGCCCTATTACTGAAATTTCTTTAAAAATGAACTAGTATTTTATATATGGAGTATAAAATATTTTGTATATTTAACAACAACTAACTACAATTCAAAATATAGAAAGAAATATGATCAGTTTAAATCTATACTGTAAATGTATTATTTTCTTACCGTAGTCTTCATCGACATACCCGAGAATTTGACATTTGTTTTCTAAAATTTCTGTATCTTTATAACAATTTTCAAGTGATTGCATTAATTACTATTTCATACCGAATATCTTATAAACCTGCGAGGTCTTCAACACTTTAACAAACATTAAACTAAGACATAAATTAATACAATAAAGAAAACTTAGTTATAGGGTTATTTCCATTATGAAAAAAAAAATCTGTCTTAAGTATATACAGATAGAGCTAAAATTAATTTGAAATCTTTTAAATTTTATTTCAAGTAAAAATTAATACTAACTGGTAAAGAGGTCGAATTTTATGTGTTTATCTCTTTTTAGTGTCGCTTTTTTTAATTTCGTCGAGTTTCAAATCGAAACGATTATAAAGAAGTTTCACTTCAAAAACTACGAGACCTTAACACTTTACCAAATTGTTAGATTATGTTGCAAAATTGTCAAAAAACGTTTGTAAGTAGGTAAACGACTTTTCAAAAGGGCTCATTTAAATGACAATCAGAATCATATTCCCATCACAGTAAGTTACACCATTGTTATAAAAATCATTTTACACAATCATAGTTTTTTCATTGACATCAATGTGCGTTGGGCTGCTTAATCAGGTTGCTGTTGACAGTTTTTTTTCCGTTAATACCAGAACATTTGTAGCTGAAACGCTATTATTAATATGCCGTGTGATATTTGTTATGCTTCAGCGACGGACATTATTGGATAGGGGAAATAGCGTACTGTTAAAAGTACTGGTATTCTCACGTTCTGTTCTGGAGAATGTATTTGTAACGATCGATATGTGAAGAGAAGCTATATTTTAGACATGTCAGATTAAACGCACCTCATATAAACGGGTATATATGATGAGATTAATGAAAGCAGATGAAGCGAAAGCTGTTTGTCACAATGGTAGAAAGTGGAGATCCATCGTCTTTGTCTACCCCTGTGGGAAACAGGCCTGGTATGTACGTAGAACAATTACAAGATTTTATCCGTGCAGGAACGGAGAAAGAATACAATTTGCTGCGGCCGGGCGGCCTGTCGTAAGAGGCGACAAAACAACCCACAGCTAGGTGGTAGGGCAGTTGCCCGACTGGATGGCTACCACCCCTGGTCGAAAGTATGTCGCCATAACAACCTTGAGTTGTGTTCCGGCATTAGTGACCAGGTTCCAGTCTCCCTTAAGAGAGCAGCAGTGCATTTGTAGCACCTTTGGTGTTGCAAATGTCCATAGGCGATGGTAACCGCTTTCCATCAAGTGGGCCGTCTGCCTGTCTGCTGAACTCCTGCAACAGAAAAAAAATCTTCGATCTGTAACCAAGTTAATCAATGTGATCTTGTGATAAATATATTTTTGCTTTCCGATGTCTAGGTAGTAGGTAGTCTTTATTTGACTTTCAGTTATTTAGTAATAAATAAGAATCGTCATAGACTGAATTTAAGACAAGTTTCAGAAATATTTATAAATAACTATCTTTGAAGACGAAATTGTTCTCTTAGTATTCTAATATTACTGTGTTGTATTTAATTGATTTAATCCGATTTGTTTTTATTTATTTTGTAGGCTTGTAACTCCTATTGCCCAATAAATAAATACCAAAATAGACGGTTGTGCCATTAACAAGCCTTCTGTATACCTAATTAAAAATAATGTTTTCAGTTTATGTTTATTCATTGGACAATGTTGTACTAAAATTAAAAATGTTTGCGAAAGTAATTCAGATAGCTAAACTACAAACTGCGTGTCCTTTTCAATTAAATACTGTAATTGAGCAAAACTCACGACAGGTTAAAGGTTCCCTCGTAATAATAAAGCGATTGAGAGATATAGAGCAGGGAACGTGCCAGTGAAACTTTTTAATGACAGTTATAATTGTCATATCAAGATGGTCGACCTGTTATAAAATGGCGGGTAATTACATTTGTCAAAGAAGCTATTAAGTTTTCTTTAATCGTTTTTACGTAATACATAATGTTAAAACGAAAAGAAATTGCAAATTGTTAGTTAAATTTAATTTTGTTTATAGTTTGCGTTATGTATACTAGACCCTTTTTGGCGCTTATTTTGGAGCAATCACAATAACCTGCATCTATGTGAAAAGAAGATATTACTAATTAAACGGTTTAAAGTACTCTCATAACTTAAATGCATCTCGAAAGAAGATAGCTACGTAAATTTGTAAGAAATAGATATTATGCGAGTCCAAATAGCAACAGAGCGAGATGTATATACCATCTCATGTACCTTGTATTATTGTGTTCTGCGCCACGAGTGCTAACTTCAAGAACGCATTTATGTTTTATTCGTACTGACTATACCGCCAAGTCTTCGCTAAATCCTGATCTACATTTTTAGTAGTATATATGTGCTGTTTGTATAAACGATATATGAAAGCGAATATATGTCATAATGCCCATAACGTTTTAGCCGAAGTTATTAAAAAGTTACCTATAGCTTTAAGAATTATTTCTATACTGTCTAACAATATTTTGTGACAGAAATTGTTATAAGGCGCTGTCGCAATTATTGTTAACGATTATATTTATTGCCATGTATTGTATATCTCGAAAGGTTGGGTGAAAGTTGAACATAGGTCACTTGTTGATGTACAGCAAACAAAATAGCCATTCTTGTCAGAACATTTATACAACATTCTGTTGCAAGGGTGGGTCACGTTCATTTTCATTAACTATGTAGATTGAAGTTTGTGTTGTGGGAAGTTTCAGAGAGAAATATTTTTAGTGGAGGTGATTTTCTAAATGTGATATTTTGTGTAATAAATTTTAAAGAACTTTATTAATATGTAGAACCAAGTTAATAATATGTTATTAGGAGCATGTATGATAAGGCTTAAGTAACTGACTATTCCGTTCAGACGTTTACTACACGTGTTACGAAATTCGGTTCAGGTTTTTTGTTCTTGCTAGTATTATAAATCAAACCTAATTGCTTTATCGTACGTATACGTTTATATACACGCATACTTTATGTATTTATTATTAAAAAGTAAACAGTTCGTACTATATGCTACGTACACTACCGTCGCCATTATCATCTCAATTCATTCCTGGGGTTGTCTGACCGAGATCGCTTTTTAGCGATAATACCACCCTTTGTACATAATTATATATATAGTTTTAGTCTGTAAGTTTATTTTTGTACTGGTGTATAATAAAGTGTTATCTATCTATCTATCATTTTTGCAAACATTCATCATAATATAAAGTTTTAGTACTTAGTTACTTAGTATTCTTTAACTAAGGTTTCGCATAAATCACATGTGTACATTGATACTACTATCGGGTGAATTGGAAGATGATAGTGGGTTACACAATTAAAACTATATTGTAACGGTTTTAAGCGCGGCTTTTTATTTGATTTTGTTTCGACGTTTCGGCCTCTTTTCCGTAGCCGTAATCATGGAAGACTACTACTAGCAAAAAAATAACGCGCTTAAAACCATTAAACATTGTTTTAATTATGTGTACTAGTCGCGAAAACTTATGAAAATACTACATAGTGATAAAACACTTGCCTAACGACCTAGTGGTAAGTAATGAAAATCGAACTGAGTTAATAATGTTGTGACAAGCTCGTTTCACTCGACGAGGCGTGCGTCGTGACGGCATGCCATCCCCCGGTGGCCGGAGTATCGTTCTCGCAATCGCCCCGCCTTGAATTATGAACTAGTTCTGAGGGTTACAGAATAATTTAAGTCTTAATTAACACGCGAAGTTTTATGGTAATATTTAAACACCTGGAACATGTTGTGGCATCTGCTTGCCCAAATAATGAACTGGAAATGAAAGACACTTGCGAAGTTTAGGACAAAATAATGAAACAATGTATTTTTTGTGATCTCCACCTTGAGATAACTGATGTGTTACACGACAAACCACCTTGGACAAACGTAGCGGGTATACTGTCAGTTCTCATATAAAAGGGGGGCCCAAGCCCAGCAGTGGGACGTCAGTGAAGGTTTGCATCTCTACGAAATCCTTCAGAGTTTGCACGTGCATTTCGTCGGCGTCGGTGCAAGACCCTGTAACAACTTCATTTTGACATTTAATTTTGTCAAAATTGTTACATATGCTTTAGCATGTCGGACTTTTCTTGGAAAATGAGTTAAACATTTTTTTTTATAAAAAAATAAATGATAAGAAAATACAATGTATGTGTGTGTGTGCAGTTCACTCGCAGTAAGAGTGAAACTTCTATATAGTTACAAATAAATTCTTCTCTAACTTTTATTAATATAAAAATAATTCCTTTAGCCTGCATCCGTCAACATATTATAATTCAAAATAAACTTCTTAAGTATCACTTTAAATTTTTCTCGGTTTTAGTCTAAAAATATTATTATCAGTTTTATTACGGTCTAAATTGGATCTATGTTTAATCATCAGTCTTATTGACTCTCTAATCTGTGCTGCCTAATGTAAGACAAGTATCTCATTCCCTCGCAGGATAGGTGTAAGTCTGCGAGAGAATGAAATACGATTTTTACATTGTTTGATGATTAAACATATGTCCAATTTTTACAGAAATATAACTGATAATATTTTTTAGACTAAAACAGTGAAAATTTAAAAGTGTAACATAGAAGTTTATTTTAAATTATAATATGTTGACGGATGTAGGCTAAGGCTTTTATCCGTGCAGGAACGGAGAAAGAATACAATTTCCTGCGGCCGGGCGGCCTGTCGTAAGAGGCGACTTAACAACCCACAGCCAGGTGGTAGGACATTTGCCCGACTGGATGGCTACCACCCCTGGTCTAAAGCATGTCGCCATAAAAACCTTGAGTTGTGTTCCGGCATTAGTGACCAGGTTCCAGTCTCCCTTAAGAGAAGAGCAGCGCATTTGTAGCACCTTTGGTGTTGCAAATGTCCATAGGCGATGGTAACCGCTTTCCATCAAGTGGGCCGTCTGCCTGTCTGCTGACCTCCTGCAATAAAAAAAAGGAAATTATATTTATATTAATAAAAGTTAGAGAAGACGTATCTGTGAGTAAATTCTCTAAAGTAACTTCTACTGCGTGTGAACTGCACACACACACAATTTTTTCAATACATTTCACACGAAACATAACCAGTGGCAAAATTCTGGATTTTATCATGCTACGAGAGTCGTGCTCTCAACATGAGGTGGCTAAAAAGTTAACGTTTCAAAAGTTTAGACTCCGACATTAAAAAAAAATCGAAATGTGTGCTGGGACACATAGTAGAAGTGAAACGTCAAGGGACAAGTGGAAAAACGAGTTTTACGGGCAGATTCTTAATGTACTTGTCCAATTTGAAAACCTGCCCGTAAAACTTCAAGTTAAAATATTGTTGCGATTCGTTTTGCCACTTATCCGTTGCCATTCGTTTTTCCACTTGTCCCTTGAAGTTTCACTTCTACTATGTGTCCCAGCATACATTTCGATTTTTCGCAGGTTTACTGCAAATTATGATTTGGTTAGGTTAGGTACATTTTAATTAATGCATTTTTTATTTAAACATGTTTTATTTTATGAAACAAAAAAACTGAATTCTATCCGGAACCAAAAAACGCATCCATAGTCTATTCTAAAATTATGCCATTTCTCACCACGTCTAGTCTAGACAGAAAAATTCTAAGACCCCCCCAACTATATAGAAGTTTCATTTCAAAAATGTAGTTACAAGGTCCTGCACTGACGCCAACGATTTGCATACGTAGGTCTGATTTAATTTATCCAACTATCACATCTAGTTCCTTAGTGTCGATAGCTGTCTAGTTGGTGTCTCGGCGAATGTTTTAATCCGGAGGGCTATTTGTCTTAACGAGTCATTCGAGCTGTGCTTTCTAGTGTTCCTGACTGATAAACATGTAAATTGAGTTCAGTTATTCAATGTTCGAACGTGGCTTCCTTCACTTTTGCTATTTGATGTAGTGTTGTTAACTGTATTTAACTTCCGCATTCATTCTTGTCTTTTGTGTTAAATGTTTGTGCTATAGTTTACATGATATATTATAGAAGTTAGTATTGTTATCTACAACACTAGTTTTATCGTCTTTATATTTTACTTTATTGCCTGCAGACATTTGAGTTGTAGAACTATATAGGTATAGTTCTACAAGAACGACAATACAAGTACTTTTCTTAGGCTTAGGTTAATATGCAATTTATTGTAGTTAAGGCTTTCAATATTTGGACTAAAACTACTACTACTAATTTCGACTAAATCAATATATTTTAGTGATAAAACGTTCTTTGAAAGTTTCTGTGGTGATATTCTATATAAAATGCGAGATAAGAGTGGCAGTGGCTTGGCAACAACATCTAGTTAATATTAAAAATGTAGAGTTTTGGAGCTTTTCCAGATTTTAGTTTTTTGAATCATTGTCATTCTTAGTATTTTCTGCAGTTTTTTTAAATAGAATTTTCAAATGTCTTGTCTTCCTTTATTAATGTTATTCCCAGCTACTATATTCTTCTTCTACAGTATTACTATGGTAAATAGGACTACTTACTGATCTGTGATTCTTTTGTTATTGTATGTGTTATTTCATCTGCTTAGTTTTCATCATCATGCTTTGCTCTGGCATATAATATTTAAGTGACTTCTGTGCGTAACATATTATGTTCATGGTTTCTTTTATTTTTATCATGTTTCGTAAATATAAACGGCCCGATAGCATCAGTATACTATCATTGCGACCGCTTTCTTGTACCGTTGCGTTATTTAACGTGAAATTTTTATTAACTTTGCACAATCCTGTTTTAGTTGCTCACCTTTCGTTTAAATTTTTAAACAGAATTCCTAAAGATTATTACTAGTAGTCCTTATTTACATGTCAAAGAGATGGTCTTAGGAAGTTGGGTATATCTTTATATATATAATTCTTCTATACGTGTGTTGACAGTGAACTCCTCCTAAACGGCTGGACTGATTTGAATGAATTTTTTTGTGTGTGTTAAGTGGATTCGAGGATGGTTTAGATGGACCCGGTAGGTGGCGCTGCAATCGGGTTCTAAATTTTATTTCTTCAGGGCAGAACAACGTCTGCCGGGACAACTAGTATATAATATATCTTTAAAATGTAGTTTATATATTTTAACAAATTTTTATATTTTAGATAACAATAAATCTATACAATAGACATCAGAATATAAATGTAAAAATATAATTAAACGTTTTGATCAAGTAAATATTTCAAATACTTTAAAATTTAAATAAGACAGAAAGAACATAATAATTGCTCACGGCATATTTATTTTTACCTATTTAGCAATTATAAGTACCTTGTTTTTGGGACACGGAAATGAAATTGACAATTGCAAATGTTAAGCTTGTGACAAAATTTGTATAATAATAATAACAGCCCATAGACGTCCCACTGCTGGGCTCGAGCTGCCGAAGTTTTCAGGGGTCACCAAACTTGTCTACGACAGCTTGGCGTCTTTGACACATCGGGTACTTCGATGTGCAGTACCATGTTTTCCTTCATTGTTAGGTCGTGGTTATAATAATATGAACATTAGATCCGAAAACTACCTAAGTGGTGCTTAATTTTCAGCTAGGATTGGAACCCGCGTCATTTGAGACGTGAGCTTAGGACTCGAGTGCGTTAAACATCTTAATGTTTAACGCTCTCGAGTTGTGTGTCTGAGGCTTACCTCAGAAATATAAGTTTGATATTTGTCAATTTATTCTCTGTAACTCGAAAGCAAGATATAAGATAGATAGATGTAGACAAATTTTAAAATTTAATTGTCTTTGTTAATATTTAAAGAGACGCTTCGTAATACCTATAGTCAATTTAATAATAGCATTGACACCGATCGAACAACACGAACTCGAGCCTGTACCACATGAGGCTCATACATTTTATGGTGGTCTAACAAATGCGAAAGTTGTATTTGCATCATAAATAAGTCCCGACTTGGCGGTGTCACGGGAACTTTATGGTGTATTATTAAGAGTTTCTCTGCGAAGGGCAGGGATAGCGAACGTTTTGTTATAAGAATATTTTTAATAAAATGTTACTTATCTATGATACATTCATCATTCGTCATCAATAGTGGTTAACGCACACGCTGTTCAAACTAGGTTTGATACGGGTTCAAATCCTGGTCGGAAAGCGCGCAACACTTCGTCAGTTTTCTGACCTAATAATATGCATGTTGTGGCATGACTTGCTGACGGTGAAGAACAACATTGTCATAATCAAAATGTCAAATCCGTGAAGCTGCCTTCGACTAGCGTGGCGGGTATATTGTCCGCACCTCTAACAATTGGGACTCCTTAGTCCAGCAGTGGGACGTTTGAGGGCTGCCTTCATTTGGTTTTTATATGTTTGGTGTAGTTTGGCGTTATAAACATTTAAGACTGGCAGATATACACCTAGTAGAATTGATGGAAAGCGGATACCATCGCCTATGGACACTTGCAACACCAATGGTGCTACAAATGCGCTGCTGCTATCTAAAGGGAGACAGGAACCGGGCCACTAAGCCGGAACACAACTCAAGGTTGTTATTGCGGCATACTCTAGACCAGGGGTGGTTACCATCTAAACGGGCAAATATCCTACCACCTGACTATGGCTTGTTTTCTTGCATCTTACACCAGGCCGCCCGACCGCAGGAAATTGTATTCTTTCTCCGTTCCTGCACGGACGAAAAATTATGATATCCTAACATACAAACTCAAGGAGATTGCAGTTTTGTGAGATGATAAAGTGTCTCGGTTGATTCGAATGTCAGCTATCCTATGGTTCACGATCCCTGTACAAGAATGTTAGCCTGCGATTTGTGCCGATACAATGGTTTTGCGAAATCAAAACAATGGAGAAGATAGTATTAGAGGTGTTGCATCAAGTATTACGTAATTTTGAATGAAGTTTGAAGGTTCCATCCGCGTTATGGTTTGTTTTCAACAGAGTTTTAAATTGAGAATTTTAATACCGGCATTAGCGTAAGGGAGTCCCTATACTAATCGGCATCGATTCGAAAAATACAAGGCAAAAAGAGCTTTATATGTTTAGGACAATAGGGCTTTCAGTTCAATTCTAGATGGATGGGTACAAACATAAAGGTAGACTAAAGACATGGATGGATTGTGTAGAAGGAAAAGAAATATTGTGCTGAACCTTAATTGGGATAAGGTGAAAGAAAAGAGAGACAATAGGGCTTTCAGTGATATCGTTTAGCTGCGATACGGTGGGCATAAGTTCTTATTGGTTGTATTTTCAAAAGAAGTTCATTTAGCCTTTTATAGGGTTCCGTAGCGACTTTGACAAAAATGGAACACTTATGCTTTCGTCATGTCTAGTTCCTTGGGCTTTATATGTCACAGTCATTTATCTCGAAAATTAATGGGTCTATATGTATGAAATTTATGGTTGTAGAGCTTCAAAAACCTTCATTGTACGCAGATTGCCAAATGTTTTATCAAATGAATGTCCTCATTACCGGTGGGTTTTATAAGTTAAACATATTTTTGGAGGATACAAATTATTATATCATTCCATTAATGGCTAAACGCTGGACTGTAGTCAACCCATTTCAGTGACTACGACGGTGTATCCATCACCTTTGCCCAAGGCCAATGACGGGTTTCATACATTGGTAAACCTCGCGATCTAATATTTCACCGTTAGCATGTGGTACCAATAACATACACATTAGTTCACAAAAGGTGCCTAAATAGTGCACCTGGCTGCAATTACGAACCTCTACGGAACTCATTATTCATAATGGGGAATAGTGTGAACTAAGACTGCCAGATTTTATGAATGCTTACGTATGCTTATTACCAAGTCGTTAATTCAATTCACATATATTTCGCAATATTTGTCAATTACCGCATGATAGGTAAATATAGAAGGCTGATTTGGTGTTGCCCAAGGCTGTTAATAATAATTGTAGAATATTGAAAACTATCGGCTGCGCCGCGGGACATATGCCCGCCGTACCTCTTGTTTAAAGAACAAGCATTTAGGACCGCCTCGATCGATGTGCGTCACGCTCGCACTGAATATCGGCATGAAACGGTTTGCCTTTACCTAATCACGTTTCGTGCGTGCGAGAGTTCCGATGGCTATCTCATCTTCCCTACTCTATTCACCTATTCCATCCACTCTATCCCATTCCGCCTTTTTTTTTAGCGAGGGAAAATTCGATTGAGCACCATAGGCCGCATAAAGTTCGCCAGGTCGGAGTGGCCCTAGCACCTCTAACCAGAACTAGAAGTGCGATTGCCACATCAGAGTCTGGGATACCCACTAAAACCCCTCGATGTTCCGTCCTTTGACTTATGCCAGGGCTTACGATACATGGCCTAGCCCCTTCGCTAGCCCTGGCAGGCAGTGGCCCATCGGCTTCATCCACTGCCGGGGAACTACTTTTGTCCCTCGTGACATCATATTCTCATTGCGTGGGGCGGTCTGTACCACTACGGGAGGAGAGGTGAGCGCGCGCGGAATACGTCGTATCTTGATGGCATACTGCGGTGGAGAACCCTTTCCCCGAGGGGAACTCACGGTGGCTGAAGGTCCAAGCTGACCCTCCGGCGGCGACGCGTCTTTCTTTAACGGGAGCGGAGCAAAGATATCCCCTCACGCTCCCGTTCCGCCTTCTCCTTTTCAAACATAACACGCAACACGCTCGCTAAAGGAGGAGCGCGTTCCAAGCCCATTCCACCTGTCTTTAACCCCTTTTCTTCTTCCCCTCTATTCCATCCTACTAAAGGCAGACAACGCGTTGACTTTACTCCTGGTGTTGCAAACGTGTATACGCGAACGTAGCCACTTTCCATTGAGTATAACGTGTGCCGGTTTGTCAAGTTCGCAATAAAAAAATTAAACAATATTGAAGGCTTCATGACCCGGTTCCGGACATATATTTTTCCTAAGTATCATAATTACGTATCGAACTTTAGGCAGCATAATTAGAGTAACCATGGTATGTTTCATACAATTTTTGTGAAAATAACGCTTTTATCTCACGTTTAGACTGTGAGATAAATATATTGTATCTTTGTTCACATCAGCTAAATAGTCAAGCTAGACTTGAATGTTGCAATTGTTTACTTTCACTCTTCAGCACGTCGGGTTTTTTATAGTACGACGTTTTTAGAAAGAAAGTAAATACTGGCTCAAAGTTTTGTTTCATACTTTATAAGGCCAAGTTGTATTATATCGCTCTACTCTGATGACGGTAAAGGCATACATTATAATGACACCTGTACATTGAGACTACAGGTTTGTGAAATTCATCAATTCACCTAATTAAATAGGCATGGTACAGTGTTTACCTGATATTGTATAGTTATAGTGCACATGCCGGCAGTGGGCGAAGGCGTACGTGGACAACAATGAATTTTAACATTATTAACATATGAAATAACAGGAGTATCTTTTAAAATATTATGATAGAACTGCATTATCCGTGCAGGAACGGAGAAAGAATACAATTTCCTGCGGCCAAGCGGTCTGTCGTAAGAGGCGACTAAACAACCCACAGCCAGGTGGTAGGGCATTTGTCCGACTGGATGGCTACCACCCCAGGTCTAAAACATGTCGCCATAAAAACCTTGAGTTGTGTTCCGGCATTAGTGACCAGGTTCCAGTCTCCCTTAAGAGAAGAACAGCACATTTGTAGCACCTTTGGTGTTGCAAATGTCCATAGGCGATGGTAACCGCTTTCCATCAAGTGCGCCGTCTGCCTGTCTGCTGAACTCCTGCAATAAAAAAAAAGAACTAATCTTTATTACTCTTTTAACAACAAACTTGAGCGTCTTCAAACTGTTTGTATTAGATTCACATTTATATTAAAAAAATATGACCACATTTCTAAATATCGCCAAAAACTCAAGTGGTTGCCAATCTCACTTCGCTGGAATGCTCATCTTCTACATTTATTATATCGTACACTATTTATACCCTACACTCCTCCTTACCTTAAGGAATGTTTCAACTTCCTTCATACATCACAGACCTTCGATTTGCGCTCCTCTAATAACCTTCTGTTAAAGGCACCTGTACGTTCTTCAACATTTTACTCCAAATCCTTCGCTGTGCAGGCTGTTTGTCTTTGGAGCTCTTTACCCGTAGATGTCAGAAAAAATAAATCGCTTGCCATATTTAAAAAAACTGCCGAAAACCTTTTCC
Organism: Dendrolimus kikuchii; assembly: GCA_019925095.2. Lineage (NCBI taxonomy): Eukaryota > Metazoa > Arthropoda > Insecta > Lepidoptera > Lasiocampidae > Dendrolimus > Dendrolimus kikuchii. The sequence continues at coordinate 12,588,979 of CM034408.1, forward strand.
TTAGTTTATAATAAAATACATATTTTTCTGTTCTTCTTAACTTAGCTGTTTACTGTTCACATTGTACTGTTCTTCCTTTTTTGTTTTATTTCTTTTTAATTTAAGTATACCTAGACATAAGTTGTTAAAAGTATCCTCTCAGTCAGTTGCCTGGAAGAAATCGTTTTAGGCGATAAGGCCGCCTTCTGTTTTGCCGTTAAATTATTGTAATTATTCATTCTGTAATTGTTTATGTTGGTGAACAATAAAGTGTTTTCTATTATATTCTCACAATAACATTAATTATTTATGGTATCGATATTTGACTCTTTTTACTTGTACAAACTTATGACGTCACAATTTTATACAGTAATACAAAATCTATAAAACCGCGACGTTATACAAGATAATAAAAGATGTCTCAGTTTACTTTACTGTCATTTATCCTATTTTTATAAAATTCGTAGCCCATTTGTGTATTACGTTGTTCTATACGTCTAGGGACTGATGTTTAATTATCTGTTAAAAGTTATTCAAAGCACAAAAGACAACTTAAAAAATTCAAAAAGACTGGTTTATGAATAATAAGAGTTCAATTGTTTCACTTATCCAGTTTATAATATAGTTCATAATTTTGGACCCTAATAAATAACGTATTATATCCACAGTTCGTAAAATTGCTAACAATTTCGTTAACGGACTAATGTGACCATATTCGAAAATTTGTTTTTGTCAAGTTTTATAGTGTTGTTGTTGCTTGTTATAATGAAAAAAGAACTTGTGTATGTGTGCAATCTACACGCAAAAGTGAAACTTTAGAGAATATACACAGATAATTCTTCTCTAACTTTTATTAATCTCTATCCCTATTAATATTACAAATGCGAAAGTAACTCTGTCTGTCTTACTCTTTCACGGAAAAAACTGCAGGACCGATTTGGCTGAAACTCAGTATATATGTATATATATTCGATGCCGAGGATGAACATAGGATACTTTTTATTCCAGAAAAAGGATAGTTTCCGGGATAAAAATATATTTGTCTCTCTATTTGTTATGCTTTTACGGAAAACTATTTGACCGGTTTGGCTGAAATTAGGTAAATATGTAATTTTAATACCGAGGATGGACAAGGGATACTTTACATTTTGGATAATAAGATAGATTTGTGTAAAGGTTATCCCAGAAAGTAGGATAGGTTTTTTTTTGTGATTTGCCATTTTCGTAATTTCGGCCATTGGGCCGTTCCGGTCATTTTGGGCGTTTGGGACCATTTGGGACATTTCTGCCATTCGGTCATTACGACCATTTCAGCAATTTCGGTCATTTTAATCATTTCAGCAATTTCGGTCATTGTGGCAATTTCGGTCATTGCGGCCATTTTAGGTATTTCGGCCATTTTGATCATGTTTCGTTGTTGTCATTTATGTAATATACAGATAGACAGGGGAGAGATAAATAAAACTAGAACAGGTTGAAATAGAGGATGAAAGTTTGTATAGGAGAAGAATAATTTCTCAAGTTTATAGATATAAAAAATTATCATCTATAAAAAACCGCGATCTGTCTGTCTGTTAAGCTTTCACGGAAAAACTACTAAGACTATTGGATCGGTTTTGCTGCAATTTTGTTTAAATGTAGTTCTAATACCGAAAAGGGACTTAAATACTTTTCATAAATTCTAGTATAAATATAATTCCTTTAGCCTACATCCGTCAACATTTTATAATTCAAAATAAACTTCTTAAGTATCATTTAAAAATTTTCACTGTTTAGTCTAAAAAAATATTATTATCAGTTTTAATTCTGTCCAAATTCTACCTATGTTTAAGCATCGGTCTTATCGACTCTCTAATCTGTGCTGTACAATGTAAAATTCGTATATCATTCTCTCGCAGGCTTAATCTTATAGATTTATATGTTTATCTCTTTTTAGTATCGCTCTTTCGTTTCATCGAGTTTCAAATCACAACGATTCTAAAGAAGATTCACTTCAAAAATTGAGCATCGGCGTTGTTAATATGTCAGTACGTAACTTTGAACAAGAAGTCGACAAAAAACTCAGGTCAAGTAAACTGCTGTAGCTATACGTTATCGATCGATATGACAAGAGAAATCTAAACACGAAATTGTACCTGGAACCCCGATAAATAATGTGTGCTGTAATAATTCAACGTACTGTGATAGATGTTGCCACGTCTTGCTGTGAGCTTGGAACCATCGTGCTAGCACTAGTGCTAGTCTATGAAGTATATATAGTATAACTATTAGTTTATATAACACTGTTTAATATACTTTTAGTTATATTATTAATGCTCATAAGCTTAAATCTGTTATAACTTAGTTTTCGGCGAAAACTTGAAGAGTGATGTTGAATTAGATAAAAATATACAATAAGAATATGGATTGTTTTAATCGAATTAAAGAAAGGAGAAGATTCTAATTCCTTAAAACGTGAACTGTTGATGGCCTTTTGAGTAGCCATAAGAATACTGTTGTCTGACGTTAGTCAAAGGCCTACGATTTTTTTGAGCTGATATTGATAATAATTATATAATACTTCTCATGAAGCTCTATGTCTATAATCTACCCCATTTTCCATGTACAAAGAACGAAAATACTTTACTACTTTGTTATATCTTCAGTCAATTATTGGCAAAGTAAAACAAATATCTAATTTTACACTTACGGCAATTCCGAAACTAGAAGGATAGATTTAAAACATTTTATTCTCTTTACTATGTATCAGATGTGTGACATATTAAATTGCCTCGAATTATTTTTTCATGTAAGCATGACTTGTATGAATAAAGTAAAAAATATCAGAATATCTTTAAAGATATAATGAATTAATGCTCTTCATTACAGCGCCTGCGTTATTTTGATTTACTTCTTAGTATATATCTTCTTGAGATCTTAACATTTTTCTTATATTCTGAATAATCATGTAAATTTTATCATTGTTTTAGGTAAGGGTTGCTTCCTGGATGACGATCTGATTGAACAATTGAAGATCAATTTTCCAGTAAAGTAATAAGTTGTAGATTCACTCAGTTTCGCAAGGTAACTAATGGTAATGTTTCATGTATCAGGCTTAAGTGACATCAACTCTAATTTGACTGCGGTGACAGGTTCTTGTTTTATTTTATTGCACTTTGAAAATCAAATGATTTTTTTCAAAATTAGTTCCACTGGAGAACATTTATTGAATGTCATACATATATAATTAGTTAGCTTTGCAACGTGTTATCGCTGTTTAAGGAAAAGAAGCTGCAAGAAACCCCTCAGCAACACGTCTAGCTTAATCTTTTTCTTTTTATTTATTTATCTCAGGCTTTTTTATTTAATAAATAGAGAAGTATGTTCATATATGACCATGAAAAGTATTAGGAGTGGTACAATTTACACCAGTCCATAAGCTCCCTACGCATTGTCAGTCGATACTTGATTCTGCAATTTACCGGAGTGTCAATTGCCGTACGTGACTATCGATGGAGTGCAAAGTCAACGATCGTAACACTTAGATAAGCCGTTCTTAATTCAGCAATGTTTATCGGGCATAGATACGCGATTTGCCTGTTTACGATGTAAGATATCGGAAGTTGCGTTTCTCTTCTTAATTAATGTGGTAATTCTAGGCTCATTGTGTTGATGCTCTAAGTTTTGTAGATTTACATGTAGATATGTTTGTTGTAGAAGGTGGCAAGTGGTAGTTCATGAACTATGAAGGATTCTGTAGCGATGAATAGCCCCTGTTTTTTAACATTTGGCTATAGAACCTAAAGCATTTAATTGAAAGCAGAATAATGGCTGTGATATTTGTAGACTGACGGATGACAATTTTAAATAGGTTCCATTTCGACAAAATGTCTACGAAAGCATGATATCAGTGCTGACTTCCTCACTGGCAGGATACTTTGGACAAGTGCACAGAGCCCCACGATGGGGCTTCTTAATTTCTTTATTTAGTCTTTTCTTATTGCATGAGTTTAGCAAACAGGCAGATGGACTGCCCACCTTATCGAAAGCGGTTACCATCGCCTTTGGACATTTGCAACACCAAAGGTGCTACAAATGTGCTGCTGCATCCTAAAGGGAGACTGGAGCTTGCCCACTAATGCCGGAATACAAGTCAATGTCGTTATGGCGGCATATTCTAGACCAGGGGTGGTAGCTATTCACATGGCCATATGGCCGACCACCTGGCTATGGGGGTTGTTTTGTAGCCTCTTGTGACAGGCCGGTAAAACCTGTTTATTTTGTGTCACTGAAAGACCCAAACTTTGATTGAGACCAGTGTCGAAAAGTTACTTTTTGTTTTTACTTTTTTTGTTGGTATTATAGCAGACAGGTTAATAACTCCTAGGGGTAGTTACCGTCGCCTATAGACATTTGCCACATTAGAGGTAGTAACGATGTGCTGCCGGTCTCTAGGGGGGGGGGACGACTAGAAGCTGATCGATGATTCCGGAACACAAGCTGAGGTCTTATCGTGACATGCTCCAGACCAGGTGGATAAAGGCGCTGGTTGTGGGTTATTCTGTCGCTTTTTGCGACAGGCCACAGGAATTACTCGTAGAAGCTATCCGTACAGGAACGAAGAAAGAATACAATATCCTGCGACTGGGCGACCTGTAGTAAGAGGCGACAACACAACCCACAGCTAGGTTGTAGGGTATATGCCCGTTTGCTACCACTCTTGGTCTAGAGTATGCCACCATAACAGCCCTGTGTTGTGTTCCGGCATTAGTGGCCAGGTTCCAGTCGCTCTTTAGAGAGCGGCAGCACATTGGCTCACCTTTGGTGTTATAATTGCCCATAGGCGATAGTAACCGCTTTTCATCAGGTGGGCCGTTTGCTTGTCTGCTGAACTCATGCAATAATAATAATATTATTTTTCTGTTAAAGATCATTCTAAAGCTCAATCACGAAAAACTGCCACCGACCAAATGCGCCAATCACGCAAAGCTACATAACTATCGAAGATAATAAAGTGTATATTATTTTATGCACTAAAGAATAGTCTACCTCTAAACTTTGTTTTATAGAAAAACGGCCGCCTTTCGTATCGATTGCATGATAACGCCCCCTAAACACCATATCGATCCGTTTCGCCTGATTGCCTGTAAACAACACTTTGTTTCTGATTATAATCCAAACCGACAAATTGTCCGTTGTCAATGATAAATTGTCCCAAGTGTACCTTTAGGCCCTTTGTTTCGATGGAAATCAATTTTCAATTGTACTTGAGGTGTTACATTGTTTCTTATCCAACTTATCCATACTATAAACCACATAAATTTTAAAGTGTTTTAACCGACTTCAAAAAAGAAGGAGATTATAATAATTCGTCTATTTCTATTATACGTACCCTTTAATAGCAGAAATAGACGATTATACTTATAATAATTCTGCCCCCCTTATAATAAACGCACTACTTGCAAATGGCGGTTTCGAGAAAAACGTGGTAAACATATCTTTAGATATCTAAACAGTATGTCCATGTTATATAACTTTTTACGTCCACCTAAAAAACAATAAAAAATCAAGGTATGTATATATATATATATATATATATATATACATACAAAGAAGCAAGTGAGGTGTGTAAGAATAAACCTAAATGGCGCTCTGTTGTTCGTGCCTACCCCGCAAGGGAACTGGCGTGAAGTTATGTATGTATGTATAAACTAGCTGATACCCGCCCGCTTCGCGTGCCGTAAAATCCGTACTTAGCTGACCTTTACTTGGCGAAAGGAAGGTCCATGCCAAATTTCAAGTCTATGGGTATTATATATTGTTCATGAGATATCGTGATGAGTCACTATATACGTGGATTTTAATTATATATATAGATTAGCGGATTGGAATACCATTTCTGCAAAAAAATGACGATTACTGCGAGTGCAATTAGTAGAGCAGATTTACATACCCGCGAAACTTCTTTTGTATTCATATGATGACGACGTATTTGTTAGTGAAATTCCACGGCGACACCATATGAGATCACAACCGCAGCGCCATCATTTGCGCTGTATTCGTCTATTCTATCCCATCATTTATCGGGATCCGAAATATCCTAAGTGTTAAGGTTGTGTTGTGTTGTGTCCCAGGGTATGGATTCGGCGTACTTCCTTCCTCCTTGTTGTTGAAGAAAGTGTCCTCCCCCGCAGGATACTCTGGGTTCGTCGACAAACGTTGGGGCGTCACAGATGGAGTACCAATAAGTCTAGTTCCTGTGGCGCCCCAGAAAAACGTGTGGGCTACTGGTGCAGGTTTAGTAGGTAGTTTGACGGCCGACCTCCTGTCCTCCGCTCGGGAGGTATGGTGGCATACGGCCGATGAAAAGTCCCACATATCCCTCGGTGTAGTCTTCCCCCGGGCCCGAGGATGATGTCCCCAGAAGACATTCTCCCTGCGTCATCAAAAAAATAAAAGGGTGTAAGCTAGCCCCGTGTTGGGCTTTATTAAATCCGTTCAGTAGTTTTCACGTCATGTTCTTACAAACAGATTGTTTTTTTCTTAAAGGTGCATTTTCGGATTCTGCTGGTCCGAATCCAGGGTCCCCTGATTTTACTCTCTTTTTAAATTTATTGCACTAACTCGATAACCCCGAGAGATATATATTATACATTACAATCAGATTCGTTCAATTTCGTTTTATTAGTACGTAAAAAATATAGATTAGTATACAATAAAGCCTAAAACAAAATATTGGGCCTTAAGCCGTTTTCCCCCAGTTACCCAATAGTCGACCTTATCTGCAATCGGAGTTATGGTTAATCAATGTTTGACCGTAACAACGGAACGGAGCACCTGCTTTTATTTGATAGCATTGCGTCATAATAGAAATACTAGAACTAGATATATATGACGGCCACACCTAATCTTCGCTTTTTTGTGGTTTCACTACGTAAGTTTTTACCACTAAATAAACTATAGTTTCATCATCATCATCGCCATACTGATTGATACGCTGTCTGAGGTAGGCACCAGCCTTCTGATCACCTGAAGAATCCATGACTCGTTTTGATAAATTTCGGTAGAGGCTCATGGCCTCAGGACCCCACGATCCAAGCGCTTCAACAGCAAACGGCACATACATATCCGAGGGTTGCATATTTGCGCCGCTTGAGTGATCCTGCTGTTTCCGCTGTCGAACCGGCTGATCCGGCTGTATAGGTAGATGGGATGGAGCCAACGTATCCACGCAGGTCGCATCCCATACCAAAGGCTTGTTACGTTGCCAGGGAAATAGAGTCATTCCATTAGGACGTCTGCCATTATCACAAGTTAAGTTGACTAAGATTAAAATATTATTAGACCGTATATCTAAGTGATAAATCGTGGTGTATGAAGTATCAAAATATTCTTTTAGGAAAAAACAATGTACACAACAAAATGCGTCGTTGAAAGCTAAAGCACAATAAATACAACAGCCCTACTGAGAGAGTTAGAATGACGTACATTACGCTAATATCGCCTCAGGAGGATCACCATAAATGACGCGATGCGAAATGCATTGTGATTTTACACTAAGATGTTGTGTCATGTTTTCTCCACGGGAGGAATGTTACGTGTATTGTAATTTTACTATATTCAATGCGAATTTCAGATATCTTTAATGCTAATGCAGGAAAGGCGGAAGTGTTTCAGATTGGTGTGAAGAGATGAGATGTGATTGTGTAAGGTTTAGATATGTTAAAGATATGATAATCATCACCTTAAACCTACGCTTGAATAGGGAAAGAGTATTTAGAGATATTTTGAGTTTAAATGTGCATGTCTATAACATCTGTGTAAATGCATACCGTAATAATATGTTACTATACGATGTCCTTGCCGGTTCCTATATCTTACTATTTATTCACTTGCTTTACCGTGGGTTGAATTTTGACATTAATTGTATAGAGCCTTTGTCAAATTTTAACCGATAGTAAGGCAAATGAACGATCGGTAATATATAGGAACTGGCCATTAATTTGTAGCTTATACGTATATTATAGAAATATAATACAGGCCCATACAAGTCCCACTGCTGGGCTCGGGCCTTCTATTTATAAGGGAACAAACAGTATACTCGCCACGCTTGTCCACGGTAAATGATCACAAAACTGCCTAAGCGGTGAATGCTTCTCGGCAAAGATTCGAAGCCGCGCCCTTTGAGTTTGTTGTGAATGCGTTAACCACTAACATCTCAGTTTGAATAAATAATTTTGAATACTGTTATAATATATCCGCTTTGAGCAGGATTTTTTAAAGTAGAAAACCAATTTTGAATAAAAGTTATAAGCAATACTTTCAAGATGATAGAAATAATAGTTTGTTCTGACCACCCTAATTATAACACTGGGACGCGATGATTAACACTGTTTTTTAACTAGAAATTATTAATAATTAATAAATCCGAAACGTCGGAAAAACCAAAATCAAATAAAATTACCGCGCTTAAAACCGTTAAAACGTAGTTTTATTAGAAATTATTACATTTTATTACTATATTTTCATTTACTTACACCTTTACAGCCCTTTTTTAATGCGATCCCCTGACAGTTGTTTTAAATTCTGTATTTCAGATAAGTTACGTTTTAGCGGTTTTCAGTGCGGCATTTTATTTGATTTTTATTTTGATGTTTCGGCCACTTGTCAGCAGCCGTGATCAAGGCGGACAAAAAGTAGTTTTAATTATGTATACTAGTCGCAAAAACTTAAGAAAATACTAGTCAAATAAGTTTTTATTTTCTTTAAATTGAAAACGACTGCAAAGGTTAATAGTTACAGTACATATCGATGGGTAAAAGGTTTGATTTAAGAGACGTATTAAATTTTTTATGCTATTCTAGAATACGGTCCGGAATTTATTTTAAATGTAAAACAATTATTGTACCGCTTCAATAACTATTTCAATAGACTACTTTCCAAAAAGTGTTATATAATTCTTTTTTTCAAACACCAATTAACGTCAGCGATTCTGTCACAGTCGTTAGTTTTGAATAAAGTCAGCAAAGCTATCACTCTTCATAATTATCTTCGGTGATTTGCTAGTATTTAATTTTCGTTCAACATCATTACTAAGAATACCTAGACTTTATAAATATAACTGTCTATTGCGTAGGTGTTTGAATGCAGCTGTGTAATGTTACGAAAATCTATTTGATTTTATAAATATTTATAACATTTCTAGGACTTAAGAAAGGTATTTCTAGCTTTATTTCGACGAGAAAGCTTGTACGTTTTATTTCATAATAAACCATAGCACCATTCCATTTATATGTATATTATGTACTTTGTTAAAAATATATTTAAATTACAAAAAACAGTAAGTACTGTTATTGCGGGATTTATATAACGAAACACGTAGAACTTTGAGAACTGTTTTATTTGTATTCAGAGCAAATAATACTGAACTGAATTACAATTATCGCACAACAATTAGCCACCCTAGAGCGCTCTTGTGACTGACATGTGAATCCGACCAAAGTCGTAGTGAGAATAATATTTCGTCGCTGCGCCCGCTCGCTTTTATATCTGATTAGTAGTCAAAACTACCCCCAATTATTACAATAGTAGGTGGTATTACTTATAACAAATGTTATTAACAGTATCTAATATATTTTCTGGTTTATTTACATTGTTAGATATAAGACTAAGTATTCAATGGAAACTAATCGAACAAATTAAAACAAAATTTCACTGACTAACCATTAAATCATACCCTTCAATTAAGAAACAGTAATAAACTAAATCAAGACTATTATATTATTTGTAAAATGAGTGTCTCTTTGTATGTTTTGCAATGGATCCGCTTGATATGACGTTATGTATAACTGTACTCTCGATATGTGCATGACAAGAGTTATGAATGTCAAAGAAGCGAGTGAGGTGTATAAGAATAAGCCTGAATGGCGCTCTGTTGTTAGTGCCTACCCCGCAAGGGAATTGGCGTGAAGTTATGTATGTATGTACTCTCGATAACGTGGGATGAACTTCTTATGTTTCTTTATATCCAGGACAATCTAATAGTTGTCGCGGGATACAAATTCAAAATTTACGTGAGTTAATCTACGTGAGAAGCACTAGTTCTTATATAGAATTGTAATTTAATAAACTATACATAGAAATGAAATAATATAAAAAACAAAATATTAATCTTAGAGTACTTGCCCTACGGGAACGTTCTCCCCGTAAGACCGGCTTTGTTGCCTCATTAAATTACACAACTATTTATTTGCTTCATGTTTACTAGATTTTTGATCACGTAGAAAACCATTCAAACGTTGTGATATGGCCCAGATTTTTGAAATCTTGGTAAAGGAATCCAAATCCCGAACCAGAATGAGCATCCGGGAATAAGCGAAGAATGCAGAAAAATAACTCTTGTGTACATTTAAATGCGTCATTTGCCATTAGTGTCGACTGCTTTTCAGATAAAATTCAAATTTAGCCAATTTATATATCCGGTGTTTTGGCGGTTTCCTTACCCTTCAATATCCCTCCTCCACTTATTACGATGTCACAGAATATTCTTTAAAATAGATTGATTATTTTTATTTCTTTGAGAGTATTTGTTGTTGTTTAGGCTATCGATGTTCATTGAAGAAAGTTTATTTCAAGTAATAGCGACTTTACTTACACTACTTTCTTGATAAAAAAAAGCGTGTTTTGAGAATTGGTGTGTCGCATTTTCAACCAATAAGTTTCGCAGTCTTTTATTGGTCATTTTTATAAGAAAATCAGTGCAGAATGTAACATGGAAAAAATATTTTTTATTTCTCGGCTATCTCGAAATGAAACTCTTTTAGCTGAGTAAAGTAAGTTACTTTTCTTTAAGTGAAACTTCTTCAGAATCGTTGCGATTGTTGCGAGTTAATACTTTAAATTACGTGTTTTAAATCTTATATTATAACGATATTTATATATGAAATGTGACGTCACGAAATTTAGAATCTCTTGTCACACTTTGTTTCACTTCTACTGCGTGTGAACTGAACACACACATACAATTTTTTTATCATAAAATGTTAGATATTTTAAATGAAAATACTAAAAATCTTACAAACCATATTTGTATTTAAATATCTATGTATGTTTAATATAGTAGTAGTACCTTTATAAATACGAATGTGACTTCTTTTTGTTTTTGTCTATCTTGAGCTTCTTTCTGTCTTCTATAATAAAAAATTGGTGCGTGTATATAAATTCCAAACCAGACATTAATGTAGGATATTTTTATTCCTGAAAATGTGCCAGTGTTCACCAAATATGGGTCCATAGTCGCGTGCAAATTTAAGCTTACGTTGTGTTGTTATAAGATAGAGAATTTGTCCTATAATGTACAACTTTGTTCATATTTTAAGACTTTGTTTTGATGTTATGTGTATTATTCCTTTAAGCTTTACAAGATGATGATTTGCGAATATTTGATTGACTGTTGTATTCGTTACAAGATTTAATTATTTCTTAGTATAACACCGTTTTACACAGGGAACGTAGTTTCATCTTCATTTAACGTTAGGGCACGTCGATCAGTCTTCCATTTCCATTAAATCTCAATTTGCTACAAAGAAGGAAGCGCGCGCGCATCTATTAAGAAAGAAACGCCTTTTCAATACGTAACCATTGTTGTTGAAATACGTTTTGTAATTTATTTTTAAGCTTCTATGATAATGCTTTTACTACGTACATGTATTTAGTTATTGTATTTTAGGTCTTTAGATACATTATTTTTAAAGTCTGTGCAAAAATAATTGTATTCCTTACATATTACCATTAAGACGCCTTAAAATATTTATCATTAGAGATTATTAGGTACATATAAATATTACAAATTTTCTCTCAAATTATGAAATTATTTTACCATGATAAAAATATGTGTATAAAATAAATATTATATCGCAAGAATACGAAACTTTGCTATTCGGGAACGTTCCCAAAAAGAAAGTAATGCCCAATATTCAATTAAAAGGTTAAATGTACAATTAAAGCAACCCACTGCCCTACAAATATTGAAACACAAACCTAATTCACTTGAGATGATATCTTATAATAAGCGAGACAAAAAAACTATGATGGTTATGCACAATGATTCAAAGGGCCGGTGAAAGTATAGGTATCGTTTCATAAATCTCCTAATGGTGCTTACACACGTACCTTTACATTGTCACGGCTATCTACCACAGAGGTGGGAAGAGGCTATGATTATGTTCTCGCTATGACTTCGATATTTACACCTTTGTCTAATCAGGCCCTGTAGAAGAAGTGTAGAGAAGTGGAATTATTGTTAAACGAATAAAATGTAATTGTATGGGAATGATATAATACTTAACGTAACGATATATTATGTCTTCACATACATTTTCTGTTCTATTCGTATAGCGCTAATGCCACTTGTCTACAGAGCCAGCTTAATACATTTTCGCAATTTGTATTCGTTGGTAGTGTTCGTAATAATAGTCTGAAAATTTTTACTGTTAGATTGTAGAATATCCGTGCAGGAACGGAGAAAGAATACAATTTCCTGCGGCCGGGCGACCTGTCTTAAGAGGCGACAAAACAACCCACAGCAAGGTGGGAGGGCATTTGCCCGACTGGATGGCTACCACCCCTGGTTTAAAGTATATCGCCATAACAACCTTGTGTTGTGTTCCGGCATTAGTGACTAGGTTCCAGTCTCCTTTAACAGAGCAGCAGCGCATTTGTAGCACCTTTGGTGTTGCAAATGTCCATAGGCGATAGTAACCGCTATCCATCAAGTGGGCCGTCTGCCTGTCTGCTAAACTCCTGCAATAAAAAAACGAATAGAATAGGTAACACTTTATTGCTCACCAAACATACAATTTGGACCTTCCCCATTTTCGTCCATTTATACATATTTCTTGCCAGTCTCGTCCAATGTGGGCCTGCCTCTTTCCTTGAATATTTATCTTTATCTTTATCTTTTATTGGTATCTCACTTTTTCTCTTAGCGCTTCTGGGTGTCCATTCTGATACTTTACTTATCCTGTCCACTTCCATTTAAGATTTATTACTTTTTTACTACATCACTGATTTTTGTCTTTCTTCTTATACTTTTATAAAGATTTTTATCCAGCAATTTATCGCCTAGCATGCTTCGCTCCATTTTCCCCTGATGAACAGCTAGCTTTTTTCTTCTTACTTACGAAGAGCCCACGTTTGGCACCCATATGTTAAACACGGAAGAATATCTATGTCATGCAATTTCTTCTTTAGCCCTGTGTCTATCGCCAAATCATGTCTAATTAATGTGATAATATTCTTTAAATATTTGTTGATAGTACAGTATGTATGACCTTGCATCTATATCGCACTGTAGTTTGTTACAGTGTAAAAAGACCTTAATAAAATTCTCAATACAGATTCGTCTTGAGACATCAATCTTTGGCATAGAGCTATTGCTTTTGTTGTTAGAAAGTATTTGACGTTAAATGTGTCACTGTCATTCGGAACTCGTGTTTTAGTAACAAAGCTCAACTCGGTTGATGGAAAATTCATCATCAACAACAATCAGTAATGGATTACTGTAGGAAAGGAACTGTTTTGTAATGGTAGCTATAGGTATTTTCTTATTTTCAGGCACGACGAAAACAATGACATGAATGTGTTGTTTTACCCGTAAATGTAACGTAAAAACTAGTACATAGAGTCTTTGAATCTTGCACCCGTGACAGATAAATTAAGTATATTAAGATGTTATAAGTAAGTAATGACAATATCAAACTGGAAGATTGATGAAAATATAAGAATAAAGGTACGTTAGAAAAGAATGGATGGATTCTGTAAAGTATGAAATAAAGACGGTAAATGTGAAAAAACGCGGAACCTGAAAATCATGCATTTTTGTATTTAAAGACTATAAATATGGTTTGCTATGGCATAATAAGGACACTAAAATTATCGGAAATCCATCATTTAGGTAAAAAATTAATAAACAATACAATTAATTACGTTAAAAACCTGCGTCTGAATAATGTTCAATTTTAGCGTCACGACTCACCTAGTTGTGATAAAAACACAATTACTTATTTAATTTCGGGATTAGTCTCCAAATATATACGACATGACCAAAATATTTATAATCATTATAAAATCAACTATTACGGCGTTGCTAAAATCTACCATATTTTGTAATTTGTAGGTGACACTTCAGATTAATAATATTAAAAGAGAAAGTTTTTACTTCATTTTGCTACTTGTTAGGCAAAGACACTAAATTTGTACAGCATGAATACCAATATTATTCAATCAGTCTGAAGATCATTGAATTACATGAAAGTATAGAATTTTAGATTTTTCATATTATTGTAACTAAGATAATAATAATTAATATATTTTTCTAGTTTGTGTATATCATCACCGACTACATGTAATACCAATGTTAGCAGAACAAAGTATAGGTGTGAGGGGTGGTCGAAGGTGTAACCAAGGACATTGGGTTAGGTTAGGTTATCTTTAGACCAAAGCCGGACAAAAGACTAAAGGCAGAACCGACTGGTTTCCATTTATTCGTTGATAATTTAAACAAAAGTTAAATTCGGTTCCGCCACTCGCCCGCCGCTGCTGCGGCACGCTCGCTTCGCTCGCTCGACTCACGGGCATTGGTCTGCAGATAATCTAACCTAACCCACTGTCCTTGTCATAACCTTCGAACACCTCTCACACTTATATATTGTTTGTCTAACATTGGTATTGCATGTTGTTGGTAATTATATATACAAACTACAAAAGTATAATAATTATCTTAATCACAATAATTTGAAAAATATAAAATTATGTATTTTCATGTAATTCAAAGATGTTCAGTTTGTTTGAATAATAATGATATTCATGCTGTATGGATTTAGTTCCTTTGCCCGACATTTAGCAAAGCGAGGTAATACTTTGTCTCTTAATATTATTAATCTGATGTTTTACCTGCTAATTACAAAGTATGGTGGTTTGTTAGCAATGCCGTAATAGTTGATTTTATAATTATTAATTATTTTGATCATGTCATATATGTTACATTTGTAGACTAATCCCAAAATTAAAGTTATTGTGTTTTTATTATAATTAGTAGGTAAGTCGTCACGCTAAATTTGAACAGTATTTCTATCGATATAGTGCACGTATTTCGTAATTAATTGTATTGTTTATTAATTTTTTGTCGATATGATGGCTTACCGATGATTTTAGTGTCGTTATTATACCATAGAAAACCATATGTAAAGTCTTTGAATACAAAAAATACGTAATTTTCAGGTTCCGCGTTTATGCAAATTTACCTACTACTATATTGATTCCAAATGATTGGAAAAATTTATAGAGGCCATAAAACAGATAATGGTTGAGTCCGATCTGTCATGTACCCTAGGAGCTTACGAGTATGTGCTCAACATTTTAAAGCATCAAAGAATAGTCGTAATTATAAGATCTATGATAAAATGTCTAACCGCTTGCTATTTGGAAAACGCTCTAGCACAGAGCTGTGGTGTCATCCAAGACCCAACGTTTACAAAAAAAAAATGTTTATTATAAGAGTTACACGAGTTAATAAACCCCAACTAAGTGGACAATAATGATCATAGTTTTTTTTAAATTGCTGTTAAACAACTGATATGTAATAATGTTTCAACTGGTCGATTGACTACTATTTCCTCTGGTTCGACTTAATATGTTTGCAGTCGATCTAAAATTTTGATTACAGTTTTAATTTGTTTCTTTTGACTGTTTCAACAATATCGATTATTTGTTATGTCGATATCGGGTATATATCTCTTTATTCCACTTTACGAATAAAAGAATTGGTGAAGCGAATGTTTGCCACCGTTATTACACAATCGATTTTAGTAACAATAATTTCAAATCCAATATAATTTTGTGTGTATCGATTTGTATCGCTTAACGTTGCTTATATATAGTTTCATAAGCGATTAGATGAATTAATTTGAATTCACATTTCCTTGATGTGATTTTTATAGTTGTTACGTTTAACAAAAATGCGATGTTCTCGTTCTAATATAGGACTTGTATTTGATCGATATGAGATCTTTTTAGATAACGGTTATGAATTGAGGTCAACATGCTGGCATGTTACCACTTACAACAAAATCGTGAGCTAATGTTTTAGACGCGTTGAAAAACAATATTGTTATTCAATTGCAATGTATCTCTATATTTGTATAATATAATAAACAAATCATGTTTCTATTTCCAAGAATAGGTTACCAATACTAGGATCTACTGTTTTCAGCGCGTGATATTTCTGGTGGCCGCTCTATATTCTATTTTGTCTAAAGTTCATTTGCGAATATAAATAGTATGACTTCATCAATGACCTTGTGCTAGAAAGAAGCCTCCTATATATATATCCTATAACTATCTCTGGTCACGTACTAAATTTAAATCGGGTTCTGAGAATCCTTGATCAATCAACGACACTTCCTCCTTAAACAATTACGCCTCACGCTACTCTCTCGTTCCGAACGATTGCACTTTGAGTTCGATAACAAAAATAGAAGTTCATATAGAAGTAACAGTCGACACGAAGAAAAAAGTCCTGCCAAACACACCAAAAAACTTGTGATCGCCCCATTCCTCTCTGGTTAATGCTTGAAAACTATTCATGTCGCTGTAAAGTTTATCCTGCGATAAGATGCGGACGACGTTCGGTTACTTCTGTCTTGTTCTAGCACAATATATTTTTGCTTGGTGAGGGAGATGGAAAGGTAGGGCGCCCTCCGCGTGGCGGTTGATGTTTAGTTCGAAACGGAACGAACAGTTTGCGAGTCGCCGGCATCGCGTACGGCTGACAAATGCAGGCAGTTTGTTACACTCAAATCGAGAGAGAGAGATTAATTTATAACAAACTGTTTATATATCCAATAATTACACTAGTGCCTTATTATTAATGGATGTGCCAGTGAATGCATGGATTAACGACTCAGAAGAACTCACAATTAATGAAAATTAACAAACGTGGATTTTAAGAAGCATCTTGCGTTTGTGTCCTTTTGGTATAAAAATTCGCAGTAGTAATTGTCTTACGGTTTTTGTGTTTTACACCTTTTCTTTGTTAACTGTTTTGTGTTGGTGCACGTTTCTCTCGGTTTATTGGCACGAGCCTTTAAATAATAATAGTGCACCGAAACCAGTTTGCGAGTGTGGTTCGGCTGTGGTTATCCTGACTTTATATGCGGGCGCCTTTCTTGTGAACGATATTGGTGGCATCTGTAGATCTTTTATTTCAAGCAAGACTGCGTCTGAATATAATTTACTTGCATCATCATTATTTTTACATTTTGACTGTTAGTGACGTATCAGCATTGTTTCAAATTATCGTTAGCAAATTGCTTCTTTTATGTTGTTATCACTTATTTTATATGTTGGTGGCTTAACGTTATCATTTGCTACTTGCATCTTTCGATTAATATAGAGCCAATCACCAGGCTGTTCTGCCTTGACCCTAGTACCAATGTAGTCAGAGACTTTCTGTTTCGAGGTTGAATAAATCTTGCCTTGTATGACGAGCTCAGATATTACGATTTACCGGCAAACAATTGACGTTTTTCGCACATTTTTCGTATTTTAAAAGCTGTCTAAGATTACATTACACCTTGGTCTTTTTAAGAAAACAATTATCAAAAAATTTGGTGTGTACATAACTTTAAAAATAGGTATGGGACTAGGTTGACTAGGATGAATTTTGTTTAAAAAAAATCAGTTTCAGCAGCATAATAATTTACAACAATCTCAAATTATCTTTTAACACGTTTTGATAATTATTGAAGCGCATACACTGTAATAAATAATAAAATGTTTATTACGTAGTCATTACAACATACTTATGTTACAACTGTCACAATCCCTTTTTCTATTGGACGTGGGAATAAATAGCGCAGCTTTATTTAATTTTTAGAAACAGTGTTAATAAAGTAATGAGTGTTTAAATGAAAAGTGCTTAGAATGGACTCACAACTCGTGTAATCCACAGTGAAATCTTCCCCTAAATCGGAACACAAAACTGTCACCAATTAAAGACTACAATTAGTCATAGTTAAACACACATTACCTACCAATTTAATGTCTTGAGTTGCACGGTTGCTGTCGTTAATTAACTACCTCTTTAATTGCATCTTATTTTCATTATTACTGTAATTCTAACAGTAATTTCGTCTTGCAATGGTTGTTAATCATTTGCCGTACAGCAACTGAATAATAATGTTTAAATTTAGAAGTTTTTATACAAAGTTTAAATGAAAATTTTTATACAAAGTTTAAATGAAAATTATTTTTAAAGTCATAATTAAGTTGAAATTATATAATTTCGTAATTTATATTGCGCAGTCCATTCCGCAATGTGTTATCCCCGTTTTAAGAAGAAACATCTCAGCGGCATGTCTAGATAACATTTTTCAGTTTATATTGTCACTAGTTTGTCTCAAGGAGTAAAAGTTCTGGCAATGTGAGGTATTATAATTGTTTAGTAGTGATATAGTTTTATCTTTGATGTTGGTAACTTAATAAGGCGTCTACGTACTGACCGCGTAGAAATTTATGACCTTTGAGAAGAATATGCAATAACTAATTTTGTATGGAAATGTATGTATTGTGTATGTATATGTTGCTAAGAGAGCGGTTTTGCGCTAACCATGCAAATTGGTACTTAATAAGTCCGAAAGCATTATGATGTATCTCGACTGCACTCAAATGAACCGACATCCCTACTACTTTAAAATATGTTTTTTAGAACAAATGATTTAAAAATTGATAAAAAGGAAACTTATTAAGACTTTCGAATTTTGCCTGTTTAGATCTAATAAAACTTTTTAAATAATAAATCTTCAAAAAGTGAGAGGAGAATAAACTGTTACGCCAGTTAGTCGTCTAAGATTGAATAGCATTTCAGTAAGTTTTTAATTGGGCGATTGTAGTTCCTAGTATTTGTATTTTGCTTGTTCCATGTCTACAGTATCGTTGTATCCGCTCACTTCACGCCCGCCAGTTTTCTTGTCACCTGTTGCACGCTTCGTTTCATTTCCAAACGTGACTTCATTGCTAAAGTTTTTCGTCTTGACAACGTCGATGCTCTTATCTAACTAAGACTTGCAATCTAGTTTCCAAATTGCCCAATTCACTTCTAGCGATTGTCCAGTTTTTTTATGTTTTCGTCGCTATACGAAGCCGAGACTAATCCGGTATTTCCTCTGAATCATGCGGTCTAATGTTTAGGTTGGCAACATGTATTGTAATTGCGAACACCTTTACGTTGCGTAACTGAAAAATGGCAATTGTCCAAAACATGTCGCCGGAAAATTTATTGTCTGTTTTCATTGAAGAAAGCGTAAAGTTTGTTGAACCCTTTTTCAATTACTTCTTAAATAAATATTTTTTTGTTTTTCTATTCTATTAATGTCTACATATTTAACTTGCTATAATAATAATTTTTAAACTACGTTTTGGCATTTAATTTCGTATATTTAAATAATTCTGTTGTTATGGGTACTAAAACCGCGTTTCAAAATATTTTCAATGCAGCCTTTAACTACAGCTAACAGTTGCGAAAATAAATAAAAAAAACAGATTTTTAATAAAGGTCTTTTCCATCAGATGAGCAGTCTGCCTGCCAGCGTGTAAAAGTATTTCTTTCGTTGCTTGGCAAAAAAATTGTGTACCCTGATAATAATATTGTGTCTTAAGTTCACTGTTTGCTGTAGATAATTTAATTAATCTGTTTTATTACTCTTTTCCCTATTAAGATGTAAGTATGATAACTTAAAAATGAACATCGTCTCTAAAGAACTATATTTTTATAATATGAAAACTTTGAAAATGGTAAAAATTTTAGATAATTCCAATCTAAACCAGTTCAATAACTGCTTATTTTGATACTAGCAATGGAAACTCCGAAATGCTCATCGACATATCCGTCCGCTTCAACCTTGTAAAGGCGAAAAATTTAGCACGTTAACCAGCCACCGTAACGGTCTATGAAGCATTAAGTATTAGTGAAATTGAATAATGTGTTATAAACTCATTATGCATGTCGTTTCGCTGATTCACTGTTCATACTTGAAATGTTTACAGCCATTTTTTCTCCTCGTTTAATTCTCCGATTGACTTTCAAATGTTATGTCATACAGGAAATTTATTTTGCTACTTGAGTTTTTAATCTGTTGTCATAAAAACTTATTCAATTAAAGAATTCAAGTTTAAATATGAAAAACTTGGTACTTAACAACCCGTTATAAAGCCAATTATAGCAACATAAAGAGTTAATGTTTTGTCAAATGAAATTATGGAACAAATTTTTATTTTTAGAGTTCTCGTCCCAAATGCATAATTTGGAGTTACAGTACCATACCATCATGCTGACATGTGCAGACCTGCGACTAAAATGAGAGCCATATACTAGAATGATGATAACTCCGCTTTTAATATCAAATCAGAACTTAACACTAGAATGATGATAACAATTACTCGCCTCTGCTCCTATTTTTGATATAACAATATTGTGTACACTACTCCCTGCGGCACGAATAAACCCATGAGGTTTCTGTGCCACAGTTCAAATGTGTCTCTAATGTATATGAATGTAAGCGTATTGTATAATAAATTTAAAAAAAAAGTAAAATGTATCTCATGTACAGAAATTTTAGCTTGGCTCTATTTTCGATCTTTTTAGTATTATACCAGCATGAAAGCATTGTGGTTAGTAAACGCATTACATTTTATTGTTTTTGGTTTATTTAGTTGTCTGCTTTATTACTTTTACCGCGTTCAAAGTATGTGGGATGCTAGTCGTACACTTTTACGAGTGCTTTGCGGGTTTGGGTCCCATAAGTAAAGTGCAAATATGAAAGAAAGCTCTACAATTTTTATTGTTGAGTTCATCTTTTAGCCGGTGTATTGTGATCTAATTTAAAGTTGTCAAATGTAAAAACACTCAACTAAAATGTTTTTGAAGTGAAACTTCTTTAGAATCGTTGTGATTTGAAACCAAATGAAACGAAAAAGCGACACCAAAACGAGATAAACACAAAAATCTATAGGACAAGTCTGCGAGAGAACGAGGTACGAATTTTACATTGTGCAGCACAGATTAGAGAGCCAATAAGGCCGATGATTAAACGTAGGTCCAAATTGAACCGAAATAAAACTGATAATAATATTTTTTAGACTGGTTTCAGTCTAACTCTTTCACTGTTTAGTGAAAAATTGAAAGTGATACTTAGAAATTTATTTTGAATTATAATATGTTGACGGATATAAGCTAACGGAATTTATGTTTATATTAATAAAAGTTAGAGAACAATTATCTGTGAGTATATTCTCTGAAGTTTCACTTCAACTGCGTGTGAACTGCACACACACACACAACTTTTGAGGTTTTTTTTTTTCATAGGATGAATGGAAATTTTCCGGCGGCGAATAATGCCTAAATAAAAATGTATTGCAATATAACCTATGTGAACGCATACTTTCAAAGTGAACTAAGGTTAAAAAATAGCATCTCAACAAATCACAACAATAGTTATTATATAAATCCAAGTTTGACTCTAAGTATTATGTTTGGATTTCTTACAAGTAGTTTTATGTAAAGCAATATGCATAAATTTACATAAATTTGCTGCTTATAGGAGCATGTGAGTCATTGTCAATAACATTTAAATTTTAAACATTCAGTTTACGATCTCCCAAGGATAAGATTCATATCTTTTGATACTTTTTTAATCGTTTTGTTTCATTGATTTCGGAGTGCATCATAGCTATTGAGTTAGTTAAGATAACTTCGTTTTTATAATGTTTGCTTAAGATCCGTTAAACGTTTCTAACATTTACATTTAAGCCAGGATAACCACTTTCCACCGAGGTTTGATTAAGTTTGCTGTTTTCTAATATTAACCCGCATTATATGATTAATATTCTTAAAACTGGATATTATCAAAAATTGTAATATTAATCCATAAACATCCTACCGCTGGGCTCTGGTTTTGGTGAGTGGTGGGTATATAGGTAATGGTCACGGCAGATTAGCGACTTTCACACAGCGATAATACCGATGTGTAAGGATGTTTGGCGATGTTTTTCCATGGCACAAGCCTATTCTAACACGTTATACATCAAAAATTGCATAATTGACGTATACTTTCTGGTCATGCTTGGAACGCACGTTATCTAGATGACAAAAGGATGCTTTAACCACTAAGCTACCACGACTTGAGATTTTATGCTTGTCAATATTCTTTGTTATCTATCTATAATATTTAATAATGTTAAAAGTGTAGTCTTTTGTTTTTTAGATTTTTTATGTTTGTCAGTTTGTTCGCGATTCATGTCAAAACTACTAGGTCGATTTCTATACGGTTTTCGCTGATTGATAGTAAATTCCTGGACTTAAAATCTGCGGTACTTGATATATCGGGGATTTCTCCAGCAGCGGTTTCCTGTTGTTAGGGTATATAAACATTAGCTTATTCCGACGCAGACTAGTATAAAAAGGATACTTACATTCTTTTTTTTAAATAATCGGGTACTTTACATATTGTGAAATGCGCGAGATTTTTCCCGATGGTAGTTTAGAGTAGTCAAGATGCATAAATAATGGCTTATTCAAACACGATTTGCTACCAGTTTAACGTGGACGAAGTCGCGGGCGAATCCTAGTAAATACATAAGAAATGTACTTTAAAAATATTTGACTTGAACAGGATCGAAATATGTTATGGTCATCCATTATTTCTATTACATTAACTTTATCGAATGACACGGCATGTGAAGCTATTTACTATAGATGCCGTTCTGTAAAAAATGCATTAAATGTTTTGAATCTTATAATAAAGGGATAGGGTTCAATATTGAAGCTTTAAAGGTACCCGCATCTAAGGTTTTTCTGTTGCTTAAGTCAAGATCTATTAATAACATTCCAATAAAATACTTGATGTTTTTCCATTTTTAATAATTGCTTTCCGTATGTTTTAAATGTCCGGATTTAATGTACGATATTTATTTTTGGCTTCTAAGGCCACATGAATGAACTCCGAAACTGCTCAACCGATTTGATGATGTTTTTTCATTTTGCTGGATTTGGTCCAACTCAGGACATAGGTTTCTTTTTAATTTACATTTTAAAAGTAAAATAATGACGACGTCCGCTCTATTTTTTAAAAACTTCAAGAATTTGTTACCTATATGTGTCAAATAACCGATTTATAAGGGTTCAGTCTCGTTGACGATAGATATACACATGCTACGATCTTAGTATGCATATCTTCAGGTATTTGCATTAATCTCTTCATACCTGCACGTTCTTTTGAGGTGCTTTTTATCTAACAAAAGATAAATTGGCGACGGCAGCCTAAACCGGCTGCTTTTGCAGGATTGCTAAGTGTAATTAACACATATCTAGATACACCGGTAGTTGTTCAACTTAGCATAAAGTTTCACTTTGATTTTCATCCTTGTTATGCTCGTAATACCAATCTGGGAAAGCCGTCGCTTTAGGGTCCCTGATCCCTTAGTACTGCAAGAATCGATGATCTAAGATACTTTTAATTGTAAAATTAAGAACAATACTACTTATCTTTATTAACTGCATGGTCTTTATACCAAAAGGACACTGAAATTTTCAGACGAACAAAACGAATTAGTGACCCCCAAAGTGCTCAAAATAAGTAGAAAGGATTTGTACCTAACTTTGTATAACAATTTTACTGGATCATTTGAACGCTGCGATGATAGTCAACAGCTTTCCACGTGACAGCTGATAATACAGATTTATAGGTAAGTCTTTCATTGCATGTTCTGTACCACGTGTGGAATAGTATTTATTAGTACTCCATATTACTGTAATTTTTGACATTAATATAATTTTAATGTCACTTTAAGCAAATCGTCAGTTAAAATCTCTGCTAAGAAGTCAAATCTGTGTATTCGTTTAATGACATCGTGAAACACTATCTCGAATAAGTAATAATAATAATCTTTATTGTCAGAAAGTCAAATTTACATTATTGATGTTACCTACTGGTCCCAAACTAGGCGAAGCCTGTATTTTGAGGAGCAAAGCCGATGTTTATATCCACAGCGGGCAGATGGTGTTTTTGTGTATATGTGTGTGTGTGTGTGTGTTTACGCATTTTCGTATCACACTACTCAGACGGTGATTTTTAACACATTTTCAGTATCGTCGTAAGTTAGAGTGCTTAGCCTTGCCTGAATCAGTTTTTTGGCCTCTTTGACAGACTTATTTTTGATTGTCAAGTAACTGAGTAATAATGTTATTTATTTATAATATACTTGGGATAGTGATTATATTGTAAGTTATGTAAGTGTAAGTACAAGTTTCTGCTAAAAAATATTATTTTCTTATATATTCACTTATGTATTACTATATCTATTGCATACCTACCCCCTTACATACTGAGTTTTTGTCCATCCAAAGGTTGTCTGGAAGAAATCGCTCCCAGCGATAAAACCGCCCATTGTATTTATCATTGCCATTATATGTATCAACTAGCAATTTTCCCGCATTTGTCAACGTTGGACAGGGAACAAAGATCACATTTATTTTGCTAAATATAAAATCAAATGTTATTTTCAGCAGGATAATGGATTTTTTAGTATAAAAATACATGAATCCCGGCAATTGCCGTAAAAACTCAGGATAATTAATGTCATTAAAAGCATACACAACTACTCTTGTAGTTTACTAACGATTTTATCGATCAGTGAAAATCTCGCATCGAAATATATTTTTTTCAATCTGGCCATTTTAAACCTCTTCCAAGAAAATTCCCCTGGGATTCTCGGGATATAAAGTACCACAATTTAAAGCCCGGAAATTTTACTAACGATCAGTGAAAATCCCATCAAAAGCGGCCCTGTAGTTTTAACGTGAATGCCGAACAAACAGACAAACAAAAAATTTAAGAAACAAAAGTACACTTTAGTTTCTTAAATTTTATAATATTATAGCTGACCCGGCAAACTTCGTACCGCCTCAGAATAAATAAATAAAAACGGTGATTTCTGAACGATGGGACGAACATCAAACGTTTGACATTAAAAACAAAAAAAAATTAAAAATAAAATTTTACTTTGTTGCGCGAAATTGTTGTTTTTACTATATTCCAAGCATTTTTTTTATATTAACTCACCTTTTAAACCTTCCCTGGACTTCCATAAATAATTCAAAACCAAAATTAGCTAAATCAGTCCAGCGGTTATAGTTTTAGCGAGACTAACGAACAGCAATATATATATATATATATATATATAGGTAGATTTATTTATAGCATTGTGTGCAATAAAATATTATATTCTGTACTATCTCTATGTGTACCCATTTTTGTAGTAATGCTCATTTCATATTTGACTATACAAGAGTTGCATCACAACCATATCTTAATAGTTTGACAACCCTACGAACTTATTGCAATCTATAATGATTTAAGACTATTAAAATAGGACAGATTAACAATTATGTTCCTTCTCGCTCCAGCACTTATTTTTATGGCCCACATGTTCTAAATACTGTCCAAAAATGGAATACCAATCAACCCACCAGTAGGACTACGTGTTGACTGATTGATTAATAACCAATGAAGATACTTAGATTTTTTGTTAAGTCGATATTAGATGGATCACTTCTGACTTGCAATTTGAATGAGTCAACTAAAAGTGATCTATATAAATGTAAACTTGAATAAGTCAATATAATTGTATAACCGTCGTGTCCTTTCAGTTTTGTCTCTTTCAACCAAACTGATTCATATTTCGTTGATCCGTCTAATATCAGTAGTACGTACTCGATGTAATTAGAATTTATTTTATTAATTCTAAATGTGATTATCTACAACATTTTATAATGCTGATATTAGATGGATCAACCATTTGGTTGAAAGGCGCATGACTAATGTTTATATGGATTAATTTGGTTAGGTTAGCAGCCCATGAACGTCCCGCTGCTGAACTCGGGCCTCTCCCAATCGGGGATTGGGGAGGAGACAGTATACCCGCCACGCTTGTCTAAGGCGGGTTGGCAGATTTGCCACATCGGTTATCTGGATGTGCAGGTTTTATCATGATGTTTTCCTTCACCGTTGATAGCACATGGTAATTGTAGCAATACGCACATTGGGTCAGAAAACTGCCTAAGTGTTTGAAAATTTTTAACAATTACTTTTATTTGGGTCAGAAAACTGCGTAAGTGTTTGAAAATTTTTAATAGTTACTTTAATTAATTATATATTTTTTTATTGCATAATTTGAATGGACAGGCAGACGGCCCGCTTGATGGAAAGCGGTTACCATCGCCTATGGACATTTTTAACACCAAAGGTGCTACAAATGCGCTGCTGCTCTCTTAAGGGAGTCGGGAACCTGGTCGCTAATGCCGGAGCACAACTCGAAGGTTGCTATGGAGGCATACTAAGACCAGGGGTGGTAACCATCCAGTAGGGCAAATGCTCTACCACCTGGCTGTGGTTTGTTTTGTCGCCTTTTACGACAGGCCGCCCGGCCGCAGGGAATTGTATTCTTTCTCCGTTCCTGCATGAATAAATTTTATAAATTTACATTACCCGCCATAATGTATGACATCTCATTCATTTTCGGGGGTTTTGAACAAGACCCCTGTAATTACATTTTAGCCTACATATTTAGCATTAGCCCTTCGTTATTTCTAATAGTCGTATAAATATTTAGAACTCGTTAAATAATAAAGCATACGTTGCGCATTCGATTCTAAACTGCTGAATCGATTTCTATTGACTCACTGACCTATTAGCCTCAGTATTTATGATTATGATTTATTAGAGGATCAACTGAACTAGTTTGGATAAAACTGTTATTTTTTATTATCGTAAGAAGTATTTAAGTACATTTATAGAGCCGTGTTTATTTTAATATATAAGCGGTTTTATTAAGTAGGTAATCGTCATAGAAGAATAATACAATTTTCTCTGGAATAACTTTTTATCCACATAGAGTAACAATGTGATATATCATCATTTAATTATCTATTTATCTATAACTAGCGGTCTCGGCAGACGCTGTCCTGCCCTAAAGAAATAAAAATCTATAATCCGATTCCAGCGCCACCTACCGGGTCTAATTGTGAATCTAAATCACCCTGGGACCCACTCAAAGACACATAAAATTTCATGCAAATCGTAGAATCCGATTCCAGCGCCAAGTATTTTGTTTAGATTGCGGGGTTACATTATTGAAGTTTTAGTAGGGATCCCTAATTTTTGGTGAAAGATTTTTTGAAATCGATCAAGTAGTTTTTGAGTTTATTTGTTACAAATACAAATCTTTCCTCTATATAATATTAATATAGATATAGTAAATTAGTAGAGGGTTCAAGTTTGTACAACGAATATAAAAAAAAAAAATCAAGTGGGCTAATTCGGATCAACAGATTCCGAAAATTAAACTTATAGAATTTTTGTCTCTGGCTGTTAAAGCATCACATGAAAAATTATTACCTTTCCGTAAGATAGACATATTATATTTTTATCCGTGCATGAACGGAGAAAGAATATTAATTCCTGCGGTCAGACGGCCTGTCGTAAAAGACAAAACAACCCGCAGTCAGGTGGTAGAGTCTGGATGGCTACCACCCCTGGTCTAGAGTATACCGCCATAACAACCTTGAGTTTTGTTCTGGCATTAGTGCCCAGCTTCCAGTCTAATCGACAACGGCAGCACATTGGTAATACCTAGTGTTGCAAATGTTTATAGTCGACGGTAACCACTTTCCATCACAGTTGGGCCGTCAGCCTGTCTGCTGTACTCTAGCAATAAAAATATTAAAATAAGTTACATCATACAATACAGCACTGTGGTTGGGTTTTTTGCGCGGACGTTGGAATTCTCAAACAAATACGTCTTTAAAGTAACGCAAACACTGCTAATGCAGATTAAATTTAATATTCAGTTATATAAAATCAGCTATCACGTTCAGAATCTTTTTTCCTTTGATCTTTTTTGGAATTACATTCAATTGCAGTGTAAAATCAAATAACAAACTAAAGAACAAAATTCGTCTGACAATCGATGAGTGTGCGCGGGCACAACTTTCAGCGCAGGTCTGTTGTAACGCTCTCTTCATGCACCAATTCGCATCGGTTCGTTTAATCACTATAGGACCAATGTAATGTTTTATTGTAGTTTGAAATGAGTGCTGCAAATTGTTTTTGGAAGACCTTATCAATATTAAAATATACGTTCAGTATTAAATTTTAATTATCGTACAGGATTCGCAATGTTTCCAATGGTCCTAGCATCGATCTTTTTAAATTAGATTCACATTACCAAAACAGAATATTTAATAAATAATTTGTTTAACAAAAACAAAAATTTCACAATTAGCGAGTTAAGTCCTTATCATCGCTTTAGATAGACATTTTTGAATAGAATTTTTTATTGAAGTAGTAAGTTTTTTATTTTTTATTGCAGGAGATCAGCATACAGGCAGACGGCCCACTTGATGGAAAGCGATTACCATCGCCTATGGACATTTGCAACACCAAAGGTGCTTCAAATGCGCTGCTGCTCTCTTAAGGGAGTCTGGAACCTGGTCACTAATGCCGGAACACAACTCCAGGTTCTTATGGCGGCATACTTTAGACCAGGGGTGGTAGCCATCCAGTCGGGCACTTGCCATATCGAGCTGGCTGTGGGTCGTCATGGTTTAGTTGTTGATTAAGTAGATGCTAAAGATTTATTGAAAAGTAGAACAACTGCTTAACTAATGCAAATGTAAATCAGGCTTACGGTTATTATTATTATCAAAGTGTAGGACGGTTTTATAATAAAACTACGTTTTAACGGTTTTAAGCGCGGTAATTTTATTTGATTTTGGTTTTTCGACGTTTCGGCTACTTTAGGACGGATTATTTAAATTTCTGATTTGGCTAAGATTCAATACTTACATTGGAAGAAAAAGTAGCTAATTTTAGGTTCATTTCTATCTAATATACAATAATATGAAAGTCATGTTTCTCCTAGAACTGAATGAATGAATCAGCTGACGATTCTTGGAATGTATATCACCTCTTGGTAAAAATAATGTAACACACTCTCCAACTAGATGAACTGCGGTAGGAGTTTGACGAAGAAAAGAAGTTTCGAAATATATGGTGTAAAATTGGAAAGCCCTTCGTTCAACAGTGAAATGTGTTTTTGTTTAAATATATATAATAAGTATAAATATATAGTCATAAAATTAAATAAGACAAGTTTAAATAATAATTTATTGATAGAGATATCGTAGTACCCTAATATAGATATCAGCACTTAACAAATAAGGCGTATTATTACTGTCGTGTAAACATATCATAAATATTCATTCAGTATCATACATATTGGAAAGATTTAGAATCTCACGGAACCTAACTGATCATAGGAATTCTGGTACTTACATATTTCATGACATGTCTATTGAAGGCTGTGTCAAGTCCATAAGGGTATCCTGCATGCCTTTCGCGGGTTTTCTATTTAGTTCATGTAACATTGATATGCATTCCATACATGAGTGTATGGAGAAATGTTAACGGCGAAACGAGAACAAACTGACTACATAAACATTTTCCATGTGAAATTGTCTAAGTACGTTAGCTATTATGCAATTGTATTAGTCGTTTAAGAGTACTGACTAATGCTTTACATTAATTTAGTATCGTTTTAAAATATCTTTTTTATTGTTAAAGCAAATTTGAGGTTTTTCTCAGTCTCAAAATCAGAATGTTCCTGAATGGGTAAGTTATTATTTGTCTGAAATTTAGTTGATTACAAGCCTTGTAATTTATATATGTATATAAGCTATAATTGATCAATCAATACATGAGTATTTTATCTTTACGATGTATCACTATTTACCAGAATTCAGTCCTTACTAGATAGACTAGATTACTTCTAATATTGTCAAATTAAAGTCACGTCCAACTAAAGCCCCGTTCTCTGCATTCGCGAACTGTCTAAACATTGTTCTGAAAGCGGCATCATTCAAATGTAATCTCACTTCACCGTTACGTTGCAGTCGCTTGTCATTCGGACTGGGTCAGTTTTTGTGGACACGCCATCCGAGCATCGAGACCGAAATTCTATTGTGGGTAAAAGTTTTAGGGGGGTAAATTCAATGTTTTCACGCTGTGAGAGGTGTTCGCTGAAAATTCAAAAAATTTGCTCCTAAGTTTTTTTTTATATTGCAGGAGTTCAGCAGACAGGCAGATGGCTCACTTAATGGAAAGCGGTTACCATCGCCTATGGACATTTGCAACACCAAAGGTGATACAAATGCGCTGCTGCTCTCTTAAGGGTCACAGGAACCTGGTCACTAATGCCGGAACACAACTCAAGGTTGTTATGGCGACATACTTTAGACCAGGGGTGGTAGCCATCCAGTCGGGCAAACGCTCTACCACCTGGCTGTGGGTTGTTTAGTCGCCTCTTACGACAGGCTGCCCGGCCGCAGGAAATTGTATTCTTTCTCCGTTCCTGCACGGATAAGACGGTTACATGGTTTACAGAAACGTAGATGACATCGCATTCGCCGTATCGAATTTTAAGCTTTTTATTTGCATTATATAAACGGGTAAAAATAACAATTCAATTTATAAAATTAAATTAAATTAATTTATAAAATTGTTTAATTTTAATACAAATGATTAAAGAAACTACAAAGTTATATGTCAATCCCAAATCGCTGTCTTGGAACCCAATTTTGTTTAGCCTAAAGACTTTTAGCCAATTCTCGGCAGGTGTCCTGTTATCGTAGAATTATGCCCCCAAGCCCACATCCTTCAAGGTAGCAAGGATGACTTCTACAGACCTTCGACCCTGGCTTAGGGCGATGGATAGAATACCGTAGCGTATTTAGTACCAAGGCAAGGGGGCATGCATAAGAATTATTCATTAGTTCCTACCTCGAAAATGCTCAAAAAACCTTATTAGTACCTTAGTTTATTTGTATATTATTTCACCGTAAAAAAGAACGTAGATTAAATAAATAATACACGGGCTGATAAAAAATATTAAATTATTTACGTTAATATTCATTTATTTTAATGTCTTTTTTAAACATTGATTAATTAATTGTTAAAAATACAGTATAAATTTAAAAATAAACTTCAAACTGTACGATATTAAAAACTAAAAGTATATAATAAAGGGCATAATATTAATATTATTCATGCTTCCATACTAAATTTAAATCCGACAGCAACTGCCAATCTGGCTGAACGTAACTTAATTAAAGACAACAACATACTTGGGCAGAATATATGTTTTGAAAGGTAATCTTAAAGGGGTGAAGCATGGAATGCAGTTTGGTATATAAAATATAAAAATAATAATATGAGCCCATAAATGTCCCACTGCTGGGCTCGGGCCTCCCATTATAGGGGAACGGACGTATACCCGCCACGCTTGTCCAAGGCGGCTTGGCAGGTTTGACACATCGGTTATCTCGATGTGCAGGTTGCATCACGATGTTTTCCTTCACCGTTATTAGCACGTAGTAATTGTAAGAATATGCACATTAGATCAGAAAACTGACTAAGTGGTGCATGCGTTCCGGCCAGGATCGAACCCGCGCCCTTTGAGTTTGGGACGCGTGCACTAGCCATTACGCCACCACGACTTATTTGGTATATACAACACATAAATTCCTTAAGGCATGTGAAGATTTATAATAAAGGTTTTTGTAATAAATAATGAAATATGTGTATTAGCGTTACAATTGCGTTTTACCTTACTGCGAAAGTAAGAACCAAATATGGACGAAGGAGTAAGTAGCGTATTGAATAACTAACTAATAGTTGCATAAAACTTCATACTTCATGAGAACGACATTACCCCTTACAGAATTTCCCACGAATATTTAGATCTTATATTTGTTCATATGCAACTGTCCTAAATAGGATTTTCTTATCATAAACAAATATACCATGCGTTCCCTGTCCTAGTCGATGGTCAAACAAACACAGAAATCAAACTGTTTACGTTTAGAGTCTAGCGTTGGTTAAAAATACGTTGAAATGGAACAAATGGTGCTAATTAAGCTAAGTTCCGCAGTACCCGTAGAAGCGACTGTAATCAAACTCATAAAGACGATTATCATTGCTAATTTGGGATCATGCAATCATCTGAACTTGTCCTAGATAACTATGGCTGCTAACTCTATTGTGCAATTTGTATGATACACCTTCAGTAAATCAGAAGCGAACATTTTCTTTTTCTGGTCAACCTTGCCCTGTTTTCAGTCTGTAACACCGGCATTCGTAATCTTCTTGTGTTACGGATTTAAATGTGAAGGGAAAGAAACATTAGTAGAAGCCAACTAAATTATCATCATAAGGAAAGATGACCTGTTAACTGTCAACCTACAGTTGACTGAAGTTGCTAATAGCTGTATAGAAATAATCAGGAGCAAACACACATCAGTGTGTTTGCTGTTTATAACAGACTTGAGCATAACCAATTATAATGAAATGTATATATGTTAAGATACTTTCGATAACGGAGATGAAGATAGGATAACTTTTATCGCGGAAGTCATCGCCGCGTAAGAGCTATAGACATCAATTTATTAGTAATAATCTAAATTTGTTACTTGTATTATTGACGGACGGAAACCTAGCGATTCTTGTTGACAGAAAACTTGTTGTATAAACCGTATTCATTTCATTTATATTTTTAAACAGAAGATGACTAGTTCTATTTATCGCTGTGGTGAATAAGATCTGACTAACATTTAGACGCGTTAAATGTTAGCGGGCATATGTTCAGGATGCTTCACAACTGTTGCTATGTCATATGTATGTATACTGCGGTCTGTTTGTCAGACAGTTGTTGGTTAATGTGTAGTCAAAGATGGTTGAATTCAATGCCCACTCCAAAAATGTATTTTCGTCATGATAGTTTGCAAACGAAAATTTGAAGATACCTACTTCCATCTTCAATTATTTTTGTTTTTTTTAATGAAAGTAATTGCTCATATACTTTCGTTTCTTAATTACATAGCCAAAAAGATTAATAAGTAATATTTTAATTTTAATTACTGAATTATAATTTCAAGAATAATCTTCCTATGCTGCAGTTATTTTGAGGATTTTGAAAAATCAAAATAATTTGGGCTCTTGCCCAAGACATGGGAGAGACAAATATAGGGAAAGAGCAGGGTGCTATAGCTACTTCTCATACAAAAATTTGAAATGTCTATAATATTGTAAGGATAGTGAAATATATGGCAACAGAATGACAGATACAGTCTAGCAGAATGTGTATTGTCATTGCGCTGCATGCCCAATTTAAAAATGGTGCTTGTAAGTATATTATATTTTTGGATTTAATAAAACACAAACATAAAGTTGTTTATCATTAAATATAAAACACAAAAACATAATATTTTCTTAAGTTTTCGCGACTTGTATACATAATAAAACTACGTTTTAACGGTTTTAAGCGCGGTAATTTTAATTAATTACAAAAAACATTTTGGCAAAACTTTTCCAAAAGCGTGGGACACAATCGGCTATGTTTTAGGGGGAAGGATTTTTCAGTGGTCGATATACAGCATATTAGGGCTCTCCGCAGACAGTCAACAAGTCATAAGACGCTTACTTCCAAGTATTCCCAACAACCGGTGTAACGAAAGATGAAATTCATCGGTCGGGATTAAGTATGCGGTGTGTAGAAACTCGCACGCATTTCTGTAGTGCCACTCATTCGAAGCAACTTAAAATTAAAAGTAAATACATTCAATGAAATAACTGGGTCATACCCTACGCTATATAATTACAAGCTCAAATAATAATCATCAAATATTTTCAATGTCCAAACAATATGGCCCCAAAACCTGATATTCGATGAATGGTGGTGATACCTAAAGTAATTAGAAAGCCCTTTGTGCCAAATAGTTTTCTCAAACATGCCTCGGATGCGCGTGAGCATCGCTCGTCAAAGTGACGGATCGCAATCAAACAACCGCTGTACCGTTGCGTCTATTGACCTGGAAGCTGTTGAGATAATCTTCGCATTTAACATTTTTTATCTGCGTTTTGCTTTAATCTTTACGACTTCTAATGGGTTTCAGACTACAAATTCCGTGAAAACAGTCATTTATTGTCACAATTATTGTTCGTTCTAGGCCTTTCGCGATTAATGTTTTAGTATCTGGTAGCGGAAAACAACATCTTCCATGTAATCGAGATTAGGGGTGGCCCTCAAATATAAAACTGAGGAATTAATTTTTTTCAGTGTATATAGCCGTGTTGTGGTGTTAGGAATCGTTACTCAGATCTGGAAAAATAAAGATGTATGTATAATAACAACAACCTTTAAACGTCCCACTGACGGGCTCGGGTCTCCCACTATAGGAGAACTGACAATATCCCCGCCACGCTTTTCCAAGGCGGCTTGGCAGGTTTAACACATAGGTTATCTCGATGTGCAGCTTTCATCACGATGTTTTCCTTCACCATTGTTAGCACGTGGTAATTGTAACAATGGACGATGTATGTACCTTAAATAATTTCTTAATACCGTCAGCAGATAGTGAAATATTAAGAGCTTTAGTCATGACTCATAAACTAATTTAAAATGTAAAATTTAGAAAAAAATGAAATATAGACCTTCGAACGCATTTTAAGCGAAAATTATAATTTTCAACAATATTATTGACTAGTTTATGAGATTTCGATATTATGTTTCCGTCACAGTGGACGCTTTTCACTATTAGGGAACCCTTTCTTATTCGAGGACTACAATGCACTTACCCAATTTATTTATATAGCGCAAGTTTTCTCACTACGATACGGTTTTTCAGAAAGATTCGAAAGTACTGGTACGAAAGCTTTTCTCACGCAGTATACAAGATAGCGTCCATAAATAGCTAGGTTTAATATTGATCATTTCCAATAACGATTGCTGATGCTAGACTCGTAACAACAATAATATGCTTGTGATTTAATATAACTCCGTGAGAGTTTAAGTGTTATGAGCGTTTGCTAGGCTCCAAGTCATTATAATATTGTGTATTTGAGTGAAAATTGATGGACATGCACCATAAAATTGGCAGTTCTGGAATAATCGTCCAATGATCGCGTGTCTGTTATGTTTATATTTACTATAGTTTCTTGCATAGATCTTAAGGGGTCGGCGGAATTGTAGGGATTTTTATTTTTTTATTTTTTTTATTTTACTGTTGGGTCCGGACGAACATGACATGTCTGGGACTAGTTACAAAGTTACTTATCGCTATCTTATTTTTATCTTATAACTAACTAGGTGAGTGTTTATACTAGTTAGTCTTTGTGCAAATTGAATTGTAGGGATTGCTTTGCACTACCGGAGTCTGATTTTACCCAAACCTAAAAACTTGAGTCTCTTAAGTCCCGTGTGAATAGATACCTTCTAGGTAATCGTGCTCCATCTTAGACCACATTTCCGCTTGAGATCGGGTCACAAACCTATACTTTAATTGAAAAAACTGTTTGAACCAAATCGAAGACAACAATAATTCATTAAGTATCAAAGCTTAATGAAGCAATCATCAAATGAGTATTAATGCCGTCACACGGGCTATTAAAGTTGATAAAGTCTAGTACAATCTCTATCAAAGTCACAAACATGTAATAAACTGAAACAAGACAAATGGTGCGACTTGGAAGGTAACACGCAATTTCACTGATCAAGTTGAACGATAACAACCACACAGTGGGTTGTATATTGTAACGTAGACGGCACACTAATTGCATGGCGAACGCTACGTTCGGCGTGCAAGCAATAGCTATATCGGGATGAACGTATGAACGTCCCAACATAAAATATGACAAAGGCAATCGATCTATATATATTCCAAAGACAAAGAGGATTTATTTTATAAATATGGGTGTTCACATATCAGAGTATGCAAATAGCTATGCTTTTATATTTGATACAATTTTAAAGATCAGGCTCTGGAGCACCTTCGGCTTGTATTCTTAAAATTACTAGTGTGCAAGTCTACTCTTAAGGTTATGATCCGACCAAAGTAAAAAGTATGTCCGAAAGAACGAGACACTACGAGTTCGTGTGATATTTCAATTTTAACAATTATGATAATCGACTGTCGCTTGGCTTATAAATAAATCTGATGTCGGACAAAAAGTCAAGTCAATTTACATGCATACATACATAACTTCACGCCAGTTCCCTTGCGGGGTTGGCACGAACAACAGAGCGCCATTCTGGCTTATTATTACACACCTCACTTGCCTCTTTGACATTCATAACTGTTGTTATGCACGCTCGTCTGTTCTTAAGGCTCCTGACATCACCTTCTGCTAGTACACGATCAATTTAATCATGGAAGGTGTGTCGTGGCCTTCCACGACTTCTGCATCTATCCACTTTTACATTGTATATCTGTTGAGTCATTCTCATTTAAGTCAATTTAAAGGCATAAATACCTTATTTTTATTGCGAAGCTGGCCAACAGGCAGGCAGTCAACCCTGATTTTGCAATATTAGTTGCGAAGTCAGTGTTATCAGCCTTTAGAATGGGATAGGGAGATGATATAGAGCGATCAGACAGGAGGAAAGGATCATATATGGGGTGAGATAGACTATTAGAAAAGGATTGATAGGAGGATAGGATAAGGAAGATGGAATTGATTAAGTCATCGGAACTCGCTCATCGCATGAAACGCGATTAGCCCAAGACTATTTCACGCCGATATTCTGGGAGAGCATGGTATGTAACCGATCTAGGTGGACCTAAAAGCTATAATATACTGCATTTATATATTTACTACTGGAATGTAAGAAATTGTACTATGTATTATGTATACCACCATCGTCATTATAATCTCAATTCATTCCTGGGGTTGTCTGGAAGAGATCGCTTTTTAGCGATAAGTCCGCTCTTTGTACATATTGAAACATAGTTTTAGTCTGTAAGTTCTTTTTTTGTATTGGTGTAAAATAAAAAGTTATTGATTGATTGATGATTCCAGCTTGGCTCTACAACTTTAAAACTCTATTATGGTTACATTCGTATTTAAAAATTACTGTTGTAAATGCATGACGTATATTTATGTTAAACTATGTTTAATTTATCTACCATGCTCTCATACGATTAGTCCGTCGTATGCGTACCATATAAATCTAATTTAGCCTCCAGGCTTCACTGGTTTGATGAACGATTGTTCGCTTGAATTAGTATTAACTTTGCCACCTTCAGGAACTGTGTATTGTATTGTCGGTGATCTTGAGATTAATATTGTGTTCCGCTTTCAGGACTGGTTTAAATTAACTGTCTCGATGTTACTCGTTTATTGTTTTGGAAAGTATTGTGCAATTTATTTTTAATTATCCATATATTGGGTCACGACGTATAAAACACCAAGAGCAACAAAGTTATGGTTTTGTTTTATTTTTGTAGAAAGTGGTATTTTTGTAATTTTGTCAACGATCATGAACATATTATATTCTTTCTTTTTTAAACTAAAAATATATTTATCGAGTAGTGTATTCATTATGTTAGATCGTTTACTTTTCTAAATATGTACATATAGGCGAGTGTGATGTATAAAAAAATCATAAGTTGAATCTGTATAAATCTCAAGATGCTTTGCACAGAGTTTAGGTAAGAGATCACTTCAAGCAAATGTAAGTCTATTTGTAGTTCTTTATGAAAACACAAGGGGATTTGCACATGTATGAAGATATGAATAAAAGTAGACGAAGTGAAAGGTGTTTGCCAAGATTATAGCAAGAGGAGATCCATTCCCTATGTCGGAATAAGAAGACAATGGAATGGATGGAAGACAAATATACATATGGTGGACAGATACGATGATAAGTTTATACATAATAACATGCACATAATTTATACAATTTGGTTAAAGTCAAAGCCAAACTAGTTTTGCAATTTTTTGCGTGCTGAATTCAGCATAATGAAAATGATATTTGTATGAACAAGCTTAACGATTGGATACAGCAAT
The DNA here is from genome assembly GCA_019925095.2 of Dendrolimus kikuchii. Taxonomy (NCBI): domain Eukaryota; kingdom Metazoa; phylum Arthropoda; class Insecta; order Lepidoptera; family Lasiocampidae; genus Dendrolimus; species Dendrolimus kikuchii. Next base: position 12,626,949 of record CM034408.1, read on the forward strand.
GAGTTTATTAATGTTATTTCAAATTTGGATTTGCCAGACGTACTGTTGGAAATATCGGTGTCTGATTACAGTGTATGCAATGTTGGATTGTAAGCGCACTAGATTTTAATGTTTTAGTTATGTTTATAGTGAGTTGGTTTATTTGTAACGTTATTTATTTTTATATGGTTAATGCCATTTATAAATAAGGTTAAGATCAAGCAGTTATCCCATGGACGAGGTATAATATTTAGAATGACATGGTCCAGTAAAAAAGATAAATGAAGAGCCTCTAAATCTAATTTTTTCGCTGTTTGGCATTTTGTTTCTTATAACATATTTTTTTTAAATCAAGTTAATCAAAAAGTTAAAATAAACTACATAAGGCATTCTATTTTAAAGTGATTTGGTCTAAAATGTTTAATTTATATTAATCATTTTAGACCAAATCATTTTAAAATAGATCGTTCCGTAATGATTTATTATTGAATAATTACAAAACGAGAGAGAGATAAATGACTGATAGCCTCATCTAGTCATTTAGGATTTAGGAGCTTTTCAGAGTTACATTTTTACAGGTGATTGTCATTCGTAGTTTCTTCTTTCAGAGTTAATGATAGTCTGTTGCTGTTAAGATTCAATGTTACATACTATTATGGCAAAATTATTTTTGTATGATTAATAGTTTTTGCGAAATTAACTTTGTTGCATTATCTTAAAGTTAAAATTGTTGCTTTTTTATTATTAAATAAATGATTACTATAATAATATACTTAATATGTTGAAATATTTATTAAGCTGTCAAATTTTACACTGTTGCATTAAATTGACTAATTGCGTAGACTGCAGTGTAAGAAAGACTTGTATTTGAATTTTTATCTCTCAAATACTCTTGTTGTCTCGAAAAATTACGTTGCCTTAAAAATAAAAATCAAAGTGAAATATTATCAGTATAAGCTTGATTCATTAAAACCCTGCAACAATATAGTTCACTTGAATATTCAGTTCTTACAGTCTGGTCTCAATATTCCAAAGCAAACTTTATAAAACGTTCCACCGAACATCAAGCGTTTTCTATAAATATAAGTAAATCGTTTCCTCTAGTTAGTGTCCTTTAAATACTCCACCGCTAATTAATCTTTTGACAGTCAATTCTCATGAATGTCACGAGATTTCTACTGCATATAATTAACGTCTAATCGGATAACGTTTGAATGGATCTCTCATAGTCGCTATTCATACTACATAATGTCTAATTAAGCAACATTAATGTGTAGTTTCAATAGAGCTTTGTAAATAAGAGTGTGGGACGTATTCTCGAGGCTGATTGCACATCGGGCTTAGTTTTCGAGACGATTGTCTGATAAATAGATATGAAGATGCACTTTCTATTGGATTAACTAATATGTGTAAAGATAAAATAAATTAACACCCATATTGACAAAATAGGCGTTATAACATATAAATCTTGTAATTTTGTAGTTCTTCTTCTGCTAAGTATACAAATTCTACACTTTTACATGTAATTTCATTAAAACCTTGCAAAGTTAACTAATAAGTTGTAGGTACACTATTATGTTTAAAATTTGTAATAGGGATACAAAATGATTGTACACATTAAACACCCAACATGAGATTATGGTGTGAAATTAATTACAACACTTGTCACCGTGTGAGTATCACGTTGAGGGTGTGGGACTCGTTGGTCCTATCCTGACGGAGCTAGGTTGCCACTGACTGCACTGTCCACTAAAACTCGTGTTCCTTCCATTCGCTTGTGGTCAGGGCGGCGCGAAGTGACCATCACCATTTCCACGCAGGCTCTGGCAAATTTAATTTTCTAGCTTAGATTAATTCCTGTAGATTCTAAAACCTTGAGATATTATTCTATTTACATTGATTTAAGAACCCTTTAGAGAGGCTAAACGTGGTCTAATTCGAAAGTAGCACTGTCTTTTTATTATTACACCACCATGATTTACAGAGGCAAGTGAGGTGTGTAAGAATAAGCCTAAATGGCACTCTGTTGTTCGTGCCTACCCCGCAAGGGACCTGGCGTGAAGTTATGTGTGTATGTATGTATGATTTACAGAAAGGGTCTCTTCGTGTATTGTTTATTTTCCTCAATCAGCTTAATGCAATAATCGCTTTAGTTTGAGTTGCACTTTCTGATTTTGCTTCTTTTCTTCCGGCCTACACCATGTATTAAATCTGCAGTAAGCTACATACTTGAAATCCGGTGCAGAATTAATTACTTGGTGTGTTATCTTATATAGGTACAATATATTTTGCGGAAACAAAATCCTACGCAAAATTTTAAATCCAGTGCGGAATATTCATAGTGCGCTCACGGCTTTACTAGACCCGAATCCTTTGACAAGCATGTCAGTCCTTTCTACTTAACGAATAAATTTGATTTGAAAGCACAGAACTGAAAGGACACAACTGTATTCAATGTCATTAAATGCTTTAAGTTTGTGTTTATATCGATTCTTTTGGTTGAATCATACAAATTGAAAGACAGAAATGAACTGTCTAATACCGACTTAAAGAACTGTTACCGGTCTTAATTACTTTGATGTAGTTTAGCTATCTGACAATTTACAAAGATTAAATTTACAATCCTATTGTGTTCATTTGTAGGTTGTGCGTTTAAAGGTTGTTAAAACGCTAACGAGTTAATTAATCGTGGAAGACATTGGAAAGCTGTTACTTTCAATACAGAACCGGGTGCGCGTGCGCAGGTTTCCTTCTAAATGTAGATAACAAGTAGATCTGAAATAAATTGTTTATTGATTATTTATTGGAAAGACTTAATAAGGTTTCTATATCCTGCTACGTGTTATTGTTACCGATATATACATCCATCTTGATCACATAAGTATAATTTCTGACACCTGCTAAAATGTGAGTCTATTGTCTTACAGGAAATAATTACGTCAAATCTATGATAGGTCTAGGCTAGTCCCTCTTTCTGTTTTCTTCCGTCTTCTAATTATTTGGGGTCGGTACAATATGTGTTTTCCTTCTATCCTCCTCTATTCTGGCATAGGTCCTCTTTCACACCACAAATCAACAAATCATCCTTCACACTATTCATTCATCTCTTTTTGGTCTATCTTTATATTTGTACTCATCAATCTTCTAGTTTAACATTCTTTTTGCCACGTGACATTCATCTCTACTCATTATATAATGACCCACTCCACCTTAGTTTTCTTATTCTCAATTTTTCAGTCACGGTATCTATTTTTAATATATCGAATTTACTAACAAGTACCACTATATTAGTACTACGCTAACAATGGTTACATAGTTATGTTATAAGGGTTTCAACTCAGCCTCAAGTAAGCAAATAGTAACGATATCCTTCTCATGAGTAGAAACAGAAACATTCGCTTCGCATCAGTGCGGCCGGAACACGGTGTCACTTTTTCAAGTGTGACGAACCGACGAGCTCTTGTTATGGGCTTAAGTTATGATTGCATGGCGATTTCATTTAAGCGAATAACAGTTACGTTTTAATAAAGCTGTTATGGTATCATATATTGATTCACTGTTTTCTGCCAAAGTATTTTTAGTAAAGATATATCTCTGTTTTATCAGAAAGTACACCCCATAGATCAAAAGTTAAAATGGGGGATCCTTTAGCTATTATGAGAGCAAATTTCTCCCCAACTATCAAATTCAATAATAAAGTCACTTACAAACAGGCGTGGTTCTTTTAGTAATGCATACTGGCTAGAGTATAGTGAGTATAATCCTTTCTGTAGAATTTTATCAATGCAGATGTAATAATTTTTGAGAAAATTGACTGTGATATATTCAGACTGGAGGATTTTATAAGGATTCCCAAGTGTACACAACTCTAAAACGTATAATTGTTTTCAAAAATAATCAATCATTACCTGTATGATATTTGTGCGAGTACTGAGTTTATGTGGTTAATTTTAAATACTAAGGGCCGTTTTTTAAATTCCCAGATAAAAGTTATTCATAGAATAAAGTATAACATGGAAAATTTAAAAATGTCAATTGCATGAATAAAATAATTGAATGGTTTCAGTCTTGAATTTATTCATGTTATAATTTATTCGACTGATAACTTTTATGTACTGTTTAAAAATCAGCCCCTAGTGAAATAATATAACTTTCGAATTGCTACAAGAATTCCGATGCTGTTTAGCTTCAGCTAAAGGCCTACAACTTGGCTGAAAATTTATATAACAATATGGATTCAGATTTATGGTGCCTATTTTCTTCAAACTTGTTGCTTCTGCCTTATAGGCCATAACTCTGTAAGACAAGGTGTATTCTTTAATTTAACCGCCAGTTGAATAGATCTTTGTAACATGACCTTAAATGTTGGTTGGATAAACAAACGTTACGAAGGTTACTGAATTAGTTTAATGATGCCTTTGTTATTTATCACTCAGATTTTATTTGAAAGTAAGATAGATTTATCATTATCATTTATTTACATTGTCCTTTCGACTTTGTGTATTCTAATGTGAACTTAAAGCAATATTTTTCTGATACTCCACAGCTGTTTATTTATTGTATTGTTTCTAGATTGTAATATCGGCCAGATGTGCAGGTTTCATCACGAGGGTTTTTTTATCGTCAGCACATTTTACATAGTTGTAATATGCGCACAGGTTATAAAACTGCCTAAGTGGTGTAAACTTCCTGGCCAGGCTTCGAAACTAATTCATCTGAAAAGCCAGTTTGGGATGCAAATGCGTAAGGGTACTGCGAAAATGATAAAGATTTGTCTAATGTATTTTTTTAACAATTGATCAGACATGAGATACTAGAATAGTTAAATTTGTCCTCGCCACTTTATTTATGAATGCTGAATTGGTGAAGATAAGTTAATTTCATTTAATTGATAAGTTTTACGAAGTAATCTTTAGCATATCTCGATATAATGCAATATTTGCCTGAATTTGTTCGATGAAACGAAATTTTGTTTTTCACATTTCGAATCGTGTACTTTATCGTATGAAGTGTTATTGATTTGCATGCTGTTATCAGCTCATATCACATGATCCCCGAAATCTTATCAGTTGCTTCGATATGTACTTTAATAAATATACAGTAGTCTCATATTTTCGTTATTGATCTTTTAAGCTTATACTTCGTATTTTTGTTCCAGGTATGTTTGGACTTTTGGTGCACTGCTTTGGATAGATATCTATGTAAGAATTTAATACATTTTGGCAATAGTGTAGACGATGCATTTTTAAATGAAGATTTATTCCATTATTACAATTGTACCACATTTGTTCAGAAATTTTGAAATATTGAATTAACATGACATACATAGACATTTATCTATAATAACTCTCAAAACGAGTAATCGACTCTTTCTTCTATGGGCGAGGTACCCAGAAGGCTGACACACATTACCTTGTAAGATAGCCATACAGATGTCTGTTGTGCGAGGTAGGCCCCAGTCTTCTGTTCAAGTGAAGAGTCGATTTCTAAATCTAGGAATTAAATCACAGATTCTACATTTCGGTACACTTGCTTAACATTTATTTTTTATATTAGTAACATTAGCTACTGCCTTCTCTTTTTCGGTTTGTTCTTTGCGGCTTTGTGGGTTGAACAAAACATACATACATAACTTCACGCCAGTTCCCTTGCGGGGTAGGCACGAACAACAGAGCGCCATTCAGGCTTATTCTTACACACCTCACTTGCTTCTTTGACATTCATAACTCTTGTCATAACTGTTGAACAAAACACTTAAGTACTATTTAACGTTTTGTATAATCTTCTTCACATTCAACATTTTCTAGGGACATAATCCAGTTACGACAATATGACAGTATCTATTCCACCTATTCTACATTTATCTCTCACCGTCTCATGATTCTCAGATTAACATGAACGCCAAACTACCGTATGTAACCTCTAACCTATTAGCACCATAACCCGACTACGTACCATATTCAGACATCAATAAATGTGTGTGTATATGGTTTAATTTTAACATAAACTGTACCATAAACAGTACATTCTCCCACGAGAGCGTGAGAACAAAGCTGGCGCATATCTCCAGTTGCATGTGTTTACGTTTTATTATTTACTCTTATTTATTGTATTTTTGTATTAAGATAATTAATTATATAAAAACAAAATATAAGCAATTGTGTTAGTTCAACAGCTGAGATATTCCGGTCTTATCATGTTATCATTGTGATGATACTTTGATTACTACATAAGATAGTCTTAAAATTGTGTAAAAAAATGTCTTTCGATTTTATATTGGGGAATTAAATATTCCTATGAAGGCGAAGGTGAAGAAAGTAACTATCAGGGTAGTAATAAGGGTATAATAAAAAATAGATAAACCTAAAATTAAATACTAGAACTAAGTAAAACAGAAGGGCATAATTATAGATAAAATATTGGTCCCAAACCTCTGTCACTTACCGGGAATGTACTTGGGATAATGTATTATATTCTTTGTCCAAATTATAGAAAAATATTTTTAAAGTAAGGCAAACTAGCGCTGTCATTTTATTAAAACAAAATCAATCAAAATGTGAGGTATCTCTTACTGACATTAAATTTAAAAATCTATTTCAATTCACCTTTTTGTATATTTCAAATAATACCTTTGCACTGAAGACCTGCTTTTAGTTACTGAACTGATTGTTGCGACACATAGATAGACAACGGAGCGGAGTGAGACCATAAGGGAGTTCCTTTTTTTAAGTCGGTATCACACTAAGGGCACATTTTTCAATCATCGGATAAAAGTTATCCTTCGAATAAATCATAATCCTTCCGAATGTAAAAGTGAAACTGCTTAACTCTTTTATTCATGCTACTGTAATTTTTAATTTCCCCATGTTGTTTTTTTATTCTATGAATAACTTTTAATTGGTAATTGAAAATCGGCTCTAAAAACAACAAACTATCAACCAGTACAAGCAAGACCTCGCGTTGGGTTAATTTTAACATTTATGTAGTATCGAGTTTGTTTTACATTGTTTGTAACCCTGGCAGGATATCTGCACCAAATCTTCATATAGAGACTAGTAAAGATCTATAACCCTTTACTTCTATTGTACATAGTCGTAAAGTACACCGGATGTATAAGATGTAGGGCGATCGTATTAAACGGATACATAAATATTTGCCTCGGTATCGTTTGTTTGTCACGGTGTGCACTTGCCATGGTGGGTTATAAAGGTATATCACACTTTCAAAACATAATAAGACAGGATATGTCTCAGGAAAGTTAAAGGATGTCTATCAGGTGGTAAAGTTTAAAATAAAAATGTTGCGTCTGTTTTGTAATGTCATAGTCATGTTATTGTTCAGGTTATCGGGCTGCTTATCTCACTAACTTAGTTAGACTGTAGAGGACGGAGATCTAGGCTCAGTATTCTACTTATAATCTTGAGGGACTAAGAGTAGAATACAATACAAATAAGTTAAGTTTTCTTGCATTGTATTCGATTATATGTAATTTTATAATAATGTTCGTTTATATTAATCAAATTAAATTTTAAAGAGACTTAGTTAATGAATTATTATCAATGCTAATTCTTTGACATTACTTCTATATAGTGGTGGAAGCATTGTGTAATTGGCTAAATCAATACTAGTAAAACGTATAAAGCACTTTGGTTTGGTAATAGCTCCGATGTTAACCAGTAACCACTTACCATCAAGTAGACCGTCCACCTGTCAGCTGTAGTCCACTTATAAAAAAATTGTAACTAATGCTTATAATTATATTCATAAATGTCCTACTGATGTGTTGAAGTGTCCTATTTTTACTTTTCGTCGACCGTTCCGCAATGCTTGAAGGCGAAAGTCATTAAGCAGTCCGTCTTCCCCATCCTGACCTACGGGGCCATGACGTGGACACTGACGGCGGGACTGGTCCCCTTTTTTTTTTTTCTTTTTTTTTATTGCAGGAGATCAGCAGACAGGCAGACGGCCCACTTGATGGAAAGCGGTTACCATCGCCTAGGACATTTGCAACACCAAAGTTGCTACAAATGCGCTGCTGCTCTCTTAAGGGAGATTGGAACCTGGTTACTACTGCCGGAACACAACTCAAGGTTGTTATGGCGACATACTTTAGACCAGGGGTGGTAGCCCTCCAGTCGGGCAAATGCCCTACCACCTGGCTGTGGGTTGTTAAGTCGCCTCTTACGACAGGCCGCCCGGCCGCAGGAAATTGTATTCTTTCTCCGTTCCTGCACGGATTAAGAATTCCCCTAATTCTAAGTCGCTCAGCGGGCTATGGAGTGAGCTATGTTTCACTTAGGGATAGAATCAGAAATGAGGATATCCGTAAGAGAACCAAGATAACCGACGTAGCTCGCAAAATTAACAGGTTGAAGTGGCAGTGGGTCAGTCACGTCTGTCACAGTACTGATGGCCGATGGAGCAGATGAGTCCTGGAGTGGAGACCGCGTCTTGGTAAACGTAGTGTCGGACATCCTCCAAGCCGATGATCTGACAAACTGTGCAGTTGCCGAGGGCCGGGATGAGTAGCGCCCATTTGGGGAGACCTACGTCCAGCAGTGGACTGTGATTGGTTGACGACGATAATGTTTTACGCCACTCGACAATTATCTAAGTTAGATTGACTGCATTCATACATATGCGTGGTGACGTTTAGGAAGGTAAGAAATTGTAGAGAAATCTACTAGCTATACAGCGAATATTATTTAATAACTGATTAATTTAACCGCAGCACACAGAATCCGATCCCGGTCCATTAAGTTTAATTTAGTTAATTTCTAGTTTCACTTTATAATTGACTCTGAATTTTTAAACCCCAGTTATGGAAAATTTAAAAAAAATAGTGCATTTTTCTTCTACTTATGATCTTTTCAAATTACGAAAATAGTAATTTAAAATTAACTCTGCCATTCGACGAGTTGTTTAATTTTAAATTTTCACAAATCTATCGTATCTAAAAGTGCAACTACATAAGCCTTTATGTTAATTGCTTCTTTGTCTGCGGGTATTAACTTAAATATAAATGTCTGAATTGTGTCTCTGTGATAGTTGAACCTATCTTCCAAGAATAGACTTAAAGTCAACCGCAAAAGAAAGAACAAGTGAAATACTACTAACAAACAAATCGTTAACCCCGAGGAGTCGCGTAAACACGGCGGCGGAAGCGGGTGGGACACGTGTTCGATTCCCGACCCCACCCATGTTTCCTTTCGTCCCTCATTAAATGCTTTTAAAGTTACAGTACTTGCTAAACCAGTGGAATAACTTAATAAACTATTCGTATTTTGTGTTAAATGAAGTGAAACTTGTTTAGAATCGTTGTGATTGGAATCTCGATGAAACGTAAAAGCGACACTAAAAAGAGATAAACACATACATCTATGGGACTAAGCCTGCGAGAGAATGAGATAGTATACATTATATTTAATCATTTAAACACTGCTCATACAGATGAGTCGGAAATGTTTTGAAGTTTTCCGTTAATATTTCAAATTTCGTGTTTTAAAGCTTAAATATATTATAACGATATAATATATGAAATGTGACGTCACGAAATTTGGAATCCCTTCCACCCCTGGTCACACTTTGTTTCACTTCTACTGCGTTTGAACTGCACACATACAATTTTTTTCTTGAAATATTATTTAACTTTAAATGTAAGAAGTTACATATAATTAATATAAATTTAAATGTTTGTACGACATATAGTCGTATATGCATAGGTCACATTGCTTACCAACTATTGTCGACATACTAACTACTACTTGTATTAAAATACAAATTCTTATTCTACTACAATCTTCTTTATTTTTGAATTATCCTGTTTTCAGGGATAATAAATAAATAGTACGGTATATAGCAGTGTCATATTTTCGGAGACGTTATATCTGATTATGGACCTGCTCTTATGCTCACTATGTTGCTTATATGAGCCGCCTATTTTAGCTAAGTATAAACGATCGATCTTATTTCGAACAGGTCAAAACGACATAATAACTATAGATTATTTTAATAAGGGTGTGGCCTTATCTTACGTCACAATTAGCATTACGCTTCTTTATTCTTTTTCCTTTCAAAGTTTTTTATTCCTTAGGGTAAACGCCAGCGGACGAACCTATTAGTGGCAGCTGATTTTGATCTTGGTCCCGTGGACCAAGGCCACAGTTGGTCATGTGTCTTTTAAGGATATATGTATCTTAGTATCCTATGTTTAGTTCTGTTAGGCTTTGTTAATGTACTCGTATGCAAGTATCAAATTTTATGCCAAGACCATAATATACATATTATATTTTTTTTTCTTCCAAATTGAATATTTTTTACACAGATACTGAATTATGTAAGGACATTAATATAGATTTTTTTAAACAACGAGATGATATTTACAACAAAATATATTATAAGCTAGTTCGATGAAGAAAAGTTTACTTATATTGTATTCTACCTAGAATCACTTAAAATACTGAGCCTAGGTCATCGAAGTCAATGGGTAAGTTTCCCCGAAGGCTATGTTACCTCGCTGCATCGCCATATTGATCCGTTGATTGACGTAGGAATAGTATAGTTTATTATAGGTGCATTAAATATTCCTTATTTAGTTACACAGGATTTTTCTCTATGGAATTTCTGATACTGTGTACAAAATACTTCATATATACACGTATTGTTATTATTTATAAAATAACAAGAATAACAACATTGTAGACGCGATGACAGTACGCTTGATTTATTTTTAAACGTTTCAATACAAAGTTAGATGCTAATGATCGCTGGCAGGATCGAGATGAGTTGATACAGTGTTTGACGTCGGTTATAATTTATTTCATAAGAACTTAATATTCTAGAATATTTTTAAAATTTATTTTTGACGTTAAATAACCTATGTACATACATATACTATTAAAGAAGTCAAGCATATTAAGAAATTATAATTCAATGAATGTTCAACGATTTCAGTGCTTGTTCCGTTCTACTTTCATGTTTCGACTGAAGTTTTAATTTTGTAGTAAAATTGATTACAGAACTTACGCAGATACGAAGTAAGTGAGTGCTGTTTGAATTGTCTTATTTTATTCAGAAAATACATTCGTCATTCAAAAGTTGTCATGAATAAAATATTGATCTAAAATAACACAATATATACTTAAACAAAAAAAAACATTTCTCTTTTCTATACTAATATTGTAAAGAGGAACGATTTGTATTTTTGTACGTTTGTAACAAACAAACTCAAAAACTACTGGACCGATTTCAAAATTTTTTTCACTATTCGAATGGTACATTGTACCTGATTAATATATGTTAAAAAATTAGGGATCCCTACTAAAATCTAAATAATGTAACCCATCAATCTAAACAAAATACTTGGCGCTGGAATCGGGTTCTAGATTTTTATTTTTTCAGGGCAGGACAACGTCTGCCGAGACCGCTAATTCAATGATATTTTCATAGTGTCTATTAGTACAGAAAATAATCTTAAAATTTTCAATAATGGTTTAAGATAATGTGCTATTGTTACCAATACCTCCCCATTGGCAATATGGATTTTTATTTCATTTTATATTACAAATTTAGTGTAGTGTAGTACTTACTGCAGCTCAATATTGTAATCCAGGAGATAATGTAACCAGTCTTCTGCTTAAATTTTAGTCTATAGGATGCTTATTATTGCTTGCGTAACTATTTTTTTTAATTTGTTTAAACTTCTATCGGTTGGATCATAATACGACGATAGATTTAAGAGTACATAGATGTCAAATTTATAAACCAGTCATTTCGCTTTCCAATAACTTCTCGTGTTATATTGCGGAAACATACTGTTTAAGCTTATTTCCTTTCAATAATTAAACGAAACTCGTCAATTTTTATTTTTAACCGTCATAACAGTTGTAATGTGATATTTGCTTATATTTTATATTTACAAAGTATTTGATCTGCAGGAAGTTTTCAATACATAATTAATAATAAAAAACGTATGTTTTGCGGTGACGTTTTTAAACGTATCATTTTGAATGACTGGGAACTGTAGGTTAGTGATTGTTTTTATTCAAGAATCGTTTTTTTTGGTGTAGAAAAATGTAACTGTTTAATAAAATGTATTTAGTTCGTTGTTTAACAAAGTCTAGAATTTAGTTCAATCTGAGGTAAAGAGTTATAAAAAATTGGCTATTGCCTTAAAATTATTTTATTTTTAAAGATTATTCCAAAATTTGAAAATCCATAAATAATTCACACTCGCTAGATACACTAATCATCTGAAGACACATTGAAAAAAAGAGAAGTGATTATGAAAGACGCAGTCTAAATATGTATGGCAGTACAGTCAATTTTAATGTCCGCAGATTAAAGTTTTTACATAACAATTATTTGGCGACGAAATGTCTTTACAATGCCATTTATGGTTTTACTGTTATGTTAAATTGATCTATTATGCCTTTTGTTGTTTCTATTGTTTTGAGGTTTTACCTAGATGTTTGGTTTTGAACAAAGATTATTTATTTAAATAAAGGTCTTTCAAACAATATGCTATTTAGAAAAGTTTGTGTTTAAATCTCTTTCATGTCCATCGATTTATTAAAAAATAAATTCCTTGATAATAAATACTACATCTGTGTAAAGAAAGAAAGCAAATAATATTTATTTAGAGTTGCTTAAATGAAAGTCATATCATGAAGAGGTTAATAAAAAACAAAAGGTTAACCTAACTCTGAATAGACTCTAATTCAGCAAATACTGGTTAATAACAACCAACGTTGGTCTTTCGTTAGTGCCTAGCAGTAACGTCACTTTCACAGAAAAAAAAACTAATAAATGTTTGTAACTAAAAAATTGCCAGAGACCAATATACTGAGAAAAAATAAAGAATAGACAAACGATATGTTAGAACAATACAGGCTATAATATCATATGCAAAGCTTATCGAAATGTGAAAATAATAATCTGAAAAACCAAAATAGGTACATCACGTAGAAAAAGAAAACGTAAAATAATATAAACCTAGATTTTGTAGCTTATTATCCATTTAAAAAAATGTATAGTAGAAATTTTTTCTTGTATGACGTATTGAGATGAGGTCAAATTTTAACTAGTGTTTTAGTCAAATGAATGGATGGTATGGTATAGAAGTCAAATTAATATATTTTTCGAGTTGTCACGTTGTTCTCGAAATTGTTTGATTGTTTCTTCAGGTTTTTTTTTTGTTCCATATTAACCATAGAATAGAATATTCTTTATTGCACACAACAAAATAATACGCATGAGTTAACAATCATATAACTAGTGTAATCGGTGGTCTTATCGCTAACAGCGATTTCTTCCAGACAACCTTCTGGAGATAATTGTACATTTCTAATAATGAGTCGGTATTCAGTGCGCATTAGCTTAAAATATATATAATCATATAAACAGATATTAATAGCAAATAAAAAAAACCATATGCAATGATGTTTTTTATACATATTGCCAGTTTTCATAGATTCTGTGACATGAAAATAAAAAAGGAATTCACTGCAGCGTGCGTGTGTTTGTAGTCACCAGCGTTCGTATAAAATATTCATTTGACCCATTTACCGCCTGCCATTCCCATTGTAAAATGTGTATGTATATATAAACATTTCTTTCTGAGCGTGAATGAATGTATTCTAGTTATGCGATTTTAATGTATTTTCTACTGTAAAAACATGTATGTATCAAAGAAGATCTCTTTGCATTGTACTTTTGATATATTGAAAGAAGTAGAAATTAATAGATGAATTATAATCACGAATTTCTTAGATCTACTCGAAGCAGCGGAAACGTTCAATCACGTTAAACGTCTCACTATATCTATTGTTTCAAACTAGGAAAAGAAGCGAAACATGTACCTATCTTGGTAATATATCGTTTTCTTGTGCACGTACGATTATAAAAGTTAATTTCTCATGAATCGCAATATTAAAATTTTTGAAATCGATTGCTATGATGACGTACAAAGAATCATTATTTATTACATCGTGTAGTTTCATTTCGTTGAACTTCAAACCATATTAATATAAATAATGACGATGAGGCATGTATTGAAAAACTTACAGGTGTAAGGCCGGGCTTAAATCAGTCCTAATAATTATTATTCTTTTGAAAATGTTGACTAAATATTTTACTTACGTAGTTCGTAATATAATATAGGTATTACATGGTATCAGAGTTATAATTTCAGTCTGCCAAATTGAAATTCAAAGTTTTTATTTAAAATAAGTTCCACTGGAGAATACTTTTTTAAGGTCATACATACATATAAATTTAAATTTAAATTAACTTCCTTTTCTATGTATACCGCTTCACAACGTGTTATTGCTGTTAAGGAGAAGAAGCGGCAAGAAACTCCCCAGCAACAATTGTCGACGGAGTTACCGTATAGTAATATTTAAAAATCGGTTCAAATAAGCCAAAAGTCCGTATAACGAAAAGGCAGTTCTGTTTTATCAAGTTTTGTGGCTAAGTTAAAATGTCCACTTTTCCACAATTGTAGTGAACAATACATCTGGGGCCCAATTCTGCTACTTCTGTGTCGTCAAAATCGCCGGACATTATCGTCTCAACCGTATGTTTCGAATCGTACATTTCGGTATTCTGTTAAATCCAATGTCTTGCCCGTGGTACGCCCCTCTTTCTTAATAGTTATTTGTAAACGAAAAATATTGGCTTCTTCGCATAAAATATTTCTTTTGCCGTATTTTTCTGCTCTAGGTGCTCGAATAATATTTTCGTGAAATTAATATTGTAAAGACAATTTCTAGAAAAGTTACAACAACACCTCGGAACGTTTTTATCGTATCGAACCTAGTTTGCGTTCATAAAAATAAATGGGATCACGTAAAAACCAGAACTAATCGGCATCGAATGTCCGAAAATCGAAGGTCATCTGATGATTAGCCACGCGTTGGTTCTAGACAGCTTTTCATTCGCAACCACAGTCCGTTGCTCTTATTTCGCCTGTGTTGCCAGGTTTCTCGATTGAAAAAACCGCGTTCACACAATCCGACAAACCAATATTGTAATAAATCGAAAAGGTTTTACTTCTTCCGTGCGTTTGTTATTTCTTCACGATCTTATTAATAAGCCGATTGTCATAATATTTGTATATATATACTATCACTTATATGATATGAATACATATATGTACCCTTTATCCCGGACAATGGTATTGTTCCTGCGATATGTAGCTCCGAAGTTTACCGAATCTGCATGGCAAACCCCCTACTAGTGTTCTATATTTAAAAAATCAAAGTCTTAGTAACCAAGTACAGCAGTTCGAAACATTATATTACATTTTCAAATATTTATTTATATATTTTTTGTTAAAATCTATTAATGTACATGCAATTATTATGCCCGGCAACTTTAATACTAGTCCTCTTTTCATTCGCAGAACGGACGGACTCGTTTAGTTTTTCTAGATTATCATGCGTTTATCTTTTATAAATCCACCTCCCAAGGTCAAATAAAGCGGAGTAATTTTTTATAATATATTTGAAGTTTTACCGCCAACCTTGACGGTGTTTGTATAGGTCATTGTGATTTTTATTCTAAGAATTTTAATAGTAAATTTGAATATTCGTTCACACATAGCTATAATTAAATACTAAACGTTATAAAATGGTTATGTTGTTATGTTTGAACCAGTCTCTAGATCGACAGGATCAAGGCTCGATTGCCTGATAGGTACGTTTCAAACTGTAGCCATTGAACATTATTCCTTTAGTAAGCATCAAGTCTTGTCTTTTATATGTTACTCATAATTCATATTTACTTATATAATATAGCTGTAACTTTTATAGTTTGTGAGTTTAGAGCTTATAATAATATATTGTGATAAATTCTAAACTCTTCTACTACACAAGTTACAGTTAAATGTAAACTTATTTAACTAAAACAACATTACAATGTCATAACAGTCTTACAACTAAAGCGACAATGTAAGCATCATATCCTTAGCTTATTGCATTGTATAATTATATTACTTAATGCGCTTTCTTTGAATTTCCCTTGGAAGATGTGAAATATCTATGACTTAACGTAACGTGAAATAACTAAATCTGTTCACTTCACAAATCTGTGTTTAGTTAAATAAATTGGTAGAAAAGTATACGTATAACTGTCTATCAACTTACATAGCCTTTGATAGGTATATTATTGTTATTAAAAAAAAATTAAATTACTTGCTTTGTTTATTAAACAGCAACCATCTTACGGTTGCGGTCGTCGGCCTGCAAATGAGTTTTTACGGACGTGCTCACTTGCGCAGGCGCAAGGAGTCGAATAGTATGATTTATGCACGGCTGAGTTCCCAACCGACCTTGCGGATGGTGGTAATAACCGATCTAAATATTCTATTATTGTTAATTTTTCAAACGAAGTTGCCTATCGCACGTTACTCGGCGGATAGGAGTTATATGAAAAAAAGCGTAACTAAAACGTAAAGTGCTGACCGCCGTATATTATTATACAATTTCGAATTTTAAAGCAATGGAATAAGATCTAAAATAATATCCATTAGTGTAAATATTTATTACTATACAATTTTTTGATAGTTTTTTATATTATTTATTTTTGTTTTAAATTTAAAAAAAATATAAAGCGACTGACATACCTGCTTCTTTGTCTGTATATCATCATTGTTGCAATTATGTTTCGGTTATATTTTAAAATTTTGTTTAGGTGTTTAGAATTCACTTTGCTTTTACTTCGCATAATTTTTGATATCTTTTATTTGCAAGGATTTGAAAGCTTTGTCAAGTACATATGTTCTTGCAATATGTTGGTACAAAGTCGTATGAGGTATTGGTAGGCAGATCTTGAACATAATGAAGTTTCTTGATGTTTTTTTTTTTACTTTTCAAATTCCAATTCAATTCATTGCAGCGATAATGGTAGATGTGTAGATATTTAAATCTATATTAATAGTGCATACAGGATGTGTGTGACGGCCGAATTATTTGAAATACATCTTTAAATGTCAAATTTAAAAAATCTTATCAAAAATCTTTTTTGTACACTCACTAAACCAGTTTTACCCAAACTGCAAATTACCTTCAGTTTATAGATACCTGTTTTTAAGTAAAATAATTAATTAAAATATATATCCTAAGGTAACTTATCTGAGTGTCTATAATTATGTCAAGACTTGTAATTAGCAATATTTTGATTTATGTAGTTAATTTATATGATTGTTTGTCTCTAAGTCTTACTAAAATAAATAAATAATATAACAATTTATTTTACATCATTAGCAGTGAAATTGTTTCAAAATTATAATGACTTCATTGCAACTACACAATTATTTTAATTACTATTCTTTCTCCAACTTTTTAATTAGCTCTATTTTTGAAATAAATCTTCAATTCTATATCCATTAGCTCTCATCAAATAATGCAATTGTTACTGTATAATCCGATTTCAGTTCCTGGGATCGCTACGTACTGTACACCCCTCGCCCATCCCGTCTCTGTCTCCCTTACTATCCTATTCTTCCTTATCTCCTCTACCCTATCCCCCTTTCTCATCCCATCTGTCCCATTACATACACATCCATTAATGGCCGGTTCCTATATATGTATGTATATCTTACTATTACTTCACTTGCCTTACCATCGGTTGAATTTTGACATTACTTGTATAGAGCTTATATCAAATTTAACCTATGGTAAAGCAAATGAACGTTCAAGAAGATATAAGAACCAGGCATAAGTGGACCGTCTGTCTGTTTGCCAGCTTCAGCCAATAAAAAAAACTTTTACAAAACTCCACCACAATAATTATCTATACTAATATTATAAAGAGAAAAGATTTTTATTTTTGTGTCTTTGTGTTTTTGTATGTTTGTAATGCATACACTCAAAAACGACTAGACCAATTTCAAAATTCTTCTACCATTAGAATGCTACGTTATCCCAGATTAATATAGGCTATATTTATTACTAGAGAAAATTAGGGATCTCTACTAAAACTTTAATAATGTAACCCAAAGTGTAAAAAAATAGTGTTAAGTGGGTTCGGGGATAGTTTAGATTCACAATTAGACTCGGTAGGTGCCACTGGAATCGGGTTCTAGATTTTTATCTTTTCAGGGCCGGGCAACGTTTGCCGGAACCGCTAATCGATAATATAACTTTATAAGACCAATATCATTAAATACAGTTTACGACATGGTAATGTAGTTCATAATTAGCTGTTTGATTAGTTAAGTGTTGGGCAGGTCAATGAACTTTCCTCTTTAAGGGTCTAGTGCCTATACTAGATTTAAATCTAAATTATGAATTCCAATTTTCAATAGTTAACATTAAAATAACACGTACTATTCTGATATCCCTTTTTATAATATAATAGTTATTCGACGATTATAAGCTCGTTAAAAGTACTGTTATTTGTATAATCGCAATCAGAAGGCGATTATGAAAATAAGTTTTCTAACAAGCGTATAAACCTCTTATAACCATTATGTGGGATTTAAGGGATTTAGTCGATATCTAAAAGCTCGGAAGAACAAACATAATTCTGAATAGCTCCTAAATCTTACATAATTATGTAGACGGAGCTACAAGTTTTTTCTGACTTTTTTTTGCTTTTTTTAGCATTAATGAGAATATCCCTATTTGTTGTAACAAATATATAGCTTAGTGCAAGTAAACTTCCTTAAAAGATTAGTTCAGTTTTTAGTTTGTACATAGGTATTATCATAAATTAATAATAATAATAGGAAATCATATGTAAAATCAATATCCTCCCGTACACATTCATGACCCTATGTATTAAAGGTGTGGGTTCGTAAACCCTTGGTGTTGTCACACGACTACAGTCCGAAAGCTAAAAATCGCGACGCGGTCATTCTTGTGGTTAATTAGGTCAAAATTGGTCACAAATAAACATTTCAGCTATGACCAGGAAAGTGAGAATATATAAAATAATTACGTGGTGCCTTTAAGACTTCGTCGATATATCGTCGGCGTCAGTGTAAGACCTCGTGTCTTCATTGGTGATATTGTTTTTTTTTCCTCAAAATTGTGATATATACAAATATATAACAAAAACAAAGTTTGGGTATGGAAGAGAGAGCATGTAAGTAGAGTAAACGCGGTCGAGATGCGAGCACTGCGCAAAATCTGCGGAGTGACGCTCGCGGACCGCGTTCGTAATACCGAAGTAAGAAAGAGAGTTGGTCTGAAAGTGAGTGTCGGGGTGAAGGTAAGGAAAGGAATGCTCCGGTGGTTCGGGCATGTGGAAAGAATGCATGATGAAAGAATGACTAAACAGATATACAATGCAAAAGTGGATGGATGCAGAAGTCGTGGAAGGCCACGACACACCTTCCATGATCAAATTGATCGTGTACTAGCAGAAGGTGATGTCAGGAGCCTTATGAACAGACGAGCTTGCATGACAAGAGTTATGAATGTCAAAGAGGCAAGTGAGGTGTGTAAGAATAAGCCTAAATGGCACTCTGTTGTTCGTGCCTACCTCGCAAGGGAACTGGCGTGAAGTTATGTATGTATGTATGTATAACAATAACCATGTCACCAAAAAATGTACTTATAAGATCCTGCACTGACGTCGATTATATGTAGCATTTTGTCGATCCTGTCACCGTTGCGTTATATGACAGCATATTCTGAAGTGTAGATGGATAAAAGAATAAAAATGGACCAAAAATAAATGGATGGATTGTGTGAAGAAAGACGTGCCCAAATTAAGGTGTATGGAAGGATAAGAAATACTATGATGACCCAATATGATTGCGAAAAGGTTAAAGAAGAGAACATCTTAAAGTATGGAGGAAACATACATACACATACATACATAACTTCACGCCAGTTCCCTTGCGGGGTAGGCACGAACAACAGAGTGCCATTTAGGCTTATTCTTACACACCTCACTTGCCTCTTTGACATTCATAACTCTTGTCATGCACACTCGTCTGTTCTTAAGGCTCCTGACATCACCTTCTGCTAGTACACGATCAATTTGATCATGGAAGGTGTGTCGTGGCCTTCCACGACTTCTGCATCCATCCACTTTTGCATTGTATATCTGTTTAGTCATTCTTTCATCATGCATTCTTTCCACATGCCCGAACCACCGGAGCATTCCTTTCCTTACCTTCACCCCGACACTCTCTTTCAGACCAACTCTCTTTCTTACTTCGGTATTACGAACGCGGTCCGCGAGCGTCACTCCGCAGATTTTGCGCAGTGCTCGCATCTCGACCGCGTTTACTCTACTTTCATGCTCTCTCTTCCATACCCAACTCTCGCATCCATACGTGAGCGTAGGTACCAGCACCGCGTTGTGTACGGCGAGCTGGGCCTTCTGGCTGAGGTTCTTAGCGCCTAGAAATTTACCTAACGCTCCATTCACACTATTCCCCAAATTCACTCTTCTTTCTATATCAGCGGTGTACCTTCCATCCCTGCTAAAAGCACATCCAAGATATACAAACTCATTCACTTGCTCTAGCATAACATCATCGACCATTATCCTTGCATTCGTTCTGGTTTCTTCTCTTTCAAACACCATAACCTTTGTTTTCTTCGCATTCAAATGTAAGCCTCTCGCCTGACAGTCATCTTGGAGGAAACAACTCCTGTCTTTATATTGTTATAAATGGTAAATTAATTGTCAAATGTCGTAACTAGGTGGTAGGGCATTTATTTGTCTATCTAAATGTCTAGAGTATGCCGCTAGTTGAGTTCTGGCATTAGTGGCCATGTGGTTTCAGTACAAGGATTCTCGAGGCCGGCAATACACTGTTAGCATATCTGATGTTGCAAATGTCCATAAGCGACGGTAACCACTTTTCATTAGATGAATCGTTTGTTTTGTCTGTCGGTACGTCGACAATGAGGAACGAGTTGACAAAAATGTTACAGATACCCTTAATTATAAATTCGCTATAATGGTTTTAAATACAGAATTAATTTGCTATGCTGGTATTGTTTCCAATGATTCAATCTGATATAAATCTAGGTCAGCAGTAAACCTGCTTGGAGAAATTTTATTTGATTGTACATTTTATTATTCCATACACGCACTCTCTACACACCCTTTTAATATAAAAGTAACGGAGAAATAGGTCATACGATATTAAGGTAAGAATTTAGGGGAATGTATTTGTTCAATATTTCGGAACAGTAGAAAAAGGAAGGGAAACTTGTTATTACGTTCATAGCAACCATTAGTTTGTATCGTCAATATAATCTTGTTTTTTGTTGACAATGTTTTTGTTTACCGCACTGTGATTGTCTGTTAAACAACATTCATTGTTCAACGTACCAATGTGTTGATAAGCTTCAGTAAATCTTCCTTTCATATACATATCAAAAGTTAAGTAATAACAGATTTAAAAATTAAGATTAATATTTAGACTAATTTTGAACTTTCTGTAAAAGTGACGAATGTTCATTGTTTTTATTATTTAACTATGAAATCATAAAACAAAATTTAATTGAAAATACCGCATATTCCAAAAACTACTCAATAGGTATTGTTCAAACTAAAAAAACTTCAATCCTCAGTTACATGGCAGCCCCTGTCTTCACATTTTATAGCAATTTCACTGCAACATTGTGTTCACTACAACACTGTGTTTACTATAACATTGTGTTCATTACGGCATATATCTACTAAATGTCCTCCACAACAGACGGTAGTTTGCAATCAAAATACTATCACATATAAATAGAGGCGGACGCACTTGAAGATTTCAAAACGGTTCAATTTTTTCGAGAAAGGCCACGGAGCCCTAAAAATAATGGCTTGACCATCTTCTATTAGTAACGACCTGTTATCACCATCATCCGAGGGTTAAATGCCGCTTGAGTTCGAAGCCTGGGGTTCGCTCTCCTATTTTTTCTTCCACCCCTTTATGCGGTCTACAGCATCCCTTGTTTTGAGACAATTGGTATGCATGTTATTCTTCACAACATCAAGCTAGAATACCTCGAGCCCACCGCTTCTACCGGGACCTGGCGAAGACGGCATAAATAGAGACCTGTAGAGAAACTGAAGTAGCTCTGATTACTCTAAATGCACGATTAGAATGTCTTTTCCGTAATAATTTCCTAGGATGAAAGGTTATTACCTATAATAAAAGTGTAAATAGAGCTATTACAACGTTCTATCGAGCGAAACACTCTGTCTAATTACTTCTGAGTCTAGCACGTCGCGTGTACCGACGTGATAAACTGAGAAAGCAAAAAAATATACCGGGTCATTCACCCTGACCTTTTCAACCTTGTAACTTAAACTGTACCGGGCAATAGGGCTGTCATATTAAAAGTTTTGATATCTAAGAAAATTAAATACTTATACCAGTATAAATTTTATGATATCTTAATTTAAGCACTTACTAGACATAATTTAGATTATTGAGATATTATATGTGAATTAGATTTTCACTTTAATAATAATATTAGCATTGGCCGTCATCTCGAAAGGCTATCGCTTGGTTTGTGATTGGAGGGACTCTACAAAAGCTCTGTTAGACGCGGTCCGTATTGTGAGGAGGTTTTTGTCTCTAGAGCCTTTACCACTTATAGCTTGGATCACTAGGCACCCTAGCCGGCGGAGATCTGGTTTTTACATTTTTTAATCATTCATTTGTAATTTTATAAAAGAAATATTTGTACATAATAGTTGTATTTTTTATATATTACTAGCTGATGCCCGCGACTTCTTCCGCGTGGTGCGATTTTTTAGCTATCCCACGGGAACTCTTTAATTTTTCGGGATCAAAAGTATCCTATATGTTGACCAGGGATGTAAGCTACCACCATACAAAATTTCATTTAAATCGGTCTAGTCGTTTCGGAGATTAGCTGGTTCAAACAGACAGACAACCAGACAAACAGAGAAACAAAATATTTGAAAAATCTAAATTAGTTCTATTTCACTTCTTACATCCCCGTGACTTGGTTTTTACTATTTTTTTCATTGTACAGAAATTCGACCTCTACAATTTTATTATATGTATAGATGTTTTTTATATTAAATAGGTTTGCGTTTGACCACGATCATGTCCAACGCCGGACAATGATGCGGTCGAGGGTGAAGCACGCTTACCTAGATAGTACCTATTCACACGAGATATGAAGGTACCGTAGGATTGTACGGATTGTACTTTTTGGGAAACGCGGGTTCTGGTAATGCATTCCACAACTCTGCCGTACGTAGAAGGAACGTGGAGCCGAAACGTTTAATACGCACTGATACCATTTCCAAAATATACATTTAGTAAAATTTCAAAATAGAATATAATATGAAATACATAATTAGGTATGTAGACAACACCGTCTAAAACGTTTTTAGTTACAGTGACCGCTGTGTACTATATATATGAAAGCTCCGATTTTCCAGCCGATCTTATAATATTTTAGCTTTAGTGTCCTAAAAAGGACGGATACTTATAGATATATATTTTTGATTGTTTTATATATATTTAATTTAAATATGACTTGTACACCCAGTTCTATACTGGACTATAATTTTATAGTGTACGATAGGTGTTGACAACCCAATCACAAAAGAACAGTTTCATTGAACGAACTATATATAATAATTTAATTTTCGCTAAATGGTTTATAATTTTTATTGTCTTAAAAATACGATTCATAGCCTTTTTGTTGAACATACATACATACATACATAACTTCACGCCAGTTCCCGTGCGGGGTAGGCACGAACACGCTTATTTATTATTGTGTGTGACATTTATTGAATGATTTTTCTGTTGAACAAGTGAACGAAAAACGCACTCAAGGAAACCTTTGGGCAAAATAGAAAGTAGTGTTCTTTATTTTAACTCATCAGTGGATGAGGCTTACATATTTTATATCTATGCATGTATGTGTGTGTGTTTTATTATCATATTCAAAAAAAAATCGTATAGTAAGGTAGATCAACTGTATTGTAATTTTGGATGCTTTATTTTAAATAAGGCATAATAATATAAATAAAATAATAATCTTAAAGTACAATTTGAGGCACGTGACAATCCGTTTTGTGTTCCATTATGTGAAGAACATTCAAAATGCAAGGCGGAGACTAGCGACTGCGAAGGGCGACAGCTCTTCATAACATATCACAAAGCGGATAGATAATTATGTCGTGTGTCTCAATCACCTGTCTCAAAGTTTTTGACCTTTGAAGTCTGCCCTCAAATATAGGATTTTTTTTTAAATTTTCCTCTCCTATGTATGTTTTCTTATTAGAGTATTTTAGCTTATTAGTTTAATTACTTTATTATTATCTTTTATGTTCTTTTTCTCTTTATTGGCAAACTTAACCTATTACGATATTTTGTTGTTTTTTCTACACGTTCTACTGGTTTTGCTACTTACTATTTATTACATATTGTTTCTATATATAATACCTATTTTATTGTTTACATAGTTCCAAATCGAGTTCCGTACCCTTTTTTACAACTTAATTTAAAAAAACTGTTTGGAATTTATACACGCTTATTTATTATTGTGTGTGACATTTATTGAATGATTTTTGTGTTGTCAGGAGCCTTAAGAACAGAAGAGTGTGCATGACATGAGTTATGAATGTCAAAGAAGCAAGTGAAGTGTGTAAGAATGGGCCTAAATGGCGCTCTGTTGTTCGTGCCTACCCCGCAAGGGAACTGGCGTGAAGTTATGTATGTATTTTTGTGTTGTGATGTACCTTACGAATAACTTATTATATTAATTTATTCTAATTTTAATACTAAACTTATACTAATGTAGAGTGTATCTGTTACATGCTGGTGTTGTGAGGAAGTCGCTCAAAAAAATCTAAAGTAATGCACTAGTAAATAAAAAAAATATGTGCGACCTTTTAAAATTCAAATTTTGAACTAAAACTTTCAGAAACTTATTATTTTTCGGTCTATAAAATTATACGGTAACGAAAAAAAATGAATAAAAAAATCGGTTTTTGGCGATTTTTGAAATCTTCAAAAATTTGGAGCGACCCCTTAAAAAAATTTGAGCTGTCCTTTGGAGGGAGTTCTTAAAACATCAAAAACTAACATTTTTTCACTCGAGACTAAAAAAAGTCAGTTTTTTGCGCCACCCTAATATATATTAACCTAACTAGTGTGTTGTTTTTTCGTTTCTGTGTCTGGGTTATTAATTTTTAGGCTCTTTGTGTGTCTTGGTTTGTTTGTGAAGTGTGCGTGTAATGCAATGCGGTGGTAGTGCGCGTCTGTGTGAGTATGTGTGTTTTTTAATTTAGATTTACAGTGATACAAATTCACATAACGTATTTCGTATTGATAATTTTGTATTGATCTATACTAATTTACACTTTAATATTATAAATGCGAAAGTTTGGAATGGATGTTTATTACTCAATCACGCCAGAACGGCTAAACGGATCTGGATCAAATCTGGCACAGAGATAGCTTGTAGTCTGGAATAGCACCTAGGCTTTATATCCCGGAAAAATATATGGCTCCCGTTGGACAGCATTAACGCGAGCAAGCCGCGAGCAAAAACTAGTATTCTATACGGATGATTGATGAGAATAGATATTGAACAAAATTTTCCTTTCATAGATGAAATTATAAAATCTAATTTTATACATCCGCGTAATAACGCTGACGGTCGACGTGATCCGAGAAGACCAGAAAGGAAATGCTAATGGCGGTATAGTTTCCTTTCTCGGAAGCTCTAGTAAACAAAAGTTATTTTGGGATATAACTGATATTATTAAAGCGAACGATTTACAGAAGGTGGGTTAACTTTGAAGGGTCTTGTGATTCCGTTAATTGAAGACATAAAAATGTAGTAGGTACGGATTGATGGTGTGACGACTACATACATTGGATTTACAAGAACTCATAGCTATGGACATATTGAGATATCTCATGTGTATTTCTTTGATGTAACATCATTTCTTCTCAAAATAACATTTTACCATCAATAAAGAATACTGTAAATTATAATCCCCTAAATAAAAACTTGAATTTTTAAAAGTTACAAGGTAGAAAATTGTTGAGAAACGAAATTTGACTGATTTTGTCTGAAAATAATTGAACGTTGCAGTTGAGACACGAATGACCTGTGACGCCATTTAGTCATGTTCAGTTTACGAGCTTTCCTGACAGTACATCATTTTTATTATATTCTTCCATGATGTCACCGATAAAACAGGAAATTTGCACCCAAGTGTAATAATGTATTCACTTTAATATTGAATGGCTAATTAGATTTTATCTTACATTTTGGTAAATACTGTTGGAGTCTGAGAAATTAAATACTGTTACGATTTGCAGGACTCGAATTAAAATGCCGTTGGAATTATTATAGAATTTATTAGAACTATATAATCATGTATATGGTACAAATATAACTGAACACAACCAGTCCAAACGTAATGCACAATTCAATATCACGCGCAAAGTCCATCACTAAATAGATTACCGAATGTACACAGGTCTTACTTCACTTGTGGTTATCGCTAGACTGCCGATCTGTCCATTGGACTATTGCTTTATAATGCACCGATACAATATGTCTGCCCGACCGCGTGACCGAATTTCTTAGAATCAGTTCGACACACCTGCCTAATGACTGCCATAAAAGATTACAAT
Organism: Dendrolimus kikuchii; assembly: GCA_019925095.2. NCBI lineage: Eukaryota > Metazoa > Arthropoda > Insecta > Lepidoptera > Lasiocampidae > Dendrolimus > Dendrolimus kikuchii. Next base: position 12,653,533 of record CM034408.1, read on the forward strand.
ACACAAGTCTCTAATCACAAATTTTAAACACAAAGTAAACAAAATAAGTCCAAATGCGAAAAGGTAATAAGGTGTGCTTTTATGGTACGCAGGTGTGAATCCACTTTTGTCTGCGTGTAGGTTGTAACAATACTAACGGTCTTATTCATATTGAGTTAGAGTAAGTTTGAAGCCTTCTTTAAGAACCTTAAAAAAGCCTACAAACATACTCTAACTCAATATGCACAAGATCGTAAAAGTGTCGTTGAAACGACTAAATAAGAAATTACAAAGGCGCAGAAAACCAAATTTTTATGCAGTGTAAACATATTGTTCCGAATATTGTTTAATGCCTCATACCTCACTAGATAAACGAGCTCCATCCTAGATTTTTTTACGAGGGGCAATCCGATTAAGGACTCTCAGTCGCGCAAGGGAGATAATCGGGGCTGGTGTGTGGGATTCGCCTGGTCGGGGTGGCTCTTTCCGCAAAAAGCGCTATATTGCCATGGTCAGGGATACCCATTCCTTTCTTCGCTTTAATGCCAGGGCTACGGGTACATAGTCTCACCAAGCCGCGGAGCCCTAGCAGGCCGTGGCCCATCGACCTCTTCCATGCTCTATCCTAGACTGCGTCATGACTCAATATCGGTTAGACAGCGGTTAAACGCGAACCGACACGAACATATAAAAATAACAAAAAAATTATCAAGCACATTAGATAATTATGTTGAAGCCAAACAAGTAATCATGTATGGTAAAATAATAATGTCAAAGATGTCAATAAACTATATTTGTTCAATATGAAACATTTTATATAGCAAATAAATTTACTAAGACGCTTGTTGTTTCCTGCATTACATGATTTATACCTAATGCTGCTATTTTATTTTTGCGCTTAGCCACACATACATGACAGTAATTTATTCTAATGTACCTATAATAATAAATAGTGCAGTTTTCCTTTATACAAAAACATGTTAGTGTACAAATAACATGATACTTCATTATGAATATTTGTCATTCGTATTTTTTTAATACCTATTATAAAAATATACACTGGGTTAAATAAATATTCTCCCAAATAGGCCCCTATTTGATTTATTGGTTTTAGTCCGCTTCGTTCAGTGGATCATAGAGATCCCGGATGATTCCCGGCAGGGTAAATGTTTTGAACATACGTTCTGTTATTTACTCTAGGTTGGGTGTCTGGAGTCAAACGCAATATGAATTTTCCCTTGATATACATACTAGGATATGCACGCGACTTCGTCCACGTTTTACTTGAAATACTCATGGATTCCCAGGACACAAAGTACCATAGGATTTAAAAAAGAAAACTGAAAACTGTGTCGGAATAAGCTAATTTTTATGCACCCGAACAACTTCAAACCGCTCCTAGGAAAATTTCCGCGGGATTCCCGGGATAAAAATTAGCACAGATTTTATGTCTAAGAATTAGCTGTTGATCAGCGAACACCGCATCGACATTGGGACAGGCGTTTTTACGTAAATCACACAGGCAGACCGACAAACAGACAAGAAAACAAAAAAAAATGCATCGTGTTCTCCATCGTTTGTGTAGCGTATTCGAGATTTTTTTAATAGCTTCAATGTACAGACCCGTGTTTAGAATTTTATAATATTATAGATAACTTAAACATAATCTTGTTTAACTTGGAAATATAGGTAGGTACATTGTGTGTGTTTGCCTGCTCATTTATTTACATACACACTGATAGTAGTTTCCTTCCGCTTTGGATGTATTTTGCATTTTTTTATTTGTAAAACCTTCACGAATTATGCTCATGATTTCAATTTAAAGTTAATAAATAATGTTTCTTTGGTTCATTGATTTTACTTAACCTTAAGATAGACGTGATTTAAAATATGAAGAAATTATTAGAAAATATTTGCTAAATAATCGTTATTCTAAATTTACGACATAATAATGTTTACGTGACTGCACTCATGTCTTGAGAGTTGCACTCGACAGCCGTTTATGACGTCAGTGACGATTTCAAAGAGTTTTGATAAAGTACAACGCATGGTTAGCTAATAAAACGCTGCTTATAATAGAAAAGGAACCAAGTATTAGGTTTTTACACATGAAATTGACGTTTTGTAATGGAGGAACATAAAGTCGTTTTTTTTTAATATACTTAATACATTTATTTAATCAAAGTATGTACCATTGCTATCTATGCACTTCTACCACCTTATAGGTAGTTCATTGATCCCTTTACTAAAAAAACCATTCGGACGGGAATCAATAAAATCTTTGAAGGCGCTTTGGACTGCCCCATCGGAGTTGAGTTTTTTCTCTTGCAAGAACTTATCCAAATTTAGAAAAAAATGGCATTCTGTTGGAGCAAGGTCCGGGGAGTACGGTGGATGTCTTAGACATTCCAATTGAAGCTCCTCTAATTTGGTAGCCGTCTGTTGTGCAGTGTGTGGTCTAGCGTTATCCTGAAGTAGCAGCGTCCTAGAGCGATTGACCAGCCAGTTACTGACAATAGACATCCGCCGTAATCGTCTGGCCAGATTTAAGAAAGCTGTAGTGAACGACACCGGCACTAGTCCACCAAACGTTCACAAGTACTTTTTTGAGTCCAATTTCCGCTTGGAGCAGGATTTAGCTGGTTCGCCAGGGTTCAGTCATTGCGATGAGCGTTTCCGATTATCGTACAGGATCCACTTTTCATCACAGGTAATGATTCGATTTAAAATCCCTTCATTATTGTGCCGGTTGAGTAATGTAACGAAGCAGTCGACGCGCGTTTGTCGATTTGCTGTACTCAATTAATGAGGTACCCATATTTCAAGCTTTTTCACCTTCCCAATTTGCTTCAAGTGGATTAAAACAGTTTTATCACTAACACTGCAGCCTGCAGTTAGCTCTGACGTGATTTGCGATGGATCTGCTTCCACAATAGCCTTCAATTCTGCATTATCAACTTTGGTCTCCGGCCGTCCACGGGGCTTGGTCTACAGGTCGAAATTTACAGAATGAAAACGTTGGAATCAAAAACGCACTGTGTTTTCTTTTTCGACGCCGCCGCCATACACATTATTAATCCTTCGAGCCATTTCGGCAGCACTGGTGCTACGATGGAACTCGTACTCGTAAATAATGCGATATTTTAAGTTTTCCATTTTGTAAACTGAGTGACGCAAAGAAAAAACCAAAAGAGGAAAAAACAAATGAATTACGGTTTTCAAAACACAAAAGCATAAGTAAATAGCTGTATAAATTTGAAATTGGAATTCCTAACCAAAGAGGAGATATTTGAGATCAAAGTGGCCAGTACGACAAAACGCCAACTTCATATGTAAGGACCTAATATTACTAAACCAGTGTTAGACATTAAGAATACATAGTATAATTTAACGTCGTAGTAGCGTAATGGCTAGCGCACACATCTCAATCTCGAAGGGCGCGGGTTTGAATTCTGGTCGGAACGCATGCACTACTTAGGTAGATTTTTGACTTAACACGCATATTGTTACAATTACCACCTGTTAACTAGGGTGAAGGAAATCATCGTGATGAAACCTGTTCATCGAGATAAGCGATGTGTCAAATCTGCCAACCTGAATAAGCGTGGCGGGTATACAGTCCGTTTCCCTGTAGTAGTAGGCCCGAGCCCAACAATGGAACGTTTTTGGGCTGTTATTGTATATTTATATACAATTTAACGACAGCGAGGACGACACTTTACTACTACTTCAATTTTGATTTTAACTGGTTTGTTTTCTTTTTTATAGCAGGTGTGAGGGCGAATAACTTAGAACAAAGCTGCCACAGTTTTCGCCAAAACTTTATTTTGTTTTCATTATAACAATGGGCGGTCTTGTCGTTTGTAGCGATCTCTTTCAGGCAACCCGGTATCCAAGGAGAGATTAAAATAAATATTAAGCAATAGGTTTATCCGTGCAGGAACGGAGAAAGAATACAATTTCCTGCGGCCGGGCGGCCTGTCGTAATAGGCGACAAAACAACCCACAGCCAGGTGGTAGGGCGTTTGCCCGACTGGATGGCTACCACCCCTGGTCTAAAGTATGTCGCCATAACAACCTTGAGCTGTGTTCTGGCATTAGTGACCAGGTTCCAGTCTCCCTTAAGAAAGCAGCAGCGCATTTGTAGCACCTTTGGTGTTGCAAATGACCATAGGCGATGGTAACCGCTTTCCATCAAGTGGGCCGTCTGCCTGTCTGCTCAACTCCTGCAATAAAAAATTAAAAAAAGGATTTTCAACGTTATGTGCTGTATGCGTATTACTGTATTCCCTCTTACTATAATTAAATACTTGAATTACTCAAGCATGAGTTAATTATTTAGCTTATAACGCTAATAACCTATAATTGGCGTTGATTATCAAACACGCAGCGATCAATAAAGATAGCGCTGAACGTTTTTGAAGATTTATTACGTGATCAGCTTTATATCAAAGTTTGCAGTCGCTATTTTTGCTTGGTAAATTTTTTAGGTATATTCATATAGTAAATAATATAATTATGTAAATTATAACTTGACTGCTACGCGTATTTGTTATGAAATTACCATATTAACCTTTCTATCCAACTTATAATTTGAACTTGCTGATTAAATTAGTGGACGCTAGTTATTGTTAGGCCGTGTCTTCATTAGACGAACAGTGAGCAGTTGACGGTTTGCTGGCTGATCAGCGTATTGAAGCGCTTAAGAACTCTTGGGATGGAAGGTAAATGGTTAGTATATAACGCCGCGCCACCTCCGGCGTAGTGAGCATACTGTGCCGTCGACCGCGCATATCGTTCGCTGCTAATCGACCGCTCACTGAATGAGTTGACAAGCAAAACGCCGGAGACGCCATAGATGGCCACCTAAAGCCCGCGAAGACCACCGGACGCCGCACATCGGCCAACGTGAGCCGCCGATCGCTACGGCGGCTCCAAAATCCAATTACTTCAGGATGGTTACCCTCCGAGCGAATGCCAGGATAAAGACTGTAGGCTGGCTCGAAACCCCTCACCGCTTTGCCCCCCAATTCACCGGAGTTGGCGAAGATGATGAACTCGACAAAAAAAATTGCCTACATTACGCGCTGTATGGACACTTCATTTAAAAATTATAGAGAGGTAAACTGGAAGCAAATAGTTAGCTCCTTACTGTTCGTCTAATGGGGACACGGCCTTAGATGTTTTAGAAATAACATTGTAAGTCGACGGTTGACCTTCAGGTGGTGTTTCTTTTAATCTTATTAAACGCTTTATAGAAGCAGTTTCTAGTCTTATTTGGTTCTGAAACAACCTTGTTTTGTGTTCAACGGTCATTTAAATATCATTTAACAATCGACTAAGTGCTAAGGTATAATGTAGGATTCTGTAGAGATGGTTAACGTTAACTATTCGGTTTTTATCATTTGATATGGAAACCTAAAACATAGTCGAAAATACCCCATATCTTAATACTACTGAATAGTTTTTATTGAAATATAACTCTTTAAAAGTATTTTGTGTAAGATTCTACTACATTGATTTTTTGAGATTTTTCTATTATGTTCAAATGTTTTGGGACACAATTTTTAGGACTATGGAATTTGAATATCTCTCTATCTTTGAATAAAAAACCAGTAACAAATATGATTGTATAAATGAATATGCTTTATTGTTTGTTAAAAATGCAGTTAACATAAATAAAAAATTTCAAAGCTCTTATCGCGATTACGATTTCTTCTGCAACATAACAACCTTTGGATGGACAAGAAGTTTGGTAAGAACCGTGGTATCATTCCGACTTTTAAAGATTTAACTAATGATACTTGTACACTGAACAAAATTTCAACCAATTATAATTTTTCTGAGAAACATGACATACAAAAGAAGACGTATGGACGCACTTGACGATTGTATAAGTGTTTCGTTTTTGCCGAACTTGTTAGGTACTCGACGAAATACGCTAAATATTAGTTTAGCAGTAACAGGCCTTAGTAAACAAAGATATTAAACGTAAAAACGACTTCAAAATAAAGGGAAAACCTAATTTTATTGATCCAGCATGGGTTGGGCGGAAAAAGCATAATTAAATAAAATAAAACACGTCATTTATGGGCGTAAATACCAACGGTCTTATTCATAGAGAGTTAGAGTAAGTTTAGACGATTCTTTATGGTTGTGGTTTTAGTCAACGATGTTAGGAATAAAAGTCCACAATCATAATTATGTTCTTTACAAATTTTTTTTCTAATTTTCGTCTTTTTAATAGATTAAAATTCACCTAGTTCTCCTTTTTTAAAATTTAGCTGTACATAATTTGTTTATCTGACCAATGCGAAATATCCATGAATGTTCAAATTTTAGAATCATTGTCAAGCAAATGCCTAATAAATAAATAAAACAGGTTTTTGATTGACGCCGAACAAGGGAGTTCTTGTAGCAGGTCTAAAAAGTACTTTCTACTAAACAGGTCAGATTTTCAAAGAAATCAATATCTACAATTATAATTTTCTTTTCACCAATATTGTACTAGGTTTTTGTTTACGCCAAGAAATCATCAGCCTATTATAACTTGTTTAGATCTATAGCAGCGTATTCCTGATATCGATCAGAATATCAACCTCATTACTATAATTAACATTTACTCTTCTTAACTATGTAAAGTACCTAAAGAATTTTAAAAATCTAAACTTTTCTGACTTATTTGACATATGCAACCATACATCTACAATTACGTAATTCATTCTTAAATAAAACTACATACATACAAATAGATTTCCAATTTTAGCCTAACGATATATCACTAATTCTGATAAGGTCAAATGTACACAACAATAAACCGTGGGAGGTGCGACATCTGGTGCCTATGTACGATCCAAATTCGTATTTCAAATTTTCGAATTATAGGGCGTGTAATGGTAATGCTTAAAATAGAATGTGATTCAAATCAAACGATGCGATTGGAATATGGAAGATTTATAATATTGAGTCGTATTTTTTCCACGGCAAATGGCTCTTTGAAGTTATTTCCAAAACTTGAGAATATGTACTACATTTTAGGATACATATTTAAGAATATCATACATCAGAGATTAAGACCTAGCCCGCACTAGGAATATTTCGGTGCGATTTTTCCCCGCTAATTTTTTAACATATAGAAGTGAATGTGCCTAATACCGAATTAATTTTGCACCGGTTATGTAGCCTGTAGATTGTTACATATTTGGTGTGAGTTTAAGTCCTAACGAGTAACAATTCTCACATAATATATTTCATTCTGGTTTAAAAATAACACTCTCGTCTCTGTCTCTGTATTCTTTACATATACTGTCTAATTGGTAATGGGACGTGAACTTGCTCTGCCGTAACACAGTTTAAAACTAGTACGGGGAGTAACGATTGTCGCATAATGTTAAATGAAGCACTATTGTATATTGTACTTGTTTAGCTTATAACTGGAGAGCAAGCAATTCTTTAATTCTTTTACTTCTTTAGTCGTCGGAAATATAGTCTGCTATAGAATTATAATCTAGTATTTATTTGTTCACAGGTAAGATACACTTACATATGTTGCAGTAACATTCAATAGCTCGTCAGTAAGTACTACTTATCTAAAAGTTTGTAAAATATTTTACATAGTTGTGTTATATAGGTAAGCATTTTATGGGTTGACTCTTAAAGATATGTATGCTTGTTCCTCCTTATTTTTAATACAATAAGTAGATACACCTTACTCAAAGTCAGGTAATCTCTCTCAATCTATTCTCAATTACATTACTCATTTTATCCATAAATGTTGTTTTGTGACGTCATGTTTCAAAGTATGAATGCGCGCAACAACATGGCGGCGTTAAGATCGTCCGGATCTGATTTCAAATTCTAAATATTCATTTTAACGCATTTTAAATATTTTATCTAAGATATATGAGACAATTATTTGGAGGGAATTTCCCGCCGCAGTTTTCCCTCTGCGCTGCGCTAGGAAAGGGGGTTGTTTAAGAAGGACATTATAAAAAAAAATTAAAGGTTAGCAACGCATTAGCTACGCCCCTAATGTCGAAAACGTCCTTAGGCGACGGTAACCACCTTTCATCAAGTGGGCTGTCTGCCTGGTTGCTTGCTTAATAAGGCAATAAAAATAAATATTTTTAAGTATACTTATTCATTTGAATAATCTATTAAAGTTATAAAAATAATTCATGCATGTTTCTCGTTCCATCTATTAACATCTAAAGCGTTAGAGCTCAGAATTTTTCTAGCTTAAGGGCATATAGATCTGCCATTTGTCAAATGCACCATTTAAATACCACTCTGTTGTATACACAACATTATTCACATTTAGGTGCTGAGTCTGATTGTAAAAGGAGATTAGTTTTCACTATTATATGCACACCTGAATCTCGACGTTATGTTGTATGTCTTAGAAACTGTTTCACTATCTTTCAAGTATCGTATGTGATAGAAACCAGAAGCCAAACTATTTATCCGACTGTCTCGTGTCCAATTACAATAATAATGAATCGTTCGCGTTTAGTCAGCATTGCAGATTAACTGCATATCACACTGTATTGTAATGCCGTACGTATCTATTTATATATATAATTACTTACTAGGCATTACAGTATGGATTCACTAGCATAAACTTCCACTCAGTATCTCACGGAAGCTACCAACAGTCACATATACCCATCATCAAAATTACATATGTACCAAATTTCTTTATAATTCGATTTTGAATTCTTAAGCTATGAAAAAAAATAGAATATACTTTTTTTAATTGAAGATAATTTTTTCGTGAAAAAAACTAAACATTTCTTACATGGCTCCAATGCCTTTTGCGCTTATTTGATACATGAAAAGGGAAAATTATATAAACAATATTTGTTATTATCTTATAATTTCGAAGGTCATGAAGAAAGAATAACCGAACATTAATCTAATAAACACTATAGATTAGATAGGTTAACAATATTTTATTTACATTTAGGTCTAGCATATTAAAAGTTTTTAAATTTTAAAAATACTCGTTAACTACATTAATGAATCAATATAATGAATCCATCAAATACTTCAATTAATTTAAACATAGTTTGCATACTTACACATATTTTTATTACGATAATAACGATTAATTTTACGTTTTAGGTTTATTTGAATTAAAGATGATTGCTATGTCATAAACATTTTTCAATTATCACGAGGAATTCGAATAACCTGTAGAAATAATCGTTTATGTCAATTAACAACCAATGACCAAACCAGAGTTAGTTTAAAAATAAAATTTGAGATTACGACACGGTGTGACACATAACTTTGATATAAATTGTATCATATACCTAACAATAGATAACGTCGTATTGTGTTCAGCCCTATCATGATTCTTAGAATTTATCAACATGGGCTATAAGATAATAAAAATACATTAGGCTTTGAAGAAAAGAAATATTTTAAAATAAAGACTATCTCTATTGAGACCTTTCAAGATGATTGAAAAAAGTCTCGCGTGTCCAAAGGACTGGCCTGTATTTAGGGCAACGGATCAGCATTGCCATGTAACGTGGAAATGCGGCCAGGATTTTGCGAACACTCCTAACCGACAGCGATCTGTACTACATTCTTTACCTGTAAATATGTCTATAGTAATTTTTAATATTGAGTTATTTTTAAAATTTTATAATATAGTTTAATTTACAAGGTAGTTTATATTTTTTAGCTTTATTTTACATGTTTACGTATATTTTTTAGCTTTATTTTACATTTTTTAGCTTTATGTTACATTAAAAATATGTTTTATTTATTTATTATATCAATAAATATATTGGCAGGAATTAATATAATTTGAAATTATAAATAAAATGACTTACTATATACAAGTCGTCCCTAATAATAGATTTTCAACGAAAATCATCTTCTACGCAAGTGTTTGTTGGTTAATTATGTTATAGAAATTGATTAAAATTTGGAAAACAAATATTTTACGGTGCTCGGAAATGCTTTTTATTTAATTTGATTATGACCGCTGCATCGTTAGTAATTTTGATATATTAACTCAATTTACATTTAATGCAGCTCAATAAGAAATACTTATTGATTCTTAAAACTTCGTTTCTAACAGTTTTAATAAGCGCGGCATTTTATTCGATTTTTATTTGGACGTTTTGACCACTTTTCAGTAGTCGTGAACAAATGATAATTTTACATTACTCATTGACTAACAAAAAAGTGGCAGAAACGTCGAAATAAAAATTAAATAAAATGTCACGCTGAAAACCGTTAAAACGTACTTTTAATTATGTGTACTAGTCGCAAAAACTTAAGAAATATTAAGATTGATTGGTTTCCCATGGACGTTTGATAGTAATAACGGCCATAAATCCTGTATGCTAACATCCGTTGACAAATACACGGCGTACTTAATCAGTTAGAATTCACCCATAGGCATGCATGGCCTCGAAGTAAAAGCGAGCACCCGACCACTATCTCAATTTAGTTGTCATTCCGTAATTAGTGTACATTCGTCTCGTTCAGAATTATTTATGATTATACTATTAAAATAATAGCAGTAATTGAAAAATGTTTGGTGAAAGTTTTTGCTCTGTTTATTATATTTAGATGATTTGTAACGGTACGGTTAGCCGGTTTTGATGTTCGAGCGGATTTAATTTTTATTTATTTTGTAAGTGAAATGTTCGTGTTTGAAGCGATTTTCGAGCATTACATATTATTGCAATTATAATTTTGCATACGTGCACAACCATATTTTTGAAGGTATAAATCGACAGAATTTAGTACAAGACTGTATTCTATGAATATCCTCGATAACATTACGCATGTTTCACAAATAAGTATTTTGACTCAAACAGAAAATAAATTAATAGATTTTTTTTTTTTTCACAAGAATTAATTTTTACTAGTAGTCGCCCAGTGGTCGAAATTCGACCATAATTAATTTAAAGTATAAGTTTGAACATTATTAAGGTTCTGTTGTCAAAGTCTATATATACTTCTATAATCACAGATTTCGCCAAGGCTGCACTGTTAATTTGACTTTAACAATAAACAGAAGAGTATGCGTGTGTGTGTCAAATATATGGTAGTGTGTGTAATGTATTTTTTATAGATTTAATTTATTTTTTATGCATAATTTAAAAAAATATTAGAATTCTGCACTCCTTCTCTATATAAACTACCTATATAGGTGTGCGAAATTCCATACTCCTCCGTCCGCGCAATTTTCGTAAAAAGGGATACAAAGTTTTTGCTTTACATATTAATATAATGACATATCGATATTTTGTGTTTTTTGGGCAGTTTGAATCGTTCCGTGCAATAAAAATGTCATGAAGATATTTTTCTTAAGCGACAGTAGGAAAACATGTGAAAAAATTGCATACATGCATCCCAAGTCGCAGATGCTAAATTTGATATTTTCAGTAATAGTACATTAGTGTATGAAATGTACATGGATCAAAATCAAATGTAGGTATGTGAAACATTCGCAATATTATTTTATCTATAATTTAATATTCATTGAATATAGATTTGTCGTAAATAAATTTACTCAATTGATATCTTCACAAGATTCATTTAAAACCGGTTCCTATATCGTATTGAATGTTCATTTGCTCTATCAGTTAAAATTTCACATAAGTCCCATACAACTAATATCAAAATTGAGAAGAACTAAGAAGAATAATTTGTATATAGTTATCGTAAAATGAAGTTTGTAAGCAATTAGTGTCGCCTATGGGCATTAATCTGTATTAATCTATATGAAAGTGACCAGAAGTCATAAAATTATAATTAAAATTAAAAATCAAATAACATCGAGCTTAATAACCGTTGAAACGTAATTTTCATTATATCTGACCGACAAATATCATACACTCACTTTCTGTTAGTAAATTATGATACAATGAGCTATGCCCGTTCAATCAAATCAATGAAGACCGGAGCATTGGTCACTCCAATTTGCATTTAAGGCCTTTTATATATCGCTTTCAACTTAATTTAAAATACGTATGCGCAATCAACTTTCGCCCGTTAATATTATAATGAAATTTAAATACGAAGAGAATAAATAAGTCAATGATTACTATATTGTATTTTTTCAAATTAAACGACAATAAGGAAACGATTGCATATTTAACTTTTCTATTTCATTCAACGGTTAAATAGAGTTTTTCAAGTTCACCATCCATTGCCTCGGTACAAATTTACCTGTGTCTGGAACGTTGAAATGTAACTGATTGAAAAATAATTTTATGAGAGTCACAGTTGAATTCTAGAATTGCTGTAAATCATACACATGAATTGCTAGCAAGAGCTAGCTAGCTTTATTGTTTGTTATAGATAGAGACACACAGATTTAAAAATACTATCGTTACAAATAAATATTGTAAAATAAGTTCAATGAAAATTAAAAAATAATTGATGATAAGATTAAATAATGTAATCTTCTATCTATCTATAAACTAGTGGTCGCTCGTGGTCGAAATTCGACCATAATAATTATTGTCAAAGACTATATATTTCTATAATTACAGATTTCACCAAAGCTACACTGTTCATTTGACTTGAACAATAAACAAAAGAGTATATATGCGTGGGTGTGTCTAATACATGATAATGTGTGTAATGTTTTTTTTTTATTGATTTAATGTATTTTTATGCATAATTTAAAAAAAAATATTAGCATCCGTCGCTTCTTCTCTATATAAACTATAAGTGTGCGAAAATTCATACTCCTCCGCCCGCGCAATTTTCGTAAAAAGGGGTACAAAGTTTTTTCTTCACGTATTAATCTTAATATATATAAATTACGTGTCACGTTGTTTATCCGCGATGGACTCCTAAACTACTTGACCGATTTTAATCAAATTTGCACACCGTGTGCAATTTGATCCGACTTGAAAGATAGGATAGTTTTTTACATTTGGACCCGGTAGGTGGCGCAGGAATCGGGTTTTAAATTTTATTTTTTCTGGGCAGAACAACGTCTGCCCGGACAGCTAGTATATAGATAAAAATGAATCGTAAAAATGTATGTACGAGCATAACTTGAGAACGGCTTTTATCGATTTTGATGAAATTTTTTGTGTGTTTGAGTGGATCCCCGAATTATTTAAATTCACAATTGGAACCGGTAGGTGGCGCTGGGATCTGGTCCTATACTTTTATTTTTTTAGGGCAGGACAACGTCTGCCCGGACATCTAATACGTAATAAAACATAAGAAACATAAACCGACACAAAGTTATATTTTTGATTCTGTATCTCAATATTGAATCGTCTTTTCTAGTGTCTTAGAAGACTGGTTTTTATATATTTCGATGATTATCTGCATATTATTTTGTGCATTATGTTTTCTAATATCTTTTCTAAGTTCTTTATTATCATAAGCCATGATTAATTTTTATTATTTACGAAATATTTGTTTCAGAAATCTATCTGTTATTCATAACAATGTTACACGTCAATTTATATAACATACGAGTATATAATTATGGTCTCAACGTTAGGGCATAGCATAGGTCATAAACTTTTCATTACTATTGAAGTGTGCTCGACTAAACACTTCCAGAGCTGTATTTTAAATAAATCGACATACGGTAAATCAGCTATTTTTTTTGGGTAGATTCAGTTCTATTATAATTATTAAAACATTTCTCTCGACTATGCAATCGACGCGAATGAGAACGGAAGAGCATGCACTATCGTAAGGGTCATCTTACACTTACTAGGTTACGCGAACATCTATTGTCTTACAAGATGCTTTTAAAGATACCGCTTGAGTGGAGGAGGAACTTTATCTAAGTGGTTTCCTATGTACTTACAGTGCGATTTAATCAATCGATAATGCATTATCGATTCATAGTTAAAGCCAATTTCGATTACTCGGTTTCGTAAGACATTACGTGGATTTTGCAATCGATTAGTATTTACCGTATCATAGTAACTTCAATATCAATATTTTATAACTTATTATATTCACTTTCTTTTCCTTAAGAAAAAAATAAGAAACAATTATAGCTTTTTGTTTCATGTTTCACGTAGTTCTCTAATTCATACTAAGGTTATTTGTAGGAAATTACTCTTAGTGTTAGGAACACCTATTGTTTTCGGTATTACAAGATCTTAAACTGTGTCTTAATTTTATATAATCTATAGTAATATTATAAAGAGATAAATTTTGTGAGTTTGTGACGTTGTAGGGGGTAATCTCTAGATCTAAACCGATTTTAAAAATTCTTTTACTGTTAGAAAGCTACGTTAACAGGGAGTACCATAGGCTATATAGCATGACGCCATATACGACGGGAGCGGTACAGAGCACGGGTGAAACCGCGCCGGACCGCTAGTACAGTATATATTCTATTCTATTTTCATACTTTCTTACCCACGCGCCTTTACACTATCAATTATATAATCATATTCCAAACTGGGAGGTTGTAAGATGTACCTTTTTGGGTCTCGTCCTACGCAAGGGCCGTTGCACGTTCGCATAGAATAAGGCATCGCTAGTGGGTTGTGTTACATAGAATGAATAGTACATTATCTGTTGCTATCAATCTGGAGAGAGGCGGTGATTGAAGCCTCGTGTATTGTGGGAAATGACTTCGAATGACCCGTTGTTATATGGATTGATTAATATGTATTAGGTTCTATTCAAATTGGTTTACGCACGATCAAATTACAGTACATACTTAGAGATCTTAAAGTAAGTAAGTAGATGTACACATCATACACGTAGTATACGGTACGTATGTATAAGGAACGAGTTGCGATAAAGTGACAAAGAATGTTTACGTGTTGCTCATTTATGGCCGGTTTCTATATCTTACTATACATTCACTTGCCTTGCCTTTGGTTGAATTTTTACATTACTTGTTTGGAGCTTATGTCAAAATTTAACCTATAGTAAGGCAAATGAACGGTCGGTAATATATAGGAACCGGTGATTAGTGTAATTGCATACTTAATATATTGTTCGAGTTGCGAGACTCGAATTAAAATGCCGTTGGAATTACATATTATAGAGTTTATTAGAACTACACAAACACATATAACACAGGTACAAATATAACCGAAGACAACAAATCCAAACGTAATGCAAAAGGTCGTAATTTAATAAAACGCGCAAAGTCCGTCACTATTAGATTCCCGATTTTAGACACGTCACGCCTTATACGTGGTTCTCGCTCGACTGCCCCCTCTCTCCATCAAGCCGTTGTTTTATATCGTAGTCGAGGTAATTCGCAACACCTGGCTAATGATTGTATTAAACTTACATTGATTGATGTAAACGATTACAATAGAACAATAGGCTGTTCTCTAGAAGCGTAATAAATAAGTAAACGAAAGAAGACGATCATAAAAGAATTACTATCAGTTCAAATACCGAGAGATAATAAAATGTGGTTTTACAGATATGCAAGTGGAATTTGTTTTTGTCGGAACCTAAGTTGTAACAATATAAACCATAAAGTGAAGTTTATTTCATATATTGAAAGCAACAACAAGCAAACGCCAGGCTTTAATATTTTAATAATTAAAATGTACTTTTTTATATAGTATGAATTTGGAAATGTATAGATGAGAAATTTCCCCACTACACTTTACGTCTTTAATTATGTTGCGTACCGAAGTCATACAATATTGGTATTTCATATATGATGATAACGCTGAGCATGTGATTAATTTTATTGTCAATTCGGAAACTAAAACTATCTTTATAATTAATTATTATCGACATGCATTTAGTATGTTTAGTTTTCACGTTTAACATGAAATAATGAGAGATTGGTAATTATAGCTCTATTTATTTATTTAATGACTTTTATGTATTAAATCTAGGACAGTTCTTAAAATGATTAAAGTTTCTACACAATTAACCTAGATTGAGACACGCAAATTAAAGATTTAACTAAGTCACTGCAATTATTTTTCAATTTAAATCCGCGTGAGATTTTGGAAAAATGTTGTTTTCAATTTTATACCTAATGTATAAAATTTGCAATGAGTTTTATGAATTTTTTACCGTAATTTGTTTGATCCAGTACAACTTGAGCGCTACCTATTAGGCATTAATGGCATTACATTATAAACCTTCACACAGGTGTCAAATTATAAATTAAAATTAATTAATAAAATTCATTTATTCATAGCCACAATACATAGGAATGAAAGAACGATAACTTTGTGCAGCCTGTCAGGCACTAAACTTAACCTATATATTTCAGTTGATTTTGGTAACTTTCGTTTGCAACAAAATACGCAATACAATAAGGCTAAAGTAAAAATTGCGAAATATTGAAATACTTAGCCCTATACTAGATTACTGTACTAATAGGTTTTATTTAACATATTGTGATGATTGTGATTGTGAAACACATAGGGATCGACCACTTAAACATTCATCTTTATACAGTAGAAAATGTTTATTCCAACGAATTTCTCATAATCAGCGCCCTATAACACTATGTAATGCTCTTAAATATATTGATGAATATACTTAAAGCTTTTAATAGCCACTTTATGCACGGGAGCAGTTCACTATCCAATAATTACAATATACCGATCACTTCCCGTGGAGAACATTAATGTTTTAATAACCGACAATTACGATATCGTAGGAGAAATTTTCATTCGTTAAAGAACCGAGGTCCATCTTTACGACCGTCTAGGGTTCAGTACAGAAAGGATAAATCAACTCCCCTTTTACTTTCACCGACGTTGATATAGGACAAATGTTAGAATTCTTCCTCTATTTTGATATACTTTCGCGATGTTTGTGACCTTATTGCCTAACCCGTCCTTGTCTTAAATTAGCGTTTCTAATGACGGGGGTTTCAATCCATAAACATCGAGATAATTGATGTGTCAAACGCACTAATCTACCTTTAACAAGGGTGGCGGTTATATTGGGCATTCCCCTAAAAGTTAAGGGAGGTTCAAGCCCAGCACCGGAATGTTTACACGTTGTTGTTATATATTGTTTGTGATAGTGTCTAGAATCATGAATATTCAAGTTTCATAACAGTAACTTCAACAATACAGACATTAGCCGAAAACTGACCTTATAATTGTAACCCTTCATACCAGTCTTATTGAATTGTAGAACTTTGACTGACGCTCAAAAACGGAATTGTTATGGCAATCGTAAGTGTCATCTTGAAACTACGACGACAAAGAATTTTGAGAAATCTATTTGTAATTATTACTCGTAGATCATATATGTATACAAATAACAAAGTGCGGTTCGGTTGAATTTTTAAATTGTAAATTATTTCTAATACTATTTCAATTCGTAACATTGTTACATCCAAGAATTGTCGTTACCTTAGGTACTGAACCTTCGATTCGTTAGTCTTTGCCTTCGCCTATTTTTTTATTACAACCATGGTCAATTTACCAATCATTGTTTGTTAGTAAACCGGGAACCCTTCGCTTTTTGTGATAGCTTCACAAATTTGTGAGACGGAAGCGCTGTGTCTAATTTGATAATTGGGTTTAGAAATTTTGTTTAAGTACCTAAAGGAATTTCTATACAAGAATGTTCGATCGACCTTCTGTTTTTCCCATGAGGAACGGACCTATATACTGAAAACTTTATTTTATTTAATAGTAAGGAAAATTTTGTTAACATTGGACTTTTGTGAGTGTTACTTTCTTTTGGACTTGCGACTTTTGAAATAAACTAGAGTATTATGCGTTTTGTTTCTGAAGTTGTCGCATATAAGTCAGATGCCTTTTTTGTTATCTAGGTTTAACATTTATGCAAAGTCATCATTGTCTTTTGTAGAACTATCGAGAAGATCGAGGGGGCACTAGCTACCGGAGCGTTGGACTTTACGTCGCTTAAAAGATTATTAGGAAACGCTGATTGCTTCGCGACAATTCTCTGGTTTGACTGTATCAGATTAGTCTTAATCTGATTGCAGAGTACCTGCTTCGCGACAATTCCTTAATTTGACTGTTTGATACAGTCAAACCGGAGAACTTTCGCGAAGCAGGTATTCTGCAATCAGCGTTTCCTAATAATCTTTTAAGCAAGGTAAACTCCAACGCGCCGGCAGCTACGGGCCTCGATCTTTTCGATAGTCCTACAATGATATAAATCAACTCTCAAATTGAATTTACTTTATTTTTGAATTTAGTGTAGTGTAGTTTTTTATGTTATTACATTTCAATTTGAATCGTATGTATTTCATTTATTTAATTATGCATAAATTTCTGTTACGGCATAATTAGGTTTGTAGGAGATACCAACGCTCATCCAGTCGGATTTGTGGGATCCAAGCCGTGGTAAAGACAATATTTAAGTTAGAGTTTTCAAAGTTGTTATGAAAAGAATACGTGCCTCTTAAAACTTGAATACAAAATTTCGATTTGTGTCGTTTACAAGTGTTAATTTCTAGCTAAAGTGTAAACATTACGACCGATGGGACATCGCAGTGTGTGGCCGTGTATAAATTGGTTGTTTGTTTTCCATTTAGCTTAATTCGGTTGCTCACACGCAGTTGAGTATGCGTGACCTAATTAAGTGTAACGAACTTTTGAAACACGTGTGAACGTACCACGAATTACGAATATAAGTGCTATAGATATTTCATTGACCTATTTTGCGAACCAGAGTTTTTTTACCATAGTTTAGGGTTCGCGTTTGATTGCTATCTCACCTGATGTTTAGTGAAGATGCGATCTAAGATGGAGCACGCTTACCTAGTAGATATCTAGATCTTCAAGTCACTCATGACTTGAAGACCACTGGTTTTTATAAATCGGGGAACACAGACTTCGGCGTATTCTTCCACTGTGTTGACAAGCAATTCTTAATTTTTCGATTTTTAATGATATTTTTTGCACACTACCTAGGATTCAATAGCACTCGTGACTTGTAGTACGTAAAATCTGACAAGTATTCACTATTGAAATTTAAGATTTATTGGGATATGTATTATTGGAGAACAAACATAACTAGAAAAAACACGTATGTCACGTATAAATTAGTACCGTGACAATAATAGAATTATAATAGAATAGAATAGGCTGTTTAAAAATTGCATCATATAAAAACTCAGTGACTGGCTGAAGATACAATACGAATTAAATTGGATTTTATTTAATTTATTTCTAGGTAAATATTTACAAATTAAACTTCATTTAATAGGAAGTTTTTAGACAATATTGGTATATAATAGTTTATAGGGATATCTCGTTACGAATCGATTACTAATTTCGCTTGTATTTGACAGTAAGTTAATGCAAAGAAGCGCTTAACTATTGCACTCAGAAAACTGAAATATTTATTATTAAATAATCGTAGATGTAGAAAGATTTTAATCTCTGTGATGTCATTAAAAAGGGCATTATAGCAAAGACCTACATCTAGTCTTATATTATTCATTCTCATCTTGTTAAAAACCCAGGGTCGAACAAATTCTAGGTGTCCGACTGACGCAAGTCAAGTTTGTATGACAGCTGAATAAGTCACAATTCAGTAAACTGTTAAGATTTTCTTCACAAACGTACAATTATTGCTTAAAAACAATATTTACCAGTTAATATTAATTGGCTTTGTTGTTAAACGATGCGGAATGAACTGAAATAAAATGAATATTGCAATGAAATCAGTTGCTACTACTATTTGTGCTTAATGGACCATTATTCATTAACCATTTCTGAGTGTGACAGATAAACTAATATCAATTTAGCTTTCGAGTACAATAGTCAATCGTTTCATGAGAAAAGTAGGGCATTCTATAAATTATGAAGCGTCTAGTCGAGTCATTTTTATTTTCAATGGGCTCAAGGTCGTTGGGTATGTTCCAGATTATTTTTCAGTTTTGTTGACGTCAATTATCGTTTTTAATTTTTCACTCATCGTATTCCTGTGTTTTAGTATTTTATTTTTTGATTTTTTTAAGTTAATATTCTTAGCCATATCAAGAATAAGATGTATTAAACGTCAACTCCGTAAAGTTGTGGGCCTCTGGGTTTTTTCTTCAATTTTTTGTATGTGAAATGGCGAGTAGACAGGGGATGTCATATAAATCTCGCAATACTATTGAAGGAAATCATCAGTCAATCTATAGCTCTTTGAATGACGCTAAATAATGGGGTTTTTGTCAACTCTGAAAGTTAATTATACTAAATAATATACGTATAAACAAAAAAAACCCATCTTTGGTACAACGCGCCCATCTAATTTCAAATTAGACTAAATAATTTATTTATATTTATAGGGATATATAACGACCCTAATTACGAGGTAGAATGGAATAAAATAGAAAACGCTTTATTGTTCACCACATACATATTGAAACAACAATTTAGACTAAGTCACATTAAACAGTAGAGGCAGGAACAATGGGCGGTAGTATCGCTTTAGAATGATCCCTTCCAGACAACATATTGCTGATGACTATGCTGAAAATCCATTGTAGTGTACAGTTAGTTTTACGATCCTCATAGATCGACTCTTCATCTCAGTCCATCCGATACGCCCTAAATTATCATAAGAACATTCTTTAAACATTGGCAATTGTCCAAATATCTCAAAAATGTATCGAGTCTTGACCAATCTTTGTGCATTCCATTCTCTTGCCCATTTTCTCACTAACCCATTAGCAGATTTCATCACAATATAAATTAGGAACAAAAGAATAAATATTGATTTATATTGTGACATATTTTTTTCGTGGTGTAATTCGGTATAGACACTACCGCTTAGCGATAGCAGTCTTAACACTACTCTAGTAGTGTTTGACTTCTGATGGCATGCTCGGATCTATCAACTAAACCATTTTAACGGCTCAACACATCGTATTGAGAATCGAAAACAATTTCGATGATCATGACTATACTGTGACTACATCTTCAAATTAGTCAATAAAATAAATAAATAATAATAAAATCTTTATTACATAGCCATTACAACATTATTGTGTTGCAAGTAAAAGGTACAAAAAAGATAGAATTTTCAAAGAAATGCAAGCTTTGAAGTCAGGTGGTTGCCAAGACCCCGCACTAGGAACAAAAAATTTACGGCTTAAATAACTAATAAGAATCTGTGCTAATATTATGAGGTAAATAAAGTATGTGAGTTTATTTGTAAGAAGTAATCTCTTGAACTACTCAACCGATCTTGAAAATTCTTTCACCAGGATTAAGCCACATTATACATAAGAGACACGCTATATTTTATTGTGATTAATAATATTATTTTCATACGCCCAACGAAGTGGGCTCGTGTCAGTTAGTTATTTATAAAGGATTTTTTTCTTTTACATCTCATATTTGGATTTCCTCACTAATTCGGTTCTGCTTTCCGCAGGTACGTACTAATTCATTTCTATGTATAAAAAGTATTATACAATAAGTCATTTATTAATAATAATAATTTATAAATATATTATTAGCCGATTCCTATATCTTACCGACCGATAGTTAGCCTTACAATTGGTTACAATTTGACATAAGCTCCATACAAGTAATGTCCAAAATTTATCCGATGGCATGACAACTGAATGAATAACTAAAAAGAGGAACCGACCATAAATCTCTAGGCTTGGAATTACGCATAAGCATGCACATTAATCTTTACAAACTAAGCGTAGTACTATAATAGTTCATAGGTCTTGGTTTAAAGGGCATTCGACCACTACCCGTGTAATGCTTGTCATTTTGGAAAGCCGTTCCATACAGCGCCAATGTTTTCTTCTTTACACCAGTGCGTAGGTGAAAGTGGACCAGCAAATTACCCATGATTCTGAGATACATTATCTTGGCGATCGTAAGGCGGGTTCCAACAAGGTGTTATTCGTTTTTGATAGCATCATTACACTAACGTTTTATTACACCTCCGGCTACGCACGTATGTAGTCTGTAAAGAAAGTACCTGTGTTATTTCGAAGTTTTCTCTATAGTTTGGTTCTATAAAATTAGAATAATTTCTTCAGGACGTTTGCCATTGTCACGTGCTATATAGTTCGGTTCAAGTAAAGCCTACATTATATTATTAAGAATATAAGAAATACAACGTAGGTTTTTTTTTAAATATCCGTTCTATCAATGTTCACTATTATCTTCGTCGGTTAAATTATGATCAGCTGTACTGTTTTTATCACCTACGCATAATTTCTTTAAACGCCTTTTACGGCCAGTGATAGTTAACCATGCAATTATGCAGCCATTTACATGTTAATAACATACCTTTCTTTAACTTTGATCACTCTTAACTATTTAAATTCCATTATCTCTGTCATTTTGAATTCCAACATTCGGACACTTATCTTATTCATGTAAATGTATTGGGACGTAGATCTCTGTTTATCGTGTTTAGTCTATTGGAATAACCGCTAACTTAATGTACATTCCTTACATTAGTATATTATCGTTATCATTGTTTATATTTATACTTGATGAAGTCAATTTGATTTCCGTTTCAATGAAGAAGATTTACTGATTTGATTTCTATTTTAAAGAAACATTAGATTGAGCCTTGCTAACTTTGGACCTATATTCCGGGTTTTTTTACCACCGCTGGTATACAGTATGCCGCGATAAAAATCTTGAAATGTGTTCCGGTATTAGTGGAGAGGTTTCAGGCTCAATTTAGAGAGCGGCAGCATATTAGTAGCACCTTCGCTGCTACAAATGTCCATGGGCGATAGTAACCGCATTCCATCAGTCAGATGGGCTGCCTGCCTGCCTGCTGAATCCATGCAATAAAAAAGTGGCATGATGAATATACTGTTTATCTCTGGACTTTTAAATACTTATACTAAGTTTCAAGAAAATTAGTTTATATTATATCGAAACTCTAGGGCCATGGGGTCCCGAAGCCTATCGGTTTTATCGAGATCTATCGTCGCGTTTGATAGATGTCTCACCTGACTAAAAGGGTGGCCTGTCGTACTTGATGCAACGCATCGGCGTTTTAGGCACATTCCCAACCGACTGCAATTTGGGACTTATATATAATTTGTATTTTTTTTATTAGTTAATTGTACACCTACTAATATTATAAACGCGAAAGTTTGTAAGAATGCATGGATGTATGTTTGTTACTCTTTCACGCAAAAAGTACTAAATGGATTTTCATGAAACATTACAATAATATAGCTAACACATCAGAATAACACTTGGCTATAATTTATAAAAATATAGTGTGAATTATCCAAAATGGAATGATTTTCCATCATTACACGGGCGAGACCGCGGGGCGCAGCTAGTTGTACATAATTTAAACTTGTATGAGAAAATAAATAAAAAGTTTTACTGAGTTTATATCCAAAACCCTGAAGATACAACTTGCAAATTGATTTTTATAAAATAACTATTAGTTAAACTGCCTACAAAATATAAAATACCAAAATATAATCGTAACTTAAATAATTTAAAACTAAACTGATATATTATGTACTAGATCACTGCCAGTGGCAAGCGTGCCCAGAAGGTTGGCTGCATTGCCACGCTGTATAGCAATGCTAATACTCTAGGCAAAATATGAGCCAGCCTTCTACTCACAGGTAGAGTACATGTTTCTAAAATACACATATCGGTATAGCTTTATAGTGGTTTCTCTTAAATTTCTTTAAGTTTTCTCTAAATAAATCTATCAAATGCTATTTATGATATATTTTTTAATTTCGCTCAATAATTACAATGCAATTAATTTTCAAGTGTAATTATTTACGTATCAATAATAAATTATAACCTTTTCCAAACCACTGATTAGTAATTAATGTTGAAATAGAAAAGCATCATGTTAATATTAAAATTTATATAATTAGATATGTAAATTAAATGTTTGTAATGCTGCTCTCCAAATGCCTTTGAGATTCGTAAGTTTGATTACAAAAAATACATATTTCACAAGCCCTTAAAGATTTCTCGGCAGTGACATGACTGACCTTAGACGCACGGAAAATACAAAACCATCTTGATGATGATGGATGAGTAATTCAGACATACAAACATACAAGTGAACGTTTATGGTATTATCTAACCTTTTATGCAATGACAGATCGACACGTAGAATACGACTTACAGAAATGTATGTCTGTGATCGATCATTGTTTGTGTCGAAGCGTGGAATTTTTTTATATGACGAAAGTTAGGAAAGTTACGAGTTCACGTAGATTTTTTTCATTTATTAGTATCAGTTATAAGTATAAGAGTTTGAATTTAAAGCTAAATTGTCGACAAGAAAAGGAATTGATGAAGGTGATGTCAGGAGCCTTAAAAACAGACGAGCGTGCATGACAAGAGTTATGAATGTCAAAGAAGCAAGTGAGGTGTGTAAGAATAAGCCTAAATGGCGCTCTGTTGTTCGTGCCTACCCCGCAAGGGAACTGGCGTGAAGTTATGTATGTATGTAAGAAAAGGAATTAACCATCTATTGTCCTTAAAAAATTGTATGAAACATATAGGATTTTAAGGTTTCCTACTTGTTCTGCCAAATATGGGTCCGCCATAATAAAGTCGTTACGTCCGTTCATTTATCGACTATGTTGCAGTAATTTTTCTAAAAAAAACTATTGGATCTATATGAATTAAATTTAGCAGAAAGGTATATACTATATTCCATATAAAATTATGAAAAATTTATAAGAGAGAGAGAGAGATAACACTTTATTGCACACTAAAATATACAATTACAGAAACAGGCTATATTTACAATATTTTCTAGGCAAGACAATAGGCGGCCTTATCGCTCAAAGCGATCTCTTCCAGGCAACCTAATTGAAAGAAATTTGAATCAGGCGATATAGGTGGTGCAGGAAAAAGGCAATAGATACATAAATACTCAAACTAATTTAAGAAATACGTATACAAATACATACATATAGACATAACATATTATTATAAATGTATTAGCATGATTAAATTCTGTTAATCAGACATAGCTATTTGTGGACAAATAGTGTTTTCTGAGCCAATTTCTAAATGTTGGTGAAGTTTTGGCCTCTCTGACAGTAAGAGGCAGCATGTTCCATAGTTTGACAGCCTGCACCGTAAAAGAATTATCATAATAGGATAATGTGTGTGCAGAAAAATAGATGTAATTGATGAAAGATATGATACTTTTCAATATGCGTCATCGTATGATGTATTGTTAAACATGTCTGAAAAATCATAACGACGTTCCTAAATTATATTTTTATGTTACTTACTAGTTGATATTTTAGTTAATTTTTGATTAAATATTATTGCAGGTTTCATAATGAAATGATAACAGGAATGGACATTTGTTAACTCTACGGAACCCTACTGCGTGAAATGATATGTATTTGGTTGAATTATTTCATATTCATGAAAATGATATCAAAATCTTTCCAAGCTTTTCTTCTTAGAAATTCTCAATCATTAGATACGAATTTCCATCATAAATATGATTTTCACTTCAATATTGTCTACTCGGACTAAAGCTTAATGGACCATTAAATCTGTTTGACCCCTAACCTTTGATATTAAATTAACTTGAATATCAATGTTTCATTTTCTCTCGGCCCAATACTTTAATATATCTAAAGGCTTTCACATAATTTATTAATATTTAAACAGTGCTGTATTAAGTGCGATTGATTGATTGATTGATGCAATATTGATTGATTTTGTTAAATGTTTTTATAATTATTTGTTTTAATATGCTGTTTGCACGAGAGTTTGGATGCTGTAAAGTTAATTGTGTTTTTAGGTTACCAATTCAAATAAGATTCCTATCTGTTACATGATTATACCGGGTCAAAAGATTAATTCAAGAAAGCGGTCAATAAGTTAGATACTATGGTCTGGGTATATGGGATCGGCCTCAGGGTGGTCTCTTGTATATTACCCATAACAAGCGTAACTTGCTTAAGTTGGATATATACACTGTGTGTTTATCTATAATATTATAAAATTCTAAACATGCCGTGTCTGTATCTTGAAGCTATTTAATTTAAAAAAAATACCCGGAATACACTATACAATCGATGCAGAACACATTTTTTACATTTTTGATATGTTTGTCTATTTGTTTCACGTAAAAACTACTGGGCCGATTTCGATGCGGTTTTCGCTCATCGACAGCTAATTCTTTGACTTAAACTTTGCGCTACTTTTTATCCCGGGATTCCCGTGGGAATTTCAAGTCACGCGTGGACGAAGACGCGGGCATATCCTATTAATAAATAATATATTATTTATTAATAGGATATGTTAAATGTAGTGATCAAACGCGTATAAAATGCAGTTCATCTTATTCAAGTAAGACCAATGAAAGAAACGATTAACGTAGTATAGGCATTTACAATACAGATATTGTGGGGCGCTTATAGCCCACGGTTAATGTGGTTCGATTTATATGGACTGTATGAGAGAGATATGACCTAGACCCTTGCACTAGAAAAGTAGAAGCTCCACCAACCTTGAGATCCGCCCTCTCCTGGCTCGGTTCAGGTTACACACAGAAACAGCACACAGCACTAGATTCCACCTTAGAGCTAACACTTTTAACAAAGTCTAAGTATCGTAAAAGTTTTTGGCACGGCCAGTAATCACAATTAGCTGAAGTTCAGAATGGTTGATAGTTAAAGATGAGCGCACGGCGCAGTGTGTTCTTTATCAAACGTTGACTCCGAATGACCAAAATGGCTGCCTATACCCTGCTGCGTTAGTCGTCGCCTCACACAGAAAAGAGGGTAGACAGCAAAATTGATGGAGCGATGTTTTACCTACTTTATACTAGGCAAGGATGGAACATATATATTATCACGTCTGTCTCACATTAGTTTAGGCAGAAGATGATGGAAACACACAAACACTTTTCTCTTCATCTATATTCATTAATCTCTTTATAGCGTTTAAGCGTATGAAGTTTCAACGCAATCAAACGCGAACGCATAAACATTTATTTTTATATAGTGGAAGGTTACATAGCTTACAATACACAGATGAGAACTGTGTATCGACACCTCCGTGCAATAATCTGGTATTCAAAAAACTCAAAGCTTACAAAGTTCCGTGCGATAAAAATGTCATGAGGATACTAAGTAACAGTAGTTTCCTACCTATTCTTCAGCCTAAAAAAATTGCACACATGGATCTCAAGTCACAGATGCTAAATTTCACATAACATTTCTGTTCAGTAGTAGTAAGTATATTACTGGATTATTACACGAGGGCGTCGATGTATAGTTTATGTGTTCATACAAGTAAATCCATCTGGAGATCTGTTACCATCAATAATGTAATATATTATTTAATGGGTCCAAACACCTTCAATTTTTTCGTAAGGCACCGCGCATTTCCTGTTCACTTTCACTTATTAATTTATTTTTGAACGGTGCAATATTAGTTTTGCATTGATTGATTGACTTTTTGATTGATTAGATTTTGATGAATTTATTACTTAGCATTTATATTTTAATAGAGTTGAATATATAGTAATTAATTGTATAATTTTGCTGTTAGGGTATTTTACATGGTTTCGGCCTCGTAAACTTTTGATTTATATCCCGTTTTTTTATAGGTATGTTTATGTTTCTATTACATTTTCACCATTGTTTGGAGTCGACACGGTACGTCTTTTCCTTCCGTATTTTGTTTATGTATTCCTGGTGTACAGCAGACAGGCACTAGGCCCAGCTGTCGGAAAGTGGTTAACGCCGCTTATAGACATTAGCAACACTAAAGGACGTACGGTCAGGTACGTTTAAGGGGGGACTCGAAACTTATTACTATTGCCGAAACACAACTTAAGGTTTTTATGGCGGCTTACTCTAGACCAGGGATAGTAGCCATGTAGATGAGCAAATGCCCTACCACCTGACTGTGGGTTGTTTTGTCACGTCTTAAAGAGGCCGTCTGAACACAGGAATTAGCATTCTCGCATACGTTCTCGCATCAAAATCAATGTATCGTTAAATCCAGGTTGCGTTTGGAACATCATCTACACCGGAGCCCGCAGTTCACATATAGTCCTACTTTTTCTTCGGCACTTGTGTTGTCTATTTATGCCTGAATTTGTTCACAGCCTTGCAAATTGTGTAATATAAAATTGTTAATAATATTTATGTATTGTATAATGTAATGATGACAGCATAATAAATGTATGTAATATTTTGAATAATGGTTATGTGATAATAATGCTCGTAATAAATATGTTTTCGCTTAATTTAAATTTGTATTGAACATTGGCCTAATAAAGTTTTTTTGATACATAATATGTTCAAGTACTTTATTTAACTTAAAACTTATGTGAATTTTGGAAATGATATTCACCAACCGATATACAGATGAATTTTTCAATTGGGTCTCTACGGGTAAATCCGAAAATACAAGATATAGCGAAAAGTACTCAAAAGAAAAAGCGGCTTATTTTCAAGAAAATTAAAGTGGTATCAGTAAATTTTTGAAAAATCGATTACTCTGATCAGGCATCGAATCGACTGACTGAAAAAAAAACATGTATTATTACACCAACTAATAGTGTAGCTTGTAAGAATCCTTTTCTATGAAGGAATGTCAAATGTGTAAGTGATACGAGGTTAATCTTTATGAGGAAAATTTGGCTTTGCCTTCTAGATGGCTGATTATTAAGTTAAAAGCGATAAAAATGTTTATTTATTGACTTTCTCATACTTTATGTAACTATTTAAAACTTGTTACAATATATTTTAGTATAAAATTAATACGAATAAAAGTGTGTTATGTAGTTATTAAAGATCTTTCTTACAAGTGAACGGCTTACGTTTAAAATTTACATAAACATAATGGCTACTGTCATTCTCTTTACCATGTTTCAAAATTAAGCTAATAGGGCCAACATTCGTTGCGTCGTATCATAATATAGTTTGCTGCTTTAATTTGGCAGTAACAGTACCAGTCCAAAGAAGTACGTACTTCTTTCACGATTAATTAAAAAAAAATATTAAGGGCCGTATCCGATTTACCAACAGCTCTACAAAGACCTTTCAAAATGACCACTCGACTCTTCAGATGGCTGGTGCCTTTTTATAATATGGGAAATCCTCTTGAGGACAAACCACCGCGAGGAATACGAGGCAGGGCGTGTGGGATTCGCTACATCGGGAAGGCAGTAGCACCCCCCTTGAAGTGCTATTGCCACGCCACGGTCGGGGATACCCACTAAAACCCCTGGCCGTTCCTCTAGATGACGATTCTTTTTATTACTGTATAGGTTTGCGTTTTACTATTATCTCTTGCGATTTTGAGCGGAGATATGGTCTAAGATTTAATACGCTTACCCAGAAGGTACCTTTTCACACGGGACTTGAAGACACCCAAGTTGTAGGTTTATGTATATGTGTTTGTGTGTGTTACACGATTAATAATAATTAGTAGCCGTTAAAGTTAAGTCTTCAATTAGTCTATGTTTTTTTCTTTGTATTTATATTAAAGTCTTAAATTGGCACAATGAAATAATAAAATATATAAATTCTCGTGTTTGTTTTATTTATTAAATATAAAATAACGTATTTTGTAGTAACATTTGGTGTAGTATCGAAGTGAAAGATCCAAGAAAACTTAACGTTTCATAGCCCTTAAAGTATTTATTGAAATCTGTTGAGCCGCTTCTAAGCCTGTCCGGGACAAACTTTCAAACAGACTAACAGACAAACATTTTATAAACGTTCATATTGTTACAACTTAGGCTCCGACAAAGACAAATTCCACGTACAGATCTGTAAAAGCACATTTTATTACTTGTCGGCATTTGAACTAATTGTTATCCTTTTATGATCGTCGTGGCATACGTTTCTAGTTATTGTGGAGAATAGCCTATTGTCCTAATTTACGGCCGCTCAGAAGCATCATTAGCCATGTGTTGCGGATTATAAGTACAAGCTAATTCTAGGAAATGATGTCGACGTTGCCGGGCGGGCACATTTGGATTTGTGAAGTATAAAACGATGGCCTGATTGAGAGAGGGGGTCAGTTGAGCTACAACTACGATCTAGGCGTGACGTGTGTACATTCGGGAACCTAATAGTGACGGACTTTGCGCGTTTTATTGAATTACGACCTTCTGCATTACGTTTGGATTTGTTGCGTTCGGTTATATTTGTACCTGTGTTATACGTGTTTGTATAATTCTAATAAACTCTATAATAATTCTAACGGCATTTTAATTTGAGTCTCGCAAACTCGTAACAATATATATTTAAGCTTAGTATAAATAGCATTTGACACTTAAATATTTGCATCTATTTTGAAATTACCAACAGAACTTATAATTTGATTTATTATTATAATGTATTTTGTTACCTTACGTTATTAAATTAAGATGATTATATTTAACTGTATGTTATTGTTGAACGTCGTGTTAAACTTAATAGTTATAATAACTGATAATTAACAGATTTTAAGGTCAGAACATATTCTGGTGGCCTTAAAGTCTTAGTAAAATAAATTACAGTATCATTTATCATAAAAAATTCAATGCTATAAAAAAGTTATTGTAATCATGGCCGTTTTGTTTCGCTTCCTTTAGTTGTGTTCAATAGGTTTTTACGATTAAATATTATAAATAAGTTTACATTTGATCCCAGTGGAGTATTTAGAGATTAAAGGCATCTTTACGTTTTAGCGAAGTTGTTATGTGCTTCGCGAGTTTGGTTTTAAGTTGGTATATAGAAACAAACCACATATATTTTTTAAATACTATAAATTATATAGTAATACAAATTTAAAATTTTAATTGTTAAAGCTAAAGACATGACAAACAAAAAACAATAAAAACACGGAGAGAGATGCATTTTCTCAAAAATACTTTCACCTTACGAAATCCGACATTCTGATATAATGACAAACGTTGACATCTCACGTGCTTTGGAACTATATCTATGATTTACACGGATTGGATATATCTTTATTTAAATAACTAACCTAAACAAATTTTTTTTCTAGTTAAAAAAAAACGAATTTTGACTTGGGAAAATATAGTGCTACAGCAGTTTTTCGATCTAATGTTCATATTATTACTGTTACCGCGAGCTGATTGTGAAGGAAAACATCATAATGATACCTATTACTGATTTGTGAATTCCGCCAGCCTGCCTTAGACAAGTAAATATCGTCCCTATCCTTAACTTATTGGTGTTAGTAGTATTATTTTTACACATGTAAAGTAATGTTTGGAATGATAAAATCTTTTTACCCGTGCAGGAACGGAGAAAAAATACAATTTCCTGTGGCCGGGCGGCCTGGCGTAAGAGGCGACAAAACAACCCACAGCCAGGTGGCAGGGTATTTGCCCGCCTGGTAGCACCTTTGGTGTTACAAATGTCCAGAGGCGATGGTTACCACTTTCCATTCCCATTCCCATTGGATTCCCAAAGTGGTCAATATCGACCCCCTGGGGTCGAAATCGGTTTTCCAGGCGTCGACATAAACGAAAACTGATTTTTGAGTCGACGAGGTCTAACAATCGACCCTTATTAATTAACACAAGTTCTTATTTGAAAGTTTCAAGATAATGTGTAAGTTGTGTTACGTGTACAATTTTTTGTGTTTGTGTTTAAACACAAAAAAATAATTTCTTATTTATTAAGTACTAGCTACGCCCCGCGGTCTCACCCGCGTGGTGATGGAAATATTATTTTGGAGAATTCACACTATATAAATTATAGCCTATGTGTTATTCTGATGTATAAAATATATTATTGTAAAGTTTCATCAAAATCCATTTAGTAGTTTTTGCGTCAAAGAGTAACAAACATACATACATTCTTACAAACTTGCGCGTTTATAATATTAGTAGGATTTTTACGTAATTTGTATTAATAATTATTATTTACACTCGACATTTACAGAATTTTATGTCTATTTAGTTTGTTAAATTTTTATGGGAAAATGAGGTCAAGTTTATTCACTTAACCAACCGCAAAGTTTTTAAATTGGTAAGTATTTTGTAT
Organism: Dendrolimus kikuchii; assembly: GCA_019925095.2. NCBI lineage: Eukaryota > Metazoa > Arthropoda > Insecta > Lepidoptera > Lasiocampidae > Dendrolimus > Dendrolimus kikuchii. The sequence goes on from CM034408.1 coordinate 12,685,418, forward strand.
CAATACGAAAAAATCTAGAGATAGGATTTTTAAAGTAATTTGACTATGATTGTATGGCTGAGGTAGCAATTGAGGTTCATTTTGGAAAAGGGGTCTCGTGCCCAAAATAGTTTGGGAATACCTGCTCTATCACATCCCCCTGTCTCTTTTCGTTATGCCATCCTAAATGATCGCAACGTGTTGGCTTCACCCCTGGTGTTGCAAACGGATATAGGCGACGGTAACCACTTTCCATTAGCTGGACCGTCTACCTGTTTGCCAGTTTCGCAATAAAAAGTCATTTGAATTGACCGACTTATGCACTATTTTATAGTAATATAGAGAAGAGAAGTCGTGGTAGCGTAATGGCTAGCGCACGCGTCCCACTCTCAAAGGGCGTGGGTTTCATCCTGGCCGAAACGCATGCACCACTTAGACAGTTTTCTGACCTAATGTGCATATTGTTACAATTACCACGTGCTAACAACTACAAACACATTTAACGGCGGTTGTGATTGTGCGAGCTAAGCTTTTACCAGCTTACCTCACTGCAACGTAGAGGCTCCGAGCTCGATTCCACGCATGGTGAATTTCGTAAATGGTTTTTCCTTTATTTACTATGGTCTGGGATTGGCCCCAGAGTCGTACGTTGTATATTACCCATAGTACAAGCGTAATTTGTCTAATTTGGGGATATAGAATATGTAAGTTTGTCTGACGACTATAAGATTGCTTTGCTAAAAGTCTCAGTAGTAAATATTACGTGTGAAAAAAGCGAACAGCTGTTTTGGTTTTTTTCTCTTTCCGACATAACAGGCTCTGGTTTAGTACAAGGTGCTGATAACACCTGCGGATGATATTTACGTACCGTTAATAGTTTTTTTGTCAAAAAGGACCTTTTATCCTTTAAATAAGATCCATTTTTCAGAGTTACCTTGACTTTGTGGTTGGGTTTTTATTTAAGGAAGTTTCACTCGGGTTTATTTGTAAGATACTTTATGATTTCTTTTTCTGTTTTAAGTATGAATTCGTACGTTTAATAGATGTAGGCTAGCTAATGTCAATTATTTACGAATATTCAACTTTTAGTATAATCTTCCAAGTAAATAAAAGTCAAAAAGAAAACCGGGCCTTTATAACCCCCAACCCAGTCTTAGCCAAATTATTGATTCATTTTTATTGCACGAGTTCAGCAGACATGCAAACGGCCATCTGCTGGAAAGCGGTTACCATCGCCCAGAGACATTTATAACACCAAAGCTACCAATGTGCTGGCGGTCTCTGAGGGGAAGCTGGAACGTGGCCACCAATGCCAGATCACAACTCAAGGTTGTTTTGGTGGCATACCTTAGATCAGGGGTGGTAACCATCCAGATAGGCAAATATCCTACCACCTGTCTGTAGGTTATTTTGTCGCTTCTTACGACAGCCCGCCCGGCCGCAGGAAATTATATACTTTTTACGTTCCTGCACGGACAAGATGATGATATTTGTCTTACTCCAAACAACGGAGTTTATTTGGCATCTCGAATTCACTTCTTTCTAACAAGTTAAGATTGTTCACACAGACTCCGTAGTTCCTGCTTAAAACTAGTCAATATCCGACTGCTTATCTCAATAACGGTTATAGGAATCGAGAATGACTATGTCACGACTGTCTATGGTCTTTCCTACAGCAAAATCTAATCTAAAGATTAGTCAGCAGTTCCTATAAAAATTCTTATTTTTGCACATAGACGTATACTTATTGTAATTATTTTTTCTTTTAATTAAAAATAAAACTAAAGTGTAAAGAAGATTCTCGCCAAAATCTAGCACTTTCTTTAACATACTCGTTACTTTACAACTTCATTTGGGATAACGTTATGGTTAAAGGCCGTATCACGCAGATGTAGCGGTGGGTTTAATCCCTTATTTGTGATGCAATTTACACTAATTAATGTAGTTATTCGTTAACATCGTTATTTTTAATGCTATAATTAGAACTCATTTGGCCACAGTCAATAACTATAATATTAACGCAGGTCAAGCCCGACCTTACTACGTATTCTAAAGTCTAAACTTAGTTTACGATCAACTTAACATTTTCGACAGTGTGGCAAGCTTTTTATCAGTTCAGTTTAAATTGCGAAGTGTAATTAGACGGTCGTGACTTTCGATGAATAAATCGAGTAGCCGTTGTCTTAATGATAATGGCTTACATAATTCGGTACAGTGCTACCGCGTAAACAATGCCAACTAGTTGCATACAGCCTTCAATAATTTTAGTTTTGTGTTTTGTGTAAGCGATATATAGTGCAATTAAATTATGTTGCCACAGATATTGTAGATATAGAATGAGGTACGTATCTAGGGAAAATTACGATAAATGGATACTAGTAATATCTAGTGAACAAAGTGAACGTAACCAGCCAATCTGTTACCTATTGTATTATCACTATTGTCACTCATATTTTATATCTAGAAGTCACGGGTGAATAGGTATCTTCTAGGTGAGCTTGCTCGATCCCAGACCGCGTCATCACTCAACATCAGATGAGACAGCAGTCAAACGCGAACCTATACAACTGTAAAAAAAATCGGCTATTCTCTTAGCTAACTGAAATGTGTAATTTTAAACGGGTCCGTCCCCTCAATGACGGGCATTTATTTCAAAATGATTGTTTACGCATTTATTGTCTTTTTGCCTGATTATGAATTCTAATAAATTACAGTAATTTTTTTGTTCTATATTTTTTTGTTGTAAATAAACTATTTGCTCGATTTTCAATTTTCACTCTTAAACTGTCGACGTCGACTTCAAATAGACAGGTAGATTATTCTTTGTTGTACACCGTTAAAGAAAAGTTACACTTAGACATACTTACACAAGACTTTACGTCTAAACAAAGGCTTGTATAAAACAAATTGCTACTTATTTAGTTGTACATTACGATTGCTTAACAATTAATGCGCTTATCCCAGCCGTGACGGAATAGAAGACGTGTGAATTGTTTTGAGCACGATTCTCTATGGCCAATCGGAATGTGTGAGTTTCTTTACGCTGACTTACAAATTTTAAATTTCGAAATTAATTTTTTTTAAGATAGTTAAATTGCTTGATAGGTAAATCTTTTATAAATGGAATTCGTGAAATATCGAGTCAATCGTGACAGTCCAAAATAAATTGCTTTATTTAGTAAATGAATTATAGATGAATGCAATATATTCTGTGTTATTTCGTTAACCAATCTTAACGAAGTAAACGATTATCTCAACGAGGCTTGCATCAATTAAAATCAGTATAAAATTCGTTTCTGATTTATTTAAATGTGATTTAATTATGTTTTGAAACATGGTAATTGATTACTGTACTGTAGTTATTTCTAATTTTTATATAGCTTTAAATCATCATAAAATTTTAGATCTTACTTAGTGGTGGTGGGGTCTCCTAAGGCCTCAGAATTTGTTTGTTGTGATCCTGGTACACCTGGGATAATGGAAGTGTTAATAATTGTGTCCAAATGCGACTTACTTACAGCAATCTATTTTTGAGATTTGTAACAAAAATTTAAAAAATATATAAATGAAGTATTTTTTATTTTTTTATTGCTGAAGCATAGCAGGCAGGCTGACGGCCCAACTACGATGGAAAGTGGCTACCGTCGCCTATGGACATTAGCAATACCAGAGGTGCTGCCGGCCTTGTTGGAGAAACTGGGACCTGGCCACTGACGCCGAAACACAACTCAAGTTGTTACGGCGGCCAGTACTCTAGACCAGGTATGGTAGCCACCCAGTCGGGCAAATGCCCTACCACCTGACAAATGTAACTAAACTAACTAAAAAAAAATACAATAAAATACTAAAAATAAATTAATACACATAATAAATACTTTAATATAAACTTATACGTTAAAAATAATATCGTCAATGAATATCTATATTAGTGTATATACATTAGATATCTGTCAATGTTTAACGTTATTTACAATGTTGCATCTCAAATAACGCATTAAATCCTTGGCTTTATCTGTGCGACACAGTCACTAACACGTTTTAGCAGTGAAAGAAAATATCGTGCAAACACGGCACATCGAGATTACTCATATTCGTAATTCGCCTTGAATAACAGTGGCTTTATGTACTCTCTCTCTACTCTCTTATACTGTTTGATTTGATTCCCCCTACACCATTCCATCTTCGGACGACAAGGTGCTCTGGTCTACGCCATCGTTTCACAGTGGAAACGCCACCAGTGCGAACGAAACGTTTCGCCCCCACGTGCCTTCTACGTACGACTGAGTTGAAAAAAGCACTAACAGAGTCCGTGTTTCCCGAAAAGTACAATCCTGGTGTCTTTAAGTCTCGTGTGAATAGGTATTATCTAGGTAAGCGTGCTCCGTCTTTGACCGCATCATCGTCCGACAGTAGGCGAGATCGTGGTCAAACACGAACCTATTTATCGTAAAAAATATTGTGCGTGTGTGCAGTTCACACATAGTAGAAGTGAAACAAAGTGTGACAATGGGGGATTCTGAATTTCGTGACGTCATATTTCTTATTTATACCGTTATAAAATATATAAGCTTTAAAACACGAAATTTGAAGTATTAACGAAAACTTCAAAACATTTCCAACTCTATCTGTATGATCATAGTGTTTAAATTATTAAATATAATGTATTCTATCTCATTCTCTCGAAGGATTAGTCCTATAGATTTATGTGTTTATCTCTTTTTAGTGTAGTTTTTTCATTTCATCGAGTTTCAAATCACTTCACTTTCACTTAAAAAAAAAAATCTATTTTTTCCTATCCCATCTCCCTATTTCAATCCTTATACCATTCCTCATGTCTGATCTCTCTTACTCATGCATCCATCCTATCCTAAATAAAGGCTGACAATGCGGTGGCTACGCCTCTGGTGTTGCAAATGTCGATAGGCGGCGGTAACCGCTTTCCATAAGTTGGACGGTCTTCTTGTTTTCCAGCTTCGCTATAGTAAATATTAAAACTCTCCCCATTAATAGGAAGGCCTGTGCCCACCAGTGGGGTATTTAACTAAAATATTAAGAAGAGATTACCACCCGCATTGCTTCTTCCTCAACACAATTCATTTTAATTTCGCTCAAATTATATACCAACGTGAGCAAATGAAATATTTAAAATCACTCCCGGCTATACTAGAGCACAATCCATAGAGAAAGCGAATGTTTTGAAATGACTAAATGCGAGCATATTTATTATGTTCACCAGACGAGAGACAGTTGACGCGGGATATGCATGGTTCCGCAGTTATTAAAAAAAATTAATATTAATATTTTCAATGATTTTGCGGATCCATGTTACAATAAATTCTAACATTATTTACTTATAGATACACACAAAATTATACTACAAGAATTGCTACTTTTTATGTCAACAATTTCTACTTTTCATATTTCAAAAGTTCGGCACTTAGCATTTGAAACCCTTAATTCTCTCAACGTATATCGACTTGAATAAAAAAGTCACTTAGAAACATTACTATTGCCCTACCATCGGTTGAATTATGACATAAGATGTATGGAGCTTATGTCAAATTTTAACCGATAGTTAGGCAAATTAATGGCCTGTACGATATAGGAACCGGGCCTTAACAGTACACGTCTACCTACGTAAACTGATATTTTTTTCATATATACCCAATTATAGCGATGGTTACCCCAATTTTTTTTTTTTAATTTTACTACATTATTGTGTATGAATACATACATACATAACTATGCGAATCAGTAAACTGTCTTATTGATTATGTACATATATTGACAAGTTATTGCTAAGAGGAGTCTTTGAAAGTAGCACCCGTGGCTGAAAAATGTAGAAGAAGAAAACGAGGGTGGGATGAGCATGATTACAAGGATGACAGTTATGGGATAAAAAGAATGTTAAACTGGAAAATCGATGAAAACACATGTAAAGGTGAGTAGAAATGATGTATACCAGATTAGAGAAGTACGGAAGGTACAGGTATATTATGACGACTCCAAATGATTGGGACAAGGTGGGAGAAAACCGAAAACAACATGTTATTGCAAAAATATAAAGTGACAAAATAAATCACTGACACTTGTCTGTCTGTAAAAGATCTTTTATTATTCTAAGGAATTCTAAAAAGAACTGCTAAATCTATAATTAGTTGGCATGCACTTCCATTCGTGAAGGCCTACAGAGCTATTAAAATGTCATATAGATGATATGTTAACAAGCGTAGACATGTTAACAAGCTTTTCATATGTTTTTGACTTTTTCATTTTGGTAATTAAGTAGTTTTGGTGTTAGGGTGGCGTAAAAGTCATGGTCTGCGTAGAATGTTTGAGTTAGGTGATTAAAATTGCCTTGCGCTTTAAAGTTTTCAATGTTACTCAGAAAATTTGAAAGAACTGAAGACCACATTTGTGATTAACTTTTGTATTATATATTACGTATTTTATATTATAAGAAGGTGAAAGAAAAGAGAAAAAGGGATATGTATAATATTTTTTGTAAATGTTGTAGCTGTTTCTGCGACTGTCTAACGGGAAACTTGAACTGTATATTGATGTCCTTTGAACACTGCGGGGAAATTAAATATTTGAAAATTTAAGACAAGGTTTCTGTTGTAATTGCTAAATCATTGAAATATGTTATGCCTTTTTAAAGCTTTTTGACGGCCTCTGTGGTTGAGCGGGCTAAGCCTTTGCCGGCCTACCTCACTGCAACGTAGAGGCTCCAGGTTCGATTCCTAGTATAGTAAATTTCGGAAACGTATTTTCTCCGTTATTTACTATGGTTTGGGTCTCTGGGATGGGCCCCAGAATAGTCCGTTGTATATTATCCATAACACAAGCGTAACTTGCTTAATTTGGGGATATACCATATGTGTGTTTGTCTGCCGATTATTCATTTTATAAATCTTATTCGAGACAAACATATATAAGTTATTTCAGTTATTATAATTACCAAAAATGCGGTCATTTCAAACGTTACGCCTAAATTAGTAGAAAAATTCTTGTACCCGTTAAATAATAAATTTCAAATGAAGGAATGGAGGAAGTATGATTATTAATCTCTGCGGCGCGGTCTGTTACAAGAGGCGACAATACAACCCACAGCCAGGTGGTAGGGCACTCTCGCCTGTCGTGATGGTTGCCACCCTTCCCTGATCTAGAATATGCCGCCATAACAACCTTGAATTGTATTCCAGCATCGGTCGCCAAATGCCAGTTCCACCTTCGAGGTCGGCTGCACATTAGTAGCACCTTCGGTGTTGCAAATGTCTATTGGCTACGGTGACCACTTTCCATTAAGTGTGCCGGCAGCCTGTCTTCCGTACTCCAGCAATAAAAGAAAACCTCAAGATTGTATCAATTTGATCAAATATATACATGCAAATACAATTATTGAAGTGAAACTTCTTTAGAATCGTTGTGATTTGAAACCCTATGAAACGAAAAAGCGACACTAACAAGAGATAAACACATAAATGTATAGGACTATGCCTGGGCGAGAATTAGACACAATACATTATATTTAATCATTTAACACTATTCACATACAGAGAGAGTTGGAAATGTTTTGAAGGTTTTCGTTAATACTTCAAATTTCGTGTTTTAAAGCTTAAGTTTATTATAACTATATAATATATGAACTATGACGTCACGAAATTTAATAATAATAAATAATTATTGTAGTTTTATTTCGAAATGTCGTTGCTTTTCAAGTAACTTAAGAACCAGTAGCAATGCAAAGTGTGAAATGAACATGTGGTCAGTACGCAACGGTGAATAAAAACCTGAATTAGTGAGCTGAAGTGACAGTTTGCTCACTCAGTGAAGCATGGATGATATTGATAAAACAGCAGTGACAAGAAAGCGAATAAATTATTTTGAAGTGTTTTCCTTCGAGCAAATTAAACCACCTATCTAAGGGTTCACACAGACTGGGACTCACTATCGCTATAAATACGTACCATTTGTCCAGTCACGATCGATAAAAGTATGAATTTCTTATCGATACGTTAAATTACTTCTTTCAGGAAAGTTACACTTACAGAAACAGACAGGTAGACAAAAATTCTAAAGATTATATTTTCGGAATCTGCTGATCCGAATTAGCTCACAGATTTTATTATCTTTTTTAAATTCATTGTACCATCTCGATCTCTCTACAGACTTACGGTTTTATTCATATTAAGTTCGAGTAAGTGTAGGTTTCTTTAAGGTTCGTAAAGAAGCCTACAAACTTACTTCAACTCAATATGAATAAGACCGTTATTATGTTATAAATTGTTGTTTTTTTTTTATTTTTTTATTGCAGGAGTTCAGCAGACAGGCAGACGGCTCACATGATGGAAAACGGTTACCATCGCCTATGGACATTTGCAACACCAAAGGTGCTACAAATGCGCTGCTGCTCTCTTAAGGGAGACTGGACTCTATTTACTAATGCCGGAACACAACTCAAGGTTGTTATGGCGAAATACTTTAGACAAGGGGTGGTAGCCATCCAGTCGGGCAAATGCCCTACCACCTGGCTGTGGGTTGTTTTGTCGCCTCTTACGACAGGCCGCCCGGCCGCAGGAAATTGTATTCTTTCTCCGTTCCTGTACGGATAAAAATTGGTTCAGAAAATGAAGCGAATACTTTATCACCGTAATTCCGATTCACGTCACTATCGAGTCAAACTTACCGTGAATTTTGAAAAGTAACAGCTACCTCGACTGCCTCGTTATGTAATCAACACTCGTTCTTTGTCGATATTAATTTACTTTTTTTCATTACAATCGTAATTTGCGGTCATGAATCGCGCACTGACACCTCGTCTGACGCATGTCTACTCTCTAATTGGAAATCAAAGTTGCGAAACGTCAAACAGTATTGTCTTTTTGTGCTTAAAAGATATTGACCAATGGTTAATGTGAAAGGAAAGGATATCTCATATAAACAATTTTTTTTTCTAACATCCGCAGGAAGTGATATAATATACAACAATAGCAAAAGATTAACGCATACTCTGTGTGTTGTATTTAAGAATTAATTTTATTTTAATTTTAATCTATACATCTTACACAGATATAGATCTATACATCTTACACAATAAATCTGGAATATCTGATTTTAATGTTAAAATAAAAATGTAAAAAAGTTAGGGAGGATAATTCGGACCAGGAGATGCCGGAAATGCAATTTTCAAAATTTAACCGATTTTGACAGGACCTACACTAGCAGATAGCTGATGTTATAAGGAGTAATTTAGGTTACTTTTTCTTAGGGTACCGCGAAAAAAAAATTTAATCCATTTAACCCAGCTAGTCTCTGAAACGGTTGGACTGATTTTGACGAGACTTCCTCTGACAGATAGATGATGTTATAAGGAGTAACTTATGCTACTTTTAAAATTAAGGTTCTGCGAAAATAAAATCCACGCGGCGCAAGTCGCGGGCACCGCTAGTTCGTATATATAATTTATTATTTCCAAAAAATAAAACCGGCACACAAAGTAGTGGTCTATACATTTAACCCGACACACCTACCTACACCTATTTTGACGCACTGAATCCGAATCTAAAGTCCACTTGGCTCGTACACCCTCAAAATATCAAAAAAAAATGCAAAAAAACCGCTAAAAATGGCTAAAAATCGCGGAAAAACTGCGGTTATGGAAATGAATATTTTTTCTGAATCTAGATTGAGTAACTTTTTCATGTAGTTCGATGCGCTGAATCGGAATTCGACGTTTCAAAATATATAATCGGAACATATAATAGGAACTTATCCGTTAAAACATATATAGTAGGAAGTTTCCGTTTCAAAAACTACTTACTATTTGTACACATGCGTATTATAGTTTACCGACGATTACAGGTATAGAGGTATCAGAGGTTTTAAAAACACAAGTGCAAACAGCGTAATGTTATGTCACTCTTATTACATAAGTATATGCTTATTAAACATCAAAAACCGATGTAAACAAACCCATACATAAATTATCGTGAAAGCAATGTACTTGAAAAACTGGTTTTATATATTTACCTATGTTTTTGCTTGAAACTGGATATGAGCTACCGAAGTTGAAATTCACTTGGTCAGCTTGAACCGATATAAAATAACAGCAATATAAAGTTGCGTGGTTTTTTAAGATTGCCGTCTTTGCAAATTAACCTTTGAAATTTACTTAAGCGTGAGTCGTTACAAATTTTTAATTACTTTCCATATTATCTACCACTCTCAGAGTCAGTTAGCGGGTCATTAAAATTGTATATGGGATTAGTAAAAGAAATTGACGTCTTTGTGGAAATATTTTTACTACTAAATTATTTTATAACTATAGTTTTGCCCAACCTAAGAGGTTAAGGCTTTTTTTTATTTACATAAAACTTAATTAGGTTTTTATTTAATTATAAACCTTCAGTGTAAAATTACCTAACTGATGGTGAAAACCGCTTAAAATATCGGTGCAGGAACGGAGAAAGAATACAATTTACTGCGGCCTGGCGGCCTGTCATAAGAGGCGACTAAACTACCCACAGCCAGGTGGTAGGGTATTTTTGCTCGACTGGATGGCGACCACCCCTGGTCTAGAATATGCCGCCATAACAACCTTGTTTTGTGTTCCGGCATTAGTGACCAGGTTCCAGTCTCCTTTAAGAGAGCAGCAGCGCATTTGTAGCACCTTTGGTGTTGCAAATGTCCATAGGCGATGGTAACCGCTTTCCATCAAGTGGGCCGTCTGCCTATCTGCTGAACTCCTGCAATAAAAATAAAATAGCGAATGTACAGATGGACAGACGGACGCGGAATGCGGAAAGAGACTTTATTTTGTACCATTAAAAATGACTACATCACCTGTCACAAGACAAAACTTTATATTATTTGAAGCCATTTTTAACCAACTTCTAAAAAAAGAGGTTCTCAAGTCGTCTGCTTTTTGTTTGTATGTGTGTTATGCGATTACTCCATCAATTGTGTACCGATATTCAAATTTTTCAAAATTAAAAGTCGGCGGTTTAATATTTATTTTTTGCTTCTTAGTTTGTAGTCGGTTTTGTTTTTTACCTACAACATTCATATTTTAACTTCTGTTATTTTACATGTAAAAATATTAGAAACCATTCTAACATGTATCCGCATCCTTATTCAGAAAGCCAAAATTTAATTAATGCTATAAATAAACCGTATACGACCGTACACTAAGCCATAAATTTTAATAATGACTCATGTAATATTTAATCTACAAATGTCTTACAACGTACTCAAAAGAAAATCACGACCTTAGTTAAAAAGTTGATACTAGACTCTTAAGGTATGCTATAAAAACTGACCATCACGCCACATCTTTTTAATAGATTAACGTCCACTAGTCAGCCATAATATTCTAAGCTACATATTTCCTGTTTTTTTAAGTTATATTATCACCCAATCCCTTCTAGGGTCTTGTAGATATTTTGACAACAATGGAATACTTAAGTATTCACCGTGTCCGTGCATGTGTCTGTGCGTTTGTGAACATATGTCACAGTCTTCTCAGCGACTATTGGGTTTTTAAGAATATGTAATCTGTATACCGCTACACAATGCTGGAATGAAATTGCAAAAATATTAGTGGAGACCGCTATATGTAACTGAGAGCTTAAAATTGTTTTCTAGTGTACGTCATGTAGTGTTCCTGTACTACTATCATATTACTATTATAAAACCATACCCACTATACCAAACCACCCAACCACCAAACCAACCAAACCAACTATTACTGTTCGTTAGATCATTAATGATTATAATATAGAACGATAAAAATAAGTAATCTTTATGATTTATTTTTGAGAAAAGTTATTTTACGAGTATATACAAAATGTATAATTTAAAAAAACTTAAACAACATGACTCTTTATAATACAAGTAAATGTGAATCCTATAGAAGTATTCCCACTTTTCGCATTATCTTATATATAAAAATCAATTGTTGTTCAATAGTCTCGCTAAAACTCGCGAACGGCTGGATTGTTTTGGTTAATTTTGGTTTTGAATTTTTTGTGGAAGTCCAGGGAAGGTTTAAAAGGTGAGTAAATATGAAAAAAATGTTTTTTTTATTTATTGATTCTGAGGCGGTACGAAGTTTGCCCGGTCAGCTAGTTACACAATATAAGTATTTGTTCTTCAGTATCCACAATATCTCCACACGTGTTATTTGGTCGATCCGATTACCGTTGCTTATCTTCAATGCGTGGCATAATAACGTATATATGTAGGTGTATATCTATTAATTGTTGTTGCCTAAAACAAGTTGTTCGTGCCTACCCCGCAAGGGAACTGGCGTGAAGTTATGTTATGTTACGTTATGTTATATCTATTAAATACAGTTTTTACTATAGTTTTCCCTCGTTAGCTATTTAAAGAGAATAAGCTTTATACAACGCGGTCTCTGGACGACATTCCTTACACACGATGACGATGTAATTTACTATTACTATTTTTTTTTTTAATAGAATAAAACTCAAGGCTACGTCAGGTACCCCAGCATCGGGCAAAAAGTGACTTTTATTGATAACAAACAATAAATTAGTACAATTGTACCGACCCAGGTGTATAGAACAGATTTTTTGTTTATAACAGATTTGTTTAAAAGAGATTTCTTTCATTACATGTTTAGTCATGGTGAATAATTTTTTTTTGTAAATGACATTGCTAGGTTTTAGTCTGACGGTCTGAAATATATAATACTAGAGTTTACCCCGCGGCTCCGCCGCGCGTCAAACTCTAGTGCGTACCTCTTGTTTTAAGAGCAGGCGTTAATACAGGATATATTGTATTGTATTTTTATGTTGGTGCTATTTGCCCTCGGAAATCTTACTTCATTTTATATTGCAAACTATCCCATCTACCGGGATGAATAGTATCTATGTCCATTTTAGGTATTCAGACAGACAGATCGAGTGAAAGTCGCATTTTTTTAAAGATTATGAATTTTATATCTATAAACTTGATAAATTATTGCCCCCAATACAAACTTTAATACCCTATTTCAACCCGTTCTAGTTTTATTTATATAACTAAATATTGTGTAAACTACACAAACGACCAAAACTACCAAACGTACTAAAACTGCCGAAACTACCAAATCTACCAACCAAAACTACCACAACTACCTAAAGTACCACAGTTACCAAATCTACCAATCAAAACTACCACAACAACCAAAACCACCACAACTACCAAAACTACCGCAACTACCATAACAACCGAATATACCAAATCGTCCAACCAAAACTACCAAATCTACAAACCAAAACTACCACAACTATCAAAACTACCACAACTACCATAATAACCGAATCTACCAAATCTACCAACCAAAACTACCATCACTACCAAATCTACAAACTAAAACTACCAATACTACCACTACTACCAAAACTAGCACAACTACCGAAATTACCAAATCTACAAACCAAAACTACCACATCTACCAAAACTACCACAACTATCAAAACTACCACAACTACCAAAATAACCGAATCTACTAAATTTACCAACCAAAACTACCATCACTACCAAATCTACAAACCAAAACTACCACAACTATCAAAACTACCACAACTACCAAATCTACCGAAACTACCAAATCTACAAAACATAACTACCACAACTACCAAAACTACCAAATCTACCAAATCTACCAACCAAAACTACCGCAACTACCTAAACTACCACAATTACCAAATCTAAAAATCAAAACTACCACAACTACCAAAACCACCACAACTGACAAAACTACCACAACTACCAAAACTACCAAAACTATCAAAACTACCAAAACAACCGAATATACCAAATCCACCAACCAAAACTATCAAATCTACAAACCAAAACTACCACAACTATCAAAACTACCAAAATAACTGAATCTACCAACCAAAACTACCATAACTACTAAATCTACAAACCAAAACTACCACAACTACCAATACTACCACTACTACCAAAACTACCACAACTACCGAAACTACTACAGCTACCTAAACTACCACAACTACCACAACTACCAAAACTACCACAACTACCAAAACTACCAGCATAAACTACCGAAAATAGCAAAACTACCAACCAAAACTACCACAACTACCAAAACTACCTAAACGACCAAATTGACCAAAATCAACAAAATGACGAAAATGGCAAAGCGCAAATAAAAATCCTATACAAATAAATACCCTAGTTTCCGGGATAAACTTTACATAAATCTATCCCAAAATCTATCCCAGTATCCGGGATGAAAAGTATCCCTTGGCCACCCTCGGTATTCAAATTACATATGTACTGAATATCAGCCAAATCGGTCCAATAGTCTTTCCATAAAAGGATAACAAAGAGAGAGACAAATATACTTTTATCCCGGAAACTATCCCATTTTCCGGGATAAAAAATATCCTATGTTCATTCTCGGCATCGAAAATATATATATACTGAGTTTTCAGCCAAATCGGTCCAGTAGTTTTTACGTGAAAACGGAACAGACAGACAGACAGACAGACAGACAGACAGACAGACAGACAGACAGACAGACAGACAGACAGAGTTACTTTCGCATTTATAATATTAATAGGGATTACAACTTATAAATTAACAATAACTGCATGATTTTTTCTCAAATATAAGTGGTGAGCATGTACTGTTTTAAATTCAGTTTTACAAAGTATTTTATGGCTTCGGTAAAATATTTTTAAATTAAGTGAGACAATCTGTCTATACATGCATAGTTAACTGTCCATATGATTTTGTGTCTGCCAAAAAACTTTTTTCGATCCCTTTCTATATTGATTCTTCCGTAAAATGAAGTAGATACGTAACTATAACTGTGCTGTATTATTTTTATATTATTGAAGATCCGCCTAACAACTGTTTACTGTTATTTATCTAACATTATAAGCAGATAAACATCACAGTTCTTATTGTTCTGTTTGAACTCCCGACCTCTTACCAATTGTACTGTACATTATGAATGAGTCATTTGAACATTTTGTCGATAATGTTGTACTAATGATATATATTTTTGGTTTGTTTCAGGTATGTTCGTTGTTACCGGTTAGACGATGAGAACTTAAAAAAACAAGAGTTTTGGAAAGAAAAACATATTGGTAAAGTTTATTAACCTAGTTTACATTTATGAACGTATTCTATTAAAGTCTAGTTACTTACAGATTGTATAGTTATAACAAAATTACCACATTTTAATATTTTAGTTCAATGATCACAATAAGGGAACGACTTGGGTTGAAAGATGTTAAGGTGGTTTAGGCGTGTAGAGAGAATGGATGAAAGAACACTGACAAAACAAGTGTATGACAAGGGCATGGGTAGTAGAGTTAGCGTTGGTAGACCGCGACATCTCCCGTGGGGCGAGTTACAAACCGCCCCACGCTATGAGAGTAAGAAGATACCGGAGGACAAGAGTAGCCCCCCGGCAGTGGAAGAAGCCGATGGGTCACCGCCTGCCAGGGCCGGTGGAGAGGCTAGGCCATTTACCCATGGCCCTGGCACTAAAGGCGAAGGACGGAATACCGAGGGTTTTAGCGAGTATCCGTTACCGTGGCGTGGCAATAGCATCTTTAGTTCTGGCTAGAGGTGCTAGTGTCGATTTTGCCCTAGGGGGTTCTGTCCCCCCTATGCGCGGCTGATGATAATCAATCGGGTTATTCGCCTTAAAAAAAATGGTAGACCGCGACGTACCAACCACTACCAAATCGGAGATGTGTTAAAGAATGACCACATAAAAAGCATATAGGTGCTTTTTATCTGGCCATTCTTTAATAAACGTGTAGGTATGGAAAGATTAATAAAAGTAGATGAAGCAAAAGATGTATGTCAAGTGGTAAGTGGAAATACATCGTTTCTGCCTATGCCTATGGGAAACAGGTGTGATATTGTACTATGTTTTAATACTTTTACATTGAGTGTCTTTTATGTATACTACTACATATTACTCAACTCAGAATATAACAATAATCAAAGATCTATGTTATCTTTAGATTTATTTATCATTCGGTTAATGACATCATTAGTTATGATCTTAGATCATATAAACGTCTAGATCACGCATCAATTGCACAAAAACGGCCCAAAAACAGTGCACCAAAATTGGTGCACTGGCTTCAGTGGCTTCCCACGCCTGTTAGTGTCGTTTCGATTACTTTACTGGTTAGAGCTCGCGCAAAAAAAATAATTATGTCGGCCTGCGCTATTAAAATGTGTCGGAACTATTTTAAAACGGGAAAGGATAAGGATGAGATGTCATTTAATCGGAAAACTTAACACTTTTTTCATGATTTCTTTGTAAAAACGTGAAATTTAATTTCGACATTTTCAAGGTTATCGAATTGATTGATGTTGTCAGGTGAGAAGTGTGACTTATTTTCCAAAATTTGGGGACTTTTGTTATGATTTTTTTTTTATTTATGAAATATGAATAATTGAAAAAAGCTATAGAAAAGAGACATGTAATGTTTGTGTGTCCGGTTTTCTTAAACTAGTTTATATTACGTTTTAGACTTCCTACGGATCCAATTGTAGCATATTGTTGGATAAAGAGATGGATTTTGAATCATTTTCGAAGATATTTTTACACTATGTTTTCTATATTTTCTTATCAACGGCACAATTGTATTGAAATAAAGTACCTAAAATAATTATATATGATCGTGACCGATAAGATGTAAGTTGTGTGAACGATAATTAGAAAATTTAAGAATACTTAACCATCATATAAAATTATTTCTAATCTAATTTTAGCGCTTTGGACAATATAAACTTTTTAATGTAACCTTATGACGTTTGACATAGAATTGACAGAATGCGTGCTGCAAATATCGTTAAAGAGGATGTAAAAAAAACTGAATATCGTTTAAAGCAGATGCTTCGGTCGGAGTTATCTGTACTAATATTATAGAGGTAAAGTTTGTAAGTTTGTGACGTTGTAGGGGGTAATCTCGGGATCTACTAAACCGATTTTAAAAATTATTTTAATGTTGGAAAGCTACGTTAACAGGGAGTGTCATAGGCTACATAACATGACGCTTTATACCACGGGAGCGGGACAGAGCACGAGTGAATCCGCGCCGGGCCACTAGTAATATTATAGATAACTCTTTATTGTCATAATTAAGATATTAATTTTGTCTATATTCTGTTAGCTGCATCTCCATTAATTCCTAATAAAGAAATAATTTAATATATTAATATGATAAAAAACAAATTTTAGTTCAGAAAATAATCAAACTGAACTAGTTTGAATAAAAACATTTGGATATGAATATTTTTATTTCTATATAATAGCCCTTTTCAAGTGGTTTAGTTGCTTTTAAGTCCCTGCATTAAACTATCCCGTGTATCTATCCCGTAATTCCTACTACTGATATAAAATTTGAATTCTACATAAAGCCTACTACCCAATATGAACCTATCGAATCGTTCCAAATCTACTATTACAAATGATTTCACTGACTTTTAGCGCAGGATAATCTTTGGGTTATAAATAGTCATCTAATAACCTTCGTGAACGTGATGTGTAACACAAAAACAATTTGCCATTATGAATAGTTTTCTTTTAATTATTATATTAGTATTGGTAATTAACAGACTTATAAATATGTACTAATATCTGTACAGACATTTTATTGCGAATTAAAATTACTACATGTGCTATGAATGTGTTATGAATTTATTTGTGCATGTATTTTTTTATGGTTCGTTCCAATACACACAACTTTTGTTGCTAATACTTTATTTAAAAAAAACTGAAACCTCGGAGTAATATTAAATAATAACACATAAAGCGATTAAAACATAACGATCATTTAAACTTTTCACTTACATAAAAAATATCTAATTATAAAAAATGGGGTAATATTTTTTTCCTGATATCCCGAAAATACAGAGTGAACTTAGCAACGCTTCGCGTTTTTGATGCCGTTTTTGGCGATGTTGTTTGTTAGCAATGCTCTCTCTAGACATGTTATATCTCAATGGTTATGATATTGTGTTGATACTATGAGTGTTTTGACTGGAAATAATGCAATCGTTATCAAGGTCTTTCTAATGTTACACATAACATCGTAATGGCGTATCAGTGCATGTACAATGAAAAATTCTTTCATCAGGTGGGCCATCAGTCGTCTGCTGTATAGCTATAAAAAACAACATTTTATGATTTTGGAAGTGAATATATCCCCACCTTTAAACCTAAAAACTTAAACATTCGAATACCCCCATGTTACTGTTCCATCTGGGATTTATGTTATAGTTATTGATCGTTTTACAAAGATGTAGCGATAGATTTAATGCATTATTTGTGCTGCGATATTGTTATTAATTGTTAATGACGTCAAATTTTAACAGATAACGTATGTATATACTCTAAGTAGCTATTCGTTAACGGTGTTATTTTGAACGCTATAAACGAGACGCATTTGGCCACAATACTATAGTCATTATCCCAGATGGAGCTCGAGCATCATAGTAAACATCTATGAGTACATTAAAATACAGTACAGATCAATATTTTTAAACTGATAAGGGAACTATTGAAAGTAATTAATCATTGCCTCCCCTCATCTATTTCATTATTGACGACTAATGATACGCAGCCTCACATTGAAATTGGTTCCGTCGTTTTAATGCCGGTACTAATGATGTTTTTGCATGGTTGGACAAATCTGTGTGAGAGAAACTAATGAAATACGTTTAGTAAAAAAATATGGACCATAAAATAATAGTCAATGTTCAGAAGGTAAGCCAGGTGGTAGGGCATTTGCCCGACTGGATGGCTACCACCCCTAGTCTAAAGTATGTCGCCATAACAACCTTGTGTTGTGTTCCGGCATTAGTGACCAGGTTCCAGTCTCCTTTACGAGAGCAGCAGCGCATTTGTAGCACCTTTGGTGGTCCAAATGTCCATAGGCGATGGTAACCGTTTTCCATCAAATGGGCCGTCTGCCTGTCTGCTGAACTCCTGCCATAAAAAATAAATAAAAAAGAAGTACATAGTAATCAGGGCTCCTGTTCGAGGTCGAAAATGGGGTGCAAACGAAACAACTTTTCGTTACTAATTCAATAATTTACCAAAAACATTCATCAAATCACCTCTAAACTATTGACATGAAACCATTTTACTCCTTCAATTTTATCAAAACAGAATATATAAAATATTTACATCTTTATAAAGAGGAGAGAAATAATTTGGTTTTATTACTTTTTAAATTTTAGTTCATTTTATCCACAGTAAAATAATAATACATCTCTGAACGGCGTCCATGGAATCCCATCTATCGCCCGAAAAATTAGTAACGGAAAATCCTCAAGAACGTTTGGCGTTCCTTAAATGACTCCTTTAATGTCAACCCCGTAGTGTAACTTAAATGAAAAGTTTTATTTATTTATTTTTTATAAAAATATATTTTTTATTATTTCCAAAAATGTCCGACATCGGGCGAGGTAAATTATTAGAGTTCATTTAGAACGTATAAAATTGTAAGAAGTCTTGTCTAATGGATCATTAATCGCGTGTGCATTATTACGCTGTTAATGCGGTGTTGGAAAGGCTTCTATCAAAGAATAAAAAGTGTTATTGTGTGTTGTTCCTTGAGATGATTATCTAATGTTACTGCTCCATCTGGGATAATGTTAGTGTTAGTGACCGTTTCATGCAGATATAGTGATGAGTTTAATGCGTTATATGTGGACATTACGATTATTATGTACATTAATGTAGTTGGGTAATGAAGCGAGAGTTGGGTATGGAAGAGAGAGCATGAAAGTAGAGTAAACGCGGTTGAGATGCGAGCACTGCGCAAAATCTGCGGAGTGACGCTCGCGGACCGCGTTCGTAATACCGAAGTAAGAAAGAGAGTTGGTCTGAAAGAGAGTGTCGGGGTGAAGGTAAGGAAAGGAATGCTCCGGTGGTTCGGGCATGTGGAAAGAATGCATGATGAAAGAATGACTAAACAGATATACAATGCAAAAGTGGATGGATGCAGAAGTCGTGGAAGGCCACGACACACCTTCCATGATCAAATTGATCGTGTACTAGCGGAGGGTGATGTCAGGAGCCTTAAGAACAGACGAGTGTGCATGACAAGAGTTATGAATGTCAAAGAAGCAAGTGAGGTGTGTAAGAATGGGCCTAAATGGCGCTCTGTTGTTCGTGCCTACCCCGCAAGGGAACTGGCGTGAAGTTATGTATGTATGTATTAATGTAGTTAATAACTACCGGCGTTGTTTTTAACGCTATAAACAAGATACAATTGTCCAAAGACACTGGCACTAAAATTATGTCAGATGGAGTAGAGACATACGAAGAAACGCTTTCATCGGTTAATAACTCAATCGGACATTATTTATAGATATCACGCGAGATTTCCCTTCAGGCGAGTAACAACTAAGGAAACTCAGAAGTCATCAATGTATTAATTACTTTGCATTCTGCTATTCCCCGCATGCGGTGTAACGACATTGATCAGTAGTAAGCCATCGAAGTGCGGATCTCTTAAATATCTTCATATACTTGTACCTGTCATTCTAAATAACTCCCAAACATGCGGCGTAAGATCTTTAGCACAAATACAGGCCCCACAGGTTAATGAAAAGGCTTCCCAAATGCACCTACTGACCATTACAAATTAAGTGTAACGAAGATTATCCCTATTCCAACAAAGTCTTGTCAAATAGGTATTACCCTACATATCCCCGACGTAGAAGGATTATCAGCTCTGCAATTGCTTTGTTCATGCCTTGTCGACAAGTCTATATAAAACAGGAAACTATGCCAATGTTAGCTTACAATTAAGTAAGTAAGGCAGTTGATGAATCAATAAGTATAACATAATATAATAACTTAAAGTATCACATCAATACTACTACTAATCTATATATACAAATGAAAATGAAACTATAAAATCCAATGCCAGATCGTCGTCAATTGGAAACGTCCACAAAAGACTGGCTACAATATCTCATTGAATGGCAACGTTAATGCGTTACCTCAAGTATATTCCAGTCTTTTGATCAGATGAAATCTATACCAGATACAGTTTTTATTTGCTTGTTTACTATATCCTGTGTTGTTATTAAATTGAGAAGTGAAATCTTATTCATCCATTTTGTCAAATATTTCTTCCGCTGCAATCATCAGCTACTTTTAGCTAAAATATTCAAATTGCATCTTTCACGAGCCTTTATTTCCTGTAACAGTTTTGCAAATCGTAACATAGTCTGAATAGTGTATGACAACAATTGTGTACAATGTACCACCTCATATCTAAGAAAGTAAAATTCAGAACTTTATTTGTCAATGCTACCAAAATGCCTTATTTATGGCTATGTTCAACGATATCTGATTTCGCGAAATGGCCCTTTGTCTCCTGCCATTGTTTATGGCCGGTTTGCGTACTGATAGCTTAGTTTTCACTGCATTATTATATCTGTAATCGCGTGGCTGACGGCCTTGGTTCGCATTTGTACAGCTGCAGTCAGGCATTTGCGTTAAGTATTGACTTTTTGATTGACATTGTGCTAATACCTGTGTATGTTAAAGGACACGTTGAGGACTAGTTTATAATTTTTTTTGTTAACTATTGCATATTTTAATATTTCAATTTTGTTCATAAATCATAGTTTTCAACTGAGCTTTTAATATGTAGATCAGGAATGGACTTGATTAAAAAATATTACATAATGTATACCAATGTTATATTATGTGTATAAATGAGAAAGTAACTTGGGCTGTTATCTTTTCACTAAACGGCTGAACGCATTGTAATGACGTTTTACAACGAGACAGATTCTGTCCTATCCTAAGGACTTAGGCTTATCTTTGGTCTTAAAAGCAATTTCAAAAAAGGTGAAATAGGGAATAAAAATTTGCATGAGAGATCCATAATTGTTGAAGTTAGGGTAATGAAAATTAATATTTAGGCTTTTGGTAAGAAATTAAATTTAATAAACAAATATTCGTTTATGAAAAATCATTCTTGGTAAAGGGGATAAAGGTGAAAATTATGAGGTATGGAAAATAAAAATGAAGAAAGTAGTGGCTAACTAAAATATAAAGTTGTAACTTTATTTGTGTTAGATTGAAATTGATTTTCAAAATTTTCGCTTTATGATATTGTACTATTAACTCGTAATTGACCTTAATTTGGCGTCAGTTAAACATTGCGCATCGAGTATTGTTAATTTCTATTCGCCAGATTATTTGCATCTGAAATGCCCTATGATTATCATAAAAGTAATTTAGAGTGACATTTATTAGCGCTAAACCATAATGTGGCCATGCGTCCCCCTAACGTAATCAGGGTCTTTGTTTATTATTATTATTATGTAGTCAGACCTTAGCTTATTATTAATTGTAACTTAAAACTAATGTCTAAGTATTTTATATATTTTCCTGTGCGGTGTTCTCCAGCAAGTACGATGAAACTACCCATCACCTCGTCTTATTGCGTTCTATGGCCTCCTCGACCAGCCGCATGCAGAACCTCTCCAGGTACGGCCTCGAGTCCTTGCCCGAGATCAAATCAAAAATAGTCTCCTCGGTGATCTTAATACGCGTGGCCGTCTCGAGACCGCACCTGAGTCGATCATACATGGGGCACTCGAGCATGAGGTGTTGGATCGTCTCATCGCCTCCACTGTCACACACGCATGCCGGGCTATTTTTTAATTTAAATCGGTGTAAGTAGGCTGCGAACCCTCCGTGTCCGGTGAATGCTTGGCACCAATGTGGCGTTAATTTAACGTCCTTAAGAATACGGCGTGCCGCGTAAACAGAGGGGAAGAACAACTTCGTGACGCTCGCCGTCTGACCGCCCACGTATTTTCGATCCCACTGCCGGACCGACTCCATCCTAATGGACCGTTTCTGGTAGGAAACGGGACATTTGCTGTACAGAGGGGCCGCATCGAGCTGCGTCGCCGCTTGCCTAGCCAGTTCGTCTGCCCGCTCATTGCCGGGGATGCCAACATGAGCCCGAACCCATAACAGGCGGGCATTGCACCCTTTCCCTATCAGCTTCGCTAGATTCTGACGAATAGCGAAGCCGAGGGGGTGGAGCGTGTCCGGATTACAAACCAAGTCGAGCGAGGACTTGGAATCACTCAGCACGGCCACCGAGGACATGCTGCTACACAATATGTACTCAGTTGCCTGACATATTGCGAGCAGCTCGGCCTGGAAGACCATGCAAAACGGCTCCAGCTTCATTCGCTTGGTCCGGATCTCCACTCCTCCCCGCCAATGAGTGAATGCGGCACCGACCATCCCGTCAATCTTGCTGCCGTCGGTATACAAAATATCCTCGGGCAGCAGCAACGGATCGACTGTTTCAGGTCGCATATCACTCATGGAGTCGTACCTAAGGTCCGGCTCTAAGGCGGGGTGGGGAGCGTGCCAAAAGCTCACACGCTCCTCCAACTGTTTGGTATCCTGTTCGGGTGTTGGTCTCCCTCGCTTACATTCGTATAGCCGTGCCGCTTCCCAGATCCTAAGGTCCAATGGCAGCAGCCCAGCTAAGACGAGTGCGGCATTAAGCGAGACAGTACGATATGTTTTGGCAATCTTCTGCGCAAAGCCTCTCTGGATGGTATAGAGTTGCTTTTGCACACAGATCTTTTTCGCGGCGGAAGCCCAGACACTGGAGGCATACATGATTATTGGCTCGATCACTGCTATGTAGATGGCTCTGATTATCTCCGGGTTCAATCCCCATTCTATTTTGGCCGTCATAGCTACCCGCTTATAGATATTAAGAGCCTTACGACAGACAACGCTCACATGGGTGTTAAAAGTAAGCTTTTTGTCTATCGTAAGGCCCAGCAGTTTCATGCTATCGACGAGCTGGGTGCACTCCTCTCCCATGCGAATGACTGGGGTGTCAAGTTTCAGCTTTCTGGTTACAACCATCGCCTGCGTTTTATGCGCGGCAAAGGTGAGCTTATTCTTTAACCCCCACTCGCGCACAAGTGAGAGGGCAGAACCGGCATCCCTGGATATATCGAGGGCTGTATGCCCTGAGAAGACCAGAACCACGTCGTCAGCGAAGGCCTGCACGTATACCTTGTGCCTCTCTAATACACGGAGAAGTGGGTCCAACAATAGGTTCCAAAATAACGGTCCTCCAATAGACCCTTGGACGCACCCTTTTGAGGTGCTCTTGGTGTAAGATCTCCCGGCGAGTTCTGGCAGTTGGTTTTTGCTGGGTTTGGGTCTTAATAGTTTTGATGATCGGATCCCAAACAGGTGATACTTGCCAACCATCTTCTCTATTGAAATTTGGGTGTTTTTTGATTTTAATAGCCTCACGCAACATTCTAGGTATGAAACGATTCTCTTTCGCGAGGATTTGTGGGTTATCGAATCTGTGGTTGGGTTTATCCAGCGTGTGTTCACTGATTGCAGACTTCGTAGACCTGTGTTTCATGTCAGCAATGTGTTCTTTTATCCGTGTTTTTATGCTCCTCTTTGCTTGCCCAATGTATGACAATCCACACTCACAATCGGGCTTGTAGACACCTGCATCTTGGAGTGGGATATTGCATTTCACAGGTCTCAGAAATTGGGTAACCTTTTTATGCGGCTTGAAATATGTTTTGATTAAAGAACGCCTGAGGATGTGTCCAATTCTGTCTGTGACCCCCTTGATGTAGGATAGGGTAGCAGGCCAGTATTCAACTGAAGGTGGTTTGGTGCCTTTGTGACGTTGGTGTGGAGTCTTCAGCTGATTGCGTTGTAGAACTCGCTTGACATGCTGAAGCTCTCCAGCCACGTGATTCTCGTCACAGATTTCACGTGCTCTCTGAAACAAAGATTTGCCCACGGTAGCTAACTGACTAGGATGGTGGTGAGACGAACCATTCACGTATTTGTCTTCCGTGATCATGGCCACTGAAAAGTGGCCGAAACGTCGGAATAACAAAAATCAAATAAATTACCGCGCTTAAACCCGTTAAAACGTAGTTTTATTATGTATACAAGTCACGAAAACTTAGAAAATATTTTGCTGCAATTAATTTAAAATTGAGGTGTACTCATGTACAACAACAATAATAAATAACTTATTTGTTGCCCATGGGCGTCAATGCTATTAATATGTTTTAATTTTAATGTACAAAGCTTACGGCAGTAACTTAAGCTTCGAATATCGTGTTAACACCATTGTAACTATTAGATTTCTAACGATAGATCGATTTCAACCCAGCTGCTAAATGACCTACTACTTGATTACTCCTTAATCGTTTGCCTTTTACTACTAATTGCTTATGGATCGATCCACATTTCATGCTTTCACTATCTGTAAACACTTATTATGCTAATCGATGGTTTCGTGGTTTAGGTTCTCTAGTATCTTTGTGCGCTTTGGATCGAAATATTAATAAAAAGGGCCTTTTAATATATTTTGTTTTGAATTTATTACTTTGATTTTTTGAAATTCAATGTATTGTATTCTCTACTCATTAGCTTTTAATTCTTGACTACTACTTAGCAACTCAAATTATGTGTTTACTTAAATAGATACTTCGTAACTTTATTCTATTTTCGTCTTTTAATAGCTGTTTTTAGAATCTTTAAACATATTACAGAAATCAAAGTGCTTCCATCCAATTTACCACGGGCCATTTTGTAGGGTAGTGCTCGTACCTCTCTACAATATTGTTTGTCCATCTGCTCCCAACCATTAGGTGGATGTAATTCGACAGATGCTGTTTCAATGGGCCTATTTGTACAGTAATTTAAGCAAATTGTAGGTTTAAGTTCTGGCCTATGCTTTAGGTTACTTAGTATTAGGGACGATATGATTAGCATAGTTTTTATTGTAATATACGTTATTATTATGGATTAATGTTTCTTCTGATTCTAATATACATGTTCGAGACAGTCCACAGATAAATATATGCTGAAGTATGACTTATGCTCCACGCATTCTGGTATCCCATCTTCTTTGTTTAGTATCTACTGGTATTTTAGTGCACTTTTGTTTAAGGCTTGTAGCAACGCCAACGTCCTTGAGGAATATTCATCACTGATTTTTCGGGCGATAGCGGGATTTCCACAGACGTAGTCATTTTTCAGATACATTATTTTATTATGAATACAATAAAGTAGTATTTAAAAAAATATTAAAGCTAAATTATTTATGTCTTTTGTAAAGATTTAAATATTTTTTTATCCTGTTTTGTTAAAAATTGAATGGGTAAAATGATTCTATGTCAATAATTTGGAGGTGATTTGGTGAATTTTGTAACTTAAAATAACTATTAAAAAATTACGAAAAACCCACGTTATGTCCAATATTGTAAAGATTTATGACATTTTTTTTGGCAAATTATTGATCAGTAAATACCAACGAAAAGTTGTTTCGTTTGCACTTTCGAACTTTTGTAGCAATAGGAGCCTTAACAGAAGGCTCGAGATATATTTACCTAATCTCTGTATTACTGTACCTACTAGTTTCAAATTATGATCGCGTAAGATGGCTGATTAAAAAGTAAACAATTGTTAATTTATAATTTTTAAATATGATTCGGTTTTATGTATATAAGAACAATTTGAAAGTCGTTGAAATTAAACCTACTTTCTCGTTTAATATAAAATACTTCTTAACGTTTTATATCCTTATTCTAAGAAGAAAATACATCAATGAATTCTGCATCAACATGTCTATTTAAGGTACGTTTCCTTAAATAGAATTTATACACAAGTAATCACAATATTTTGTTTGGGTTTTAATTTTAATAAGGAAGATTACTATAATGGATAGATATATTAGATCATACATGTTTGAACCAACGGATTTTACAAAAATTACAAGAGCCATTTTATTAAGATTAGTGCACATTACAGAGACAAACTTTATCTCGCTGAATACCATAAAGCTACCTATTGCTTATGTTTTATAGATAGAAGGTGTTATTCATATCGAGTTAGAGTACGTTTGAACGTTTCTTTAATGTTCTTAAAGAAGCGTTCAAACTTACTTTAACTCAAGACGAATAAGACCGAAAGTCTTAATACACTATCCTAACATTTTCACTTAAAAACTATGCATTTTTGAAAACGACAATTATTATTATTAAAGTGTGTAATTTATATTATTAATCATTCCATTGCTCCCTTGTATAGTGTAAATGGATACCCGTATATTTTTTAAACTACTACAAAAACTTAACCCTCGAAATGCCGTGGGTGCCAAGTGTTCATTAGCGGCGGGTCGTGGGCGGATGTTGCGCACTCATCGTGCATTATCTTACCCTGATTGAATATTAATGTAGACTAGATAATAAATACAGAGATTGACAAATATTATCACCCAATTACTGCTTGGATTTAAGTTTTTTTATGAACATGCTTACTAATGCATATTTATATATTAATCTAAAAGTGAGGGTTATTTTCCTCTCTCCGGACGAACGCGATATGTTCGGGTTTGTAACTTTTTTATCTTTTCTCACTTTTTATATTTTTTATTATTTTACTTTTTACATAACGACTTATTTTTTTTATTACATATGCTATTATCTACATTTATATAACATTTTATATTTTTACTGACTTCAGGATTTGTAATCTTATTTATGTAGACATTGCTATATATATATATATATATATATATATATATATATATATATATATATATATATATATATATATATATATATTGTAATTAATATTATATATACTATACATGTCAAGTTTGGTTTTTATATACTACTTTTTAACTATATATAAATACAGAATTCTAAATAGTCTTCAAACTTATTTTTGGACATCACATGCCCCGTGTTATCGTACAACCTGTATACGTAGCTTTGTTTCAAGATAACGTCCCTCCATCTGGGAATATATAGGGCACCGGAAGATCAGATACGGTACATCTTCAACCTCGTCTTCATCGCACATGCACGAGGGAGGTTTCATGCTTGTATGGAAATGGAAAAAAATGAACTATCTGAATAAATAATAAATCTAAAAATTCACTCGATATCATGTTATTTGGTGATATACTTTTGATGACTTGGAAACATTCAATTTTTGTACATAAAAATAGATCACGCGAACAAAGCTGTTTGGAATACTTTAGTACGTATGCAGTATTTTCTAAAGAACGGATATCGTAGGTGGGTGAAGTCCTATTATCTAAATAGTAACGTCCTTTGTCGAGTGATCATATTGTCTTATACATGTAATTTAATCTAGTACATTCGTAACTAATACACTTGTTTAAATGTTAAATTACTTTCCTGAATAGGTATACATTTTATTTTTTTTATTACTAAGAACTGATAAGCAACAATATCAAGGCATAACAAAAGTGCTACGTTAAAAATGTAAGCATACGTTCTATTTTATGATGGTTTGTTTTCATACAAAGCATGGCATTCCGGTAATTACTTCTTTGTAATACATTAATATTTTACTTGAAAATACAAAGAGAACACATTAAATTTATTTTTATAATATTCAGCACGGAACCTTGCGTATTCCGCAATCATATACATGTATTTAACAAATTTCACGAAATCAGGCATATCAAAGATCATGAAGAGAGGTAAGGGAAGGCTGTTGTTTGGAAAATACCAACAGTTTATAAATACACTAAATAAATAATATACTTCTATTAGTAAAAAATGTACTCCAAATCGCTATCGGTGGAGAGCGTTCCCAAAATACTGGCCGCATTGCCATATTGGATGGCAACACTGATGCTTTGCCGCAGCTGCAGGCTATTAAGGATATCTCTGATTTTGAATATACTGTAGAAGCTATCATATTTTCTCAATGTCGTCAGACGCAGTTTTTGTAAACGCAGCCGGTGCATGTAAACAATAGTGCTGAGGGGTCTCTTGATTACTACAGCCTATGACTATGAGTAGATTAGAATTTCATTATTTTACACTCGACATCTTTTTTTTTTAAAAGCTGCAATAATGTTAAACAGTGTTTTGGCAAATTAAGAATAATTCGATTTGTTTGTTTTGACTTTGATTTTGATATGTTGTTGACGATGACGGTTTAT
The DNA here is from genome assembly GCA_019925095.2 of Dendrolimus kikuchii. Lineage (NCBI taxonomy): Eukaryota > Metazoa > Arthropoda > Insecta > Lepidoptera > Lasiocampidae > Dendrolimus > Dendrolimus kikuchii. Next base: position 12,714,454 of record CM034408.1, read on the forward strand.
TATAATGACACTTTAGTACCTCACAAAATATTATGGCCTGGTTTATTTTGTATAAATGAAGCAAATAATTTATTACGTCACAATTTTGACAAGTTAATAATAATCATTTAAACAGTAATGAAAATTAATTTCAACGTGATTTGTATTTCAAAATGATACTTACTAATATTTTTAGTAAGTTACACAATATTTTTTTTTATTATGTTTATATTTCATAGCTCATTCTTTATTATTTGAAAATGCACTCAAGTTTTAAAATGTACTCTCAATAACGTAATTTATTTGAAGATTAATATAACTACATGTTACAATAATATGTAAGATAACGATTACAAGAACTCTTTATGAGTAAGTGTGTGTTATAGTATTGTTACATCCGTTCTATATTCTTATTAATTAGCGTTTTTATAAGTTTAAATAAAGTTAACAATTGTTAATTTGATTGGATAACTTGGAACGCCTGTTTTTAACAGAAGTAAGGCAATGATTGTAAAAATAAGCACAGTTTTTGAATTAATTTAAGGATGTTTGTAAGTAATAAAAATGATTTTCAAAGAATTTGGCGATATGTTTGTTGAATCTTATTTACAGTCCTGAAACTTTCCTATACATGCGATTTTGATAACAACTAACAAACAAGAAGATAGGATATTTTTTTATCGCAAACAACGGGATAGCTTAAGTGGACTAGAAATTCGCACAAGCGCAGTTTTATATTGATATAAAATTCGCCCAAGTGTGTGTCAGTGTACACAATGAAGGATTCCGTATAAGTGATGAAATTCAATATCCAATACTATTTTACATAACAATAAACTACTAATGAACCATGCATGAAAACATGTTATCACTGCCCAGTAGTTTTTACAAAATTTATAGGCCGAGAGGCTTAATTGATTTAAATTTACATAGGAGGTTTTTAAGCTAATTAAACTCATATGGAAGAAAGAAACATAAGACCACAGTAAACATTATTACTGTTACCAATTTTAAAAAACTGTAAATTCGTACAGCCTTGACCAGCCACTTCATTAAGTTGATTCAATGTGATAGATGTCGTGTAATTAATATGTTAATTAATTTGGCTAATATACATAAATGTTATATTAAAATAAACAGTTTATGCAAATCATATGAAATTAATTAGCCATACTACGAAAAGTGTGTCAATGATTAGATAATTATTTAGGAAATCGACAAATTATTTTATAGTTATGGCAGGTGAGATGGTATTACACATCGTATGATGTCTGACCTCTATTATCTATAATGAATCTGTTGGGGAAGGGGCTAAAATTTCTACAATGAATTAAAAATCTATACCAATATCATAAAGCGGAAAGATTTGATTCTTTGTTTGTCTGCTGGCATTGAATAAGTTTTTTCTTGTTTTTGTTTTATGTATATTGTCTGCAATATCAAGAAATGAAGTGCCGCGCGGCCCACTCGGGTGGTCGGCTCCCCACGCAACAGTCGTGTGCGGAATCGAATAATTTTAGCTTGAAAATATTTTGAATTCGCTTAGTAGGTAATTAAACTGAACAAAAAAGTTATTTTTAGATACTCATGCGAAGTCGGGGCGGGCCGCTAGTAAGAAATAATCAGGGGGACTAATTCAAAGCAACAGGTTTCGAAAATTCTACTTATAATGTTTGTCTGCCTGTTAGATCATAACGTGACAAGTTCCCGAGTATAACTAGCCGGCAACAATTATTCGAGATATATGTCAGCTAACTCTGTGTCGAGTTTCTTTAAAATCCCTTTAGTGCTACCCACCAGAGTGCTTAGTGAGAATTATTTTACTACTCGATAGCGTTCAAGTTAACGCAAATTTGTATGGCACGACTTCCCTTCACAATCACGAGATGAGACTAAGTCATTCCCATACAAAATTGCGTTAACTTGAACGTGATCGACTAGTAAAAAATTCGCACTATACACACTGATTGATAGCGGTAACAGACGCCTATGGGCGTTTGCAACACCAGGGGTGTCGCTAACGCGTTGCCGACCACTAAGAAATGTTATAACGCCCTTCTTGAAGAATCCCATCTCATAGTGCAGAGGGAAAACCGCGGCGGGACGTTCCAGATCATTGTTGTAGGCTGAAATGTTCTAGAGAACAGTTCCCGGATATATTGAAAAAATCACAACCTAATACAAAATTTTAATGGTTAATTAATTCCTATAAAAATCACCCATTTGCTACAGATAGCATAGATCGTGAATTTAAAACTTGACTTCCGTTTCCTGTTTTTATACATATCAAAACATAACGAGCTTTTCGTGACTCCAAAGCAGCAGACGTCACGACGCTCTTGTTTGTTACGTGGAAAATGCTCTCGCGCATACACTGTGCTAAGTGGATTGTGACGAAAGAATAGTGTTCATTTTATTCTGTGGTATATCATATCACTATCATCATAGTTATGTGATATTAATTTAGAGTAGCACAATCCGCACGCTCGTCATGTTCGATAGCTATTAGTGTCGAACGTGGAGTATAGTACGCGCAAAACTTAAATGCGTCCTGAGTGAAATTAAGTCGCTGATTTTCCGCAGGTCCATTCGTCTGTTAATGTTTACTACACTTAACTATATATAGTGAGAGAGAGATGGCAGTCGATTCCACTATGCAAGCGAGGGAGAGCGAGGAATATATATATACCTCTATAAGAATACCCTCTTGTGAACTGTATAATTGTGTACTACGCAGTGATGTGTGTCAACTTCAGGTACGCATATGAGTTTACTTCGTACTATTTATGTCTAAGCCTTGATAGAAAGAGGACAACCAGTCCGAGTAAGTAATTTAATTGAAATGAAATTTATTTATACATAATGAGTACAGGGAACATAAAATAATTAAACAATACGATGACAATTCTGTAGGAGCGTCCAAAGTTAGCTCTGGTGCCCGCACTAGGTCTCAACAGAGCCTGTGTGGCGGGCCTCAGTGGAGTTCGCTTCGGTTTCGAAACTCTTTTTATTTTGTTGCCTGTTGTTATTAGAACTAAAGAACAATTAAAAAGGAAAAAAAATATGTAATGGATATTACATTATAGTATAAATTAAACTTTATAGCTGTTTTACCATCAAATACTTTGCCAGCAATTAAGGCTTAAGGTTTTGGGATTCCATCAATTTTAAATATGAAATAGCAAAAACAAGTATTGACTCACTTAATGATAATGCATAGTCAAAAATTACGTGAGCGTTGCCACAAGAAACTACGAGTGTTTTAGAAGACATACGTAATATTATGTATATTATGACTATAGTCCATTTTAGCATATAAAAACATTACGCCAAATAAGGTGTTAATTTCCTCTTAGAACTCTTTGATCTCCGACCGCTTGAATTACAGTAATAGCGGTTATAATATAATAAACACTTTCCGTTGCCAAAACAGTAGCAATAACCTACATAGAAAGTCGTTATAAAACTTCCTACTTGATTAATTTTTAATAATACCAGTTAAAATTGGACAGTTATTAAGTTTTTATTGATAAACAAACATATATATTTTATTGATAATATATAACATGCACATAATTTGTTGGTATGTCATGGTGGCTCAATTGATATATTCCAATTATGTAGTATCGAATCTTAGTCAAAGAAGATTATAGGTTACGTAGTTATTTTTTGTTTTCGAGGCAATTAACAGTACAAATTATAAAAACGCCTTTACACCTTGATTTTCGATATGTGAAACCGGATAATCGGTCTTGTATGGGTATAATTTTCGTTGTAAATGGAGGCTCAAGTCCAGCAGTGAGATGTTTATTGACTTGTGTTATTATAAGTATTTTAAACACACATTATATAACCCATGTTAAGAAAGTTACGTTTGTTTATTTGATTATGTACAGTCGCGGTATGAAAAAGTTCGTCACCTTAAAACCGACTTTTGCTTGCACGAGTACAAGAAACAGTACTGTCAACATTTTAATAAATATTATGTTTACAAAATATAGAAACGCGAAAAAAGAAATTTGGAATGTTGACAATGGCAGACACCGAGATTAACAATAAGAAATAAAGAAAATATAATCACTATGCTTACAGAAAGTAGTACAAGGCTCTTGAGATCATCAGCAAATCTGCGACTAATAACGCCAATACATCCTACGCAATTTTGCCAGAAATCTTTTACTGTGCAGGCTGTAAGGTTGTGGAATGTATTACCAATGAGCATCAGAAGTGCAAAGTCACTTACATCTTTTAACAAACTCCTCAAAGTTCACTATCTAAATTTGTAAACAGTAATTTATGTATATATATGTAACTCTATGTACATATTTTGTATATAAATATGTATGTCTTGTATGTGTATTTTTATTTACTGTTAATATATGTATATGTAATTGTATATATTTTAAACTATGCGCACTGAATACCGACCCATTGTTAGAAATGTAAAATTATCTCCAGAAGGTTGTCTGGAAGAAATCGCTGTTAGCGATAAGACCGCCGATTGTACTAATTATATGATTGTTAACTCATGTGTATTATTTTCTTGTGTGCAATAAAGAATATTATATTCTATTCTACGCTTAGCATAAATATTAAAGTCCATAAAAATGTTTTACATCTCTGAACATTCTTCTTAGACAAAATAGAAAATCAAACAACTTTGATCTTAGTAATTTTAAGCTTTAATGTCAAGCACTTAAACATAATTTTCTGTGTAACGGTCTGTTCTGTGGCTTAGTTTGATAAGCTATGAGCTTATGAGCTCGCGGAACGTTAAACGAAAACTGGCGAACCTTTTCATTCCACGACTGTGATCAATGGCCAAGTCGTTAGCACCACCTCCCGTCCTCCCCCCAAATATGTAAACCTAGATAGACCATGCAGGCGGACGGCCTGATTTTCTGGTATTCAGCCTATTTGGCATAACGTTTTCACCATTTCATTGCAGTACCTTGAAAAGCTCATATGCGTAATTACAGTTGTCATCTTAAAAAGATAATATCAAAATCGTGTCTCAAATTTAATTTCCATTCTGCTCGCTAATTATTTATAAGGATGTCAACTTAAATCTCATGTAATCCGGTTCTACAGCATAATATAAAAGGGGACATTTATTAATTTTATACTCTTATCATAGCATCTCTTAACTTGTGATACAAAGTATTTCAGATTGTTATCAGAACTTAAATGTTGATGCTGCATAACAGCTGGAAATACTATTAAATATATATATGTATATTACATAACTTGTCATATTATAAACTAGCTGTGCCCGCGACGTCGTCCGCGTGGAATTTGTTTTCAAAACCCCCCGATTTTGAAACATTCATTATTGGTGCTGCGTTCCTATTGGTCTTAGCGTGATGATATAGTAGCCTATAACCTTCCTCGATAAATGGACTATCTAACACTGAAAGAATTTTTCAAATCGGACCAGTAGTTCCTGAGATTAGCGCGTTCAATCAAACAAACAAACTCTTCAGCTTTATATATTAGTATAAGATAAGATATACGTAGGATAAGATACACTGATAGCTAAAATGTCTCATTTATACTATAATAAATCTCGACACCCTTACTGTCGATACAATGAATTAAAAAATTAGAATACAGGAGCTAATTCGGACTGCAAACATGCAACTGTCTTTCTCTGTATAAAAGCATGATTTGAAACTGCTGAATGGAATTTAATGATAGTCGACACAACTTATGTCCCGAGTCAACACTTACGATATCCTGATAAATGGCGTCGTGTTTTCGTAATAGTCGAATTTAGCTAAAAATGTGGCGCTCCATGCCGTCGCGTTTTTTACGAACCACGGTTGTAATTACTGAAAAATACATAGTCATGATAGTAACGGGGATGAAATTTTGCTGGCACTTGCTAGTACATAACATTTTATCTGTTTTAAACTACCGTGCAGTAACGGAGAAAGAATAAAATTTCCTGCGGCCAGGTGGCCAATCGTAAGAGGGACAACAAACTCATAGCCAGGTGGGAAGGTATTTCTCCGTCTGAGGTGGAAGTTAATGCGCGAGCGAGCCCACAGCCTGGCCAAAGGACACTCGAGGACGGGACAGGCGTTTTAGTGGGTATCCCTATCTGCGACGTGGCAATAGCACTTCACACGTGAGATGCCAGTGTCACCACGACCTGGCGAATCCCACAAATGGGCCGCGATCTTTTCCCCCTCGGGCGGCTTATGGTTCGCAAACGGATTTTCTCTGTATAAAAGAAGGTGGTGTGTTATTTGTCCTTCTGGATGGCTGCCAGCCCTGGTTTAGAATATGCCACCATAACAACCTTAAGTTGTGTTCCGGCATTAGTAGCCAGGTTCCAGTCTCCCTTAAGAGAGTAGCAGCGCATTTGTAGCACCTTTGGTGTTCCAAATGTCCATAGGCAAATGATAAACGCTTTCTATCAGGAGGGCCGTATGCTGCCTACCTGCTGACCTCATGCAATAAAAAAGCTCTCTCCTATTTGTTTTCAAAGAAATAATCAATCACCTTTATCTATTCCGGTAAACTAATTAATGTGGATTGCTTATATAAATTACTTGAATAAAGTTACACGCAAAAATAGTAGGCGATCGTATTAATTAACGGTATTAATGGTTTTAATTATTTTTTGTAATTGGATAAGTAACGGTGTTCCAATTAATCGTTTGAAGTCGAAAAAAGTTACCCATTCGTCCCATATTCTCTACACTGTAATTAGAAGCTTAAATTACACGAAATAAAGTTGAAAATTGAATGAGCATTAAATGCAAGATGTAGTGGTTGACAAGTTCCTGGCTCAAGGTGTTGAGTGAGATCCTAAGTTAACAAAACTAATTAATTCACACCGTTTATCCGGAAGCGAGTTGTTATATTGATGTCCCTCAACGCGTCGTCTGGTTTATTTCATGTTTGTCCTCACAGATATTTTACTGGTTTCTCCGAATTTGGATCGCTTTTTATATGATTTCGCCAAGAAAAATATAACGGAAACTACTTTATGAGTGGTATAGAGTAACAGGAAACTCTCAGGAAGGATGGAATATCACATCTTTATTCATCGGATTCGTTTGAGCAGTAAATATCAGTTTTCAGTATGACATACTTTATAATCTTGTATGTCTCTAAGATCACGGGCCATAAAAATGGCTCGGACTTTTGGAGGGGTTGCGAGGGGCCATGGGAAGGCCAACACTTAGAGGCTGTTACGTGACACTGACCGACGATTATCCCTATTTACACCATATAAAAATGCACCCATGGACAAGCCCTGGCCAATGTAGGACTATTATTATTGGAAATGAGAACAGAAGGTACTGGGCTATTGGGATTAACTGCTAATGAACCTAGGGATCTGAGACTAAGCGAACTATGGCGTATAATAATAAATAATACTTCATAATATTATATTTATGTATGTATGCGTATAGTCACGTATGCCATAATAGAGGAGTATTATGAGTTCTGTAGTTTTACACAACTTATAATTCCGATCAGGAGATTTCGTTTGCGTAAAAAAGTGCAGCCCTGTTTTCGAATAATATATTGAACTTTATTCTGTATGTATTGTATTCCTACCTCTGTTATATAATTATGTATATGTGTATATTGTCATATGTACCTATATATATATATACGTGTGTGTATACGTATGTATATATCGTTATATTGTTTTTGTACTTATATGCATTGAGTATACTTATCATCATTATTTATAGACTGCACGACCGTCAATTTTAAAAATATATTATTCCCTGCCCACAGTTGCCTGGAAGAGATCGCTTTGTAGCGATAAGACTACCCGTTGTACTTACTATCCTCAGTATTTTTCTCCTTCTGTTTGTCTATTCTTTGGTGTATTAAGAGTTACCTACCTACCTACCCTTTATTCGCAAGCGGAAATCGTAGGGTGTTTCTTGATATGCATTCGTACCTCTGTTCCGCTTACACGACTTATATTAGGTTAGGGAAAAAGTTTCTTCGCATTTTATATAAAAATTCAAAATGTTTTTTTATAACGTTTATTTACATTTGACTAAAGTATGTAGGTGCCATTTTGTTGGATAACTTTTTGCCATCTTGTAGGTAGGGACGTGATCCCATTGCTATAAAAATTTTGGGGCTTCTGATCAAAAACCTGCGACAAGTGGTTTTGGCAGTCCTCTCGTGATGTTAACCTGACACTTCCTAAGGAATTCTGCAGAGACCGAAACAGGTGAAAATCTGAAGGTGCAAGGTTAGGACTATACGGCGGATGCATTAACACCTCCCAGCCAAACTCTCGTAATTTTTGCTGAGTGGCTAAAGTTGTGTGAGGTCTAGCGTTATCATGGTGATAAACCACACCCCTTCTGTTGATTAATTCCGGCCGCTTTCTCTCAACTTTTTGCTTTAATTTCAAAAGTCGTTCGCAGTACGGTTCAGAATCGATGGTCCTGCCTGGCGGTAACAGCTCATAATGAATAATGCCCTTCCAATCCCACCATACAGATAGCATCACCTTGTAGCGAGTTAACCCGGGTTTCGCCACAGTCTGTGAAGCCTGACCGGCCTTTGACCACGATCTTCTTCGCACGTTCTTGTCGTAAGTAACTTTTCATCACCAGTTATCAGCTTCTTCAAAAATGGTTCGGTTTCATTACGTCGTAATAAAGAATCACAAATGAGTACACGGTTCATTAGGTTTCTTTCAGTGAGCTCATGAGGCACCCAAATATCGAGCTTTTTTGTGTATCCAGTTTTTTTCAAATGCGCCAAAACCATTTTGTGGTCAATTCCCAGTTCTCCAGCTACATCGTAACTACTAATATCGTACTACTAATATCGTAAATACTAGCAAGATTGGTATCTTGCTCCACTTTTTCAAAAATGGCATCAATTTTATCCGTAACAGGGCGACCAGAGCTACGTGCATCATTGATATCAAAATTTCCGGATTGAAAACGCTTAAACCAAATTTGTGCTACTCTCACAGATACTGCATTAGGTCCATAAACATTAAAAATATTTTTCGCGCCTTGTGTTCCATTTTTACCTTTTTTGTAGTAAAATTTTAAAATGTATCGAATTTCTTCATTAAATTCACTCATTTTAACAATAAGAAAAACAAATGAAAATCACACATTTTCCTAATTTGATTTTGGAATTGTCTTCTTTAAAATTAAAACTATTTAATGATACCAAAACCAGCCAGATACAAATGGTATAGCCAAAGAGATCTTATTACAAGTTCATACATACTATATGCGAAAAGACTTTTTCCCCAACCTATTATATACACTGTCCCGTGCTACTAAAATCGATTTAATGCGCAGATACATCGGGAGGAATCGTTAGTTGTTGTAAAACTGTACCTATATCAATCTTTTTCACAGTAACTTCTTAATAATTGTTGTAAATAAAGCTCATATCAAATCGTTTCCATAAACGACACAAATCGATTTATTGGTAGATCTTCAATCTTTATAGTTATGTTTCTAATAACCAGTCGCAGTTATCTCTGCGGGTAATAATATAATCCATTGTTACATTGTCCCTTTGAGCGATAAATTTTACAATGTTGCTTTTAAAACCTTCGTTTTGTAAACCCTGTTTAGCTGTACGCTTTATTGTAATATTGATTTTTATGTTATTGTTGGTGTTTACAATGGTTGTTTTATTGTCTATAGTCACTTCTTGGGTTGATTTATTTGTTTCCACGTCTACTGTCATACATAATTAGGTATACTAAAGCGTCTAAAGGGTGTCCTGAGTACCCTTGGTTTCGCTGCGCCAATGGGAGGAGCAGCGCCTCCGAGCCCCTGTTCGTCTTTTGCGACGGGGGATCTCTTGCTCATCCTTTTCTGCATCTCTTTCGGCCGCCACTTTCCGCGACATAACGTCGTGGCAGAAGGAGGTCAGAAATCACAAGACCTAAACAATGTTACGGCTTCCTGGCCTTACATACATTTTACGATTGCTAATTTCAACTTTCTCTCAGTATTGCATGCAAAAGCTGTTGTAGTAATTGATAGTAAACAGCATAATGTCAATCAAGTTGGTGCCTTTAGTACTTACATACGTTTATCCATTTGTACATAATTGTTGTGTAATGTACTGAAGTTCTAAAAACAGCATGCTTAATATTTGAAGAAAAGAATATAACATTGAATTATTCAAGTTTTATATCCATATACTTATATATGGATCACCTTGTTGATTCATGTAAATTAAAAGCCAAAAATGAATGAGTTACAATTTCAAATATGTGTGTGTGTTACTTAACATATATAACAAAAGCCGCCATCAAAAGAGTAAACATTTTGATCAAATTCTGTACGATTAATGTTTTAGACTTCCGGAACTTCTTTTGGAAAAATAGAATCTGTATTAAATTTACACATCCGTCGCTCCGGCAACAACGCCTTTTTGCAGTATCTGTAGACTAGTGGGGTATCATTAGAAAATCTTTAAAAATTATAATGATTTTTCATAGTGACTTTCTTTAGGTATATAGATGGCAAGATATTTGCTTTAAAAGTTGTAATATCGAATCAAACTCTTCCATTGCCCTTTCCCACGATAATTATAATGGTCAAAGTAATAACTCTATCTAAACTTGCATAAGCGCAGTAAAGAGGCGTAAAGAAAGTTTGCATAATAAATTTACTTGGATAAAATATGTCGAGTTTCTTAAAATCTTGATTGAAACCTATAATTATAATCAGAACCCTTAATAGGTTCATTGCCAAGAGCAACAGAATCGCGTGTACCTTTTGTATTCGATATGTCACGCGACGAGTTTTTCTTTACAATCATTTAAACCACTTTCAGTCATGTGGGCCATCTGCCTGTTTGTCTGCTTCGGGGAATATAGTATTTCCTCTAATCTCCCTGCTCCAACTGGGGTAACGTTGGTGTTAGTAACTTTGTCACGCAGAAGTAGCTAAGGGCTTAATGCATTATTTGTTATTAATTATTGATGACCTTAAACATTAATAGTTAACATATAATAAAAATAAAAATAAACAAGACGCATTTGGCCACAATTCCTAACACTAAACTTATCTCAAATGGAGGAGGGATAGGAATAGATAACACACACTGTATTGCTTCTCTTTGTAATTACCAATCGAACTCCTACAAAGGTTTTCAAGATAAACCAACAATCTTTCGTCAAAATGAATATGACTTTACAGTCTATTCTATATAAACAAATACCTAAATCATTTTAATTCCTTTTTTATTTTATAAACACCATCTTCTCTTACCTAACATCGTTTAACCTTTTGACTTTACAATAATAAAACTATTTTTGTTTGTCAGCGTCATAAATCTTTAATTCACTATATCGACTCATTACGACTCTCTGTTATGTAATAATTCTTGTTATTTAATAGTGTATACCATGCTTTTTTATCAGTAGTCAATAATTTCAAGTAAATAATTATGTTTGCTTATTATAGATGGATGGATGGATTGTAGATACCATTAATTACACTTGGGAACCCGGAATGTTTGGTGGAAACTGAAAAAATGTTTTGCTGTGCAATGTTATTTCAAAAAAATAAATATATTTGACTAAAAATTAGAGAATTTTGGCTCTACGCATATGGAACATCTTCACAGTCAAAGCCTAGAGATGAATACTATTATTGGTAGAGCCTTAGCTTAACAGTTAGTTTAAAATAAATATTGATAAACTGCTTGGTAATTTCTCAACAGAAGCTATCCCATTATTCTTTGTTCAGAATGCCACAATCTTGATTATGTAGTTTTAATTTCATTCTTTGATAACATTACAACATCAATTGTATTCAATACATTTGCAAAGGTATTACAATCACTACTGGTAATAACGTCTTCTGTAACATATATGCCAATATTTACTACGTAACCATCTTCATTATCTGTCAAATGTATTGATGAATGATCCTTATATGTCAATACATGCTCTTCATAACAAGTACCTAATAGCACAATATAACGTGAAAGTTCTAAACATCATGTTTATGATCTATAATGAATGTGGAATGACTTGTGATTTTATATCATTTATATTTGTTTATTAGTGGGAGTGATGTAGGTAAATTAAATTAAGCTTTTACTGTTTTAATTGACTTTAGAATGTTTCTATATGATTAATGACATAACGGCTTATTGAAGTAATGGTAAATTTACGGAACTTTTAAAACAAATCTGCGATCAACTACAAGAATATTTGTATTCAAATTAAAAATAATACATTTATTATTATATTGGTGCCCGTCTCATCACATGTTGAATTCTACAAACACATTTCTATTAAATATTATGTGTACTAGTCGCAAAAATTGAAGAAAATACTACATTCCTATTGATTCATATTTATTAACTAATACTGCTGTTGTATTAAATTTTTGTACCTTAATAGTACAACATTATGAACTAAAAGGTAAATTACTATAGACTTAATCAAATTTTCCACTACTCACAATAAAATCATCAAAGGTGCAAATAATTGCAACAAAGATACCCTTATCATTAGATATTAATGTGTTAATTTACAATGCATTCCAATGTTTATGATAAGCCATTATTTTATAGTGCCTTACCTTCATTTTCGCGTTGTTATTTATGTCTTGCGATAAGAAGGCGCCATGCTATCGAATATTTGTAAAAATTTTATTTCCATCAGGCAAGTACTAGCTAATAAATAATTATGGCTTTTAATTGTAATCAGCCAACCTCTGTTTTACAAAATTGTCTTTTCGTGTAATAGGAGACCATGTGCGTCATAATTTTCATTAATTTTCACTCAGAGATACATCTTAACCACTACGTCACTTCTTGTAGATAGATAGATAACACTTTATTGTTCACTAAATAAATAATTACAAAAATAACGATTACAATATTGTCTTGATAAAAACAATATGCGGCCTTATCGCTAAACAATCTCTTCCAGGCATTCCAGGCAACCTAACTTTTAAAGAATAAATTAAAACTAATCTGGTGATATACATATGTGATGCAGAGTATTAGATATGACTTAACTTAAATGTGTATTAGTGCTTATGTATTTTCGAATAATTGAAATATTGATAATACAAAAGGAATAATATATTACACAAAGAGAAAGTGATTATAATCTCATAGTGCTGATGACCCTGTTATTGACAAGCCTAACAACCAAGCTTTAGTAGATCAATACGTTATCTGACAACGAGCTTGATATCATAATCCCACGGCGTTTATTAATATATGGTGATATTATGTACATTCTTTTCGGGTAATTATAAAAAGCAATTACAGCAACTTTTGTTTAGGTACATTTTTTTAAATGAAACTGAACATAAATTTAACTTATCATGTGTTAAAGAGAAGTTGTTGAAGTATTACTTCTTTAAACATGTATTTAAATTTGTTTGGTTACAGACAGTGAATATTTTTCTAATAAGGTGTTATAAAATTCGTTAGAGGCATGACGTGGTAAAATCTCTGGTGATACAAATGTCCATAAGCAACGGTAACCAATTTCCATCAAGTGGGTCGTCGGCCGTCAGACTTCTGCTGTACTGCAACTAAAAATAATATATGAAGTTGCTTAAAAAGCTATCGAACCTTCGGCTAAAGTTAATATGCTGCAAATAACTTACTTTTCAGAAATGTAAGATTTACATTTTGTAATCTACACCTCAAACGTGATCACTGGCATAAAAACTACTAATTTTAACTAAGCATACGTAACTCAACACTGACATGATCTCATACAAATTCGTGTAGTATTACATCGAAGTCAATTGTTTTTGATCGTTGTGACTTGGCCTACTAATTTGTCAAGTGTCAAGATTAGTCACACTTGGTTGCATGATTGTCTCGAATTATAACCACATTCATATCGTTTGCTGTACAGCTTCCTGATTGATCAAGTGAAAACATCATTGTTAATATGTAATTTTCTCCATTCATCGACTTTTATTGGACCACAGGTTAAGTTTCGTGATCATGATCATGCTTCTGAGCTTTTCGTACCGAGTACCAGTATACGGATACTTTGTAGAAATGTCCTGATTGATTTAGTATTGTTATCTTATATAGTATGGTATTGGTATGGTCTGAGAACTTGGTGCTTTGGAGTTAAAGTTCATTGGGCTCCTTGTGCAATTCTTTACGACATTATAAATGATAGCTATCATATACATTACAACATACAATTGCGGAACAGTTTTGTTTCCTAAAATATTTTTAGATTCGAGTTTTGTCTACAACAATTTGGAATCAACTTGCATGAAGATGATTGGTGCTCTGTAGCTTTTACCCGTCTCTTATTTTATTTTTTTCATTTCCAGCTAAACCCTATTTATCTCTAGAAGCTTACATATAATTTTCTCTTTGAATAGCAATCCTGGTTATTACGAATGACCTCGTGTAGGTCAATCATAAATCATACTTTGATTGCCTGCAATAAAAAATGCCTTACTCTAGATATGATTGATTCCACCTGCCTGTGATATTGTTTACGGATGCAATATGTTCATTGAATCGGGAGCACGTGGCCGCTCCGTTATGTCCGTCCGATTGCACTCACGAAGTTACAAATAAAGTGGGCTAAGTATGAACGCACTGTGATTTGATCCCGATTCCTATATTGGAAGTGTACTTTGTATGATTGTTAACTATTACTTTTTCAGGAACACGTAAGTATGATAATTAAACATGAGTTGACAAAAATGAAAGAATTTTACGTCCTTTGTTACATAGAGTCTAGTGCATAACAAATCTTTGAGTGGAACAGGTTTTTGATGATTAAGTACAGTAATGGCCTGTTCCTATATCTTACTATTCATTCGCTTACCTTACATTAAATTTTGACATTACTTATATAGAGCTTATGTCAAATTTTAATCGATAATAAGGCAAATGAACGATCGGTAAGACTATATCTTACCGACCGGCTATAACTCCGTAACTGTCTCTATGTGCATATATGTTCATATTTATGTTTTTTTAAAAATTGAATTACAGTAAATTATAAATTTGTACAATGAAGGAAACATAACTTATATTGCATTCTCCTAAGACTATAAATAGAATACTGAGCCTTTTTTAAATTATAATTAAAGGGTTGAAGTTCAGAAGACGAATAACAAAAGCTTTTATATTATAACACAGTTTGACAATTGGCAAGGAAATAGGTCAATGGCATTTGTGATGTAGCGACCAGAAATGGTTCTACTAAATTAATAGCATAACTGAGTCACTCACTGTGTGATCTCATTCTTGATGTGAATTTAATAATACTACAGAGCTTGTTTTACTCGTTTATGCTCGTAGAAAAACTCTAAGCTATGATTAGATCGTGAAGATTTTGTATTTGAAACTATATATTGTATTTTATATATATGGTATCACGTCTTTATAAAGTTATTGGTTTCGTTTAAGACTTCTATATTTTTTGTTATCTCCTCACACTGTTCCTGTATTGTCTTTTATATTTTTTTTGCTCTTAAGGTTTCTTTGTTTATTTTTATCTATTTATAGATGTTCTAAATTTACAGTAATTTCTTTTATATCTAAACTTTTCTGTTACGAGATTAATTCTGTATACCTGGAATCCTATTTCATAGTAACTAAGATAAAAAAAACTCTTTAAGTTGCCCCTGAAGCCTGAAATTAAAATCATGCGATACAATCAAGTTGTTTATTTCATATTTAGTTTCTAGAAACGTAACAGCCCACTTGTAAATAAATTGGTCGAATTCGCAATAGATATCACAATATGGTCGATTATATTCCAATTTCATACATTGCTTCTTTTCGTGTACAGTTTACTTCTCAGAATTGAAGTCTATTTAAATATTCAATCGTCTTTTTCATTATGTTAACGTGTAGTCGCAAGCAAATGCGAAACAGTTGCGAAAATATTTCTTATTATGATGATCTCACGCGAAGTACTGACTATTTCCTATCTAAGAATTTATATTCGGCATTGCAAGGCCATTGTTCTTAATTTCCTGAATCGAATTATGTTTCCAAAACTAATTTTTGAATGACGCGTCCATCGTTAGTTGTGAGATCATTTTGTTTTTTGTTCACTTTTGTTATACGTACTTGATGGTTTTTGTTGTCGTCGGTTAAGGAGCGTCAAATTAGTGATCGGCGTTGCAGAAACGTTGCTTATTCTGAAAGGAAATGTTATGTTAATGGATTGGTATAGGAAAGAATGAACGTCAAAAAACATCATTGAACACTTCTTAAACCTAAGTTTTTTTTTACTGTACTGACGTACAATTTGCCTTGGATTTAAATCTTGTATAATCTTATATTTTCTTAAGTTTTCGCGACTTGTATACATAATAAAACTACGTTTTAACGGTTTTAAGCGCGGTAATTTTATTTGATTTTGGTTTTTCCGACGTTTCCGTCTTCCGTGATCACGGCCACTGAAAAGTGGCCGAAACGTCGGAAAAACCAAAATCAAATAAAATTACCGCGCTTAAAACCGTTAAAACGTAGTTTTATCTTGTATAATCTCTTAGTTTACAATACTTTAGACTGTAATCTGCTGTCCATGTATGTCATTTTTATTTAATTGTATTTTTTGTTTTTTTTTTGTTGCATAATAATTATAGATCATTTAAGAATTGCCTTTGAGTCCGGTTGCCTGGAAGAGATCGCTTTTAGCAATAACCTTTTGTTTTACCAAGTAACTATTGTTTTGTTGTGCATTTTTGTTTTGGTGTACAATAAAGTGTTGTCTATGTCTAATCTCTCATGATTCATCAAAGTTTATTTTTTTAAAGGTTACCATAAGCATAATGTACAAAGTATTAACTCAATTCTATTTACCAGTCTTATACTCGTTGAAGCCAAATGAAATGGCTCAATTTGTCTTACTCGCTATAAGTGGTAACATGATTTAGAATCTGGACTACGCCTACTCTGTAGGAAGCCACTAAATCTTCGGAATGGGAAGGAGCTCTAGGGAATTAGTGTCCAGCGCAATCGTATTTGATTGAGGTACCAACTCCTTTATAATATGGGTCAGTGGTGATTGAAGAAATTAAAATGAATTTAAGAACTTACCAGAAAGATGTATATGAGGGGACTTTGCTGACTACTTAAATAAGCAAGACTATCCTTTTTTTTTTTGGCCAGGGGAAATCCGTTTGAGGACTAAGCCGCGACAGGCACAGAAGCCTGGGGGCATGTTCGCGACCGGTGTGAGTGTGTGTGATTCACCAGATCGGGGGTGGCACTAGCGTGCCCGGTCAGAACCGGTGCCACGCTATTGCCACGCCCCAGTTAGGGATACCCACTAAAACCCCTGGGTGTTCCGTCCTGCGCCTTGTGCCAGGGCTACGTGTATACGGGTTTCCCAACTCCGCGTGCCCTGGCAGGCGTGGAAAGCAAGACTATCCTGAATTAAGTTCAGATGATACGTGTGAGAGTTTGGTTGTCGCATTGTTTACGTTGGACTTGTTCAAAAGAAAAAACTATTATTATTGGATAAGAGTTTTTCTTTATTGTTAATTGCAATTGACCGTATCTCATGAGATATTGTGTATGCATTAAAAAACGGAGCACGATTTATACAACAATAAATATTTATTCGTGTCTTAAAGCTTCTCGAGTTTCGTGTCAGGAATTGTAACTGAACATGATAATTTGAAATTAATTCGTTTTTTATAATACAAAATAAATTAATCCAAAGAAAAACGTCTTGCAATTTTAATAACACGAAGCAAATAGGTATTGTGTATTACAAAGGAGCTACTTGAATTAAAATTTATAAGTAAAACTATTTGTGTTTCAATATTGTTAATATAATCTAAGAAGATTCTAGAGCCTTCAATTGTAAATAAGCAGCCTATATATAGCAGGCTAAATTATCGACAAGAGCCTTGAGGGAATTATGAACTAATATAATCTGACCTCAGAGTGGGCACTTAGCTGGCCGGTAGCCTCTCACTTAACTGTTAATAACGGATCTTAGCTCACATCTTGACGCAAACAAAGAATATTTTTTCACTGCACTCACAAGCAGTGAATTAATTTACTTTGTTTTCAATACTTTTTAACATACTTCGTAATAAAATGATTTGTTAGAATTTAAAACTAAATCAGTATGTTTCTAGAAGTGATAAGTACTTAAAATTATTGAGAGTCGATATTAACGACATCAACGAACAAGATGAAACGTAACTATCAAGATATAACACTTTATAACAACATGTTACCTCTCTTTTGTGGTATGGCGTTCTGTTCTGGGGTAACTCTACTAATATACAAGTTATATTTAGGTCGTAAAAAAGGTGTGCAAGAGCTATCATTAAATTAAAAATTACAGCCAGCCAGAAGGCCCAGCTCGCCATACACAACGCGGTGCTGGTACCTACGCTCACGTATGGAAGCGAGAGTTGGGTATGGAAGAGAGAGCATGAAAGTAGAGTAAACGCGGTTGAGATGCGAGCACTGCGCAAAATCTGCGGAGTGACGCTCGCGGACCGCGTTCGTAATACCGAAGTAAGAAAGAGAGTTGGTCTGAAAGAGAGTGTCGGGGTGAAGGTAAGGAAAGGAATGCTCCGGTGGTTCGGGCATGTGGAAAGAATGCATGATGAAAGAATGACTAAACAGATATACAATGCAAAAGTGGATGGATGCAGAAGTCGTGGAAGGCCACGACACACCTTCCATGGTCAAATTGATCGTGTACTAGCGGAGGGTGATGTCAGGAGCCTTAAGAACAGACGAGTGTGCATGACAAGAGTTATGAATGTCAAAGAAGCAAGTGAGGTGTGTAAGAATGGGCCTAAATGGCGCTCTGTTGTTCGTGCCTACCCCGCAAGGGAACTGGCGTGAAGTTATGTATGTATGTATGTATGTAAAAATTACAAGTAACTGCAAACCATATTTTTTTTAAATGATATGTTCTTACTCGTACTTTGCCTTCAATATATATATTTGTATGAAGTGATACAGTTTGTTAGGTGCAATATGAATTTATTTGAAACTTGTAAGAGCATGCGTTATAGGAATAAAATAAACTGCCCCCCAACAAACCACGTTTCTGAATAAAAGTATATTTTGCATAGCATCAAAACTTTATAATCATCTTCCAAAATTTCTAACAATACAATAAAACATCATTTTTAGAACACGTTTAAAAATATGTTAACTGATAAGGCATATTATAGTGTTACGAGTTGCAGGACTCGAATTAAAAATGCCGTTGGAATTACTATAGAATTTATTAGAACTATACAAGCACGTATAACACAAATATAACCGGACGCAATAAGTCCAAATGTAATGCACAATTCAATAACACGCGCAAAGTCCGTCACTAAATGTACACACGTCTTGCCTCGTTTGTGTTATCGCTTTTACTGCCTCACCCCTCCGTTCGGGCATTGTTTTATACTAAAATATACAAATACAATATGTCTACCTGCCAAGCGTCGACGCAATTTGCCAGAAAACGTAATGCGCACACTGCTTAATTATTCCTGCGAACGGCCATAAACTAGTACAATACACAATAGGCTGTTCTTCTAAGTAAACAAAAGAAGTCCAAATGCGGGAAGGTAATAAACTGTGCTTTATGGCAGGTAGGTGTGCATTCACTTTTGTCGGCATGTAACGATAGTATAAATGAATATTTAAATGACAAAATTGTAATTTAGATTGTTATGAATTGGCCACTTTTATGTATCTTTAATTCTTTATATACAAGATGTTATTAACCTTGACTCCATGTTATTAATTATTTTAATTGACATCATTGAACTTCAATACACAATTTATAACTTATTGATTGACATTTTATTACATAGATAAATAAATTAATAATTAGATAAATATATTATACCATACAAATTTAATCAGGATTCTTGTATCTATACATGCCTAAAGGCGGAATTTGGAAAATTGTACTACATTAAATTTAACACCTTTGTAAATACCCATTTTCGCATTAAATAAATTGAATTGTAAAAAATCACTTCGACTGTCTTTTTAATATTCTATGGAACTGTAATGGAAATTATATACACTGGCAAAAACGAGTAAGCGGTTGCTTAGGCATATAAACCGTATTTTTTATGTATATTCAATATTTGAGGGTACAGTCCAAGAGATGGATGTATACATATATACAATCAATGTACATATCGTCAAAGCAAGGCAAAATATCTATCTAAAATGGTAAAAAGATTTTTATACAATTTGGAAAGCTAAACCAATTTAAGAGGAAATTACGCGCATACCAATCGTGGAGAAGTTCTCAAAATACTCGGATCATGATTACTTATTATTTACATAATATTTATTGCATATAGAATTACATATACTAATAATTCCACTTAGTTTCAACATTATTTAGATAAATAAATTGGCCATAAACTTAATAGTCAATATTTAATCGAAACTTTCATGAATATGTAAATAGTTTATTTTCTACGTGTTTATTTATAAAAAGTTGGTTAGAAGCAGGGATGCAATATTATTATGAAAAATATCGATATAGGAAAATGCATGTTTTTAATCGTGAAGTATCGGTGTTTATGAGCGATATGTCGATATTTATTAGATGTTTTAGAAAACGATTGAGTGCATTTTTATTATTTATTTTAGGTATTAAGTTTAAAAACAAAAAAAAATATCACACTTGATAAGTATTTAGTATTATTTTCTCGATATAGTACACAGATACTGAAATAGATTGCGCTGTGCACAATTAAACATCGATAACAAACATTTATGACGAACGATGTATCGATATTTATTAAGGATTAGAGGGCCTGAAGTGGTCGACTTAGGAGAATCGCTTAGTGAAATTGACATTTGTCTAGACATACTGGTCGTTGCAAGACATAGCATAAAGTTTCATTTGATTTTGACACTTGTCATGTTCGTCAGACGAATCCACAAAGACGACCGCTTTAAGCTATCAGGGCAGTATTTACACGGGAGTGCAAGAGGTTTGTGACACCTGGACGAAAAATCCCAAGGGCGCAAGCTAATCACCATAAACCCTACCTACACATACCATGCATAATCAGATTTGAAAATTATTGAACATCATTTCAACTCAATCGCTTATAAAAATGATTATTCGCTTATAGAAATTCACAAATTATATCGTTTTATTAATTTTATTTTGTATCACTGGCTAGAGGAGCGCAGGCTGGTTTTTGCACCCCGGCGTCACTTTGGTTAAGATAGTCCTGTTAAATCAAATCTTTGACATGTTTCTTTGGCATCAGCTTTGTGTCGGATATAATTCCGGCACAGCATAAGCTAAATGCAAACCTTCTTTGCTAAAATGCGGCATAAATATTCTCAAAATATGCTATTCTTTTAATCGCATGAAGTAATGTAAGTGTTTCGCTATTTCTTTAAATAAACGCTTTCTTTCTTTCTAATAATATCGATATATCGTTGCTATTTCTTCAAATTAATCTTTTCTTTCTTTATGATACATCGATATATCGTTTGCATCCCTAGCTTAAGTAGGTGTTGAACTGTTGAATGAAGTTCACAGTCACGCTCATTTGAAATGCAAATGCGATGTGACACATTGGTCTCACTTTCGATGCAATGTTTACTATGCGGCAATTTCGTAATAGCAGAACTTAGTATTTACTGAACAGTGTTAGATTTACATGCGGTAACTGCTTCTCGCCTGTGAGTTGTTGCCCCATAACCTTATAAAACAGATTATTGAGCGCAAAAAGAATAGTTCAACCGGAACTGGTAATTATTTTATACCTTACATGTATTCATAAATAATTGCGAAAAGGCTTTGTTACTTTTTTATTGCTTATTTAGTAGATTTCACCCCTAGTAAATAATACTAGTTTATTTAGAGAACAAGCATTCACACACGTTATATCAATTTTTTCCCATTTTCCGGGAGAAAGAGTATCTCATATCCATTAATTATATTCATATCTCATGTCGACTTCGCTGGGCGTCAATCAATCGTCATATCAAGGTTTATTTAAGCTTTGTTACCTTTAATTAATCCATTAACGCAGAAAGTACTCGCAGTGAATCGTACGAGGATATGCGCAATTCTTGCGTGGAACATTATTGCTGTATAGCATATTTGACAGGCGTTCCCGTGCCCATTTCGCTGGACGTAAAACACTTATTTTTTTATTATTTATTAATCAAAATCAGATATAGTCTATGCCACTCGGGAATAATGTAGCTTTCCACTGGTAAAAGAATTTCAAAATCGGATCAGTAGTAGCGGAGATTACCCCGAACGTCCAAACTTACAAACTTTACCTTTTTATAATAATAATAAGTATAGATTTCAGCGAGAAATGCTCCAATAGGTTTTTCATGAAAACATAACAGACAGAGTATCTTTCACATTTATAATATTGGTATGGATCTATAATTATAATTGAAGAGTTGCATTCTTATCAGTGGAGCATTCCCCTGTCTTCTTTATTATGGACCAGCAGTTTTACTTTTTTTTTATTACTTATACGCAATGAAAATACTAGGAATGACAATTGCCTACTGAGCATAAAACGTAACAACTCTTAAACGCTGCTTAATTTATGACAAAATCCTATATCATACTATCCATTAACTTGCCTTACCATCGCTGCATCGGTTGAATTTTGGCATTACTTTTATGGAGCTAATGTCAATTTTTAACCGATAGTAAGGCATATGAACGGTCAGAAATAAACAGGAACCGGGCATTAAACAACCACTTGTATTTCCTTAGACGAAATCAAATCTTCATATATTTATTATCAATATATTATTGGTTTAAGTCAAAGAAGTGTGTTCATAATAAAAGTTCTAAAAGCGACATAAAATGACCAATGGCGCCATCCAGTTATGTAAATGTAGCGTTCTAGGAACTTTTCATAGATACCATTTTTACCAGGCGATTGGTTATAGATAGTAATACTTGTAGTAAATTGAAGCACAGTCTCGTAAAGTGTTTCCTTTAGCTTAGAATAGATTAAATTCGATCTTTTGTTGATATATTGATATGAACCGTTAATTGGAGTTAGACATTAACTGGGTATCACAATGTCGTATATCCAGTTACATGATGTATGGACTCTGCACGTGGGATTTTAATGCCACAGTGTAAGAATCTACAATATGTTAAATTAGTTAGAATTGAGACTTGTTATAATACCAGCCTATAAACGTACCGTTATTAAGTTAAAATTATCTCATATCAGGAAAACGGAAGTTTAAAACTCTAAGAAGGATGAAAAAAAAGAACTTATAAAAGAAAAAAGTAAATAATATTTATTTACGTTTTCTCACAGACTACAATTAATATATCTCGCGTTTTCTATTATATTCCTGAATTTCCAATATTATAATTATTTGAAGGTAGATCCATTCATACATACCTGCGTTTTACATTTATATCCTACTAGCTTTTGACCGTGGCTTAGGCCACGTTAAATTTTATAGCTAGTGTTATCCCACGGGAACTGTACATTTTTCTAAATAAAAAGTAGTTTATGCGCTAAATTCCAGACTATAATCTATCTATTTGCCAAATTTCATCCAAATCCGTTAAGCCGTTTTGGAGTGATTGAGCAACAAACATCCAACCTAACTTTCGCATTTATAATATTGGTGTAGATTACAACAGACATAGGCAATACGCATGAACTATGGGTTTTTTAATCACAATGATTTTGAGACAGAAATATTTAACGTATTTTCAAATAAGTATCTAAATTAATTTTCCTTTTTCTGTCTGTATCCGATCAGTTTACAGCAATACGTGCTTATACAAAAATCTGCCACTTGCGTATCTTTAGCTACGTAAATAAGCATTTAACCGAAAATATCTCGTATCTCAAAAACTACTTTTATTGAAACTATTTTTAAGCCTTATCTCAACATGATATTTTTCAGAACTTCCCATACCCATAAATCAAAATAAGAGATGGTTGCGGCAGAATATTCGTGGCGAATATATCACCATCGATTCACTTACATAAGAAGTTTAGGAAACATCGGTATGATTTTTTCAAGGCCTCTAACGTTACCCCAAATCTTTGCTACTTTGTTTTTTTTCTTCTCTCAGCGACCTCTATTTACATCCTTGTGTAGCCGGGCATACATAGACAGACGGACTCACGTATATACATGAAATACGTAAATTATACAAAGAGTGTTTTTAATTGTGGTTGGATCACGACAATTTTGTTTAATTTTTTGCCATAATTTGTTTTGGAGACATGTTCGTAGGTCAGAGCGGAACACTCCCACTGATCAATACTGTGTCACGTACACGTATTGCTGAAATCGTAAACGTATTTGTAACCCGTTGTGGGTAGTTGTTGATTGAGTTTAATTTTATTTTCGTTCGAGGTGAACAACCTTGGTCGTATGAATTACAAATTCTCTCGCGGAATTACGTAGGACGTTAATATTCTCACAACAGTTCCTCTTTAATACTTGTATACTAGACACTGTTTTAAGTGTGTGTTGTTAGATGACACAGACTCGTAAAACTGACTCGACAATGAGGTGAAATCATTGAATTTAAGTGCTTCAGTCGCTGTAACCATATCGTGTGTGGAGGCTTAAATACGTGTATTTGTATTTTTTTAATTAGTGTAAAGTGTTTTTTGTGAGAAATACAGATTGGATACACTTTCAAATAATTTTGATTGAGGTAAGGGACATATGTAATTAAAAGAACATGTGTCTTCAATTGAATTTGTGTCTTCAATTGTCTGTCGTCAATTGAATGTATTGTTATGTTTATAAAGATTCGCTCGTTAATACCCGATCAGCAAGCTTTAAATAGTATGTAAGTAAACTAAATTTTAATTATAATTTCGTGCAAACTTATTACATACTCAAACTTTCATTTGCACATACAATTCAGCCAATGTTAGTTAAAATTGAAATATATTTAGTACATATAAATGTGGTGTGAAACGGGCATAAGGTTCATATTCTTAAATAGCAATTATCTTATTATATGTACTAATAATTCTAATTAGAGTTTAATTAAATAATAGTGAAGAAATTACATTGCAAGCTGTGTTCACCTGTATGTAGTTTTTATATCGCATTGTAAACCTTAGTCATAAGTCCATTAATTGATCAAATGTAAAAAACTGTTGGTGATCCTTATTAAATAAATAATTAAATTGAAGTGTCCCTTTGTGATTTAAAAACAAATATCAATATTTAAATGATAATTGCTATTTATAAGATGCGTTATTATAATATAAATTATTTTTTAAAATTTAAATGTGTGTGTCGATATGAAAGTTTGTCTCGAATAGGTTACGAAACAGCTCAACAGATTTCAATGAAACTTTTACATTGGAATTTTAAATTAAAAATTTCCGTGTACGTTCCATTTCGTTATATTACAGGGTTCAGAAGATATGAGTACAGAGTCAAAATCTTCTGCGAACGTTGTATGTATAGTTTTAAATAAAAACTAAGCAAAGGCCGGTAACCTTGTCCTAATGCATTCATATTTTTTTCCTCCGACAAGGTTTTACAAAAGTCGTAATAGATTAGTGGCTAATGCTCTCGCGTCTTATACCAATAGTGCAGCTTCAAATCCTAGTCTAGACCGTGCTCCGCTTAGGAAGTTTTTCCGACCTAATCTGCGTATTGTTATACTCGTAATTACCACGTCCTGGCGGTGAAGGAAAATATCGTGATGAAACTTGGAGATAAGCGAGGTGTAAAACCCGCTAATCTCCCTCGGAAAAGTGCCGTAAATTTTTCAGGAATGACGGGAAAGGGGGAGTCGAGCAGTAGAACATTTGTGTACTACTATTTATTATACGGTTCTTCCAAATAATAGTTTTTGTTTAAATAATAACTCTGTTTACCCTTGTAGAGCAAAATGCTCGTAAATATTTTAGTAGTATATTATTACTAATTAAAAAAATTATGTAAGTTATGACTGTTGGTGTTCATTGTAAACTGTGAGAGTGAATAAATAAATGATTCATTCAATTATTCAAAAAATAGTTTCATATACGATTTCACAAAAGTATAATATTGTGTTATTTTATTCTGTATATTTTAACTAAAATATCGTGTACTGAAATTTAGGTAGACTAAAAGAATCTAGGTCAGACCAATTTTTACACTTAAGAAAATAGACAAAAATTAGACCTGATTCAATAAAGTACGATTGTTTGAAAGCTACAACCATGTATCTAGGCTAATTCAATAAACATTTTTTATTCTTAAGTGTAAAGTTAAAAAATAAGGATGTTTACTATATTATTTTCCAAAACTTTTTGTTAGTAGTAATTAATTCTCAATCCACACTTTAATACATAAATTTAAATAAATTTGTTTGGATGTTTGTTTATTTCTTCCTCATGGCAGTAGAAATGATTTCACGACTCTAAATGAAATGATAAATATCGTACAATCTATGGCCTATATATTACGGTCCTTCTTTAACTGAACATAGGGCTTTTATTCTGGGAAATGGGATAGTAAGAATTTATATGAATCTCCAATATGTTTGTATGAACTTATCTGGAGAGATCTGGGTATGTATAAATATTAATACTTCCATGCTGCTACATCAACCACAATAATATTGTGAAATCCAAAGTAACAGCTAACTCTTTATACCATTACAGAAAACTTACAAACTAGTACCTATTATTTTATTTGTACACAAACGGCGGTTTTATCGCTAAAGAGCGACCCAGACAATTCTGTTCGTAAGTAACCTTTTCACAACCAAACGGGTGAGAAATCTTAATGAAATTGGTGTAGTAGATAGATTGTATCTAGAGAAAGAAAACACAATACCTTTTGTCTATGAAAACAATTATAACCGTGGTATAATAGGGGACGAAAATTTGTAAGGGCAACTTATAACAGCTTGCAAAGGGGTAAGGAAGTTCACGTTTCTGCCTAACAACTGCGTTTTACTTCATTCAGTGGACAAAAATAAACATGGGCGAAGTCACGAGTTTCGGCTAGTAGCGCTGTATAATAATAAAGTGCTATATATTCACCACTAATTAAGAATGAATTAAAGTCACTGTTGCGAAAAATACAGTTGATGTTAGCAGCTTACCTTACGCGTTTGACCACGACGTTGAATAAAAAGGCAATCTAATTAAAAAAGATCTTTTGTCTCGTAAAGATGATTAACGAAATTAATTGAATAATATAGTCTTTGTTCTTCAATACCTCAAGGTCGTCAGATCTCAGCTTCACGCTCACAATCACAATGAAGTTCGTGCCACTCTGGCTACTGAGTAATGCAATGCAATAATTTAATAATTCTGCACATTGTAAGTCGTGTCAGTCAAATTTCTTGAGCGAATTGCAATTACCGTCGTTGTTTCGAGGTTAACTGTTTTCTCCGTGTCTGTTTGACTGCCTGTAACATAAAATTAATTGGATTATATTAGAGCTGTAGATTATATTACTGTTGTATTATAATCGGGTAATATAATGACGGAAGACTGGGGTATGTGGAATAAACTTGGAGAGGCTTCCATCATTAAGTTGCTGAAGAAGCTATTACCGTCGCACGTAGAGTTACATAATGCTTCATTATCTGTTTCAAAGGACTTCTGAAGTCTAGTGGTCAAATATTAGCCCGCGTAATTCGTTGTTCATATTAGATCATTCTGTTATTTACTCCTGTCTGGGATTGGCAACAAAATCTACTCCACTTTTCTTGTTATATAAATAGAAAAGTGATATAATAATCTTAACGTTCAAAAATTGTTTAATTAAAATTAAAAAAAAACTGTTTAATCTCTGCATTTCAAAATTATAGCCAAGAATCATCACGGTCACATTAACTTTCAAATAAAATAACCACATCAAGATGAGTTTATTAGTATGAGATCTACTAACGTGTGTATCGGAGTATATATGTGTATATCATACACACACCGATACACACGTTAAACTTACAACACCCCTCTTATTTCGTCGGGGTTAAAAATGTTATTTACTGACTTTAGAAAAGAGAAAACTAAACGTAAATTATATTAAACCAATCAAGGAATAGAAATTGTAAATGCGTTCTAATTCAATGCGTTTTGTTGTACATCTCGTACCTGCATTTAAATGTTCACTAAAACGTAAATAAACGAATGTTTCAATTTAATTGTTCCAAGCGTTTCCCATTGAAAGCTCCAAGTATCACAAGTGTTTGAACAAAACATTCTAGTTCAAGTGGTTCCTGCAATTTAACGGATTGTAAAACAAAGGGCACCATACATTGAAGGTTTTGCTTCGTTAATATTAGGGCCAAACAATACGTAGTCGACAATGGGCCCCACTCAATTATATGCACACGAGTGTTTAGGGTTCTTGAACTTTGATTCCAGTTCAATGTGTACTTCATGTGGTAATTTTTCAGTGTTAGGAACCGACTTTAATTTTCCATTGTTTTTTGTTGCAGGTAAGCTTTTCTTCTGGAGAATATATTAAAGGAAAGAGTAAGTTAAATCATTACAGTGTTTGCGTTTTGTATATTTTACAAAATCTGTAATTTTAAGTTTCATATTTATCATTCAATTCAATTCAATTTATTTAATGCGAAAATGGGTATACAAAAGGTGTTAAATTTAACATAGTACAGCTCTCCATATTCCGCCTTTCGGCATGCATAATTATGTATTAGTATCCTGCTTACAAATTCTATTATAATATATTTATCTTATTATTTATTTAATAATTTACCTAATAAAATGTCAACCAATAAATTATAAAATTGTGTTTTAAATTATGATTACGTCAATTAAAATTCATACAATTTATATTATAGTTTTGTCATTTAAATATTCATCGATACTGTAATATGCCTTATCGGTTAACATCTTTTTTACATGTTTTCTAAAACTGACGTTTCATCATTGAGTTTTATAATTTTATATCGCATCTTACAGGATAAAAAAAAATATTTATGGCATTTCAATCAATTTTTAAATTATCAGATAGCAGTTACTCATAGGACAACATACAAGATTGAAAATCTAAAAATACATTTTGGCGTGAATATAAATTTACGTTGTTTATATATGTAACGTTTATATATGTAACGTTTATATGAACCTAATATTTTCTGTCAAATTATCATTTAGTAGATGATCGAGTGATTTAACAATATTACACCTAAATCGAACTCCATAATTTTTTTACCCGAAAGTTGTAGTTCGGTAGGTAAACCTTGCGAGTCTCAAACACGCTTTTTTAAAGAGACGTGGGTTCGAATTCTGGCTGACAAGCTTACATCACTTAGCAGTTTTTTGTCCTTATACCTATATATACGAGAATATTATTACAATTTTTGGTTTACTTTTACACTTGTATCTATCAGTATTCCAATTTAACATTCTTTTTGTCAAACTTGTAACTTGAATGATATGGGATTATAATTATCTATTATAATCCATGTAGCGCAAATACATATGTTGTTATTAACATCATTTTACTCAAAACTGAGTATATAATATTATTTCAAGGTACATTGTGAAACACGTGCGCACTACACGTCAACGCAGACGGGTTAGCTTGCGCCCGCGCAGCTGTGCATTGTGCAACGTAGCCCCACGAAGGGTCGGGCCACAAAATTATACCTTCTATTAAATAATAACCACTACTATTGATCTGTGAACGATTTGACCATGTGCGGTATACAATAACTTGGCTTGTTTAAGTTTACAATAGCTGATCTATGTATGGCTGATAAATATTTTTTCAACAAAATTATTGACAACTATATTATACACGGTGAATTTTTCAAGTGGGCCTTCAGGGCTAAATCCTGAACTAGGAGTCTCGAGGCTAATTTTGATAAAAACTAGAGTGGCTTCATTAGATTTTTGAAAAATCAATTATCCTTGTCAGGAATCAATCGGCTGATTTTGAAAAAATAAACACATACTGTATTATTACTACACCAAATCGTAGTATAGCTTACAAGGATCAATTTCTGTGAATTTTAGATACATACAATAATTCAGTGTAACAATAATTTAATAAATTATGTATTAGTTATTCTTTTTACTAATTTAATTTACTTAATTTTTACGATTTTTTCTTTTTTTTTACGAGTAAAGAACCGCGGCAAAAATGGAACTAATTTAGCGGGTTTACCGCTCTTAGCGATGTCTTTCAAACTACGCCGTGTCTAAGGAGTATTTGCTTACAATTTTAAAAACTGTTTCGACTCTTACTATGAAACCAGTCAGAAACACAAAGGCACCTGCGAGCTACCTCTTCATTCATTAATCTTTGTGAATCATCGGTAAATTTACATATACCAGTTGCGTTTATAGGTCAATAGTGAATTATTGTTGTTAAAGCTGATTAATAATAATGATTTATGAATAGACTTGTGTGTATTCTTCGCTTGTAATACTTTACTAAGGATATTTCTGAATCCTGCTACCATACTCGTACATTATTTTACCACCATTAGTAGAGAATTGACGTTATGTACTTCAAGGGTCTCCAAATTAAATTTTGAAAAATTCTTATTCGATGAGTTTGTTATTTGAGATGTAACATGATTTCTAAGAACGTCGTTATTATTGAATATATTTATTGAAATAAATAAATGAAGCGCACTGGTTTGACTCGAATTTTTATATCCCAAAGACAAAATTTTATACCTACGCCAAAGAGAGTTAATCATAATAAAATGGGGCAAAAAAGCTTAATGTACAGATTGCATTAATATCATTTCAACTAGTAGTAAGGCAATTGAGTTAGTAATATGTATATCTATATATTAATATGTGAAGCAAAAACTTTGTACCCCTTTTACGAAAATTGCGCGGCCGGAGGAGTATGAAGTTTCGCACACTTATAGTTTATATAGAGAAGGAGTGCAGAATCCTAGTATTTTTTTTTTAATTATGTATAAAAAATACATAAAATTATTAAAAAAGACATTACACACACTAACATGTATTTAACACACACACGCATATATATTCTCTTTTGTTTATTGTAAAAGTCAAATTAACAGTGTGGCCTTGGCGAAGACTCTGATTATAGAAGTTATAGTCTTTGACAACAGAACCTTAATACTGTTCAAACTTATAATTTAAATTAATTATTATGGTCGAATTTCGACCATGGGCGACCAGTAGTAGAAATAAATGAAGATAACTCTTAATTGTACATATTATATTATGAATTAAACTGAACTTCTTCAATTCAACTAAAATTTAGACGAGGTCACATTATCTCGATTGTGATGATTCAGACAAGGTTGCGTAAGCATTAGATTGCACTTGGCGGTTTGTTACATGTTTCGTCAGTTATTGAAGTTGCAACTTTATTAAATTTTATTTTCTTACAAATTCGATTTTCGTAACGACCATGTGTTTTTATAACTTTTATTTCTTGATGACATACTAGTAATAAACATTGTATAACAAAAATAACCTTTCGAATATGTTACATTTCAGAATAAAAGAAGTACCAAGATTTTTTATTCTACAATATTACTTAATATTATGCACACATACCTTATACAAAAATCGCGTTTAAATTGTATAGATGATTACAATAATTTCTATAATAATTTGAATATTTTTAAAATACCAGGCGATATAACTATATTATTATGTAACTTTTATGATAAAAATAACGTTAACTACTGTTTGTATAATTACTTGTTTAAACTTTAGTTAAAGCTATTTTTGAATTATTACGCAATTTGACGCATTAATGTTGCGACACTTTAACTTTGTACATTCGTACAAAATCTAAGAGAATGCGACTGACTTCATTGTTATAAATAGGTACTATAACGGCCCCGACGGCAAGCCTCGCTTTGCAGGTATCCCGGAGTCGTTCAAGCGATGGAAATACGTAACATAAATCATTAAATCTAGAAACATAGATATAGACAACACTTTATTGTTCACCAAAACAACAATTATAAAAATGCACAACAAGACAATAGTTACTTGATAAAACAAAAGGCGATAATTTGGTAAAATAAATCTGTATATTATCTAGCCACAGAATAATAATTCCACACAATGTCATATTTTTTTCATTTTTTCGTAATGAAAACGTTCGAATCCCAAAGAGGCTGTTACAGTATCCTATTAAAAAGCAAAAACAATATGCGCCTTCAGAATGACTAACTAATTTTAGATAAAATGTTACGTCTATAATATTTAAATTATACCTTCTTACACACTACGGATTCAGATATCCATATCATTAATTAATATATATACAGCCCAGAGATATACAATAATATGCATAAATAATATAACATGTAATTGTATTTTTTTTAACAAAAAAAATTACCTCGAATGAAATTCATCTTTCAACGCACCAAATATAAGCTAAACAAGATCAGTTTGTTTAGAATCACTGCATTTGTCGCATTGGCACGTCGTCCACTTGTTATTTTTAAATAGAATTATGTCATAATATCGTTACGTTTCTGGTTAAATCCGCCATGCAGTTCTGCAAGTGTAACTAAACATCGATCGATGTTTAACGGTTGTTTTCTTATAATCTTATTTGTGGTTCAAGCATAGAAGGATCTTTTAAATCTTGTCAAACCGTAACTTGTATTACAATGCTAAGCTACAGCTTAGTAAAATGTAATTTGACTTTAAAAAACATTTTTGAGGTTCTGTGACAGTTTTACGTGAAGAATTAAATATGAAACTTTTAACAAAATTAGTACCTATTTTTGTAAAAAGATTGAAACGCTCATTTACACACATTACACAGTTTTATGTCAAAGAAGCAAGTGAGGTGTGTAAGAATGGACCTAAATGGCGCTCTGTTGTTCGTGCCTACCCCGCAAGGGAACTGGCGTAAAGTTATGTATGTATGTATGTACACAGTTTTAGGGACTACTACTATTCCTATTCTAGACTGATGTAGGGTTGGTGGATTCTTGAGGAGCTTACTCGAGGCCATGATCCACCGCGATTTCCATTGACAGGCGGTTTCCTCCTTTTGTAAGTCAGTAATGACTCAAAAGGAGGCCGCCGAGAGATAGAGAGAGAGAGAGTGGCGCACGCGGCCTTCGTCCGCCGTCGACAAATGGGGGCTCGGAAACGCCGTTATGCACTGAAGCAACTCCCATGATTCCATGGCATAGGACCGCTGTTTACAGGAGAACCAGTGTACCTTAACCTCTGCTTTACGTAGCGGTTATAGCCCTGCTTTACTACGTTTGTACCAATCTAACACACTAGAACGTAACAGTGTAGTGACTCTGTTCTAGATCCTGTGGCATTCTTACCAAGTGCTTTCTCTCTTCGGGACACAGGTAGGTTTAGTGGGTAGTTCGTCGGCCTCTTCCTTCATTGGAAGAGGGACTGGTTGCCGTTAGGTACGAGAGTACCACACTCAGGCGGCACTAGGCACTAGCACTAGCTGCATTTGGCCTTCCCCTGTATCTTGGGCCCGAGTGTCTGTCACAATAAAAGACATTCCCCTGCGTTAACAAAAAAAAAAAGAAAAAAATTGTGAATGTGGCTTAGCTAAGGATTTCGACTTTGTTTCTTTTATCACACCACCCTCAGTTGGAGAAAGGGTACTGTGGACGTAGGGACGATGGTTATATCGTATTTCGATATATTTAAGAAGAAAACTCCATATAAAAATTATTATATGACCCGAATATATTTTCTCCAATTGACATTACATTTTTTACAATCTTTTTTATACAAAGTCAAATGACCATAAAAACCTGTAAAGAGTTTGTACAGGTACTCTAAACCAGCGTAACATAAAAACCGCTAAATAAATTTCTTGGTGATTTAAGAACTAACATACCAGTCGTCTGATTTCAATGATTCGTAATTAAATTCTGACCAAGAGTATGCACCACCGATGCATATTATAGTTTGTGGTTATTGTTACAATTACTCCGTGTTGATGCTAATGGGAGACAATATAAACGAACCAGTTTCCGATATGTAAAACCCGACAAACGCAATGGTACACTACCCGAAACGTGTAAATCCGCGCCCGTTAGTTGGTAAAGCCCTAGGTTTTATTAGAACACTTATTTAAACTAAAATAACATTTTTATTTTTATATTCATTAATAAGTAAATATACATAAAACTTGTTTAAGAAAATCGTATCTAAGGTAAACGACTTCCACAGTTTCCAAGTATGATAACTAGATGGCGTGTGAGTCGATATACATCGCAGTATGGTTTGCAATATGTAGTCACTTGTCGACACACAGTGTTGTTAGAAGAAAGCATGTAATAATTTGCCACTATTTAATATCTATAGTATATTTACTCACCAATTTTTGAACGGCCGTTAAGGCTTAGAAACCTGTCATTACCGACCAATTTGTATTTATTCGGTGAATATCATCGGATTTGTTTTTTGTTGCTCAACTATTCTTTTTTTATAAAGACTAAAGTATAAATCTAGTTAAATAATATCTTTGCTTTAACAATTCACCATTGCAATTTCCATTCCACGAAACGGATTTGAGCACTGTTGCCTGAATCATTAATTATTCTGAGAATTTAATTCGGACAAATATTTAATTTTGCTAAAAACTATTTGTGTTGAAATTAAAACCATATATTGTAAACAGAATGTTATATTTTTATTTGTGAATTGTAATGAAAATAACAAAATGAATGTGAGTAAGATGCATCACTATGTATGTGACTGTTTGTATTGTTATTTGTAAGCGGTGTGTACTCCCAGAATGGTATTCAGATCCACATTGTTGAAAATAGATGCAAGTATCATAGCCACTATGCTATTATGACTTGGTGTCTCTTGACCAATTTTAAACCGATGATGGGGCAACACAACGTAGCTATTAGTTTGTACGTATTTATTTATTTAAATAAACTTTAATTTTTAAAAATAAAATATACGGAAGGTGTAATATAATTTTTTGTATCATTTATTTTTAGGTTTCATTAGTAAATTTCTTCTTGTATTAATTTATACCTTGCTTAAGGTTTAATTTGGATATCAAATAATATTAAAATATCATAGTATTATTTTTTTTTTGATAAATAATGGAAGTCGCGAAGTTTAAGTTTGTGTGGTGTCGACGGCCTTGTGACATTTGGGATAAAGGGAGGTGTTGGACTTATGGTGTTAATGATATACGACTTCGTGAAAGGTTATTTATATGAGGACGATTGTTTTTGATTACATATCAAGGTCAGAGTTAATGTTAACAGTACTTTAAACGGATTTGGAGTTTTTTACAGCAACTTTAAAGATTTGCTATGTTATATTAGTTTTATATGTTTATTGTGAACAATATAGTGTTTTCCTATCAATTTTTTTTATAATATCAAATAAATAGTGTTTTTAAAGAGAATATAGTATTTTAGTTTTTAATCGTAAAATTTAGTACTTTTGGGAAAGTTAGGGTAAAAAATAGTACAAACTTATTATTCATTAATTATTTTGTACTTATTAATTTCATAATTTAATTATCCATATGTATTACTACTTTTTGCTTTTGCCAGCAACGATCTATTATTTTATCGTATATGTATTAATTGCTAGAGCTTTTCTCACTCTCTAGTAACTCTATTTTACTTATATTAAAACTTAATTAGGTATTTACTTTTCATTTCGAATATGAGGAAAGTAAATAAAAACTGATTAATTAAACGAACAACTACTTCTCTAATGAAATCACGCGTTAAATCCATAATTAAATCGGATGAACTCATCTAATACGTCACATAAGAAACGTCAAGTAAATTTCTTTTTCTATTGTTAATGTGGTATTTTACCAGCCAGTATTTTTTTTTGTCACTAATAATAGCAAATATTGAGCTCAAATCTATGTAAATTAAATAATAATTTAGTGAAGAGTAATTTATGAGTAGAAAATGATGTCATAAAATAAGTGTTGATATTTTTTTATTACAATTTATGCCTCGGTTTAACAGTAGCTGTAAAAAAATTTGACCGTGTGTCGCATGTGTTATTTATAGTTCGTATAGCTTTTTAAATATTTTCAAAGCAGGGAATTATTACCCAGGGACGAAAAGTACTTTTTCATCCCTGTGATCAGGCAACTTCAAACATACTTTCAGAATATGAGAAATGAAAAGTAAGAAAAACTAAGAACTCAAACCATAAAACATAACACAATGACAAAAGCATTTATCTGTCAACTGTCAATAGGAACATGGCATTTGAATTTAAATTTACGACATTCGAATGTTCTATTCCAAAATCAAAGTCTAATACATTTGCATTTAGCAACACATAGTTAAAATTGACATGCATAATTGCATATACGCATTTATACGAGAAAACTTAATTATAGTGTTGTACAACGGGAGTTTGGAAAGTGATGTTTTGCTTATCGGTTTGGTTGTGTAAAACCAAGTTATTACAATAAAAAGTGAAAACTGGTTGTAAAATCATCTTTCGCCTTGAAGTTACGAACTTAAAGAATATTAGGCGTAGACGATGATGAAATATAGTACTTTACCTAATAAAATTATTCGACTGTTCAAGAGTTAAAAACATGTTAATTTAAAGGAATAGCCTGGCAGCACTAAAATTTTACGTGTGACAACATTGTTTGAATTAAACTTTTTTAAATGTGGCTTCCTTGGGTTTAATTTCGTCTCTCGTAAATATATTCTTTTCACACGTATTACCCAATCAAAACATAAGTTTCTTTACGTCATTTAACAGTAAAAGTGTTCCTTCTAGCCGGATATTAACCAGCGACTTTGGATTTTTCTATTGCTCAAATAGGTAAATTAGACATGGCTACGAACCTCCTGATGGAAAGTACTTATCGTGGCCTATGGACATTTCCAACATCAAAGTTACTACTAATGTGCTGCCGGACTTAGAAGCGAATGAAACCTGGCCACTAATGCCGGAACAGAATAAAAGATTGTTGCAGCGACATACTCTAGACCAGGGGTAGTATCCATCCAGACGAGCAAATGCCTTACCACCTGGCTGTCGGTTGTTTTGTCGCCACTTAAGACAAGCCGCCAGGACACAGGAATTACTGGATGTTCTTTCTCCATTTCTGCACGAATTTGACTTGTGTCATTAAAATCTTAAGAATTTCTGAATTACTTAAAAACGGAACTGTAGTTATATTATTATTATAATCCTAAATATCAATTTTCATATCCCTAACTTTAGGAATTATGGGTTGGCTATACAAATTTTAATTCCTATTTCACCCCTTTCAAAATTGATTTTCGAGACATAAAAAAACCTTTATATATCCTTCGCCAGGATACAATTTGTCTTTTACTTGAATTCAATGTTTTTATTCAAACTAAGTTCCACTGGAGAATATTTTTGAAAATCATACATAAAAGTTAAAAAATTACTTTACTTCCTTTACTTACTTTAGTTATGAAAATGTAACAAAATTACTTTTGCATTAACATGATATAATGTTATGTATAGCGTTATAAAGAATGAGCGGTATCCAGATGCCTAAAGAATATTACGAACGACGTGAAAGTCTCGGATGTCGTTATTGAAGACGGATGTTGAAGTTGAGCGTTTTTACGAGCCTGTGAAAATTATTTATGATTTAGTTGCCTTTAAAGAATTATTGGAAAACGTAAGAACAAAGTTCCGGGAATAGTTGCGTGAAATATTTATTACTCAATCAGACAAATGTATATATTTCGATGTTATTATTACTTGAGTTTGCGATGGCATTACTAAAGACAATAAAAAGTTTCATAAAAAAACTGAAATAGTGTCTGTGACTTTAAAATAATTTTTAAAATTTAAATGGAACCTGGTACCTAGACGACGCCTATATCTAAAATTTTGTGTCGAATGGGTTCTGAAACGGCTTAAGGGATGTGATAATTTTGGGGGTTAAAACACTTGTAATTGTATTATATGTATTAACTTGTATCTAAATTTTTTGTGTATGTTTCATTTCGATATCTGACCATGTACAGAAGATATGAATATAAATAAGTTCATAATTCCACAACTAGTATATATGACTAAAAGAGAAATAAATACAAACAAAATTTAAACTGACACATAAAATCTCATATTAAAACATTTAAACGTTTTGCGAAACATGTTTCTCCAAAAGACGGACTTAAATCAAGTCACGTTACATTAATGCCAGATGTCGCGCCAAATCGATGACCTGACCAAAATGACGTACTCAGACGTCTTTAAGCCTCAATAAGGCTTCAACACAACGTGTTGACAGTATATTAGATACATTGTATTCTAGTTAATAGTGTTTGAAAAAATTAAACATATGCCGAAATTTTCTGCTTGATGACGAAGCGCTTCTTGTAATAACCTATAGCTATTTGATTACATATCAAGGATATATGATAATATCAATGATAGATAGAATGTCAATAATAAAATAGATAAATGCCGTGCCATGACTTTTCTTTAATATCGAGTTCGGGGGCCTAAAACAGCCGCTTTTGGAGTATCGCTTAGTGAAATTGACGTGCCTGGATATATTGATGTAAAACGTAGTATAAAGCTTCACTTTATTTTGATACTTGTCATATCAGTAATACGAAACTAAAACAGAGGCTGGTTTAGACTTCAGCTCAATTCATCTTTAAAAGAATTAATGCTTCTAGTTCCAGAAGTGAACTATACCAACTAGATTTCAGGCTAAAATCACTAGATGAATTTCGTTAAAAGCATGAAATAACTAAATTGCTTTCTAATTTGTGGATTTTCGAAAAAACCTTGCATTTCATGCCTTTTGTAAAACTATGGCTATTAAGTATTTTGATATGTCGTAGTAAAATTTGGCTCTATCTATAGTATACTCTTGCTTTTAAAGAGACAAAGTGGCTTACATTCATCTCCGTTGACGAAAATACGTATAATTTCATCAAATCGGAAGCAATATTCAAGGCCAAATAGAGGAAACAAACTTGTCGAAAATCCAAACAATTCCACTTTCAGACGTATTTCCTATATGCAGCATGGATATTTCTCATCTTCTTTGTTGAACATTGATTTTCATATTTTGAGCAACATTAATAGTTACCATTTTCGGTATTAATATCTAAACACGAAAAAATTATTACAGCCGAATTAAAACCTATCCCCATCCTTATAAACTGCGTGAGAAAATACTTTGCTATTTATTGATCCAGTGTCACATATCTGTCCTGCCTTTTGCGGTGACATAACCCATGATATAACGGTGTTCATAGATTGATTTCTCTGTGCAATGATTTATCTAACCACACCGTGTAGAACATGATTTCTATAATCAAAATAGTTATTAGTTGATTTTGACATTTCAAGATCTTCACAATTCAAAGTTTCGCATGCAAATTTTTATATCATCTCGATACGGAAGATAAATATTAAGAATGACTATAGCCTAATACAAAATATACTTTTTGAAACCCCTTAAATCTTACTTGACTAGATGACACGCAGGTTATATTTTCCGATTTTTGACGTCTTATTATTTAAAACAATTTTTGACCAAGTTTATCAAAGATTTAAATTCTTAATAAACTGCTCTTAAATAATTGACTGATTTAGTCTAAAAAACTTTGTAAATAATAAAACTTTAAAAAGCTACAGAAAGGTGAAGAACATGTAGGTTTTTAGCGTTTTTCAGAGCACACAATGAACTGCACGATTTCCATTTCTAAAATTCTTCTGCCATGCTCATCAGAATTCACTTCTGTAATGATAACTGGTAGTAATGAGGAACTAAGTTCAGATAAATGAATTCATATTCGTCTCGTAATGATTGCAGTATACATATTCATTCATAGGAGCTACGTTTTGCGAGTTCTTTAGCCAGGATCATATCAAGGTCACTGTAAATCTCTTTAGCGATTTGGACTCAATATGGTTTTAATCTTGATTCGAAACCAAAAATTTTTTTTATTACCATACTATCTTTTATTATACATACATACATAACTTCACGCCAGCTCCCTTGCGGGGTAGGCACGAACAACAGAGTGCCATTTAGGCTTATTCTTACACACCTCACTTGCCTCTTTGACATTCATATTCATCTTTTATTATACTCCTATCAATTTACGAAAAATCCTTTTTAATAAAACAAAGCTGTAAATCCATATTATCATTTGCATTGTATATTGTTGAATTTTCTATTGTTTTATTATATCTTGAGCAAATTATATTTTTCTCTTCAAATCCCTGCAAATTACATAGCATTAACAACATTCTAGATGCTATTTTAAAAGCATTATTCCGCTGGAATAAGGTATAGATTGGTTTACTTCGAGTGTACTGGTCAAGTTTACCTCAAGGTCCAACGCAGGCGCATGCCGCCGGAGTCATCGGCCGCCGAAGACGAATTTAGCCGAACGGCAGACGGAAATAGCCGAATGTAACACGCGGTTGCCCGCAATTCTGCAAATGTAATAGTTTTCCGAGCTTTTACGGTCAATGGCAATCATAAATCATCTAACACTACCGTATGAGTTTTGAAACTGTCCTTCCTTCAATTTTTTCGTCTTCATTGTTCAATTTGAGTCTGACCTCAATCGAAAATTGTTGCGTTTTTATTGAATATCCTCTGGCGTCTTGTTTATTACTCATTGTATTGTAATTACAAGAATAAGGATTTTTTGCAGCGACATACTTAGTTTTACAATATATATTCTAAGTCACCTGTATGATACAAATATAAACTTAACAAATATATTTATATCTCTGCTCAGGTTTTTATATTGTGTGAGTTCAGTAGACAGGCAGCCGGCCCACCTGATGGTAAGCGGTTAGCATCGCCTACGGACATTGGTGACACCGAAAGCTGACCACTAATGTCGGAACACAAGTCAATATTGTTATGGTGGCATACTCTAGACCTGGGGTCGTAGCCAACCAGACAGGCAAATACCCTACCACCTAGCTGTGGGTTGTTCCGTCGCCTCTTACAACAGGCCGCCTAGCCGCAGGAAATTTTGTTCGTTCTCCGTTCCTGCGCGGATATAAAGAACGGGTCTCCTTCCCCTTTTCGTGAACAGTACAGTATAGTGCTTCGTTTATCCAAAGCGGATTGACTGACTACTTCTTATTGATTTGAATAAAAAATAGTTAAGAAAACTTACTGACTTGTCAAGTTCTGTCTAAAAACACCCCACACCATCCACAGAATATACTTTCATTTCACAGTAGTTACTATTACTACTAGGATTTTTTTCACAAATTACTACCTTTTATATTTAGAATGTGGTAGTATTTTGAAAAAGTCACTATAACCTGAATAAACAAATCTCTATTGCGTTGGCTATTGTGCTGCCATATATAATACCTACAAGTTCTTTAAGAAAAGAGAATGGTTTCTAGGATTTGTTGTCATACAGCACTATTGACATTTAACGTTTGGAATTACATTGCAAAGTTCAAACAGTGCCGCATGTGTTCACGTAGAGGTGTCCTGCATAATTGTATGTTCTGAAAATAACAGTGTATAAGACTTCTACAATGTATGATTGAAAGTTCAAAGGTAAATGTATAGTCGCGGAATGAAAATGTTCGTCAACTTAAAGTCGACTTTTGCTTGCATGAGTACAAGAAACAATAACTGCCAACATTTTAATAAATGTTACGTTTATAAAATATAGAAACATGGAAAAAGAAAATCGCAATGTTGACAATGACAGATGCTGAGATTAACAATAAGAAACAAAGAGGATATAAACACTACGCTTAGCATTAATATTAAAACCAATAAAAAGGTTTTACATGTCTCTAAAAATCTTCTTAGACAGATAGAAAATCAAATATTGATCTATGTAATTCTAAACTTCATTGACAAATAGTTAAACATAATTTCCTGTGGGACAGTCTGCTCTGTGAACTTAGTTTGAAAAGGTAACATGTGCTCGCGGAACGTCAAATGAATCAATTTGAATAGTGGCTAACATTTTCATACCACAACTGTACATATATGTATTATTAAATTGTCAAATCAATTTTATTTCATTGTCTTATTTCAGCTCCATAATCGTTTTAGCAATTACGGAATCGTCATGTTTGTCTGCCCGTTTGTCTTCTTATGTCACGGACATTTTTCTCTGAAACTGTTGGATCTATACAAATGAACATTTATATAGATCCATGAATAATGAATGAATGAATGTTCTCCCACGGGAATTGGTAGACAAACACACATTTTATATCCTCAAATTAAGCAAATTATACTTGTGTAATATACAACAGATTTCTCTGGGACCGATACCAGACATCCAGACCATAGTAAATAACGGAGAAAGTTCGTTTCCGAAATTTACTATACCAGGTATCTAACCCGGAGCCCCTGTGTTACAGTGAGGTAAGCGGGCAAAGGTTTAGCCCGCTCGACCACAGAGGCCGTCATAGAGTTTATTAATTAATTAATTGTTTCTAATAAAAGCTATCTATATAAATAAAATACAATTTTGCATATTTTAACGTAAACCTAAACCGATTGACCCTTACTGATACTCTGGTGGTTTCTACATATAGCACTTGACCTACGTTTACAACATCACCCGGGGAACGAGTCGTTATTCTATAATTACGCTTGTTAAGCAAGCCATCAATTAACTTGTCCGCCGAAAAACAAGATTAACACATGAATACACAAAGGTGGTACAGAGAAACAATCTTCAGGCCCTCAATTATGCAGATAAGACACACGTCTCATTTCGGCCCAACGTTAGAGCACAGTAAAATTGCCGTTACGCCATCTCTATTGTTCTGGTACAGTGTTTCTTGTCTGTGTTAGATTTGATTAGGGATGGTATTATCTTTTTTTATTGCTGAAATATGGCAGGCAGGTTAACGACCTACCTGGGGTTCAATTCTGTTGTTACTGTCTCGCCAAAATCGCCGGACACTATCGTCGCAATCGTAGGTTTGCCTGATTTCGGTACTCAGTATTTACAAGCGACAACTCGCGAAATAAATGTTTAAAATTTTTGTAGCTTTGCAATAATCATTTCGTCTAACGCCATTTCTGCTAATAGAAATAACATTTTTTTTCTACTATTATTCTGCCGCGACAAGATTGAGAGGATATTATGGATTTAGTAGAATACGAATTTTTGACACTATCGCAATGCAATCGTACGTTGAATATCTTTGCAACGCTGAGATATTGAAATAGCACAATTGGGCCGTTCATAGAAAAAGGTTACAGATGACTAAACGTTTTCAATGTGTGTTCGATAATTTACTATTGTAACGGCTTGTTTACTGACAGAATAATAATAAAAAATAATTTTGATCTACCTTTAAAAAAATTAAAATATTTAAATTTTAAATTGAAATATTTGAAATTTAAACATTTTAAAGAGGAGGAATAAAAATCCCTCCTCATGCCCATGCCCAATCTGTAGGATCTAAATGGACGAAATTTGATATGAACATGTTTTGTATATGCCGCTATACAATTGTGTTGTGAAATGACGAAAAAAAGGTAAATTTAACGTTGTACAGGCTTTGAAAAATTATATCGATATTTATTTCAATCAATAGGTATTATATACTATAATAAAAACTATAGAATGCTTTTTGTTATAAGATATATTTTCTAGATATTTGTGAAAGATGGTTTCGACAGCCCTAAGCAAGGTTTCGGTGTGAACACATTGGTCTAATGGTAATAACAGCAATTACTGTAGTTAGTGTGATACCGCGAAGATATCAAGGCGCACCAAGGTACGTATCAAATGATTGCGA
The DNA here is from genome assembly GCA_019925095.2 of Dendrolimus kikuchii. Taxonomy (NCBI): domain Eukaryota; kingdom Metazoa; phylum Arthropoda; class Insecta; order Lepidoptera; family Lasiocampidae; genus Dendrolimus; species Dendrolimus kikuchii. The sequence continues at coordinate 12,758,076 of CM034408.1, forward strand.
AATAAATATTTTAATAGTACACTTAATACTACACTTAATTTGATGTAATTATTTACGTTATGTAGAAAATTATGTATTGTCAAAATTTGTCAAATACAGTTGTTCGTTGATAACTCTTTCACGGTACAGGCTATTCGTTTATGGAACTCACTGCCACTCAACATTAAACAAGCTAAATCCATATTGTCTTTTAAACTGATGGTTACTAAATATCTTTGGTCCTCGCAAGTCTAAAACATGCTGCTGATTCTATATATAGTATGATATATTTTATTTTGTATAGTATATAAAGTATATTATTATGTATTTTATTTACTTTTTACTTATTCTTGGAATGTTTCTTATTATATATTGTCTTCGCCGCCACTGTTGTCTTAATATTTTCCTTAGTTTAGGGGGTTGCCTGGAAAAGATCGCTTTAAGCGATAAAGCCGCCCTTTGTTCAACATTTACTATACTTAGTTTTAAGAACGTAGTTTTAATTTTTGGTGAACAGTAAAGTGTTTTCATTCATTCATTCATTGTTGTTTTATCATACTTATGATTACATATTTCCACTAAGTCACATATCTAGTAGTTTCTGGTGTTAATGTCTTTATATGAACACAGACTAACCGACAGGATATTTCATAAGAGATCTGTTTATGCTAAAATGACTAAAAGTTTATACTATGAACACCAAATACATAACACATAGTTATTACATAAGAAATGAACTTCCAAAAAAATATGAAAGGGTTTATTTTCACTATTGAATAGTCCGTGTAATATTTTTTACTTAAAAGTCGTGCCCTTTAGGGTTACCATAAAAATTGGATGCAATAACCGTGAAGAAAAAATAACAAGACTGGAAAGTCGTGATTCTTTATAACTACCTAGATAACCACGGGCTTCCAACTTGCGTAATGTTATTGTAACTGTTTTCGACGTAGAAAAAATGGATTGAAAAAGCTATATCACCTTTGGATTGAACTGACACACTCTGGGTTACCAGCTGTAGGATTTTTATAGCATTGTGTGCTTTTAGAAAATTCATTGGATGGAAATTTATTACTTTAAATATGGTATGGTTATAATGTAGTGTTGGTTTGTTGTTACGAGTACATTAACATATCTTTATAAAAATTGTTAATTTGATTTTCATACCATCGAGTCGGAGTTCCGTGGAAACCATTTGTTATACCGGACTGATTAATAACGTATTATACTTGCAATTACAATAATTCCCAATGCCGTCAATAAGGCTTTCGAACATTCAAACAAACTCACTTTCAGTAATACTATAAAAATCATCAAAAAAAATAGTTTAAAGAATTTTTATCGAAATTTGGTTTTAAAACATGGCAATTTAAATCTCTGCAGTATAACATTAATCCAAAATAGTTATAGTACCAATAAAGTATAGAGTCTTGCAAATGTATGCTTTATATTGATACTATAAGGTTCTATTTACATTGAAATCTCCATAACAAGTGTTGATAGTGAAAAACATCTCGTATATCGAACGATAGATTAAATAAGATAAAGATTGATCGATTTTTTTGTTCCGCTGAATTTAAGCTCGTTGGATGAACTATAAATTTTAGGAATACAATGCAGGTACATAGGGCTTCATTTAATTTATTGGATACATTGACGAGATACGCATCACATATACTTAATAAGTTATTTTTTATTGTTATTATTATTGTATTCGACTTTATGATATGGTGATCTGTGGTGTTACAAAGGACGCATGTTAAAATATATGAGTAAGGAAGAAAAAGTCATATTGTGCCGACCCCAAATAATTGGGAGAAGTTGAAATAAAAGAGAGATTGAACTTTAAAGTAGGTGTAAAATGTAGACAATTTTTAAGCGACTATAAATAATTTTATTTAACCGGACAGCGAGGCTACACGCACGTTCTTTGCGCTGCATCGATGCACTAGTTTGGACGAAAAATTTTCCTAATATTCTAATACATAAAGTATTAGAATATTTTCCTATAATGGTTCCTTTTTGTTAAAATGAGGTCAATTCAAATGTCAAGTTATATTAAAAAAAATGTACGCCACTTTTACATAAATATTCTTTTGTTCCGTCAAGTGTATCTTGTTATCGTGTAGTATTAAGTTTATTACATTTGAAACTTTGTCCCCTTTTTTACAAAAATTGCGCGGACGGAGGAGTATGAAATTTCGCACACTTATAGTATATATATAGAAAGAGCAACGAATGCTAATATATTTTTTTAAATTATGCATAAAAAATACATTAAATCAATAAAAAACATTACACATACTAACTACCATGCATTTGACACACACACAAATTAACAGTGTAGCCTTGGCGAAATCTGTGATTATAGAAGTATAGTCTTTATTATGGTCGAATTTCGACCACGGGCGACCACTAGTATCTTTAAAAAGCTCTTGTGACTTGTTATGAAATTTACTAAATAGGTAGTGTAAGGAGAGTAGGTAATAGAACACTTTCAATCTCGAAACATAACAGGGAATACTTCTTCTTACCTAACATTTAAGAGCTGTGCTCTTGTCGGTGGGAACTCCTCCAGTCTTCTCTATTATGCACCAGCTGTTTTATATCTTTGTACGACACGATACCGACTTTTTAACCAACTTCTAAAACGAGGTGGGTTTTCGATTCGACTATATGTTTTTTCGTTTGTTTATTCGCGATTTCTCCGTCAATTGTGTACCGATTTAAAAAAAAATATTTGAAAGAGTATACTGAGGTGGTCCCATTGTCAACAAGTCAGTATCTGATTAGTGGATCCCAGGAAAATCGAGAGCAACCCTTGTTGAAGAGCGTCTACACTCACCGAGAGGCAAACTTGTATACGTGTGCGAGTAGTACAATTTCTATAGGCGCTTAATATATTATTTCTAAAGCTACTCAAGTATTTGTGGAACTAAAAATAAGTTTTTTTAACAATTACAAAACCGACTTCAACTATAAACCAAAAAAAGAAATATTTTTTGCAACGTTTTAAAGTCGGTGCTAAGCAAAACATAAATAAATAACAACAAAATTGCGCAATGCACCGACCTCAAGATGTTGCGTGGAATATTTATTTTTTACTTATTAGTTTGAAGTCTGTTTTGTTTTTGTTAAAAAATATATTCCACTTTGCCTTCGCATACTTACTGAGTTAAAACTTTTAACAGATAAGGTCAGGGGTAGTAATGCAAACACACTAACAAGTATATACACTTTGTGGAATCTACACATTTTCTATATTGCACGTACCAGTTGACCTATCACGATGTCAATCTCGCTAAATGCCGCATTAAACTCTCTGAACAGTACAAAGCCTTGACTGGTATGTATGTATAAGTTATTTGCCATTATCTCAGCAATAAACACCTTGAAAAGTTCAACACTGACAACCGTAAATAAGTTTTGATCACGTATTGTAACAATTGCTCACGTGATAAGTGTGGTAGTATTGTTTCATCAAGGACAGAAAATAAGGAAATTATATCAAATACATTTTGTGTAATATTATGACTGAAGTTTTGTCCTAATGTCTTAATGTAAGGTTTTAAATAAAAGTAACATTTTAAATTATAGTTTGTTTCTCCTGGTATGCGAAAAAATAACATATTAATGTAGCAGTATAAATTAGTTTTAAACACCTGGTAACATTGTGCCATGAAATATCGTTTTCAAATTTGAAGTTTAGTAATATTCGTGAATTTTTTTGGTTAGGCATAAGATTCCTTATACAAAATTGTATAAACAATTATGAGTAGCTACTAATACTTGATTTGTATTGTAGTACTAATGCTTATCTTTACTAATATTATAAAGAGGAAAGATTCGTACTTTAACTCAAAAACTATTGGACCGATTTCAAAAATTCTTTTACCATTCGAATGGTTATATAAAATTAGAGATCCCTACTAAAACTTCAATAATGTAACCCATCAATCTAGACAAAATACTTGGCGCTGGAATCGGGTTCTACGATTTTGATTAAATTGCATGTGTGTTTGAGTGGGTCCCTGGGTGGTTTAGATTCCCAATTAGACCCGGTTAGTGGCGCTGGAATCAGGGGCGTGATTATTTGTTTCTTCAGAGCAGGACAACGTCTACCGAGACCGCTAATATAGTATACTTTATGGACTATATGCGGTTACATGAATTGTACTATTATTATAAATAAGTTATAATTAGGATTTTCCATTATTATTTAAAATGATTTAGTTATACAATTTTTACAAAGCTTTTACTTTCGACTAATTATTGTATTGTATGTATTATGTATTATCAAGTCGTGGTAGCGTAATGGCTAGCGCACGCGTCCCAGGCCCAAAGGGCGCGGATTCGATCCTGGCTGGAACGCATGCACCGCTTAGGCAGTTTTCTGACCTAATGTGCATATTTTTACAATTACCACGTGCTAACAACGGTGAAGGTAAACATCGTGATGCAACTTACACACCGAGATAACCGATGTGTCACACCTGCCAAGCCCCCTTGGACAAACGTGGCGGGTATACTGTCCGTTCCCCTATAGCGGGAGGCCCGAGCCCAGCAGTGGGACATTTATGGGCTGCTATTATTATTATTATTTTATATATTATCATTATGTACGAGTATAATCCTATTTAACTTAACGAATTAAAAGATTTATGTACAATACTGGCGTATCACCTTTGTATTACAAAACCTTAGTCAAATACAAACTCCGAGAGTAGCTAGTTTAAATAAAGCTTCTTGTATATAAAACAATATTGACAGAGTAATATCTAACAAGAAGCGAAGAAAGTAGAACCATCAATGGTCATTTTAAACAAATAAACGTGACATAACCATTTGTTCATCACTCAAATTGTTTGCCTTGTGAAGGTCTTATTACGGCGCTTTCAATACATATTCATAATTAAACATGACTTAAGGCTCCTATTGCCGCAAATAGTCGAAATGGGAATGTAAATGAGTCAACTATTCGTTGGTCTTTACTGAACAATAATTTACCAGAAAAATTATCATAAATCTTCATGTTGTGACACGTAACGTGGTTTTTTCGTATTTTTTATAGTTTTTTTTAATTTAAGAAAATAATTCAACATATCATCTCCAAATTATTGTCATGAAACCATTTCACTCCTTCAATTTTTATCAAAACAGGATTAAAAAAAACAAATGATTTGGTTTTATTGTTTTTTAAATGCTTCTTTATTTTATTCACAATAAAATGTAAATCATCTGAAAAACGACCCCTTCTATGGAATCCCCGCTATCGCCCGAAAAACAGTACCGAATAATCCTCAAGGACGTCGGCGTTGATACAATCCTTAAAAGAGCTGCCACAGACGAGAAATGTCAATTAGAACGATCTATGCTACTACTTAAAGATAGTCTTGTTTTGAGTCGCCGTGTTGGTTATTACCTGTTGGTGATTCTATTTACCTTAAAATTACCCTATCTTAATAATCTGCGGAACTACGTATGTATCAAGCTAGGAGAAACAGATATTAAAATCATTAAAGTAATATTTTTAGTTACTTTACAGGTCAGAGACGAAAATATTAAGCAAAGAATTAGTGAAACATTTTTCTAAGAAAACTTTTATGACCAATGGCCGGTTCCTATATCTTATTATTCATTCACTTACCTTACCTTTTAAATTTTGATCGATACATACATACATAACTTCACGCCAGTTCCCTTGCGGGGTAGGCACGAACAACAGAGCGCCATTTAGGCTTATTCTTACACACCTCACTTGCTTCTTTGACATTCATAACTCTTGTCATGCACGCTCGTCTGTCATTAATTTTAATCGATAGTGAGGCAAATAAATGTTCGGTAACATATAGGAACCGGCCATAAATTGTATTGTAGACCGCCTTTTGATTTGTCGGTGCGGAATCGGTATGCTCGGTATATGCGCGAACAAAAGATTACCGAGCGCGGATATTCCTATGAACATTTCTTGTGTATGTGGGAGTGGCCGTAGTAATAGTTGTAATTGTTATTTGTCTAATCGTTACATGATTATAATTGTTCTCTGGCCTCTGTGGTTGAGCGGGTTAAGCCTTTGACGGTTTACCTCACTGCAACGCAAAAGTTCCGGGTTCGTGTCTTGGCATGGTAAATTTCGGAAACGAATTCTCTTCATTATTTACTATGGTTAGAGTGTCTGGGATCGGCCCCAGAGTAGTCCGTTGTATATTTCCCATAACACAATCGTGACTTGCTTAATTTAATATACAATATGTGAGTGTCAGCCGATTAAAATAAATTATTAAATTATAATTAGAAATGCGTATTAAAACTTCTCAAAATGTCGGTACTCTTTAGTTTCGCTACGAGAAACATATTAGTTAAATTTTCGATATTTCTTTAATAATAAATTATGTATTATATGTATTCTGGTAACGATATACAGTTAGGACGATGTGTTGAAGTAACCATTTCATAAATATATAATGTGGAATAAAACCAGTTAAACCCCCACGTGTGCGTATGCGCTTATACCGTTAATGAGATTTTAAGTAATAAAGTGTTCAGTATAATTTACAGACAGTAAGGGCCATATTATTGAAGTTTTATGTAGATATCATTGAATTTTTTATTTTGAAAATGCATATTAAAATGTACTAGTGGTCGCCCGTGCTCGAAATTCGACCTAAATAATAATTATAATATTTTCTTAAGTTTTCGCGACTTGTACACATAATAAAACTACGTTTTAACGGTTTTAAGCGCCGCAATTAGTAAATTAGATTAGGCTCCCATAGAGTAAATAATAACCATAAACAAAATTAAAACTAAATAATTAAAATTAACAAGTTGGCGGTAGGCTAAATAAAACTTTAACAATACTCGTTGACACTTGACATCTTTGTCTTCCGTGATCACGGCCACTGAAAAGTGGCCGAAACGTCGGAAAAACCAAAATCAAATAACATTACCGCGCTTAAAACCGTTAAAACGTAGTTTTACTAAATAATAATTGTCAAAGACTATACTTCTATAATCAGAGATTTCGCCAAGCCTACACTGTTAATTTGACTTGAACAATAAACTAAAGAGTATATATGGTATGTGTGTCAAATACACGGTAGTGTGTGTAATGATTTTTTTTTATTGATTTAATGTATTTTTATGCACAATTCTAAAAAAATATTAGCATTCGTCGCTTTTTCTCTATATAAACTATAAGTGTGCGCAAATTCATACTCCTCCGTCCGCGCAATCTTCGTAAAAAGGGGTACAAAGTTTTTGCTTCACGTATTAATATATAGATGATATTTTTGAGATGTACGTAAATCCCGATCCGACCCTCATGTTAAATATTTAGGTCATTTACTGTAAAAACCGTGAGGACGATCCGAGAAAAAGCTCTCAATACTTTTGAAAAACTCTTCAGGTAATGAGAGAGCTGATGTCTACCTTGTGGGTTCGGTATTCTACTTTCTTGAGGGCCTATAGCTTGAATATAAGCCTAACTAACATTAACGTATTAGCTTGCGTTAGACTTAATTTTTTTTACTAATGTCGTCAGCCAATAACTGTTCGCTGCAAAGCCTCCCAAGTTTACGTCACATGTCTTGACCATCTGCTTTCCTTCACAAGAGCCTACCTGTGACTTTTCGTAGGCCGTCGGGCCACCGTTCTGGAGGCCTAGGTCCTAAAAACGCAGATAGCCTTTGATAAGGGAACCTGGAGACCGACTTGTGTGGTACAAACTTGAGAAGGCCTACATGCAGCAGTGGAATGCGATTGACGACTAACGGCACTATGAACAATAAAATTTTATTTATAAATAAATACTATTAAAAAAAACAAAATGGTTTTTTTAGTGCTAGGTATTCTGTTTGAAATAAAAGGAAAAATAATAAATCCCTTGTGTTCTTTCAATATTTTATAGCGCACTGTGATTTACACAAAATGGCGGGAATCAGAGTGATTATAGATTAGTCTAAAATCAAATGTCTTTGGTACAGAGCAAACCGAATGTTTGGATTCGTTGATGAGTCTATATTTAACGATCGGATGCGACACTTGGGCTTTTGGCAACCATTAAACACGCTGTAACTATATACTTTTATTATATCTCAAGTTAAACTTCAATAAAATAGTAAAGAACTTTCTAATATCGTCAATCCGAACATGCTTCCCATGCAATTGAAAACGAAATATCTTGGTAAATATGTAATTTGGTATGTAATCGTACCGTCCATCTGTCGGTACGTAATTTATATTAGATGCAACTGTGTTATCGACATGATCTTAACGACGTATACAGATCATTATTACTAAGGCTTGTTTTCTAACTGCATTCTTTATTGGTATGTTTTATAATGCTGATATTAGACGGATCAACCAAATGGTTGAAAGGCGCAGAACTGAAAGGACACAACGTTATTCTATATAATTGAACGATTCAAGTTTATGTTTATATGAATCACTTTGGTTGATTCAACCAAATTGGAAGGCATAAATGAATCGTATAATATCGACTTATGGCCGGTTCCTAATCATATTATTCATTTACTGATTTTACCATCGGTAGACATTTGAAATTAGTTATATGGAGCTTGTGTCTAATTTTAACTGATAGTAGTAGCAAGATATAGGAACCGACCATTGATCGTCATTAAATAGGTTGACAAAATTACGCGGGTACACACACTTCTGTGCGTCTTCGGTAGAAACGGTGTAAAGAAATCTAAAAAAACCAACGAACCTTATCATTACAATAATTTCATGAAAACGTTTTAATTGCTTATTTAAGCGATTACAGCAACCGTTACTTTAGTTTTAGGTAAGATATTTTAATGCCTGTTCTTTTATATGTAAATAATGTTGGGGTTTATTATAACATGTCAGTAGTTGCATATTTGAACCCAAGTCGAAGCTCGCCAGTTCCGAGAAAAATCTTAATTTTAGCTCTATCATAAGACCAAATATAATGTACGGCTGTTTAGTCTGCACTTTTACACGTAAAGAAGAGAACCAATTAACCACAGAGAGGAAGGTACTCTGGCCTTGGGCCCAACAAAAAGAGGAGATGGTAGATGGGTGGTGGGTCCCAACTAACTCCAAAATAGAGAACCTCATGGCTCGGTCACGTAGAACGAAGGGAGGAGGATCCGGATGTGAAAAAAGCATATTTGGAGCGACCAGTCTGTCGCCGACCGGTTGGCCATCACAAGTATCGCTGGAAAAACAGAGTAAAAGCTGACCTGACCGAACTACAAGCCTACAGTTGTTTAGGCACTGTACAGAATAGAGGCAAGTGGTGTGCTCTCGTTTCGGAGGCCAACAACCGTTTTGGACCGCTGAGCAAACGGAGTTAGTGAGTTAGCACTATAATTTTTCCATTTGAAAATTAGGTACATGTATAGTTTTCTGATAGTTTTAAATAATCTTTACGTATTATTAAAACAAAGTCGCTTTCCTCGTCTGTCTATATATCCGCTAACTCCTCCTAAACCATGCAATGGATTTTTTAGAGGTTTTCACCATCAGTTGGATAATCTTTCGCTGAAAGTTTACATATATAAAAACCGAAATGATTTTTTATGTAAGTAGAAAAAAAACGATTATGACATACGGTGCCGAGACGTGGATACTGACGGTGGGACTGGTCCACAAATTTAAAGTCGCGCAACGGGCTATGGAGCGAGCTATGTCGGGGGTGTTTCTCTTATGGATATAATCAGAAATGAGGATATCCGTAAGAGAACCAAGGTAACCGACATAGCTCATAAAATTAGCAAGTTGAAGCAACAGTGGGCCGGTCGCATCTGTCGCAGGACCGACGGGCGATGGAGCAAACATATCCTATAGTAGACCGCGTCTCGGTAGGCGTAGCGTAGCACTCTCCAGCCCAGTGGACTGACGACCTGCGCAAGATCAGGGGCTTGATGAGTAAGACGGGAGGCCTACGTCTAGCAGAGGACAATGATTGGCAGAAGAAGAAAAAACCATATTTTGAAACTGAGTTACGAAGCGCGCCTATATAAAAATTTAATGTAACGTAACCTATGTGAAATTTTACTGGCAAAATAGACAATGGTTACGTGCATACCATAGATTGTTAACTCTAGTCATTGAATAAACCTATTATAGACATATAGAAGAATATATTTTCTAAATGTCGTCCAAGTACAAAAAACCGTTTTATCTTTGAATTCGCAGCTTGACAAGATAGCTACTTTAACGTCATTCTACACTGCATCTAACTCCACCTGTCATCGTTAAGATAATCTCGGCTTTCGGACATTCTATCTTTGACGTTATCAACGTTGGTTTCTATTTAAGTCGAGTGCATTTCACACCGATACCGTTTGATTGCGTCAGACTTGAAGAATTTTTCCACGTGCAATTGAGTATTTGACAAATTTCACTTTAAATTAAAAAAGAATGTACATAAGATAGAACACATTAAAATTAACGGGCCCACCAAACGTTGTGCTATCCTAAAAAAATAAAATTTACAACCCAATCCAAGCGCCGCCTACCGGGTCTCACATAACTCACAAAAAAATTCATCGAAATCGGTCCAACCGTTTATGAGGAATTCAGTGACATATATGTACAGGAACAGGAGAATTTTATATAAAATAATATTTTAAAATATATAAATAGATGCCACTTTCTTGCACACCAAAATAAACAATTACTAAAAAACCATATTTACGAGACTTTCTAGTCTGCAATAGGCGGCCTTATCGCTTAAAGCTAATCATTTCCAGGCAACCTAAATTGAAGGAAATTCTTGGCTAATCTCGCGATGTACGTGATATAGAAAAAAGAGGCAACAGATACATAGGTATACATATTGAAGGTAATTTAATAATTAAATATACATATACATACATAGTCATATACAATTGTATTTAATTGACACATATTCGTACACACACATATATTGATAAAGCAGATATTGTAATTATATAATTTAACATATATGATTTTTTTAGTTCTGTTGCTTTCATAATATTTTCTAACATTTCGACTAGTATACATAATAAAATTACGTTTCACCGGTTTTAAGTGGGGTAATCTATTTGATGTATATTATTCCGACGTTTCGACCACTTTTCAGTAGCCGTGATCACGGAAGACAACGATATCAATGAACCTGATATCAAATAGATTACCGCGCTTAAAATCGTTAAAACATCGTTTTATTCTGTTGTTTTTTTATAGGTTGACATAAATTGACTGAACCGTCATATTCAACAAAGAAAACTAAACAGATAACAATGATAAAGGGAAAGGTTTTCGTATTGTCACAATTTTTAAAATGAAAATAAACAAAATGTCAAGTAGCAATAACTTATATAAAAAGCTTAGGAGGAAAATTTCCCATTTAAAATTCTATTTTATGTTATTACAAAAGATTTTTATTGTTGTACCGTAAGATCGGATGTCATAGATGGCTGCGCGTGCGCACGTACCGAAGCACGTTCCGCCCTTTATTCGAATTTCAAATTTTCTTTTTTTTTCTTTAGTTGCCTATCTAGTCTTTGGCTCGTGTCAACAACTATTGTTGTTATTAAAAATTCACTTCTTATGCCCCTGCTACACCTGGAGGTGGGGCTTCATCTGGGTTAATGTTAGAGATTTAAGCAGTTTCACGCATATATGGCGATAGGTTTAATGCGTTATTTGGGATGCGACATTGTTAATGACGTTAAATATTGACAGATAATGTATGTATTGTTACTAATGTGGCTATGCTTTAATGTCGTTTTTTTAGCGCTTTAAATAAAACCCATATGGTCATAGGCTAAACCTTTAACACTAACGCAGATGAAGACCCAGCATGATATGATGTTAGCGTTAGTGACCGTGTGACGCAGATGTAGCTATGCGTTATTTGAGATGCGACATTATTAATGACGTTAAACATTGACAGATAACTATATATACACTAATGTAGCTAATCATTAATGCGTTATTTTTTAACGCTATTGCCCCTCCTATACATGCGTTGATATTAGCATGCAAAAAAAACCCCTTCCATCGTATTTAGTATTAGTGACGATGGCGAAATGAGTCTTGCTTATAGTGTTAAAAAATAACAGCGTTAATGATAAGGTTTAATTAGTGTTGTGAAAAACCGTATAGATTATACAATACAATATATAATATAATAAATACACTTCCTGGCGGCAGTGGCCTGTGCTCGGTTATCGTATTTTGGATTTAATCAATTACACACGGAGAAAAGTGAGAAGGCGTCCATTTATTCTAAAAACTACTGAAGAACAAAGAGAAAACAAAACAACACAAAATATTCTTAATTTAATGTTGATGTTGCCAACAGGTGTATATACACAAGTAATCTGTCAATGTCTTCATTAACAATTAATAACAATGTCAATGTCAAATAAACGCATTAAATCCCTGCTGTTCAATTTTGGAATGCGCTTACTGTCAGAGAGGCCAAAACATTGCCTATATTTAAGACCTCACTCAGAAAACACTACTTTTCTCTAAATAATTAAGCCTAATTCTTCTTATAGGTACATAATGTTGTTACCTAATAAAAAATAGACCAATAATATCTCATAAATATGTTTTTATGTTTTTAATTTATAGAGTAGTTTAATTATGTATGTAAGTTATTTACTATGTAATGCTTTGCACCACCTACATCGCCAGAATAGTTTAAAATATTCTTTAACTTAGTTTGCCTGGAAGATATTGCTTTGAGCGATAAGGCCGTTGTTTTTACCGTGACAATATTGTAATCATACATTTTTTGTAAATGTTTCATTTGGTGAGCAATAAAATGTCATCCACTCTACTCCTTGGCTCCTTACTCCACACATCTCCATAACACAGTCAGTGATAAACTGACATTATCCCAGATGTAGCAAGGACACAAAAGTAAGACGCATTTAGCATAGTTACTAACACTAACGCAAGTGGTATAAGGTTACTAGGGTCGTATTGTGTAAAGTGATATTAACTTTTTTCAACAACGCGGCATTTTCTATTACTGATTCTTTCCTTATCGATGTTTTTGTTGCACAACTTGTATCTGTTGAATCTTATTTGTTTATAACGAAGTCCGCATTCCTATGGTGACTGTTGATTTCAGTCTAATGATTCAGTATATCATTGATCTTAATGATGTTCGTAGATCAATATTTAATAAACGTTGAATTGTGTAACACTGCTCACGTCGTTATTATCATATTAGTTTAAGAGTAATTTTGAGCTCTTTGAACTGTCTGCTTGGATACAAAACGTTGCATGATCGTGAAAGTGAACTGTTTTTGTTCATTTTTATCTGGCAGAACGAGTTTAAAATAATAGGGATGTGGACACGTGTAGAGCCGCGTACACATCCGCGAGCCGTAACTGTAACTGAGTGGATAGAATAATGTGTTCTAAAGGTGCTCCCTCACCGCAAGTATTCGTCTGTAATGTAACATTTATGATTCGATTTTGAGCATTACGTTCAATACTGTCTCCCTGACTGACGAGCATTCGCCTGTAATGAAACATTTTGAGCATTTAGTTGATTCTACAAAGTCAGACGAAGCGGTCGTTATGTTACAAGTTTTATCAAACTATTTCAGATTGTATCATTAGAGGCGCACTGTAATGCTCGGTTCTCCTCTTTCAATGTTGTAAAGCTCGGATCTGTAACGTTATATTACCGGGGAATGCTCGCGATGACGGAGTACCTTAATGTGTACGCCGACATTGAATTTCGCTTTGTCGGCCCGTTGCGAGCTCGCCGCATGCCGCTTGCCTCGAGCTCGCGAGCCATATACACACTGATTTTTGGTTACAGTATATGCAACGGTAACGGCTCGCAGGTGAATACGCGGCTTTACAATAAATATTGACATTAGTTACATACCTATAAAAGAACAGGCATGAAATTACATCTTATAATTTTGCTTTTATTATATCGTGATAGAAGTAATTTTAATTACTGTTAAAACAATATGTTAATGCGCTATTGACTCCTTATACTTACGCAAACGAGTGACGTTAAGAGGGTATCCAAAAAAATTGTTAAAACAGCGACGTTTTGTTAGATAATCAGGAAGTTAGGATGAATATAGATTTATTGCTCCAAAATATGAGGATTCTTGCGACATATGAACACAATGAGCTAAGCCATTTCGTGACAAGTACGGCTACTGAAAAGTGGCCGAAACGTCGAAATAAACAAAATAAATGCCGCGCTTGAAAACGGTAAAACGTAGTTTTACTTACATCTTCAAGTTTTGCAGTCAGTGATATTTGAACAAGTGAATATTTAGATATTCGTCTTTTTCTTGTTTTTTTTTTAAATTTTTTTACTACGTATAGGTTCGCGTTTGACCATTAACTCACTCGATTTGAGCGGAGATATGGTCTAAGATCGAGCACGCTTACCTAGAAGCTATTCACACGAGACTTGAAGACACCCAGATGTATGTATGTACGTCTGTGGGCAAGATTATTTTAATTGACAAAATTACTCAATAAACTAATCGAATGTGGTTTGTTTGTCGGCAGGTATTGCAACGGGACGTGGAATGCCACGGGCGGATCGTGAGCTCGGTGGTGCGGCTGTGCGCGGGCGGTGACGCTGCGCGCGCGCTCGAAAGACGCTGGCACCTGCTCTACCTGAGGGCCATCGAGTGGCAGTGCCATCTAGAGGCCTGTCTCGCCAAGATCGACAGCCAGGTGAACTTGCATTCATTCATAAACTCAACTTATTCCTTTATTGTAAAATAAGTTATACACTGTGATCCTAGTGCACAAGTTTTACTCTTCTAAATTTATTTTAAGCATCGGCATAGGCTAGTCGCACGGTTGCTACACACATTATATGGCTCAATTTACAACCGGTTTCTCAACCGCAAGCGGCTTATAGTTTGGGCAAATTCAACCGCATAGCGGGTATGGGATCTTAGGTAATTGTCTATATATAATTGGGAAAATAATAGTAATATATCCCCAAGCTAAAGATATTACGCTACTTATAGGCTATATACAACGGACCAAGTCTGAGGCTGATTCCAGACCATGGTAAATAAAGAACAGTTCGTATACGAATAATTTTTACCCTTCCAGGAATCGAATCCGGGACTTTCTGGTAATACTTACTTACTAATTAATAATAAGTTCTAACTCTAAGCTAATGTATACTTAAGGATAAATTACATACCTATGAAAAACCATGATGTCTAGAAAGTGGAACATGGAACAAAAATCCCAAGGCCCATTATAATTATAAACAGTTAGAATTATTTATAATTTCCTGTGAAATTTTAAAATGACTTTCACACAGCCAGATTTATTAATTTTACAGACATACTATTTAGTAATATATAACGTTTGGCAATAGAAATGACACAATAGGCCAATCAACCCCCCGCTGCTGACTGTTTGCAAACATAACCGCGAAGCCCCAACTTTCCAAAGTGGCGTGCAAAATTGCCCATTCAATTATCCTTTATACAACCACATGCTATAGGGTAACCGTATCTGATTGAATCTTAATTGAAGTGACATTTTAAACTTAAAAAAAAGAATATAAAAGAAATCCTAATTTCTTTTCCTTATTTTTTTCCTGTCTGGTTTATAGGTATGTATAATTTTTATGTACAAAATATTTTAATGAAAAAAAAACATCTTCATATATATCAAAAATGTTCTAAAACTATTTTTGTCGTTTGACTTATTAAGTCGTATAAAGGTACTAATGACGTACAAATTAACGTAAATATTTTAAAAACTACGTTAGTAATTATTTTTAAACGCTGCGCCAAAAGACCTACTCAAGGACGAAATAATAATAACTAATATATTATTCGAAATATACTTACAGTAATCCAATTCGATATATTTCTCTATAAGGACACTGGATAGAACTGAATACGAAAAGCTATTGCCTACACGAGTAATGAATTCACGTTATTTGATAATGTTTTACGGGCGACAAAACGAATACTCAGTATCATAATCTGTTGGATTTGAAAGTTCTCAAAAGCATCAAATTGGTTCCCCTAACCATAGTTTTATCTATTCACCTATTAAATCCATTAAGCGATGAATGGCACTTTTGACCCCTCCTAAACCATAGATTCAATTGCCGAACATAGAGTGCAACCAAAGGGTTCGTCGGTCACGTGACCCACTAACTATGAATTGTATTTTGGTGTTTTTACTATGATTTGTGGCCTAGACAACCCTTCATTTATTATAGTTAAGTTTACTTTTGGATAAAATAAATAATTCTATTTTTGTCTATTTCTAAAATTTATTACGATCTAGCTGACTATAAATATTCTGGTGGATATTAAACTGCTTTTATTGGATCGTAAATTAATATATGAATGAATTTTGTTTATACTTTATTGGTTTATTTTCTGACGGGTTGTACAACTTTGAAATATTGTTTACGGCCTAAATATTTATCTGAATAATTAATTAACCGCTTTAGAGTAAAATACGTTTATTATGTGCTGTGGTAAGACGTGCAGTTCGATAATTCACTGGTTAACTGTTGTACGATTAGGTCTGGTTGCAATTTTATATGTATTTTGGCTGTTATATAATCAGTTGACTTCACTTATGAAAATAAAACTATTATCACTCATAAATATTGTCATGTATTTGCAATTGATAATAAAAATGTCAATAGTTTTTTTACAATAAGGGAACAAGAAAGACTGTGTTAAATGGAGAAGAGTAGTAAATTGGAACTACTTAACGTCTTCAATTTTATATCTTGGACACGAACGGATGATAACCATAATTAAAATTCTATATTTTAAGAGCAACAACAGAGTAGCTATGGTCACCGACACTGGAAAACCGTCAGACAAAGATGAAAAATCAAATACAAATCACACATGAGAAAGCATTAAAACATAGTTTTCTTGAAATAATTTTAAACAATTTCAGGGTGGAGTCTCAGTTGAAGCGGCGAGCGATAGTGACGACGAGCCCGCGTTGAAGCAACCCAGATTAAGCAGGCGCGGCTCTCCTAAACGTCAACGCACACCGGTCAATAGAAGGAGCAGGGATTGCTCTGCTGATAGTCGACAGTCAGCTTCCGAGGTGAATATTGCAGAAACTATTTCTTTAAATTAAGAAGAAACTTACTGGAGAATGTTCTGGAAGCCTGACGACAATAATATCTTTTGTACACCGTCAATTATCTATATCTTTGATTCGATGTATTAGATGTTGTGAATTTATAGTGGTTCTTGCTTTACGTTACTTTTGGGAAGTCATAAATGACAGGCTTTGGTTCTTCACATATGAAATTAGCATCTCTACATTGTTTTGAAAACAGAAATTAAAGCAGTATCTAAACTAAATAATAACTAAAAAACAAGGAAACTGATTCAATTGCCACGCTAGATAGCGACGATACTTATGTATTTAGTTATTAATGATTGAAATTGCATGTTTTCAGGATGAGCAGGAATACGTATTAAGTTATACGTGGCGTGGCTTCGGTTCGGACTGTGAGTCGGAATTCATGAGAAACGGACACGAGAAAATGGCTGACGAGCGATTGGTGCCCGGCGCCTGCGATGATATGGACCAGAAAACCACCGACCAGACAGTTCCTGTTACTATTGATCAGCTTGATGGTAAGCTCTATTTACTGAATTCTATTATTAAAAAACCTAGAGACAATAAATAAGTTACTTATGACAACGAATTATGAAATATGATAACAAATAAACTATATGGGAATTTGAATATTAATATAACATACACAATTGTTTTTATACAATCACTACATCTATGGTGTTCATTTGAATTGAATCATAAAGTTACTTCAACCACGGAAATGCTACAAACTATTCTTTCACAACATATGGTCTTTGGACTGCTTTACTGTCTATAGTATAGTTTAACGAATAAAATACTGCTGACACAAGAACCCAAGGACATAAATAAGAAAATATTTTTTTTGTACCTTAATCCCATTTATTATTTGCCTTAAAAAAAATTATACTAAATTAGAATATGGTCTTAATATAACGAACTATTATCTATTTTCGAGCACAGCCTTTGATTTAATCACTTTCTTCCTAAAATTATTAAATCACTATCAAAAATAAATATAGAAAACAAATTCACGTCTAATAAACAGTAAAGTAAAAACATTTAAATATTTCACTTGTTTGATTCAAACAATAGCTTGCTGTCACCGGTTACATACAAAGATTCTTGTGTAAAAACAAATAAATAATTATTCAATGAGCATTCATTCGCAGGCCTCGACATTCACAACACGGTGACAATAGAAGAAAAGGTTCGAACACCACCAACAGTTATTAAAAGAAAGAAACCAGTAGACACTTCAAAATTCAACCAGACTGATAGGAAATCCAAACATTTAGGTACTTTTTACTTTAGGCATCTAGACACAGATTCAGATAGACAAATGATTGAAACAGATGAAAAAAGCCAAGAAGAATCATCGGAGGAAGAATGGACTTACGTTGGTTCTCCCAAAATAGGAAATGAAGATTCGACAGATATAATGACGTCGTCTGTTGAAATTCAATGCGAGTTGACTTTAGATAATACTAAAGAGAAACCACCATCGCCTAAATCTAAGTTAGAATCACCGACGCCTGATTTAATTAGACTAGATCAAAATACAAGATGTAAAGATATAGAAAGATTGGTCAATCAAGCTGAAGAATTGGTACAGAAAGCACAGCATATGTCAAAGAAAAAAGGTCCAAGGAATTTTAAGCCGTTAACATTTGAAGAAGAAGGGAAAGCGGCGAATAAAAATAAAATGTCAAGAATCAAAGAATGGTTAAATCAGAGTTCAGATGGAAAGAGCGATAACAATCAGGTATGTTGAAATTGTAATAATCATATAATTTAAACTCTAAAATTAATCTCTCTTTTCCTTAATCTTCTCCCAATCATTTAAGATCCGTACAATATGTCTTTTTCTTCCATACTTTTCTTTGCTGATATACTTCCTCTGTAACACCACAAATCATCATGTCACCCTTTATCCATCCATGTCTCTTACAATTTTCAAGTGTATCGTTTCATTGATCACAAGACTTTACTTAAACTTTTATTAGCATTTTGTAATTAACACTTCCATCTAACCTTTCTAATATATACATAAAATAAATGTCAATATAAAACTTTTTGGGTGTTTATTTTGTTTCTTCGTTCTTCGTGACCTCGGGAATAAACCGATTATCACGATATTTGAGCTATATTCGAGAGAGGGAGATTCTTTGCGAGATATATATTCGAAATATACACTAGCGGAGCTAAATGAATCTATTACTCGGGAATTTGATAAATGTTCTTCCAAAAACAGTAATAATTATTATGGGGTAGCTTTTATTTTGGATTTTGAAGTGAAACTTCTTTAGAATCGTTGTGATTTGAAACTCGATGAAACGAAATGAAATCGACACTTAAAAGATATATTTGATAATTTAAACACTACGCTCATAAAGATAAAGCTGGAAATATTTTGAAGTTTTGAAGTTCATACATCAAATTGAAACTAGAGCATTTGTTTCCTATTTCAGTTACCATAAGCCTCTTGTGTCATTTGTTCAAAGTGAAAACATGGAATCTGAATAATATGTCTTATATCTTAAATATGTAATATATGATGCATTAAAATATAAAATGCATCATATAGTTATGAATGTCAAAGAGGCAAGTGAGGTGTGTAAGAATAAGCCTAAATGGCACTCTGTTGTTCGTGCCTACCCCGTAAGGGAACTGGCGTGAAGTTATATATGTATGTAAAATATAAAATAATTTATGAGTTTGGTAAAAATATTATAAAAATAATAAACCTTATAATTATCGTAATACTCCTGATACACTCTCTACTTATCTCATTCTATCGTAGACTACTTTTCTGAAGTTTCACTTCTGCCGTCTATGAATTTCATAGATACATTTTTTTTATTACTGAAGTACAGCAATAAGCAAGCCTACCTGATTGTAAGTGGCTACCATCGCCTATAGACATTTACAACACCGAAGGTGCTACCAATCTGCTACCGGCCTCGAAGTGGGACTTGGCTTTCTCTTGCTTGTTGATCCGGCCACTGATTCTGAAACACAAATCAAGTTTGTTATGGCGGCCAGCGGTGGTGGTCATCCAAACAGAAAAATGCCCTACCATCTAGCATTAAGTTAAATATTCATTAATAATTAAATAGTGTCCACTATACAAATCCAAAACTTACACCAGCAGCAAGAGAAAGAAACAAAAAAAAACATCGGCGTGTGATGATACAAATTATTGCATTTCCCTTAACGTTTCTTATAATCTGATTTCAGGGAACAGAAAGCTACGATGCCTCAGGCGAATATACGACAGAAAGCGAAGTGGACACCTCGTTAACATCCGAAGAGAGAAATATACATTCATCAATGGACATGAGTACATCAACATGCACAGTAACTCCTACACATCATGCTAAGGTATTTTCAGCTTATGCTCACACGAATAAGGCTTGTTTTCGTCTGCTTTTTATGTGCTTTGTTTATAATCGAGTAACACTGGCGAAGATAATATATCTTTTGTCTGTCTTACTGCATAAATACTTTCCTATTTCCGGTTGAAACTACAAATACTTATAAGGAGACCAAGTCTTCTCAATTATTCGATATTCCTAGCCTGAATGTAATTTTCTTTAAAGTAATATCTCGAAAACTTCTTCAGATAGATTTCGTGAAACTTATTTTCAATGTGTATTTAATCGATTTCTAAAAATAATAATCTTTTGGGTGATTGATACCTCAGACTTCATTCAATTCCTTTGCACAAAGGTCAGCGGTCTACACTGTGAATATTTCAAAATTTAAGCTTATAGTTTGTCTAATTTGTCTAGATTTCTGTGACAGCAGTTGTCACTTCCGAGTAGTGCTGAGACGATGCTGAATAATAGATTATAATTTTATTATTTATAATGAGTGTGCAAATAATTTTGGTAATATAATTCATATTTTCCATTGTAAAATAATTGTCATATAGAGTTTGAAGTTGCGCAAACAAAATGCAATTTGTGTTGTTGAAAACCGAATTAGTTTACGTAATAGTATTAAACGAATTAAATGAATCTTTATTTCCACAAACGATACCATCATGCATCGTATCGTATCTTCGACTTCATTCTATATACACAAGATTAAAATTTTTATACATATAGTTTTTATGCTGTCAGAGGATTCATTATAAATAAGACAAACTATAGTGTGATTAATATGTTCACTGAAAATTGTGTATAACACCGGTTAAGGCCTAAACTAATCCGCAATAGGTGCAACTGCGCAAGAAGCGAGCTGGCAACAGCGCACGGCCGTGGTCGGTGTCATGCCTTTCGCAGTTAAGCGGCGCTGGCGCATCACTAGCTGCTACTCCTAATGCGGACGGAGCCATATCGCATAACATGTCTATATCAGAATCTGCTCTCAATACTCTGGCATCGCCACAACGTGTCACACCGACTAATTCGAATTCCAAATTGCGAGGCAGTTCTACCACTGTACAGGTTTGTTTGTGACTGATTGCTTTTGGTCGAAGGTGGAGAGTTTTTGTAAATATGTAATTGATACATCTTCGATGCACAAATGCAACTACCGGTGCCGGTATGTCAATTTGCAGATGATATTCACCCACCACACTTGACACTTTTTATTTTACTCTCTTGCGAAGTAAAAATCAAATTCCATTTGTAGCCGGTTCGTATATTTTACTATTCATTCACTTGCTTTACCATCGGTTGAACTCTGTCATTACTTGTATGGAGCTTATGTCAAATTTTAACCGATAGTAAGCCGAATGAACGGGCGGTAAGATATAGAAACCGGTCATTAGTCTTCCCATACCTAATATAGTATTAACCTAATTTTTCAATTACCACATACACACACAAGTTACAAAAATATAAAAATAACATTTTTACAAATAAAATATATGTTGTATTTTTTTTTTGCGAAGCTTGCAACACCAGGAGGTGTTGCAGTGCGGTCGACGAAGTGTGACATTCTGTGACAAGAAGTGGGAAGGGTCTTAAATTTCGTGACGTCGCATTTAAAAATGTATATTACAGCTATTCAACTGCTATTTAAGCTATTATAATTACCGAACTGCTGTTTTAATTTAACAATTTCTTAATGCAAAATATGTGATGTTACACTAGGGGCGAGGAGTCTTACGAATGTGACTTGCTGTGACAAGGTCCGGGGAGGGGTGAAAAAATCATGATATTCGTTTGACGTAATTTGTGGAAGGCCCCTTATTAGCCTTTAGAATGAGTTAGAGCGATGGGATAGGTGGGATGGGCCAGAGAATATAGATAGAAGAGATAGTCTAGAAGGGATAGGATAGAGAGATCAGGCAGGAGAAATTGCATAGAGGGGATAGAGAGGGGGGAAGTATGCTATCGAAACTCGCACTTATCGCACGAAATAGGATCGACTTCATGCTAATCGATTCACGCCGATATACTGTGAAAGCGCGGTATTTATTATTTTTTATTTTTATTAAAGTAAAGTGGTAGCGTAATGGCTACCGCACGCGCCTCGGGCTCAAAAGGGCGCGGGTTCAATCCTGGCCGGAACGCATGCACCACTTAGGCAGTTTTCTGACCTAATGTGTATATTGTTACAATTAACACTAGCTAACAACGGTAAAGGAAAAATTCGTGATGCAACCTGCCAAGCTGCCTTGGCCAAGCGTGGCGGGTATACTATCCGTTCCCCTATAATGGGAATCCCGAGCCCAGCAGTAGGACTTTTATGGGCTGTTATTATCATTATATTTATATTAATTCAATGACAAAAATATTTTGTCTGAATATAAATACGTTCCCCGCAAGGGAACTGGCGTGAAGTTATGTATGTATGTATGTATAAATACGTAGTACGTACAAAGTCTCTAAATGGTTATTTTAAAATGTCCATAATTACCATTATAAAAATAATAATACAATAAATATTAAGTATTCGTTTTACAAAATATGTGGATAGAAGGCATTTTTATATAATCACATCACACCGGTCATTCCTTTTTTTTTTCTTTTAGGGCTGTAATCAAGTAGGTAATCAAGACAAAGATTCTAGTATGTATTAACCGAGTTAGATAATAATACTTATACGACAGACAACTCTACATAGTATTAGTCAATATAATAATGTGTAAATATTTTTTCTACACTTAAAAATAAGTAGTGGCGCCCTCTGTTAAAGTGTACAAATGTAGGATTTAAGGGTTTTGGGAGCTTTTAATCCTTAAGATGGAACCACCACAGATTTATTGCCCTAACTGTCACACACGGCTAATTGCGAAGCACCACAAATTTGTGGTCAAATACTGATAATTAAAATGAACGTTGAACTGGTGCTTTCTCCCTCTAACTACATAGAATTTGTATTAGAATAAAAGAGACGATATCATTCTCTTTGTTTTGGCGCGGCAATTTTGATGGCAGCTGGCGGAATAAAATAATATTAAGTTTGGCCCTTATAGAAGGTTAACGTTTTTTATTAGTCGATTGTCTTTCCTAATAGTTTTTCTCTATTCTATTACATAAAATATATCTTTATATGAAGCTTAATATCCCGCAGGGTCATGTATCAAGCACAAACACAATGACGGAGGCTTGCACGTCATGTGTCGAAGCAAACGACAAACAATGCTGGTTAAGACGGAAAAGGCTCAAACTTAGGAGGCACAACAACTCCAATGTGCGGAGGGAGAGGCTAGTTAAGTCCTTGTCCTTCTGCGGAAGATTAAGTCCTGAGATCGAGGACAAACATGAGAGGAGTGCGGCCAGTGATCCAGCAACTAGTCGGAAGAGCAGGTTCGTTGATAGGCTTATTCTTCTAAAGGAATTTCATCAGGATAATGAAGAATTTTGTACTGCATGAACTCAGCAGGCGGCCCACCTGCTGCAAAAGCAGTTACCATCGCCTATGAAAATTTATAACACCAAATGTGCTACCAATGTGCGTCCGGTCTCTAAAGGGAGACTGGAACCTGACCACTAATGCCGGAACACACCTCGAAGGTTATTATGGTGGCATATAACCACTTATATTCACTTACAGGTTTAATACTTTATCTCGGCGCCCTAGCTAGCTGAAATAGGATACATAGATACTTAGCAGATAGGGACCAAAATTGAAACATCCACAATAAGAAGCTAAGTGTGTATATTTTTATACAACAAAACATTTATTATTTAAGAAAAATAGGAAATAAAATATAATGCAACTTAGTCAATGTGACGTGTGAGCTTGGTGATAATCTCCACAAATTTTGTAACCGCGAATGTCTAAGTTTAGTTTCCGGAGAATGGTAAAGAGAAGAGCCTCACGGCGCTCCTCTTTACTTACTACGGCGCACTAGGGCGCCGCGGCGCACACTTTGGGAATCCCTGCTCTATACGGTATATGGTGATAGCCATCCAGACAATCAAATAACCTGCCACCTGGCTATGGATTTTTTGTCGTCTCTTACGACAGGCCGTCCGGCCGCAGGAAATTGTATTCTTTCCGAACAACATTTAACAAAACGAACCAAAAATAATAATTTTGCAGCAGATCGTGTTTTCATCCGTGCAGGAACGGAGAAAGAATACAATTTCCTGCGGCCGGGCGGCCTGTCGTAAGAGGCGACAAAACAACCCACAGCCAGGTGGTAGGGCATTTGCCCGACTGGATGGCTACCACCCCTGGTCTAAAGTATGTCGCCATAACAACCTTGAGTTGTGTTCCGGCATTAGTGACTAGGTTCCAGTCTCCCTTAAGAGAGCAGCAGCGCATTTGTAGCAACTTTGGTGTTGCAAATGTCCATAGGCGATGGTAACCGCTTTCCATCAAGTGGGCCGTCTGCCTGTCTGCTGATCTCCTGCAATAAAAAAAAAAAAAAAGATCGGTATGTAAAAGTTAGGTACTAGTTCAACTTTGAAAAAAAATAGTTTTGTTTTTTTTCAATGACTTTCTATTGTCAACTACTAAGGGCGACTTATTACAACAGCAAAAAAATATTGAGATGACAAAATTGTAGACGGCCCACCCAATTCAAAGTGATTACCGTCGCCTATAGACGTTTGCAACACCAAGCTTATAGCCAACGTGTTGCCAGCCTTTAGAACGGGATAGAAGGGATAAAATAAAAGGGATGGAATAGAGAGGTCAAACAGGAGTAATGGAATAGGAGAAAAGGATAGGGAAGATGGGACAGAAGGAAGGGGGAAGTGGGTCATCGTAACTCTCACTCATCATATGATACACATACATATATATTTATCTATAAACATTTATATACTTTTGTAAATATGTGATGTGATATCTTTATGTAAATAAGGCAATTATATATTTATTACAAGAATGTAAGAAATTGTACTATGTATTATGTATATCACCATCATCATTATAATCTCAATTCATTCCTGAGGTAGTCTGGAAGAGATCCCTTTTTAGCGATAAGACCGCCCTTTGTGCATAATGAGACATAATTTTAGTCTGTGAGTTCTTTTTTGTATTTGTGTACAATAAAGAGTTATTGATTGATTGATTATTACACTATTAGCTCAATGCCAGGTGGTAGGGCATTTGCCCGACTGGATAGCTACCACCCCTGGTCTAAAGTATGTCGCCATAACAACCTTGAGTTGTGTTCCGGCATTAGTGACCAGGTTCCAGTTTCCCTTAAGAGAGCAGCAGAGCATTTGTAGCAACTTTGGTGTTGCAAATGTCCATAGGCGATGGTAACCGCTTTCCATCAAGTGGGCCGTCTGCCTGTCTGCTGATTTCCTGCAATAAAAAAAATAATAAAAAAAAATGCTTGCCGTTTCACGCCGATATTATGTGAGAGCTAAGAGCGTGGTATACACCGATCGAGTCGGCGTTAAGAGCTCTAATCGAGACAGTGCTTCCAAAATAACCCTACCACGTCAAACTTGTAGGAATGTGTCACACGACTGCCTGTAGCGATTCCTAAATAAAAATTTAGTGTATTTCGCCTTAGGTTCGATACAACCTCCACTTCCGGCAACGACAGCGATGAGCCAGACAAGCAGCAGTTACCCACAATCGCAACCCTTCGCAAGAGTATAGAGAAGACCCATATATCCCAAAGGGAGACAGATAGTGCCATTCCAGAACAGAACGAGTCCGAATCAGTAGCTCCGAGCTTCAAACTTGGTCCAGCCGGTGGAGTAGTAAGGCCAAGGTTGGCCCGAAGTTTGGAAAGGGATAAGAACTTCATAGCTCTGAGTTTGGGAGATCCTAATGAGTTGTGGGACTTGAGTATGGAGAAAGACTCGGACGTGGATAAGAGTGTCACTGCTGGAACGGAGGAGCATAGCTCGTTTTCCGAACAAGCTTGGGATTTCTATCAGGTTAGTATAATTTGCTGTATTGGATAACATTGGCTGGCGAAATTTCATGTATAAAAGTCTTCCGTGGAGAAGGATAATGAAGAAATGGCTTCTCTCCTTACTTTTGTAATATGGTTTTTATGCACAGTTTTCCTGGTTGACAGAAATATTTCTGTATGAGAAGTTTTGGTTTCATTGTGCAGGCAATAACTAATTTTGAAAGAAAAACTGTATTTTTGTTGTTAGCGTTTATAAACTTTGGTGCTTGGTTACTCTTTATCTAACTAACACGCAGTCAGAAAAAGAGAGCCTAATAGAAGTAGGCTGTGGCAAGGGCGAAGGGTCATGTGTTCAAACGATACACGAGGCTCAGGGTCTTACCTTCGAGACAGTGGTGATCGTGAGGTCCAAATCCAACAAGATGAACCTGTATAAGAGCATCCCTCATGCGGTCGTGGCAATTTCATGGCACACTGGTAAATGTATCCCTTAGGAGAGCAGCAGCGCATTTGTAGCACCTTTGGTGTTGCAAATGTCTATAGGCGACGGTAACCGCTTTCCATCAAGTGGGCCGTCTGCCTGTCTGCTGAACTCCTGCAATAAAAAAAAAGTATTTATTACACAGCCGTGTGCGAAGAGGACGCTACCGCCACCTTCGTCCTCAAAACGGAGAAAGCCACAGCCGATGAGATCAGGGATTACAACATAAAAATGGCGATACGCATGGGAGACAAAACGGTGGTTCGACGTCTAATAGAGGGCCAATAAACCATCCTAAACCATCCATCATCACTAACACCAACTGAAAATTTTTCAACAACAATTCCCAGTCAACACATTGTCACAACAATTAAACAATAAATTATAATACCACACAAAGTCACAAACACACAAGCAACAACAAACCTTACACACATACCCACACCAACGCGCACTACCACCGCATTGCATTACACGCACACTTCACAAACAAACCAAAACACACAAAGAGCCTAAAAATTAATAACCGAGACACAGAAAGGAAAAACAACACACATGGCACTAGTTAGGATAATATATATAGGTATATATACATAAGGCACACGCTGCACATGCACTTCCTCACAACACCAGCATATAACAGATACACTCTAGATTAGTATAAGTTTAGTATTAAAATTAGAATAAATTCATATAATAAGTTATTCTTAAGGTACACCACAACACAAACATACAATCATTAAATGTCACACACAATAACAAAGTAACAAATAAGCGTGTACAACTGCTTGACTTCTTCTTAAATTTAATTGTCAAAAAGGGTACGGAGCTAGAGTCCGTAGAGTTGTTAATAAAAAAAATAAAAATAACTTTGGTGCAAACTATATATAGTTCTATTTTAAGTACATTCTGTCGATTATGTAAATTGTTTTTAAAGTAATTTATTTTTACAGGAAAAATACAACTCGGAGCCGTATTCAGAAGCACCAGACTCGGACGCCGCCCGGCGTCTACTTGAATTCGGGGATGACTACCGCGCCTTCATCGATTCACAGTCTGACTGCTGTTCAAGTCTATCGGCTCAGCCCGAGAACGAGCAAAGCCCGAGCGGCACACGCCGTCGTCGGCCACCTTCAGAGGTCTCCAGAGAACGAAGCTTGCCCCGTTACAAACGTCCCACCAGAACGTCCCCAGTCGAAACGCCATCGAGGCGCCCTAGGAAGCCGATGTCCAGCGCCGAACGTAAAAAGTCCCTGCTCGACAGTTTTGAGAGATGCAGAAATAATACCAGTCTAGAGAGCAGCGAAAGCGCGAGACGCCGCAAGCCCTCCGAAAGCGAACGAAAGAACAACAAACGCTCGCCGGAATTCGATTTGCTCAACGTTCAAGCTCTGAGCAGGAGACGTCACAGTTCGAACTTGACCAGCGACGAGGTGAACAGCTCGCTGGAGTACACCGAAGTGAACAATCGTCCTGATATACTGGACTCGGTGAACAGACGGCGGAGGACGGAGAAAGACGGGGAGACTGAGTTGCAGAAGGTGGCGCTATCGGAGCTGAGGCGGCGTTCTATGGAGAGCGCCGATTCGGAGATGGAGGCGTGTGGGCCGCTTCGTGGGGGAGTTTGGGGAGCGGACGCAGACTCGGAGGGGGAGTCGGCGGCTTTGGTGCGCGCATCCCGCTCGCAGCTGGAGGCGGCCGAGGCGCTGATGGCCCGCCACGAGGGCTCGGCACCCGTCGACTATGTAAGGCCCCCATTCGATTCCGTTTTCAGTAGTTGCCACCCGGAGGGGGAGGCGTGCGGACGTCGCCGGCCCGCGTGCCTGCGCGCCCGCCTCTGCCTCGCAGTCGCCGCCTTCTCCGTACTCATCATAGTCTACATACACATCCAATGACATATCGCTTGGGCTTGTGTCATGTTTATACTTATTTATTTAAGTATACGCATTAAGTACGCTGCGATTGTCAGGTTGTCGGCCAACTTGTATGTTTACCAACAATAATTTATTAATATAAGCTAATCAGATAATCATTAACAATTCAATTTTTATTACTTATATTTAATAGTATTATAATGGACCAAGTAATCGATGCTTAAAATTAGTCCTAAAATTTCATACATAATTTATTCTTAGATAAGCAAAACTGAGTTGCTGCAATAGATTTATTAATATTGACACATGAACTTCTAAGCTATCCAAAAGATGCCTTAGTTTAAAATTTCTTGTTTGTACATAAATATGACTGAAGTGTTAAAATAATAATGTGCTTGAAGAAACCTGACCATCGCAGTACGATTAGAAAAAGTACTAACTTGAATTTACTGAAATAGAATATGATTCGAGATTTAACAATTTCACTTTGCATTTATTTTTTTAGTAGAAGAATAATGTTTAAGTTAATAGAAATAATTAATTCAATGTTCCCTTACAAGCTCAAAGTGAAACTGTTCTAATGAATATTCATGTTCAGAATTTCTTATCGGTTTACTTTCTTTCTTACTAACATATTTTCGTTTGTCGTGTGATTGTTATGTGTAGTTTTTTTTACTAACTGCCTGTTTTTCCCTTTATACCATCCTCATATCTTTGGTGTCGATAGCTTGGTGCTAGGTCACTAAAAACTTATGGTACTTTAAAAAAAACTTAATTCGTATGAAACTTAGGTACAGAACGCTTCTATAGGAACCATTCTCAGTTACCAGTGGCATTAAAAGATGACTGATAAAAAAATTGAAATGTCACATTGACACCTGTCAACTTTGACGTTTTCATGTCAGTTACTACTGGTTTTTTTATTTTTTATTTTTGTTATTATAAATGGGTACCTCACATTAACGTGATTTCTTGTCATTGAGTGATAATAGTTTTAGTAGATGTATTTAACTTGCGTTATAAATGATTGTAATATTTTGTATAATTAATTAGCTTAGGTCAAGCATAATATTAATAACTTGTAATATGTGATTTGACTGAACTCTGCAATATCTCACAATAAGAATAACGTTGTAAATTTTATTAATATTATGTTGAATAGGGATAGGCTGTTAATTGATCTTATTTTTTACAAAATGTTAAAAACAAGTGATTGTATAAAAGTGTTTAGAAGAATAAATGTGTCAATTTGAAAATTCAATATGGAGTTTCAGTCAATTAACACCCTAATCTCTCAACAAATTCACAATCCGTGTTTATTGATGTTCAACAAAACGTATCCAAATTCTTGAGAAAGATTTCATCTCCTTGGCCTTTCTAATCGCTTATCTAATCTATGTTTGGCGTGAAAGCTTTGGCAATTTTAATTTTCTAAGAATCAAGTTTATGCAATGAATGCATGTGCGCACCTATTAAAACTTTAATTGAATTTTGTGTCAGAAGAAATGGAGGCGCTGAGAAGTTATTATAAGGCGTACTGTAACTAACTGGTGATGTATTTCTTATGTTTTATGAAGCATCAAGTTATTTTTATGTAAACCCTTGGCGCTTTGTACGATCAGTAAATAGGCTCAAGAAATGTATGATCGCTTTCATACATATGGAAGACTATATATTAAGAGACCTTCTGATTGTCAGTTGGTTTTGCACTTTTGCCTACGAAGTAATATTTTTAAGAATAGTTTAAAGTCATCAAATTTGTTCGATCAAAAATATAAGTCAAAGGTTTGACACCTGTAATAAGCATTATATGATCCATTTTGACACTGTCATCATGTAAAAAGTAGCTAGTATTACAAAAAATGTTTTTTAATAAACAGTTCTTTCAAGATATGAAAAAATGCGCCTACGACAATTTAGAAGCAAAATTGCAGCGGTGCTATTTAGTTTTGAAGAAAGCGACAAGGCGCAAATATAAATGTAATTTATGCATGTGCGTTAGATTAATGAAATCACTGACCGTGATTGTGTTTTATTAATGCAACACAGCGGAATTAAAACTATCTCTCAAAAAATTGTGTTCAAAATAAAATATCACTCATAAATCAAGAGATAGTTGAAATTTGATAAAACTGGAAGAAATATTTTAAAAGTAAATTCAAAATAAATATCTTGATGTCAAATTGATATGTCAAAAATAAACTATAATACAAACTAGACAATCTTAAAAATTGATAAATATTTATATGAAACATCTGTATTACATGGTCGAAAAAGCCTATTTATTTCGGTCTTTCCATAACCCCACGCAAGACCCACAAAATTCCAGGCCATTCTTAAGGCTCGTGGATTAAAACAACTTTATGTACAAACTAGGATATGCCCGCGACTTCGTCCACGCTTGACTTGAAATTCCCGTGAGATTCCCCGGACACAAAGTATGTAAGCTATAGTTTTACTGAAAACTGTGTCGGAATAAGATAATTTTTAAGCACCCGAACAACTTCAAACCGCTCCCGGGAAATTTCCCGCAGGATTCCCGGAATAAAAAGTAGCGCAGACTTTAAGTCTAAGAATTTACTATCCATCAGCGAAAACTGTATAAAAATCGGCCCAGTAGTTTTTACGTGAATCCCGAACAAACTCAAGAGAATATTACTCTTGTCTATTTGTTTTGATGTAGTTTTCGCTGATCGATGTACACCCCTACGCAACGTGTCACTGCTGTGTAAGGAGAAGAAGCGGAAAGAAACTCTCCACTTGTTTCTCGCCCTATTAATTCTTGTTAAAACCACACATCCATCTTAACAGTGCCGACTATACCAGGGGGCGCAAAAGTTGCGTAGCACTCGGGTGCAAGGATTCAGGGGGCGCAATCCGATCGTTATATACCTACATACACATATCATGTATAATTTGCTAGTTTTAAACAGGCGGTATTATTAAAAAAAACCAACGTAAAAAACAAAAAAAATATTCCGGTTTTAGTAAAATTCAACATGTATGTCACTTTTATTGTAAGTAAAATTTTTCATCTCGGCAGAGTGGAAACGTTTACAAAAAAACTTATGCTTCATGAAATTTACGTAAATATATGTGCATAATTTGCGACAAAGTTGGATTGAAAAGTGCATTTGTGTCTTTATTTGCAATACCGTTTTTCGGTACAGACGGAGGTCGTGTCGAGATGTCGCGAGAACATCAATCTTTTGGATGCCGCACTTGCCGGTGGGTCATTGTCGACTACTTTGCAGAGAGACGTCCGAGGTAAGTTCATTATTATAATTCTTGGACATGTAGATATGTGAAAAGGATAAGCATGCTAGCTATTTATAGAAATCATAATTTACTTTTGAAGTGAAACTTCTATATAGACGGGGGGTTTTAGGATTTTTCTGTCACGAAAAAGCGTTACGGCCGCATGGAGGAGCGACATAAATTTAGACCAGACGTGGTGAGAGGCGGCATAATTTTAGAGTAGACTATGGATGCGTTTTTTGGTTCCGGATCGGATTCAGTTTTTTTGTTTGATAAAATAAAAAATGTTTAAATAAAAAATGCATTAATTTAAATGTACCTAACCTAACCAAATCATAATTTGCAGTAAACCTGCGAAAAATCGAAATATGTGCTGGGACGCATAGTAGAAGTGAAACTTCAACGGACAAGTGGCAAAACGAATCGCAACAAAATTTTAACTTGAAGTTTTACAGGCAGGTTTTCAAATTGGACAAGTACATTAAAAATCTGCCCGTAAAACTTCAAGTTAAAATTTTGTTGCGATTCGTTTTGCCATTTGTCCGTTACCATTCGTTTTTTCACTTGTCCGTTGAAGTTTCACTTCTACTATGTGTCCCAGCACACATTCCGAGTTTTAATTCTGTTACTATGTGTAAATATAAAATAATATATACTGTAAACGTTTGCAGTTTTGCTTAGATCATAAAATTGTCTAAATGGTACGTGCTCTTTGACTAGGAATCGAACCCGCACCTTTTGGGTTTGGGACGAGAGTAAAGTAACCACTATAAATATTACACGAATTATAATTCCGATAGGCAATTTTCTTTTGTGCAGATAAGGCGAATGCGTTTCCGACATGTAAATAATCTATTTTGAACTTTATGCTATTGCTAGTAAAAAAGCCTTTATTATGAAAATTTGCTCCGTTTTATAATTAATTACGGGAAACAAATTTTCATATTCAGAAAAATCTTATATTAAAGCTTATTCAAAAAGTTGGAAGATTTTTTAATAATTTCGTACAATTTTAAACAAGTATTATAATCTGAAACGAGTATAGGCTACAAGTAAAAAGCGAAAAATGAAGATAACGTAATGTTGATATTAAACGGATCAACCAAATTGAACCATTTTGGTTGAAAGGTACAAAACTGAAACCTACTCAGTGGCATTAAATGATTCAAGTTTATGTTTATATAGATCACTTTGGTTGATTCATCCAAATTGATAGACAGAAATGAACCGTCTAATGTCGGCTTTATTTCTTATTTCTGTTACTATGTATAACATAATATGTATTGTTTAAACGTTTGCAGGTTTGTTTAATCTATATATATAATAAGACTGTAGAGGTCGAATTTCTGTACAATGAAAAATAATGCTAAAAACCGAGTCAGGGGATGTAAGAAGTGAAATAGAACTAATTTAGATTTTTTCAAAATTTTTATTTCTCTGTTTGTCTGTTTGTACGGGCTAATCTCTGAAACGACTGGACTGATTTAAATGAAATTTTGTACAGTGTAGCTTATATCCCTGGTCAACATATAGGATACTTTTGATCCCGAAAAATTAAAGAGTTACCGTGGGAGAGTTAAAAAAACTGTTCACGCGGACGAAGTCGCGGGCAGAAGCTAGTATAGTATAGTATATATTATTATTTTTAAAAAGTAGAAGTCAGTACGTCAGAATTCAAGACCCAGTAAACCTGCTATGAACAGTAAAGTGCAAATATATTATGCACGCAACAGCGAGCAAATGCATGTAGGTGAATATCTTGTTACATGCAAAAATACAAGCGGATGGTGGTTAACCGCGATTTTTAAGGATAATTTATACACATTCGTCACACGTTAGTGCGAGCTGTCACAATTTTTAAGTTAATAAAAAACTCATTAAGAAGAATGCTTATAATATATCAGAAGATGATTAACAATACTCCAAATGCCTATGTAATTTAAAAAAAAGGTTATTCATTTTGAAAAAGGTTTTTCATTTACAAGTATAAAAGTCACCCCTCTTCTTTATTTTTCGCATTTTCAGAAAAGCATTGTGTAACGGCATGCATATAGATTACATATTCTTACTAAACATTCATAAATATCCATTTGTTTTCGCGAAAAATAACCTGTGAGATAGAACAGCAGACAGACAGATGATCTAGACGATTATAAGATTCCGTTTTGCCAAAAGGATTACTGAGTTCTAAAAAATAATAGCCCTTATAAAATAATAAAAAATAAAAACAGCCCCAAAACGTCCCACCGCTGGGCTCTGGCTTGCCATTTATAGGGGGAACGGATAATATACCCGCCAACGTATTGATACATCGGTTATCTCGAAATGCAGGTGTCGTCACGATGTCGTCCTTAACAGTTAGCACGTGGTTATTGTAAGAATATACACAATAGTTCAGAAAATTGCCTAAGTGCTCCACGCTTTCCAGGCAGGAATCGAACCCGCAAACTTTGATTTTCGGACGCGAGTACGCTAGCCATTAAGTTTTTATTAGTTAGTTTTTTTATTAGTTATAAGTTAATTATAATTCCGGTTGGCAATTTTCTTTTACGCAGATAGGGCGGGTTGGTTACCGACATGTAAATAATCAATACTGAACTTTATTCACAAGGGGGAAAAGCAGAGTGTTGCTTGTTATGTATTATTAGGTCTATCTCTCTTACACTGTCCGTACACTGTCGCCTGTATTAAAATTGGTTGCACAGGTACATCGGGAGGAATTATTAGTTGTGTAAAAGTATACCACGACTTTTTTAATAATAATAGCCCTCACATGATACTTATTCTGGTTAACGTATGCGATTTTTACTAAAGAAATATGTACTGTCCTTTAATAAATTTGCGACCGGTTTCGGAACGAAGACCTTTTGGTGCAATTTCGTTCGTGACCAAGGCTAAACACGTTTCGGCTTTTGGACCGCCCGCCTCCGCTCCATTTTTGATTCATTTTCTTTTTCTTCCACTCGTCTGAACATAATTATACTGTGATACTTTGATGCTTGTTTTTTGCAAGAGGTTTATTTATTTCGCATTTCGCAAACACAATTGCTTGTTGAATAGTTTTGTGACTTATTTGAAATATTTGAAACGTTTTCTATTATCTAAAATGTATATTAGATAATTCACTGTATTTCATTTAAAAAAAATACATAGCCTTGGAAATAAGAAAATTCTAAAACTTGATGAAATTTAATTTCTTCAATGCAGCTTTATTTTACGTTTAATTACAAATACTTGTGGTCGCCCAGTGGTCGAAATTCGACCATAATTAATTTAAATTATAAATTTGAACATTATTAAGGTTCTGTTGTCAAAGACTATATATACCTATATAATCACAGACTTCGCCAAGGCTACACTGTTAATTTGACTTTAACAATAAACAAAACAGTATACCTATATATGCATGTATATATCAAACACGTGGTAGTGGGTGTAATATTTGTTTTATTGATTTAATGTATGTTTTATACATAATTTTAAAAAAATATTAGCATTCTGCACTCCTTCTCTATATAAACTACTAGGTGTGCGAAATTTCATACTCCTCGGTCTGCGCAATTTTCGTAAAAAGGGGTACAAAGTTTTTGCTTTACGTATTAATACAACGATTGGCATTTTAAACTAATTATTTTTATTATTGCCTAAAAAGCTAAATACAAACTAGTAATAAACTATTATAACAAACTGTTTGATCTGAACAATAGAGAGACACGTTCCAACAATTTGGTATTGGCAATAATTTTATATTTCAAAGCAAAGAGTGGACTGATTTGTATATCTTTAAACGTAGGGTTGGCATATCTAAAAATTGTGTACCTTTAAAACTCAGATAATATTTTCTTAAGTTTTCGCGACTAATATACATAATAAAACTACGTTTTAACAGTTTTAAGCGCGATAATTTATTTGATTTTTATTTTTCTGACGTTTCGGCCACTTTTCAGTAGCCATGATTACGGAAGACAAAGATTTCAAGTGTCCATGAGTATTTTTAAAGTTTTATTTAGCCTATCGCCAACTTGTTCATTTTAAATAATTAGTTTAAATTTTGGTTTTGATTATTATTTACTCTATGGGAGCATAATTTAATTTATCACCGGTGCGGAAGTGGTCTTTGTCTTCCGTGTTCACGGCTATTGAAACGTGGCCGAAACGTAGGAATAATAAAAACCGTTAAAACGTAGTTTTGTTGTTTAAGACTCAAAATATAAATGAGTTTTTAAATATTTTTGCGTTCTTTGTGGATTTTTTGTGTAAATATATAATTACGTGTTCAATTGAAGCGTCTGGTAAATTATATGGGTAATTGCAAAGTCAATTGTATAATCATTGTGTACATAGAAAATGATTAAATTTTAAACGTATTTTTCTATCATTCCGAACTATTTAAATGTACCTGTGAGCTGTTTTGTTACTAATACAGATTTTTAAGACCAATTCGTTAATTGGTAAATAGCGTTTAGGAGCTTGTAGCTTTTTTATTGGGCAACTGTCACTCCTAGTAGAGTTAAGGTGCTTAGAAAACATACAAATCATTCATATAACTTAAGTGTATATACCTATATTACTACTGGACTGGTCGTTGCATATAAATGACAAGCATATTTTTGTAAAAATTTCAAGCGTCACTTGCGGCAGTCTCTGAAACAACACAAATAACTTTTTAGTTCATTGGGACTGCCGCACGTAGGGTCTGGAGTGTCTGGACTATCAGCGCCAAAATGGCGTCAATGACGGTGACGGCCTCTGTGGTTGAGCGGGCTATGTTTTCGACGTACCTTACCTCACTGCAGCGCAGAGGCGCCGGGTTCGATTCCTGGTATGGTAATGTAGGGATAACCCTAATGGGTGGAGGAACGAAATGGAGTGCTCCTCCGTCACCGTCTCATAGGAAGATCTTCCAGCGAGGCTAATGCTGTTCCTCGCAGGCCTAGGCCCATCTGTTATAGTTGAAAATTTGTATATATTCTTTGTATGTTTCGGGAAACGTTTGTGACATCAATTATTGCACAGCGCCATCTATTGGCTTGTAAGTGTTACTACAGTAAATTTCGGAAACGTTTTTTTCTAATATTTACTGTTCTGGATGTCTGGGATCGGCACCGAGTAGTCCGTTGTATATTACCCATAACACAAGCGTAACTTGCTTAATTTGGGGTTATACAACACATTTGTCGGCAGACAAATACTTATTTGTCTGCCGACTATTATTATAATCAAACAGACGAAGAAATAAAGTGACAGCAGCCTCTCCAGTAGAAATGAGTAGTTCTGCGTAAAAGTCGAAGCAGCAGTAAATTTTTATTCGGGTGCGTGGATTTGCCACTTTGCAGTTATTGTGCGCGCGCGTTTGTGTGAGTGTGTGTTTCTCTCTCTCTCTCTCTCTCTCTCTCTCTCTATGTGTGTGTGGATGTGGATGCGAGTCTTGTGGTCCCACGCGAGGTTGTCATTCTTTCATGTTGGTTGTACATCCATCAATGATGCGACGGATGCTGGTTCAAGATTTCGTATCCATCCGGACCTACCTACCTCTACTGTCCAGTGATAATAGCAAAATTGAAGATTCAAGCCGTCAGTCGCAACTTGTCACCCCTTATACTTCCCGGAAACGGCGACACGGCCGACGATCACACGCCCATTCGCTCCATCTATTTCTGCTAATGAAAGCGGAACGGTCCCGTCTGACGCGGAACTTGGGGGGCACCTTGTTTCGCGCGTACTTTGGCTTGAGCTGAACTGTGTATTACAGTTCTTATGCAAGAACACGAAAATAATACAAATTGATATTTCTTTATTGTAGAAAAATAACTTACGGTCTAAAATTATTTTTAACTGTTCACAAAAAACGACTTTATTGCCAATGTGTAATCTTTTCTGGATAACAGTCGTAATGGTTGGTAGTTATCTATCTATACTAATAAAAATGGCTAAACATAATTCTATAACAAATTAAAGGGATTGAAACAGACATTTTATTCTTTTCTTGTTTCATTTCGGTATATTGCATCGGTATATGCAATGGTATAAATAATACACTAATACTAATAATGTAATAATACACTAGATTATGCCCATGACTTCGTCCACGCTTGACTTGAAATTCCCACAGGATTCCCAGGTTATAAAGTAGCGCAGATTTTAAGTCTAAGTTGCTGTCGATCAGAGAAAACAGTATCGAACTCGGCCCTGTAGTTTTTAAGTGACTCCCGAACAAACAGACAAACCGACAAATAAACAAGAAATCTAAAAAAATGTATCGTGTTCTCCATCGTTTATATAGTCCTGTTGCATCTATTAAGATTCACTATTGTTTAGACTTGTAACAGGATTGATAATGAAATACGTGTTTACTCATAAAGGTGTATTTTGCGACTGACTACCAATAGAATTTAATAGCGGTTAAATATAAACTCAACAAGTCCATTCCAATTGTTTTTTTTTTTAAATAGCTTTAATGTACAGACATGATATGTTTAGAATTTTGTAATATTATAGATTAAAGTATCACCTATAGTGTAAAAGCTAGGGTTCCAATATACGCTTTTGGAGTCTGACTCAGTTGCTGCAATTACCTCTATTATCTTAATTATCTGAATTGCATACATAAACTACCCAAGTTGAAACGTGAATGGTTTGACATCATTTCTTATTCAATATAAGTAATTTAACAAGGTAAAAACTGCTTTTATTTTACTATGAAGCTGTACGACTGCCCGGATTCTGAGGTTACCAGTTATGAGTTCAATAACAATTGATTCCATAAAGTTATGTAATAGACAAACTTAGGTTAACTGTTAACCTACAACTAGTACCAAAACTGGCCACTAGATGGATCTATTTAAGAAGGAATATCTAATATTTATTTACATCAAACAAAAACGTCAACAACAAAACGTCAAACAAAAGATATGGAATAGATAAACGCCTAGTATTAGTCAGTTAAGTTGAATCTAGTTTAACTATCGTATGATGGTGTGTTCAAAAATGCAATTTTATAAGTTATTGAACCGATAGCGCTAACGAACAGATAAACTACAGTTAAAAGAACCTCAGAAACCAGGCATTAATGCGCTATATAAAGCCAAGATTTATCGAACACTGAAGTAGCTGAAGAACAAAACACTGCTATCTATTAACTATCCTTTTTTCTTAATGACGCCAAGAATAGGACCGCATCGTAATAACCCTAAAATAGTCTTCATATTAATCTAAGTGTGTTTAAAAGCTATCCCAACAAGGTTTCGAGCACCCTTATCGTAAAACGGAAAGAAACAAAACGCTCTGAGATTCCGGGACTAAAACGGTATGGTAATAGATTACTTCATCGTTTCGTCCGTTGCTATTCTGATTGTTAAGGCCAAAGCCTTGTACCGCGTAAGAAAAAAAAACTTAAATTGTCATTGACAGTAACATTTTGTGATGAATAGTTTTTTCGTCTCCCGCCCCTTCTATTTTCTTTTCGATTCACATCCGCTGATTTTTTTATTTTATTTATTTTAAAAAGTATCCGACAGTATAACCATAAATTTAAGGCCTAACAATAAATAACAATAAATCTAAACCAAAACTGGATACTTATAAATTAGAAAAAGGAACAGAAACAAATGGTAAGCTACACTACACTAAAATTAATTATTCGATATATCTAATACTGTGAAACTTTTGACGGGAAAACTAAATAC
Organism: Dendrolimus kikuchii; assembly: GCA_019925095.2. NCBI lineage: Eukaryota > Metazoa > Arthropoda > Insecta > Lepidoptera > Lasiocampidae > Dendrolimus > Dendrolimus kikuchii. The sequence continues at coordinate 12,797,718 of CM034408.1, forward strand.
AACTAAATCACTAAGTTTAAATACGAACATTGCATTCCATTTGAATCTTATTAATAAGTTTATTAACTACTAATGACTTAAATCTTTGTTTCGATGAATTAAAAATGTCTATGTCACTAAAAGCTTTGTTGTAGGTATTTGTACAACGACGTAGATATTCATTTTGTCCGTAGTTAGTTTTGGAAACAGGGGTAGCAAACAGTTTGAGTGAGGAAGAATTACGAGGGTAACGCTGTGGTACATAGATATTCAAAGACGAAGTGAGAGCAGGACAATCGATAATAGAATTAACGATATCGTACAAAAAGGTAATGTCGAGGTAATGCCTTCTTTCACTAAGGGGGATAAGATTATAATGTAGACAAGCTTCAGTATAATCATTGAAATGGTTTTTAAACTTGAAATTCAAATGTTTGACAAAAAGTTTTTGGATACGTTCAATTTTGGTTATATGTATGTAATAATTAGGACTCCATACACTGCTGCAAAATTCTAAATGACTGCGAACATAGGCGTAATATATCATTTTTAAACATTTTATATTCTTAAATGGCTTACAAGTTCGCATTAAGAACCCAAGATTCTTATAAGCTCGGTCAGTAATGGTATCTATATGTTTAACAAAACTCATTTTAAAATCTAAAAGTACACCAAGATCCCGGACTTCCTTTGTTCTTACTAATAATTTGTTATTAATTACATAGTCAAAATTAATTATTTTAGTTTTACGTGTAAAAGAAATGGCAACACATTTGTCTATATTGACGGATATATGGTTTATTTTATAATACTCAGAGAGTCTGTCTAGGTCGTCTTGAATTTTTAAGCAATCTTCTATAGATCGAACAGACATAAATATTTTTTTATCATCGGCATAGAGTAGGTGCCGAGCATTATTAAAACAAGTATCTAGATCAAAAAGATACGCGTTATAAAATAAAGGTCCTAAGTGGGATCCCTGAGGCACGCCTGATTGAATACAAACGTAATCAGACTTGTATCCACCAACAACTACCGCCTGTCGTCTATTTGTGATGTAAGATTTAACCCATCGGAAGAGATCGCCCTGTATTCCGAGATTATACAATTTGGTTAATAGTATATGATGATCGACGCGATCAAAGGCCTTTTCAAAATCCGTATAGATAACATCCACCTGCGCATTAGAATCCATATTATTTAACACATATCCGACAAATTCGCAAAGATTCGTATTTACAGATCTTTTACGAATAAAGCCATGTTGCTTAGAGCTAATGTTAGAAGTGACTGTAACATAAATGAAGTCGTGAACCATTTTCTCAAATAATTTTGGAATAGAACTCAAAATAGATATGGGTCTGTAGTTTTGTATGACTAATTTTGAGCCTTTTTTGTGCACTGGTACAATATTAGCAGCTTTCCATAAATCAGGAAAAACGCCTTCCCTTATAGACCTATTAAAAATTATAAATAAAGGTTTAGAAATACTATTTTTACATTTAACCAAAAATAGGGGTGGAATCCCGTCACAACCAGCACCCTTAGATATATCAAGACGTTGTATGTAATCAGTTATATCCTTATGAGTAAAATTTAAAGTATGAATGTAACCACTGTCACCTCTCGGTGCTTCAGTACAAACGAAATTATTATAAGAAGTAGCGGGGTTTTTAAAGACACTCTGAAAGAAGTTGTTAAAGCTATTACAGATGCTTGGACCTGTATTAAACGTATTAATACCGTCGGATAGACTATTTGGGAGGTTGGAACTGCCCTGCTTACCTCTCATTTTTTTAATGAAATTCCATAATAATTTAGGTTGTTGTGTTACTTGAATTTGTGAAATATCAATAAATTTTTCAAAACAGTCACTTTGCATCGATTTTTGACGTTTACGTAACAGAGAAAATTCGTCATAATCTCTCGGATTAGAAAATCGTTTCCAACGTTTATGAACTTTATTTTTTTCTTTAATAAGTTTAATTAACGGTAACGAATACCAGGCAGGAAATTTTGATGAACTATAAATAGTTACGAGTGGAACATGTAACCGAATAATGTCATTAACTTTTTCATTAAAAACAAGAACTGCATTATCGACAGATTCTTCTGATGATAACAAGGAAGGCCAGTCTATACCATTGATCTCACTATTTATTACGTCGTAATTTGCCTTAGAGAACTGATATTTAAGATTAGTAACCTTTGGCAAAGAGTTAACAAAAATATCTCTTATTGTAATGTCTAAAGTTGAATGGAAGCAATCTTCTTTAACTAAGGGATCAGAACTTATTGACAATGATAGAAAGAAGTTCGAAATAATTAAATCCAATGTGTTGCAGCTTTTATTTTTGAAATTATTGTATTGAGTAAAACCAAGAGTGTTAATATCCTGAATTAGTTTATCAGCTGATTCCTGAGTTCTAGAATAGCCTTCATGCGATACTGATGGGCAGATGGGATGCCATTGGATGCATGATAAATTAAAGTCACCTGCAATAAGTACATGGTCATTGGGATGTAAAGTGAGTACTTCATTAAGAGAAGAAAGAAATCTATAAACATGTTCGTCTTGATTGGGTTTACCACCAACAATATAAACTATACATATATGAATATTTGCCTCATTATGTGCTAAAGAAGAGCGTGGGATTGTTATCCAGAGGAGTTCTGTTGGAAGGGGAGACCACTCAGGTCGTAGTCTGGCGCAAAGAAATTTTTTAGCACAAATCATAACTCCTCCGCCTCTTAGAGATTCTGGTCGATCACCTCGGAATATATCGTAACGATCATCACACAGTTCTGAATCCAGAATACCTGCGTTAAGCCAAGTCTCAGTAATTAAGATAACATCTAAGTTTTGATTTAAGATACTCTGATAAAAATCTAACGTCTTTGTACAAAGTCCACGAACGTTCTGGTAATACATCTTTAAGCAATTTACATTATTCGGTGACATTGTGAAATAATTTTGAGAATTGAATATAAAGGTATTATAGTTCCGGCATGCTTGCTAAAACTATGCGTAATAGAATATAAAAATACAAAAGTTACATAGACTATATCGGAGCGTTTGTAATATTTAATACTAAATGGTTGAAAATAATAATAATGTAACAAATGGTATGATCGCAAGTTTAATAATATAATAATAATATTAAAATGCCTTGTCCGTGTTCTGGACCACCAATCCCAAATGTAGCGTGTGTGAGTTCAGTTATTCAGAAAGAAGCAAGACCACGGGCCGGCCTAAAGGTCGCCAAAACCAAGTCACACACAAAACTAGTAAAAAAAACAGCACTTATACAGTCCACCCCGTTTTTAAACCACTGACATCAGGTTCAGTTTTTGCCAAAATGACTAGACACCAACTTTTAAAACAAAAACAAAACCAACTTCAAATTAAACAATAAATATTTTCTACAACATGTTGAAGTCGGCGCATTTTGCAATTTTCTTGTTGGTTTTTTGTTTTTCTTCGCACCAACTTCAATAGGTTGTAGAAAATATTATTTTTTTGTTTTTTATTTAATTTAAAGTCGGTTTTATTTTTGTTAAAAAATATTTTTTCTACTTTTTGTTGCTTGAAAAGCTTTAGAAATAATTTTTTAAACTCTTGTAGAAATCGTACTACTGGCACGCGTATATTAGTATGCCTTACGAAGAGTCTGGGCGCTCGACGCTCTTCAGCATGGGTTGTTCTCGATTTTCTTGGTATCCACTTATCAGATCCTGACTTGGTGACGATGGAACCACCTCAGGAGTATACTCTTTCGATTAAAGAAAACAATTTGAAAATCGGTTGTTAATGGACGGAGAAATCGCGTAACAAACACAAAAAAAAACGTATTCAAATTTAGAAACTTTCTGCTAAAGCTTTTGGAAGTCGGTTAAAAGTGACTAAAATATTTGGGCACACTTAATTCTTTATCAAATATTTAATGACAATAATGCAAAAAACAGTACTATTTTTTTTAATCCAATTCAAACGACATTGAACATGATTTAGCATTGACCAAAATAAACATGTGTTCTAATTTAAACTATCTCAAACAAGATGATGCAACATTACCTGCAGTCATAGTGAGAGTATAATATGGAGATGGCATAAATAAGAAAAATAATTGCGAAAATAGGATGTACTCGGGTGTGTTGTCATGAGTTTGAAACAGTCGCCTTATTTTTTTTTTTCTTGCTCTGCGTATAGGAATTTGTATATTGGTACCCACCCTACTTAGTCTTCGTGTACATAGCCTTAGACTAGCATGCCAAGGAGTATACTGGCCATTCCCCGCTAGTAATGGAGAGGCCCGAGTCCAGCAACTAAAGTTAATGGTCTGATATTATTAAACGTTCCTGAAATTTCATAAACATCGTTATCTATAATATTCTAGTTGGTTCCTATACATATCTTACTAACCATTCATTTGCTTTACCACTGGCTAAAATTTGATAAAAACTGCAAGTGATATCAATTTTCTACCACTATTTGTATATTCGTTAACATTGATGATAAAATACAAAAACCATGCATTTATCGGACATATTAAAATTGGTTCTCTATTTATTTGTCACTCTACGCCTGCAGTATTTAGCGTAGGTGCCAATCATAACATGGCAACTGTCAACATTTTTTCGTTACACACATTCTAATTCATATGACATCACTGCAGAAGCACTAAATGGAAAATAAAACAGTCGACTGTATACTTACTTAATGCATTAATAAAATCATATTGAGTGTTCAGATTGCTTTTGGTTTTTACATCATTTAGTCGTATTGTAAGCAATAATAATCATACATATTTTGTATTAGAAGTTTATAAAAAAATAGAAATGGTTACCAGTAAAATTTTGGTGATAGTGCAAGATGTCAAAAAGACATTCGGCTTTAGGAAATGTAAGTAATTTTTCTATTTCAAAATTTGGTGAATTAATCAAATAAAATTTTATATTAAATTCATTTATATGATATAAAACTGAGACATAATGTCCAACTAACTAACACAATAAAAATCTTAAACTTGCTTAAACTAACTAACACAATAGAAAAACTTAAATTCGAATTAAAAACATTACGTTATGTTATTAATACTCAAACGCACCTGCATACACACTTCTATATAAATTACATACATATAACATTAGGGTGATTTTTTTTTCTCCCACCCGGAATTTTGTTGTATATGTCGGGATAAAAAAAATCCCTGAAAGTTACAGCTCTTTATATTCAGTACTTTTCTTTTTTTTAATTTTAAGTACTTTCCCTGAGCGGGAAAACATTTTCCATATAAAAAACACGTAAATCAAGATATTTTTTTTTATATGTATAACTCGGCCGCATTTTATGCTATCACATTGGGCTTGGTCGCGATTTACTCAGAGTTAAACAATCTACAATAGAGTCTACTGCGGCAAAAGTGTAATATATACTGGTGAGTTGGTACCCGTCAATGAAGTTTATTTTCATCTAAAATTCTAGTATTTTTGCTGTTATCTTCGAAGTAATGGACTTTACAGAAAAAAAATGTAAATAGCTTTGTTGGATATTTAATTTCCTATAAAAAATCTCATAGACCTAATTGCTTAGATCAATATTTTCTGAGATTTTGAACTTTAACTCATTAGTGTTATAAATTTTTTATGGGTTATGGCTCCGAAACGGCTTAGTGGATTTTATTGAAAATCTTAAGGATTAAAATTTTTAATTTTCTTTGGTAATACCACCTAGTCCAACAAGATTTTAACACTAGATTTTTTTAAATTTATTATCCAATATACTTACATTCATATACATTACAAACATTTGAACTGTGGCACAGAAACCTCATGGGTTTATTCGTGCCGCAGGGAGTCGTGTACACAATATTGTTATATCACAAACAGGAGCAGAGGCGAGTAATGGTTATCATCATTCTAGTGTTTAGTTCTGTTTTGATAATAAAGCAGGGTTATCATCATTCTAGTATATGGTTCTCATTTTAGTCCCAGGTCTGCACATTTTAAAATGTAGTTGGTATTTAAAATAGGCATTAGGTACATTAAAGAAACTCGATGAAGTCTAAATAATCATTCTTCTGGAACATTTGACATGATAATTGAAGCGTAAATCGGGTTGGTTCGATGTGACATCACGCACGATTAAATCATTATTCCGATGACAGATGGATCAAGTCCACTTGCACAAATTTTACAAATATAATCAATTTTGAGCAACTGCTTTATTTTTCATTTTCTTCTTTTTTGTTACTTAGAAGTGTTTTTTCATTTTTTTTTATTGTTATTAACTTATTATCATGCAAGTCAGAGGTGATCATTATTCTTTACTATAAAGCATTCCACAGAGTAAGTAAATATTTTAGAAGTGAAACGTACATCCAACTTTTATAATTTTTTGCCGTTATGCGATCAATGACCATTATATACTTACCTACTATTCTACTAAAATGCTCGCTTACTCTAGCTAGAGCATTTTTGTCAAATTTAACGACTATTATGGGATTTAAAGAAAATATAATGATTATAATTTTGTTATTTAAAATAGACTGTTTTCGACATTCTACTGGGCATTAATCCTATAGATTGAATACTACGATATAGATGTTTTTATGTATAGCTATAGCTGATATTGAAATTTATATGAAATTGTTTTAAAAATACACGCTCGTTGAACTATTACGTATTGTATATGAATAATATTGACGACAGTAGCTGTGATGCATGCATTCTTTGGCACAGAACCTTGTCTATTGTAAGATAATGTGTTTTTTTACGTACGTGATCTATTACAAAATTGCAAGCCCAAAAATGCTTTAAATATTATATAACAGTAGCTGCGACTGCAGCTCGTTCGCGCAAGACTGATTTTATACCTACTTTACGAACCCTGTAAGATATGGAAATGGAACATACGAATACTTAAGATAAAATTCATGCGTTAACGTCTGAAATTTTATTTTTAATAGTGTCGGCGCCTGTTCGAGGCAAATTTTCAAACAGACGTAGAAACAAAAGTTCAAGAATTATGACATTTATTTTGAACTTTAGACAGAAATTTATTGCGTGTGACTTGTGCTAGTCCGTGCACCCCGCATGCTGAATACTAACCAATGAATGTCATTAGTCGTTACACTGCTTACATGTGATACTAGTACGCGGCGTAACTACCACAAAAATGATTCAAATCTGTTCCATGCCTAGACAACATTATATTCCCCAAAAATATCCCAAGTTTGCCCAAAAGTTCTCCAAGGTTGACCATAAACTCCTTAACGTTTAGCAAAGGTCCAAGAGTTTAAAGTTTACCAACAGTTAAACCCTTAACCTTAAACCAAAATAGCTTTTTATAAGATGGGAACAAAACCCGCAATGTAGAGACTTAACTCGGCTCATGCCCGGCACTCTCTTGTATAAATCATCCATAACTGGATTCTTTATAAACCTTACAAGATATTCTTAGAAACGTTGATTCTCTTTTTAAAATAATTACATACACGACCGGCAAGAAAATTACTCTATTTAAAAGTGCGTCGTTATAAATGGATCTTAAAAGTGTTTGTTTGCTCGTCTTTAATGCTATTCTAAACAAGGGATAATGATATGGAATGCAGTCTGTACACGCATACAACACCTTTTTAAAGCCGTTCCAATTGCTATGGTATACACGTAATTAGAACCCGCTAAGTCGGTTTGCCTTTAACATTTTAAGTAATCATTTAGGTACAATATTGTTAGTGGAGTTATGTTTTATATTTTGCGATGTTATATGTTTAAAATTGATAAAAAAAAATAAGACATCTGCCAAGTGCGTGTTAATTCACATACAGCAGATGGTTCTGTATAGGTAACGATCGTTTGTTATTTTATATGGTAACTCCATAATGGCGCTCTGTTGTTCGTGCCTACCCCGCAAGGGAACTGGTGTGAAGCTATGTATGTATATATGTATGTAACTCCGTAAAAAAGTAAATAGAAAATATTACATCATATAATAAAACTACGTTTTAACAGTTTTATGCGCGGTAATTTATTTGTTAATTACCGCGCTTAAAACCGTTAAAACGTAGTTTTATTATGTACACAAGTCGCGAAAACTTAAGAAAATATTAAATATTACATCTCTCGAAACTACTCAACGGATATTGATCGAACCAATTTGGGTTCAAAACATTTTTTAAGCTCTACCACCATAACTTTTTTAGATTCTTTTATGTTCTAATTTAAAAATAAGGCCAACACACACTTATTACAATTTTATTAGCGTATAACTCCCTACTTATTCTCATAAATAAAAAATATTAAGAAATTTTGTTATGACTTTCAAAACTTGTCAAAAGATTATCTATGTGCCTAATTTTTGTTTTTTTTTTTCGCAATTTCATTACACCATTGTGTAGCGACATATACATAGAATATACACATTCTTACCAAATTTCATGCACATCGCCTCAAAAATATTTCTGGTACATGAACGGACGAACACGACAATTTCCTAATTTTTCAATTTTTTCCAACTCTAAAAACGGGCCTCGAAGGTTAAAATTTACATCATTTCTCGTGTTACGTTTTATATGTATTTTTCACAACATCTGTTATCGATATTTTCCTTCAATATTGTCCTCACGTCTCTTTCTAGAAATTTCCACTGCACTTACGTAAAAAATACGAAATATCAGATTCCTCAAATTATCACTTGGTTACATAAGGGTCGTGAAAAAAATATTCCGCCTATTGTTAAATTTTGCAACCATAACAAGCTACCTATTATTTCCAATATGGCAGGTGCAAAATAAATAAGTAAACTGAAACAAAGACCTTGTTAATTATTATAGTTATGAACTTATTTTTTTTATAGAAAGTTTAGGTTGATTAAGGGCATTTTCCAAAAATCCGTGCTACAAATTTAATTTGAAAGACTGTATTTACATACGTAGTATCGTAGCGTAGGACGCCCGCCAACCCGGCGAACTGACGACCTGCGCAATATCGCCGGCAGGGGCTGGATGAAGAAGACGGGAGACCGGGATATGTGGCGCATACTTAGGGAGGCCTACGTCCAGCAATGGACTGAGATTGGCTGAAGAAGAAGATTTACATATTTTTATTTGTTCCTTCTTCACAATTTTGGAAACGAAACCATTGTCATCAAGTTGAAGAATGTTGGATATCTTTCATCTTGATGATAGTGTCTGTAGATAACAGTTCACAGAAAAGTGTAAAAGAGCGTTTTAGGGCCGATTTTACAACCAAAAACAAAAAAAAAATATTTTCTATTTTTAAGTTGGATTTTCTATAAAAGCGTATTTTTTTAGTTTTATTTTAAACTATTATTTATTTTTCATTTTTTAGTGATTATTTAGTGATTTAATTCCCTTCTCCGTGGAAACTTTGAAAAAATAATTAAATACACTTTTATGATAAAATGGAACGTTATGTAAAAATAAGCTTTTTTAAAAAGGTTTTTAAATACAAGCTTTCGAGATCTTGCATATCATGTAGCAGCAGAGTGCTAGCCAAGACAAGTAAAACGAGCCCAAACACGACGGGTCTATCTTGTTTAGTACAGGAGTTCCCATGGCCACCTTCCGACTCCATCATCAGATCAGCTCCATGGTACCATATTATTGCATTGTCACGCAATATACACATACATGCAAAATTTCAGCTCAATCGGAAACCGGGAAGTCGATCAAATTTAACTTGAAAAGTTCCGTTACATACGTATGAAGCTAATAAAAGGGTATTAAAAATGAACAAGTTGATGGTAGGCTAAATAAAACTTTAACATTACACATCGACACTGGACATGTTTGTCTTCCATGATCACGGCTACTGAAAAGTGCCCGAAACGTCGGAATAACAAAAATCAAATAAATTACCGCGCTTAAAACCGTTAAAATGTATCTGTCTATCATTTTTGTAGTTGTTTATTTTTATAAGCATTACAATGTTAATTTCTTATACTCAAAATTATCTATAATGCCAAACATGAAAATTAATTCAAGCGACATTATGCGATTATTAGTAATCTTTGAAAATGACATAATTACTTTTGGTGGGTTATCATTTTAGGTGTTGTGTTGACTCTTGGCGCTGTTCTATATTTCAAGTAGCTATCATACATTCGAATTGCAAAAATATGTGAGAAATATGTATTGTAAGTCTATTGTGCGGTGAAATATTGTTGTGCCATTTACGTTTTTGTCTCTGTGACCATATTGCAAATACGAGGTCTTTGTCTTACAACAGACGGCCTTGTTTCAGTCGATTATTACAGTCTTAATTTGCAATTATTATCAAATTTAGTAATTTTCATTTGTGTAAGTATTTGAATGAGTAGATATAGTTTTAATTTTATCGTCTATTTGTAATAGATCCTATATACGTTCATAAGTAATTTGATGAAGAATTCTAGAAATGATGATCGCCAAAATATGACGCTGAAAACATCTTAATTCGCCATAACTATATGGCGTCATTGGTCATTTTTCTATTGGTTTTTAAGATTTTCTTATTAATAACATATTTATTCATCCCATCTATTCCAAAAGATGCGAAGGGATTCTCGATAAGTGCGACCAAAATGGGTTATTCCGGCGCAGTTAATAACAGTGACGAAATGATTTTTGTATTTGGAACACTATTTTAATTAAAAGTTTGAACGCAATTCGCTCCGATAAAATCCTGGCCGGTAATAAAAAGCGCGCCTACCGACGTGGCATTGGCCAAATTAAAAAAAAACTTCTTATTCGATTTTTTTAAACTTTTTATCAAAATATTACAAAAAATTTCAATTTGATTCTTGTGAGAATTGAATAAAAGATGAGTTCTAGCAGTGAAAGTGAAATATCAAAACCAGAAAGTGTAAAGTCAAACGCAGAAACTATCATAAACAATTTACTGACAAACAAATCGAGAGAAAACTATCTAAAAGCCTATGATAAATTAGTAAGCGCGTAGTTGAAAGTATTAAATTACGGCCTTCCTCAGTTAATCCACCTATTCAACTTTTGTCGCCGCGCCCATCCACTTCAAAACAGCGTGAAACGTTACCATTAACTCAACATGATCATCAACCAGAGTCTGAAGTTATTACGAAGTGATAAATATATCAACGACATTTTCTGTTCCCAAACAAAACAGTTACAATAAACATCCAAAATTGTGAAAAAGTATCTAATATTAATATAAATTTGTAATTTGGTTATTTAAATATAAATATTCTTCACTACTAAAAGCATCTCTTATTTATTTTTCTTATAAAGAGGGATGAAAAGCAGAGTGTGCCACACGGTACCAAAATTATTTAACCTCTACTCTACTAAATTCTACTCTAGTATCGTTCGCTTCGATCTGGATTCAAACAATCGCTCTCACCCTCAATACATTATTTTGGTCCTTTATGACACAATCTTCTATCAGTGTGCTTTAAAAAAGCCTTAGCTTTAAATAATTTCATAAATTTTGAAATGAGGGCAGTCTTTGATTATTTGAAAATACATATAAATCAATTTATTTAAAAAATCAACACTTTTCTTAGTTTGTCGTTTAACAATTCATCACAGAAATTGATCCTTACAAAGTACACTATGATTTGGTATAATAATACAGATTTTTTTTTCAAAATCAGCTGATTCGATTCTTGACAACGGTAATTGTTTTTTAAAAATCTGATGATACACTTACGTTTTGTCAAAATCCGCCCCGAAAGTCTTTTGAGCAATTTTCACAATTTCGTATAGTTTTGTATTTGCTCCTAAAAGCCTACTTGAAAAATTCACCCGTATATGTTCGAAATTTCATAATATCAATTAAAATAGCCCTAAGTCCTGATATATATAATTAAGATAAATTATTTAAAAAATATAATTAAAAATCACATTTACCTACATTTATTCTTGATTTAGCCCCTCTATTACATAAGTAAGTATATCATTATGTACAGTAACACTTTCTTTTCAACTTATCATAATTTTCAAGCGGTACATACACGTTTGGTTTACACGTAAATATTTGTTTTATGATAGTAAAATTAATCATAGTATATTTTCCTAGTTGTCTGGACTCTGGAGGTAATCCTTGTGTCTGACGTAATTAAACTTGTTTTAAACCACTTTTCTCTGTGTAAGTACGCTTTAAGCGACATACTGGGGTCACGGCGTGACCTCAGTCTATTGTTTGTCGATTAACAATACCGTCTCAAACATTGGCCGAAGCCGAGCCTTTTTGCAATGATATCATCAGATATTTTAATCGCAAAACATCGCTTAATTGCTTTATTGTCGAGTGAAGTTTTTATATAATATTGGTTTATTTGTTACGACAACTTCAGGCGCTGTGTATTTTTGTACCAAAGGTAGAGTGTGCAGTACACGCAGCAGTGTATCAGCTGAGTTCGGTGTGCGGCAGACGTGTCGCAGACGCCATTTTGTAATATTACGCGCGTAATTCGTGGTTACGTTTCGTTTTACGTTGGTGTTAAATAAATGCGGCATTCGTAAATCATATAAATATTTAGTATATTTTATGTGTAAGTGTTACGTTTATATATGGGTTTAATATTATTCATAATTTTCCATGAGAGAAACTGAAGTGGATGCGCACGAGTGATTTAGCTTTCGCTGAATGTTTATTGCGTTTTATTATAATAATGGTGCCCTATTTACTTATCATAAAGCGAAATGAAAGTCCACCGTGCCCGAAAATTAAAAAATCGATCTATCTTCGTATTTACATTGCCAATTGTACCCTCAAAGAATGCATTTATTTCAATAAAATAACTTTTTCGGTTTGAGTTAAAATGTCTGCTCTCCAATCATTCCAATGTTTGCACAAATATGATGTTAAATTCCGACCTTGGTCGATAATATACTTGTAGATTGTTTACAACTGCTTGCCAGCTGTGAAAAGTGTTCGTGGATGTTGTTCCTTGTATCATTTTCCTATCTTTTAGGTATTTACACCACACGAACGCGGATATTTAATTATGTTTATAGACACTTACTACTTATGATATTTTTGTAACGTTTGTAATTTAATGGTACTCATGGTTTTATAATTGACAAGAGTTATGAATGTCAAAGAAGCAAGTGAGGCGTGTAAGAATAAGCCTAAATGGCGCTCTGTTGTTCGTGCCTACCCCGCAAGGGAACTGGCGTGAAGTTATGTATGTATGTATGGTTTTATAATTACCATAGGCGAAAATTCTCTAAAAAGCTACTTAATTTGTCGGCCTCTGTGGTTGAGTGTGCTAAATTTTTGTCGGCCTATTTGACTAACGCAGTCTCCGGGTGCAATTCCTGGCATGGTAAATTTCGTAAACGAACTTTCCGTTACTTACTATGGTCTGGTGTCTGGGACCCAGAGTGATCCGTTATATATTACCCATAACACAAGCACAACTTGCTTAGCATGGGGTTATACAATGTGTTTGTTTGTCTGCCTAATATTATTATTATTATTTAGAATCTATATATAATACTAGCTGTGCCCGCGACGTCGTCCGCGTGGAATTTGCTTTTAAAACTCCGATTTTGAAACATTCTTCATTGGTGCTCCGCTCCTATTGGTCTTAGCGTGATGATATATAGCCTATAACCTTCCTCGATAAATGGGCTATCCAACACTGAAAGAATTTTTCAAATCAGACCAATAGTTCCTGAGATTAGCGCGTTCAATCAAACAATATTAGTATATTTGGCTACAACACTAATACTTACATTGTAAATATCGCGATATCTTTTGAATGAAACGTCCGAATTGAATAATTCAAAAAGTTCTAGAAAGGTATTGCATTCGTCTTGAATATGGAGTAATTTATTTTGATAAGGATTAATACCAAGGTACAAAATAAAGAGTTTTTGAAGCGACGGCATTTTAATTATTTAAAAAAATAAAAGAAAACACTTATTGTGAGATAACTACAATAGTTAGACATATGGTTACGCGATATTTTTTGTAGACAATTATATGTTCTGCAAAGTGGTAGTACATTGTTTTGTTCTATAATCAATAGTTTTCGCAGCGCACGCCGTGTAAGGATTTTTTCGGGTCATTTTTTTACACCTTGGGTTACATTATTGGACTTTTAGTAAGGATTCCAATTTTTTTTGAAAATATAATATAGCCTATAGCCTTCCTCGATAAATGTATTATTCGACACTGAAAGAAATTTTCAATTCGGACCAGCGGTTCCTGAGATTTGCGCGTTTAAACAAACAAACAAACAAACTCTTCAGCTTTATAATATTAGTATAGATATATAATTTTGCATGCTAATCCTATTCGAGTTGTGATTTAGATAATTGAATAATTCGATTTATTAGTCGATTAATCGAGATGTAACGATTAATTGATAAACGGACCGTTATTATGCTTCTTGAATATTTATGTAGTTTGCATATGCGATAAAATCCGAATATAAATGACTTTTATTAGTATAAAGAAAAAGTTTACATCATTAGTAAGATTGCCACTGTTTTCGTAAATATACATAAATAGAGAGTTATCTGTTATTGATAGCGTCTATTTAACTAATATATCTGTATATTTTTGTAAACAAAGTAATTTATTCCATATATTATTTAAACTTATCTTTGTAAACATAAACTCGTTTTTCTCATTATTAAATTATGTCGTCTATTCACTTTCTTTTAGAAATAAGGCATAGATTATATTAATAGAAATATTTCTTTTATTAATAATACCTTACGCTCTGTTCCTACTGTCTCCTAAGTTATACATTTCTTGACAGTTCCAGAAATAATTCTTCTCTCTCTCGTTCATTTTGATAAGCAAAAATGGAAAAGCGCTAAATTTCCAACCGTTAATTAAACACAAGACCGCGTTCGTAATACCGAAGTAAGAGAGTTGGTCTGAAAGAGAGTGTCGGGGTGTAGGTAAGTAAAGGAATGCTCCGATGTTTCGGTAGTGTGGAAAGAATGCATGATGAATGACTAAACAGATGTACAATGCAAACGTGGGTGGATGCAGAGGTCGTGGCAGTCCACGACATACCTTCCATGATCAAATTGATCGTGTACTAGCAGAAGGTGACGTCAGGAGCCTTAAGAACAGACGAGCGTGCATGACAAGAGCTATGAATGTCAAAGAAGCAAGTGAGGTGTGTAAGAATAAGCCTGAATGGCGCTCTGTTGTTCGTGCCTACCCCGCAAGGGAGCTGGCGTGAAGTTATGTATGTATTTATGTAGTCCAATGATAAAAATAGTATGTAGACGCTCAGACGAACTAAAGTGTAGACAGAAACTATGTAAACAAAGGCATCAAATGAAGTAAAGCATTTAACGCTGTATATAATAGAATACACGCACTTTGCGCCTGTGTGCTTAATACTAAACTGGAAACTGTTCCAATATGATCCATACTAATTCGATTATTTAATACTAAGTTTTTGTAACGCAATGCAACACAATCGGCTTCCGATTCTAAAATCGGCATCCTTTAGCCGGCTTCACTCTGAGAGGTCGGGACTCGGACTGCCCATTTTCCCCTTTCTAAGCTTAGACGTTACTCATTTCTGAAACAACCTTCGATTTATGCTCATATTGGACAGATCAACCAAATTTAATAAATTTGGTTGAAAGGCACAGAACTGAAAAGACACGTCAGTATTCAATGACATTGAATGAATCAAGTTCATGTTTATATGGACCACTTTGGCTAATTCATCAAAATTGAAAGGCAGAAATGAATCTATACTAATATTATAAAGCTGAAGAGTTTGTTTGTTTGTTTAAATGCGCATTAGCGCATTCCTGGGATTACCCAGGAACCGCTGGTCCGATTTGAAAAATTATTTCAATGTTGAATAGTACATTTATCGAGGAAGGCTATGGGCTATATTATATTTTCAAAAAATTAGGGATCCTTACTAAAAGTCCAATAATGTAACCCAAGGTGTAAAAAAATGACCCGAAAAAATGCTTACACGGCGTGCGCTGCGAAAACTATTGATTATAGAACAAAACAATGTACTACCACTTTGCAGAACATATAATTGTCTACAAAAAATATCGCGTAACCATATGTCTAAGTATTGTAGTTATCTCACAATAAGTGTTTTCTTTTATTTTTTTTAATAATTAAAATGCTGTCGCTTCAAAAACTCTTTATTTTGTACCTTGGTATTAATCCTTATCAAAATAAATTACTCCATATTCAAGACGAATTCAATACCTTTCTAGAACTTTTTGAATTATTCAATTCGGACGTTTCCTTCAAAAGATATCGCGATATTTAAAATGTAAGTATTAGTGTTGTAGCCAAATATACTAATATTGTTTGATTGAACGCGCTAATCTCAGGAACTATTGGTCTGATTTAAAAAATTCTTTCGGTGTTGGATAGCCCATTTATCGAGGAAGGCTATAGGCTATATATCATCACGCTAATACCAATAAGAGCGGAGTACCAAGGAAGAATGTTTCAAAATCAGAGGATTTTGAAAGCAAATTCCACGCGGACGACGTCGCGGGCACAGCTAGTCGTCTAATATAGGCTTTAATTCAAAAGGCCTATGGTATGAATTTGAAATTGGAACGTGGCCTAATATAAGAATAAAATGCATCTGACAGATCGCCCGATTGTGCAGTAGACTGTTTTCAAAGAGAAACTTATTGCGCAACGACTTCTGTGCTGTTACGAAACAATAGTTTACAAAACTGCAAATTAGTCACAATTGTATATTGTATTTTTTATATTCCGACGCTAAATTGACTGGAGATTGATTTTTTTTAATACTAAGATTTCCACACGGCTGTTGACGACGATAGATTAAGTATTCTATAGAGACTTGTATTGACGTGAATGATATCACATGGCCGGTTCCTATATCTTACAGACCGTTCATTTGCCTTATCATCGATTGATCTTGCATTATTTATGTTCGAATAACATATAGATTTTGTTAAATTGACACTTTAGAGGTTTTGGTGGGAATTTAAAAGTTGATTATTTTGCTGTACAGATTATAATATTCGTTAAAATGAATAATAGGAGTGTGATTATTGATTATGTTTTAGCAAGATTAATGTTTATGCTGAAGATGTAAACTGACGAACTTATCCGTCCAGGAACGGAGAAAGAAATCAATTTTCTGCGGTCGGGTGGCCTGTCGTTAGAGGCCGCAAAACAACCCACAGCCAGGTGGCTGGGTATTTGCCCGTCTGGATAGTTACCACCCCTGGCCTGGAGTATGCCACCATAACAAGCTTGAGTTGTGTTCTGGCATTAGTGGTGATATTCCAGCCTCCCTTTAAACAGTGGCAGCGCATTGGTAGCACGTTTGGTGTTACAAATGTCCATAGGCGATGGTAACAAATCAAACCACGGTGATCTGTATGCTGTAGGTACGTATCAGAATAGTTTTATCGTTTAATTTCATTGTCATCCAGGGTTGTCCAACATCAGGATGTTCTGGATTTGCTTTATTGTAATGTGTATTTCATTTTTAACATAAAGCCAAAACAGCCGCCATATCTTCAGAATTAGGACTGCCAGTTCTAGAAAAGGTAATTTTCTAATTTCAACTAAAAATTCTCTTAAAATACTTTGTTAGGGTCTGTAGGAATTTCAAGGGAATATTTAAATAAGGCGCTAGGTAATGGTAGTGAATTAATATATATTTCGGAACTATCCAAACTGAAGTAAACAAAAACGTCGTTCCCTTAAGTCTAACAAAGAAATTAAGGATAAAAATACGAGATAGTTCGTAACTGAGGCCTTACCTTCAAACATCTTTTGTCGCTAGTTTCCGATCAGCCCGAAAGAGTCAATGAAAATTTAGATAGAAGAAAGAAAGAACAAAGATCTTTTTAAACTACAATAATATACTCGTAGCCTATATAACACAAAAATGAAATGGAAAATGTACTAAAATATAGAGAA
Source organism: Dendrolimus kikuchii (assembly GCA_019925095.2). Classification (NCBI taxonomy): domain Eukaryota; kingdom Metazoa; phylum Arthropoda; class Insecta; order Lepidoptera; family Lasiocampidae; genus Dendrolimus; species Dendrolimus kikuchii. The sequence goes on from CM034408.1 coordinate 12,815,604, forward strand.
AAACCAGCAAAAAAGTTCTAAAACGAAAACAAACCACGAAAGACGTTTGAGAGTAGGCCTTTCGACCCTTTAATGGATTTTAGTATAGTTATTGTAATAAAGACGACGATACGTCATCAGACGAGCGTGCATGACAAGAGTTATGAACGTCAAAGAGCAAGTGAGGTGCGTAAGAATAAGCCTGAATGGCGCTCTGGTGTCCGTACCTACCCCGCAAGGGAACTGGCGTGAAGTTATACATACATACATATTATAATAAAGGCTGATATAGCTTAATTTTTAAATTAAAAAAAAACACGTTTCATAATGGTTCACGTACTGTGCAGCTTACGCCAGATATGGCTGTATAATTCGTATGCCTTAGCCTGATTCGGTTATTATAATTGTGAATAGATTATTATTACACTTTCATTTAAATCAGATTGCGTTATAATATCTACATGTAAATTGTGTTTTATTGCCACTTAATTCGGTTTTATCGCCGTTATAATAATGATTATATCATGAAATTGTATTTTTGCGGTAACTGTAAAAATAATTTTCAACTACTTTAGAAACGGTGTTTTCAATTTACACATCTTAGTGTGGAATTGCTAATTGTTCTGTGTCTTTAGCAGTTCTGTGTGAATTTTTGGCGGGAATTTGAAGGATTGATATTTTACGGATCACTTTTGTTTTCGATAAATATATGGAATAAACTATACTATGCTTGGCATCCCCGCAATGATTGGCACTTTACTAACTTATTATTATTCAAAACATAAGAATTCGTATTTTTTGTAGCCATTGAATGATAATAATAATATTATTTTGTGGTCTTGTACGGAATTCTTTGGAGCCTATGCAAAGAGTGTCGAGTAACCGTAAGGGGAACATGTAAAAATAGGTTTTACATGTTCCCCAAACATTGCGACGGACAGACGCCATAGTCTCGGGTCCCCAGTTCCACTAGCTGTTCACCCCAATGGCTCGGTAGCTTTTGTTCTCATTTCCTACAAATCTCACACTGGCCGGGGCTTGTCCTTGGGTACATTTTTATATGGTGTAGACCCCTGTTGATATCCCTATATACATTATCCCTATAATACCGGATCAGTGTTATCCACATTTACATTAAAATTGTCGAAGGGGCTTCCCCGCTCTTGCCCTCCAAAAGCCCTTTCATTTTTATGGCCCATGGTGTTCCAGGCCATACATTTTATTGTATGGTAACAAAATACATTTTTTAAGTATTCTTAATGTCTAGTAAAAAGTGACAGGGTGCCAATCATTGTTAAAAATCTTAATTCTCCGTCCAGGAACGGAAAATAAATACTAATTCCTGCGGCCGGGCGGCCTGTCGTATGAGACGACAAAACAACCCACAGCCAGGTGGTAGGGTATCCCGTCTGGATGCCTATCAAGTACCACCCGTGGTCTAGAGTATGCCGTCATAACAATTTTGAGTTGCGTTACGGCATCAGTTGCCAAGTTCCAGTTTCTCCTTTCGTATTGCTAATATCCATAGGCGACGGTAACAACTTTCATCACAGTTGTACCGTCAGCCTGTCTGCTGTGCTTCAGCAATAAAAAAATTAATACCTGTATGACTTCAAATTACACGATAAAGGGCGTCAAAATTTCGTTTATGAATAGATATTACCTATTATACTATTATCGATTATTTGTATGAAGAAATACGTTAAAAAACTAGGTTTTTAGAGAAACTTCGCACGCTTTCTCAGGACTAGATTGGACCCTTCTCGGAAGAATCAACATCAATAAACTAATAAATTGTTTCGTCACTAAATCCCAAATGATAATACAATATACCTAAATATGAAAGCATTTAATGAATTCCTCTTGCTCCTGAAAACAGGATAATTTCTGCAAGGTTGTGTACCAATTCTTATGTGAGTGAATGTGTGTGGAAAGCACTAGTAGCTGTTTATAGAACATTTCCATCATAAGAAAATTAAAATAACATTGTAGAATATCCTGAATAATATAATATTTAAAACAATAAAACTACAAATAATAAAAATAACTTACATATATATATACATATATATATATATATATATACACATATATATACATATATATATATATATATATATATATATATATATATATATATATATACAAAAGTTAAAAAAAACTCCACCTATACTAAAACCCGTCCAGTCCCACAAGACCACTGTCGCTGGGCAGTGTACCTAGAAGTCTGGCAGCATTACCTCACTGGATACAGAGGCTAATACTGTGAGCGAGGTAAGCTCCAGCCTTCCGGTCTCCTTGTTGTATCCACCAGATTTTATTTTAATATTTTGAAACAATTTGTGGGCACTTGGCCCCCATGGGCCTAAAGTTTCCACCTCAAACGGCTCAAATGTCAGTGCTGACTTCACACTGGCATCGTGGTAGTGGATTTGAAGTCAGTATAGCGCTACCACATCAGTGCTAACTTTGATATTCCCGATTAAATATTTAAAAGTCACTCCGTTCCCCAAGTCAGTAGATGGATCTATGTAAATCAGCTGTTACTATAAAATCATCAACAAAAACACGTTTAGATATATCTCTCTTTTATACAAACATATGAATCAGTATTTCCTTTTCAATCTTTATCTACCTTTTATTCCTTCAACATTCATCCTTGGCTTTAAGCTCAAAAGGTTATCGTTCTAATATGCTGTATGAATGTACTCTATGCCCACATCTCATGAGATCACACGTGCGTTTATGGTAAGACGCCTAACATGTTTTTATTGGATGGCATTGATATTTAATTTATTTCTTTAGGTCACGATCGATTTGTTTATAGCAATTGCTTCAGATTGTCAGTCTTTATATTTGTTTTAAATTAATGCAACTTGTCTACATATGGGTGGATATACTAAGAACTTTTATTTACACATTTTGTCACGTTTTATATCGATTTAAAATTATGTTATTATGTATTTGTTTTTAATTGTTATCATATTTCTGTTTTACTTTACTATAGATCTTACCACACTATGGCCTCCCCAAGTTAGCTAAATACCTATGCAGAATAACTGATCTTATAGGCCAAAACATCTGCAGTCGTCTGTTGTTAATTAAAAGCGATCATGTTTGCGAATTGTTTTGTCTTCCCAAAATTTATAGTTGATTAAATGTTTATACCCTATATTACGTATAAGTATTATTTAGATTGCTTCCAACTATGTATAAACCCAAAATATCTATAATTTCCTCTTATTCGTTGGTAATTTTAAAATTATTACTACTTCTATTGAAACCTCAAAATTTTCTAATAGGCTGGATTCTATATTAGTTAACTTCATCGCAAGTAGCACGTGTAATTAAAAAGAGATGTATTTTCTTTATTAAACGTGCGAAGTATTTGTATCGAGATTGAACTCGTTCTTTAAACATACCTTATCCGTCAGCATTTAAATTTAACCAAATGTGTCATACAGACGGTTCATGCTTTTCACAGTAGTCATTTTGTCTGGCAGTGTTTGTTTTGTTTAATCATACGAGTAGATGAATAAGATATTTCGAGCGCCCTTCGTCTGCACTGTTGTAAATAGGTTGGTAAACTGTAATTTGCGCTCGCACGTAAATGCGCAATTTAGGCGGAGTACCACATGATTAAATAATTTGGGAGGCCCATATTCGGGGCGTAGAATCTTTATTAGGTTTATGTATGTCTCTTGTTTTTTCAAATCTTTTAAATACTCCGCGAACATCTTTAATACACGGACAGCACTGATCTTTAAAAGTCTATCTCGTACTTAGACGTCCTAGTCGTTGAATTAATCTTCAGCACCTACTAAGATGCATAAAATAAGATGCCCATAAGTAGCGATAGCTGAAATAGCAGCTCACTATCGTTGGCATTTTGAAATAAAATATTTAAACATTTTTGAAGTCCAGTTATTACAAAAGAAAAAATCATTTTTATTTCTATTAATTTTCTGTGTACTTCTAATACTTGACCCTTTGACTATTTGATTTTAGGTAGCTTTTTTCTTGAAAATTATTTGTATTAAACCACATATTTAGGAAAATTTAGAGTCGATGATGGAATTAGTAAGATTCCTTGATTGGAACTAATTTCATTCAAAAATGTGAATATTTTTTTTAAATAGTACATAGCTTTATTTAAATGGAGCTAGCTATAAAGTATTCCTCCCATCTCAGTACCGTCCGTCTGTCATTATTAATTAGACTTCACAGTCCACTTTCTATTCCGTACTCCCTATAATTTCCAGTATCCAATCTAAATCGATCATACGGTATGTCACGTGCGAAAGTGGATTCGTTGCTACCATCATCCGAGAAAAGTTTCACTTCCACATTACTGCGCAATATAAATTACAAACGGAAATCCTCTACAGTTGAAAACGTGCAGTTATTGAGTTTTTCTCTTTCAATTAAAGTTGTTAAGCTAAGATTTAATCATCGTTGTTGGTAATTGGAGTGATAGGGATCGTCGTTATAAGTTCATGATTAAAATTGTCTATAAAATAGCTGTTGTATTTTCATTTTGTAAATAGGCAAATCCGGCCGCGTTTCGCTGTGGCTGTCTTTTGTATTTAAAGTGAAACTTCTTTAGAATCGTTGTAATTTGAAACTCGATGAAACGAAAAAGCGACACTAAAAAGAGATAAACACATAAATCTAGGACTAAGCCTGCGAGAGAATGAGATAGAATACATTATCACAATGCTCATACAGATAGAGTTGGAAATGTTTTGAAGTTTTTCGTTAATACTTCAAATTTCGTGTTTTAAAGCTTAAATGTATTATAACAATATAATATATGAAATGTGACGTCACGAAATTTAGAATCCGTCCCGCCCCTTGTCACACTTTATTTCACTTCTACTGCGTATGAATTGTATACATACACACACTTTTTTTTATTGCTTATGCTGATATTAGACGAATCAACCGAATTGTCATGAAATCAATTTAGTTGACAGACACAGGACTGAAAGGTAACCACGGTATCCAATAAAATTGAATGTTTCAAATTTATGTTTAAAAGAATCACTGGTTGATCTACCCAAATCAAAAGATTTAAATGAACCAGTAATATCGGCTTTATATCTAATTTAACCGTTCCCGTGGGAATTTCGGAATAAAGAATGTATAAAAACGCGTTTCTACTTAAATGCAATCTTATGTAAACATTTGAAGTCAATTCATCGACTAGGCACTTTTTGAGTTTTACAGCCAGAGACATACTTGTTTATAGTCGATAGCTATATTAGCGGCTATATATTTTGAAGTATGACAAAAGTTTTTCATAACATAATATTTTCTATAAAAATTAACCTGAACTAATAATCCGTTGGTTAGTATTATTGGACATATAGGGTAGTTTAAAATAGTTTTTAGAATTCCGTAGACAAATAACGAAAATGGCAAAGTTTGTCATCTCTATGGAACCTTTCATTGCGCTAAGTCCAACACGTACTAGCCGCCTTGTCAAATATACCAAATCAAATCATCAATTATTGCATAAAACATGGGACATAAAAAAGATGGTACGATTATTCCATAGGTTCACATGTTTTTGCCTCTAGGGCGTGCAAAATGTTGTGTCTATTATAATTAATAATTCTTATCTATTTAGTATTAATATTACATCAATATTAAAAAATGCATGATGAAAGAATGACTAAACAGATATACAATGCAAAAGTGGATGGATGCAGAAGTCGTAGAAGGCCACGACACACCTTCCATGATCGAATTGATCGTGTACTAGCAGAAGGTGATGTCAGGAGCCTTAAGAACAGACGAGCGTGCATGACAAGAGTTATGAATGTCAAAGAAGCAAGTGAGGTGTGTAAGAATACGCCTGAATGGCGCTCTGTTGTTCGTGCCTACCCCGCAAGGGAACTGGCGTGAGGTTATGTATGTATGTATGTAATATATAAAAAAAATCAGAATAATAACAATAATAATTAAATTAAGTCATTCTTTAAAATAAATGATTTAAAAATCAATATGGTTCTATAGTTTTGAAAGTAAAGTATAATCAAGGAACTGTCTGAAAGGTTAACTATTGAAGGTCGATATTACGGCTCTATCGACAGGGTTTATTTTGTGGTCCATAATAATATGTATAGTCAAGGTGAGGTAGTCCGTCAGCGGGGTAAGTTCATATACCTCTCGTTTTTACCTTTTTTTACCGGAATTTAACGCCAACTACAATTTGAAGTTAGAATTAAATGATGTCCTAGCTCTACTGACCGATTTGTTGTCGTCATGGCTATTCAAACACAGAAATAAATAGAGGTGTATGGAGTTCTTCCACTGACGGACTTCCCCACCTTGACTATATGTAAATATGAAGGTGACTAAGATTCGGTTTGTATATTTGTTTACTTTTTCCCCATAAGCTTGGTCATAAAACAATTGTCATGAAATTATGGCAAGTTTTATAGTTTTCAAAACAAGAATTTTCGTAACATACTTTTCTTCTTCAGTAAATTTTTTCAAGCCAGTCTCAAGTATTCAAATAATAATTTAGCAACTATATACTAGGAAAAGCCTAACTTTTAGACAAGTTGTAGATTTTTGACTGATGGCAAGCAAAGTGGTTTTTGTGACAACTTGAAAGGACACATTTACCTAGAGTGCCCTAGACAGTTAATGCTTTCAAAACAATCACCAATATCGTACAACTATTGTTCATTTTAACAAATATTATAAACGAATTTTGATTGAAACTATACAGCAAAACATCACGCTTTAAGTTCCCACCAAAAACTCAGCATAATTTTGATCCCGGAAATTCAAATAGTTCCCACGGAAAATTATTCGACGTTTAGACGAGTTTTAAAACTTAGAACTTATAACGCTCACACCATATACAAATTTCTCTCTCTTTTCTTTAACCAAATCCCATTTAATTGGGGTCGGCACAATATGTCTTTTCCTTCCACACTCCTCTATTCTGACACATCTTCTGTCACACCACAAATCATCATATCATCCTTCATACAATCCATCTATCTTTTTTGGTCTACCTTTACATTTGTACCCATCCATCTTGTAGTTTAACATTTTTTTTGTCACGTGACTTTCATCTCTCCTCATTATATGCCCATACACCAACATAATCTTCTTCCTCTGAATTTTTCAGTCACGTGTTCAACTTTCAAATATCCCCTTATGTGCATACAATATACCTATACCACATACAACTTTATGTTGAACAAAATGATTCAACAAACAACACAATTAAACTGATCTCTGAATCGATATCTCTTATGAATCAATTTACAGCCGACAACATAACAAGTTCTGCTACTTTGCTCCTATTGTTGTGAAGTGATCTATTAATCCGTGTAATTATGTCAGTCACGTAACGGTCTGTGCCGGTATATCTAGACCATGAGTACCGCTAGGGAAGAAATAAGAATCTGAGCAATTATAAACGTATATTGTTTTATGAGAAGAATGTGCTTGGATTGCTACCCTGTATTACTATAAACTAGTTTAAAAGAGTTCTTCAGTACCATAAATATACAAAAGTCATAAGAGCGTTAAACTAGCAGAAAAGTACTTTATTAACAAAATACTATGGATCAACAATTTAAAGTATTAAAAGATGTAATAATACAGTTTACTTGTATACTATTAAAAAGTATAGTCGTTTTCAGCCATCTGTCGTCCAATGCTAGAGGAAGTAGGGTTCCTAACTGTACTATAATATATCGATCTTACTATATTTTATTTATATATAGTATCTTACGATATTTTAGCCAATCGTACTTCATATATTATATATTTGCCAGGTGGCAGGGCATTTGCCCGACTGGATGGCTACCACCCCTGGTCTAAAGTATGTCGCCATAACAACCTTAAGTTGTGTTCCGGTATTAGTGACCAGGTTTCAGTCTCCCTTAAGAGAGCAGCAGCGCATTTGTATCACCTTTGGTGTTGCAAATGTCCATAGGCGATGTTAACCGCTTTCCAGCAAGTGGGCCGTCTGCCTGTCTGCTGAACTCCTGCAATAAAAAAAATATTATAGAAGAATAGTATTGTACGAAATTTACTATATTTTTAACGCTAATTCAATTGTCGCGCTTTTCTTTCAGGTTCTTATAATTATTTTGAAAATATTCGAACTTTACTGGCTAAAGCAAGAAGTATTTATATATTTTTTATGTGAAATATATTAAATAATGAAAGAAAATGTAAATGTGTACTACTTTTTCCCTTAACTTTCCCAAAAGTACTATATTTTTACGGTTAAATAAAAAAAAACTATATTATGTTTAAAAAAAGGTGGCAACACTAGGCGGAAGCCGCCCAAGTTTGCGCCACCTATCCCGGTTCTCATACAGTCCCCACCGGCAACCTTGCGCATATCATCGGTATTAAAAAGCATAAGGTACTACAAAGTGCTCGAACTGTCAAAAACACTATTAATGTTTGTATTTTATATAGGTCAAAGCTACCGAAGATACTCGTAAGAACTTGTAATGATATAAAAGATTAGATTGTTGTAGAAGATTAAGTAGAAGGTAGTACCAGCTGTAGCTGGGATTAATAATTACCAAGTAAAAAAAAAATTCAAATAGTCTACTGTCCTATTCAAAGTTTTCTAAATGATATAGCCTTCTATAAAAACTCTTTACATATCATCTAAAATAAAATAAAAAATAATCATAATATATTTTTAGCACGCTTATTTGCGCAACTATCTTTAAGAAAATGTATAAACTTAACTTTATTTCACACGAGCCCTTTTAAGCTAATGCTATCGATCGGATATTGCTAAAACCAAACGGATATTGCTAATACCTAGAGTCTGTTCCTTGCGAAAGGGCGTTAAGTGTTAAAAACATTTCATAAATGTGAAAACATAGATAATTATAGATTTTCAATAAACTACAAATTTTTAGTTCAATGAAAAATTGAACAAATGCGTGGAAGTCTCTAAGAGTCGCGTTCAAATTAAGAATGGTTCCGTCGAGATAACAAACCTTACCTGTTTTTTTTTTGTTTAGTTTCAATGCAATATATTATTGATTTTTTTTATGATTGAATGAGTTTTTTTTTATTTTATTGCAGGAGATCAGCAGACAGGCAAATGGCCCATTTGATGGAAAGCGGTTACCATCGCCTATGGACATTTGCAACACCAAAGGTGCTACAAATGCGCTGCTGTTCACTTAAGGGAAACTGGAACCTGGTCACTAATGGCGGAACATAACTCGAAGGTTGTTATGGCGACATACTTTAGACCAGAGGTGGTAGCCATCCAGTCGGGCAAATGCCCTACCACCTGGTTGTGGGTTGTTAAGTCGCCTCTTACGACAGGCCGCCCGGCCGCAGGAAATTGTATTCTTTCTCCATTCCTGCACGGATGAAATGAGTTCACGGATGAGTTCAGAAGACAGGCCATCGGCCCCCCTGATGGAAAGCGGTTACCATCGCCTATGGACATTCGTAACACCAAAGGTGCTACCAATGTGCTGCCGCTCTCTAAAGCGTGTCTGAGACCTGGTACCACTAATGCCGGAACACAACTAAATGTTCTTATGACGGCATACTCTGGACCAGGTGTGGTAGCGATCCAGACGGGCAAACACCCTACCACCTGGCTGTGGGTTGTTTTGTCGCCTCGAAAATTGTATTCTTTTTCCGTTTCTGCACGATGAAAATTAATTGGAAATATCGACAGCTAATTTTAGACATAAATTCTGCGCTACTTTTTGTCCTGGGAATCCCGCGGAAATTTTTCTGGGAATGATTTACAATGGACGTATTAAAAAAAATCGAAACCAATGTGATTTTTTACTGATCGATAACAAATGTAATATAATAAAATCTGTGATTTTTGGAATCTCGTGGGAATTTTCCCGAGAGCGGTTCGAAGTTGTTCGGATACATAGAAATTAGCTAATTCCGACATAGTTTCCACTACAGCGATAGCTTACATTCTTTTTTTAATTGTTGTGATACCTTGTGTCCCGGGAATCCCGCGTGATTTTCACTTCAAGCGTGGAGGAAGTCGCGGGCAAATCCTAGTTTTTTTTTATTAATGTAGTGGGTTTAGTTATTTTGAATAAATTGATCATGAGGTGTAAGTGTTTTTATGTTGTTGAAATTCATTCATATAAATCGATAACTTATTTTATTTGTGAACTTATTTTTAAGATTTCTCGTTTTCCAGATAGAATGTAGGGCTGATGTTTTCCATAGAAAAATATAACGCTTTTAGAAGTCTATCTCAACTCATTATATTTTTTTGTTTCTAAAGTCCCCGTCTCCTTTATGTAATAACTGCTGATCGTAAGATTTCTAATTTATAAATTACACATTATAATACATACATACATACATAACTTCACGCCAGTTCCCTTGCGGGGTAGGCACGAACAACAGAGCGCCATTTAGGCCCATTCTTACACACCTCACTTGCTTCTTTGACATTCATAACTCTTGTCATGCACACTCGTCTGTTCTTAAGGCTCCTGACATCACCCTCCGCTAGTACACGATCAATTTGATCATGGAAGGTGTGTCTTGGCCTTCCACGACTTCTGCATCCATCCACTTTTGCATTGTATATCTGTTTAGTCATTCTTTCATCATGCATTCTTTCCACATGCCCGAACCACCGGAGCATTCCTTTCCTTACCTTATTATAATATAATAATATTATAATAATACCTTACATTATAATAATAATTATAAAATAATCGGAAGACAAACACATATATTGCATATCCACAAATTAAGCAAATTACGCTTTTGTTATGGGTAATATACAACGGACTACTTTGGGGCCGATCCCAGGCACCCAGACCATAGTAAGTAGTAGTATAGAACTTTTATCTGTCAATTTGTTTGAAAGTTTAACTCGAATTGATTGTTTGACGCTTCAATGGATTTCTATAAAACTAACGGATAAAATTCTTGTTCTTGCGACTAAAACAAAACATTTATTCTTTAATTTTATGTATATTTAAATTTAATATCTTACGTTTAAAAGATATGTATATATCCATGTCCCACGCGAACTAAGACATAGCTCTAGTTATCTATATATTAACACGTGAAGCGAAAACTTTGTACCCCTTTTTACGAAAATTGCGCGGACGGGGGAGTATGAAATTTCGCACACTTATAGTTTATATAGAAAAGAAGTGATGAATGTAATTTTTGTTTTAAATTATGCATAAAAAATACATTAAATCAATAAAAAAAAACAAGAAACACACTACCATGTATTTGACACACACACGCATATATACTCTTTTGTTTATTAGTCAAATCAAATTAACAGTGTAGCCTTGGCGAAAGCGTGTGTAGTCTTTGACATAAATTATTATGATCGAATTTCGACCACGGCAGGCCACTAGTTAATATTATTCGGTATTCTTTCTAAAGTTAAAATAAACAAAATGCAAATAGACGTACTATATACATAAATAAGTACTTATTAATTATGACATAGTATGTTAAAACTTTCCAACGAATTCATCCATTTTCTTATGAAACAAAGCAAGAGATTTCGTAATATTAAAAACAACTAATGTTGTATTATGATGTAACATACATTAAAACTTAAATTCACGAGCGCGTTCACAGCAGTTAGTCCTCATTATTTCAATTGCAGCCTATTCTTCAAATTGATCGATCTTAAAAGTTCTTTTGAAATGTTATTGATAAGTATTATATGAAAGATCAAATTTATTTATTAACTTACAAACATCGCTATCATTATAGTTGTCACCAATACGATAGCGTGGTACGCATTATAATTATATATATATATACATATTCAGTCGTCATAACATATAATATAATATGCAGTTCTTCTGAATTCAGTCACAGTACAAATAAACATGTCAATTGTTGACATATCTTGTTCAGTGTTCGCAGGGCCTGTGTTATGTTCTAAGTTAATAAATAAATAATAACATTTTTTTAATAACGCTTTGTAGGATTTTTGTATATGGCCAATCTCCACGAATAATCACGTCCTAGAATATCCTTAGCTAAAGCCTGAGGTAAATTGTGGGTTTTTGATTAAAGCCAGAGTACAGTAAAATAATAGGAGGATTAAAGCCAAACAAGGAAGTTTTTGAAACAACTTGAAATGTCACATTTTGCTAACATGAGGATATTAATTTAAATTATATACACCAATTGTACAGTCGCGGAATGAAAATGATCTTCACCTTAAAGATGACTTGCTTCCACAAGTACAAAGAATATTTTGATGAATGTTACGTTTATAAAATATATTGAAACGTGAAAAATAAAATTACAATGTTGACAATGACAGACGCTGAGATTGACAATAACAAATAAAGAGGATATAATCACTATTCTTCACATAAATATTAAAACCAATAAAAAGATTTTACATGACCAAATAATCTTCTTAGACGAAATAGAAAATCAAACAATTTTGATCTAAGTAGTTTTAAACTTTATTGTCAAATAGTTAAATATAATTTTATTTGGAACAGTCTGTTCTATGACTTTAATTTGAAAATATAACTGTGCTCACGGAACGTTAAATGAATCAGTTTGATAACTGGCGAGCATTTTCATACTACGACTGTACCCATAAGTCTTATATGTTCTAAAAAAACAAGCTAGTTGAGTTTAAAAAATAATTTCAACGAAAATTCGTTTAACCATGGAAAAGTTTAACCAAGGGGTATTAAATAGATTCTGGGATATATGGTATATTCTATTGACTATTTTTGAAGTGAAACTTCTTTATTGTGATTTGAATCTCGATGAAACGAAATGAAAGCGACACTAAAAAGAGATATATAATTATTTAAACACAATGCCTATAAAAATAGAGTTGGAAATATTTTGAAGTTTTGAAGTTCATAAATCAAATTGAAACTAGAGCATTTGTTTCCTATTTTAGTTATCATAAGCCTCTCGTGTCATTTATTCAAAGTGAATACATGGAATCTGAATAATATGTGTTATAATATATCTTAAATATGTAATATATGAAATGTAATATTTTGCATTAAAATATAAAACAATTTTTGACTTTGGTAAAAATATTATAAAAATAATTATCCTAATACTCCGGATACTTTATATTTATCTCATTCTCTCGTAGGCTATTTTTCTGAAGTTTCACTTCTGCTGTGTGTGAATTGCAATAAACAATTTTTTTACGGTTCTGTAGCGAAATTGCGAAAACAGTTGACTTTGGTCAGCTCTAGATAACTCCGCTGATTCTTTTTATTTGTTAAGTTAATAATATGTCCCTTTCTAGTTATAAAGTTGTTTCTCAATGACTCATAAAATACTTCAGTAACATGACGTTGTACAATTTAATTGAATCGGCATTTATATCAGATCAAAAATCAATTAAGTAATGATGACTTAACTTTCTTGGATCAGATAAAATAAAACATGTTCTTTGATTAGGAAACATTTAAGATGTGCATTAAAAGTGAAAAGTGATGTGCCCAGACTGAGATTGACAGAAGTGATAAAGTTGTTATAAAAATGAACGTAACAGTAACTCCAACAACGAGTAATGAAGAAATCGGTGAGTTATTAACTATTTTATTTTATCCGTTAGGAACGGAAGACAATACATTTTCTTGCCGCCGGGCGGCCTGTCGTAAGAGGCGACAAAAACAACCCACAGCCAGGTGATAGGATATTTGCCCGACTGGATGGCTACTACCCCTGGTCTATAGTATGCCGCCATAACAACCTTGAGTTGTGTTCCGATATTAGTGGCCAAGTTCCGGTCATCCTTTAGAGAACAGCAGCACATTGGTAGCACCTTTGGTGTTACAAATGTCCATAGGCGTCGGTAACAGCTTTCCATTAGGTGGACTGTCTGCTGACCTCATGCAATAAAAAAATATTCTGAGGTTAATATTAATAATAATAATTTTTATTGTTAAGTTATTGAATAGTATATGGTCGGCGTCAGAGCAGGACCTTGTAACTACATTTTTGGTGACATAATCTTTTTCGTTAAAATTGTGATATGTATGTATTACAATTTTGTATATAATTACTCTCTTTTGTATATAATATGTAAGAATTTTGACGCAAAATGTAATTACAAAGTCCTGGACTGATGCCTACAATATTCAGTAATGCATAATCGATGATTCTGAAGTTATAGCAGTGACACGCAATGACGATATGTTTTATAGATTGTATCGTTTTTCAAACATCTCGACCACTTTCGATTGTTTTCAATTACTAGTGATATCGACTAGGACCGAAATCGATTTGGAATCGATATTGCAGTCGATAATATCGACTCCAGTGAAGTACGGGACACGCTAATGAATCTATGTGACTTTAAGATTTTGATTTTCAGTCGAGGAACGATTGTGGACTCGATTGTATTTTTTGGTCGATTACGATTGTTTTAATATTTCGGAAGTGCCCATCGCTAGCTTACAGACAGTCTAGAACCCTTGAAGTCCAAAAGAGACTTGCCTTAAAGATCTTGAAACCAAGCCATAAAATTTAAACAAAAACCTTTGAAGCGTTGTTGGCTGTCTAAGCGCGTTCTATTATTATTGTATTTCTTTATTCTCAAAAATGTTACATAAAAAAAATATAGACATTTTTTTATAAAAAAAATAGAGAACACTATTCTTTTATAAAACTACATCAAAAATAAAATACATATTCAATAAAGAAATATATTCGCGTTCTATTATTATTAGTGCAACGGAGAGTGCTCTGATGAACTGTATGAGTTGGTGCCACTGTCGCCATTCTACCAGGACTTCATTCGTACTTCCTGGATGCACGAAACATATGCACCGTGCTGGACATACGCACTTTCTTGCCTTACATGAGCCCGTTCTTGAAATAAATCACCTCCTACAATTTTCCCAGAGTAATGCTATATGCACTGCCATGTGCACTTCATATATGGCGTAAGAGTTAAAATCATGACGAGATAGGGAACGCACCTGGATGTCCGTGACAACTATAACAACTTAACAAGTGAACATATTAAATATATTGCTCATTAGAGTACATGACCAAAGCCATAACAAAATGTTTCGAATAATAGCACTTAATTTGCAGACACTTTAGATTAATGAGACTTATAAACAAGGTTATATATCATTGACTTCCTGTTGGTTGAAGAGCATTATACGTATAATAAACGTAAGCAGCTTCGCCTTTATTTTAACAAGCTTTTTCATCAGATACCCAGTTTGCAACCTCGTCCGCCCACAGACTCCTACACGTATCAACATTACATCTACCAGTTTTGAACCGCTCTTAGTGCAGTTTTACATCTTAGATATAAATAAAACCTAATGCGAAATATGCGTGCGAACTCAATTTGTATTTGGATAGATAAAGACAGTTATAGAAAAAAATACTTTATACAAATATACATATACATATACATACTTTAATCACTCTCTTTCGGGCTCTACCATATTTCATCACATAGTTTAAATACGCAAACAACATCACATGAAAGCCCCAAAACTCGAAAGTGGGTTGTAAATAAAACAACTGTTCGTTGGTATTTACTGATCAATAATTTACAAAAAAAATATCATAAATCTTCACGATATAAGACGTAGAGTGATATTTTTTTTCTATAGTTTTTCTAAGTTAAGAAAATAATGCACCAAATCACCTCTAAATTATGACATGAAACCATTTTACTACTCCAATCTTTATGAATAAAACAGAAACAAATAACTTGGTTTTATTATTTTTTAAATACTACTTTGTTTTCTTCTTATTATAATCTAATATAGCTGAAAAACGAACATGTCTATAGAGTCTCCGCTATCGCCCGAAAAATCCTCAAGGACGTTGGCGTTGATAAAAGCCTTTACATTTAGACAGATAGATGGCTCTTTATAGTACACGAATACAAAATGAACTTGAAGACTAACATTATATCTAATTATGTATATAGGGCGGTCTTATTGCTAAAAAGCGATCTCTGCCAGACAACCCCAGGAATGAATTGAGATGATAATGACGATGGTGGTACACGTAACATATAGTACGTACCACTTACCTTTTAATAATAAATACATAAATTATATGTATGTATATATATATTTTTTATATGTGCAGAAATTTTATATATTAAATAGATATATGTTTAATATACATACAGGAATGAATTTAATTGATATTGGCGATGGTGGTATACGTAATTATATAGTACGACTACTTATATTCTAGTCATAAATAGATACATAAATGTTATATGCGCACCAGTCTTTATACTTAATAGATACATAGAATATATACTACATATACATGTTAACGTGTATATAGTTTTAATACATTGATATCTCGACATACATCTTTTTTTTATTCGTTTAGACTCTTCCTACGCCTGTGTTTTTATAGGAAAAAAATTGACAGTCCGAAATATTCATAACTTTTTAAGATTTTTCCTTTGGTAATAATAGAATAACACGATTTATCATTACTAGTCAAACTTTAAAATTGCGCCCCTGTAAAATTGTCATTTTGAACATGTCAACATATTCACGCCAGCCACGGATATATTCTATACACACAAGTATATAATCTATAGATTCTTAAAACAGAATTGTTACATCTATGAAAATTCATGGTTAATGTGTCTCCAAACATAACCGGTTATTTAACCTGTTTCTCTTTTTCTATATTTAAGATAAACTAATTACTATTAAAGTGTGGAATTTTGTTAACATACAAAAGGTTTTTATCTAATGTCTCGTTACCAAGACCCCTATTACGTCATAATTATACGTCTAATGCTAAAAATACCTTTAAATTTCCAAAGATTACGTAGTTATCTTGCTAAACACGTTAAAGAATGTTAATATGAATATTTCTTACGCCTTAAAGTAGGTAACGTACGCAGAGGAGTTGAATAACTTCTTAAAAAAACCAACTCGCGTTGTAGAGTTTAACCATTTGGCAATTATAAACAAAGATATGTTCCAAAATTAGCGGTGCATCTTTAGTAGGCCACTTCACAACAGATGAAAGATTTTTTTAACTTTCAGTCTGGTTTCAGCTGCATTAATGGATAGGGTTAGCTGCGCAAACTGACTAGTTGTTTTAATTTAATAAATCTGCGTCTCTAAAATATCTTTCTTCTTTAACTGAATATATAGAGTTTATGTAAAATTTTGACAAGAGTTATGAATGTCAAAGAAGCAAGTGAGGTGTGTAAGAATAAGCCTAAATGGCGCTCTGTTGTTCGTGCCTACCCCGCAAGGGAACTGGCGTGAAGTTATGTATGTATGTATGTATATATGTCAAATTTTACCCATAAATAAGGCAAGTGGTTTCAAGTTCGAATCTAAAAATATGAAAAAGTCTTATTACACATCTGTTTTTTAAAAATTAACAGGAAGATTTTTTAGAAATTTTATCCGTGCAGGATCGGAGAAAGAATACAATTTCCTGAAGTCGGGCGGCCTATCGTAAGAGGCGACAAAACAACCCACAGCCAGGTGGAAGGGTATTTGCCCGTCTGGATGGCTACCACCCCTGGTCCAGAGTATGTTGCCATAACAACCTTGAGTTGTGTTCCGGCATTAGTGATCAGGTTCCAGCCTCCCTGAAGAGAGCAGTAGCGCATTTGTAGCACCTTTGGTGTTGCAAATGTCCATAGGCAATGGTAACCGCTTTCCATCAAGTGGGCCGTCTGTCTGTGTACTGAACTCATGCAATTAAAAAAAAAGGAAAATGTACTTTCTGTAAAATTTCCATCTGTAGACCTTGATAGTTAAAAAAAAATATTGTCATATACACAGATGGCCAAATAGACGCACATGGTAATTGTATAAGTAGAAAACAAGAATGAAAGAACCAACTTTATTTAAAGAAATAACGATGCCGGAAAAAAATAGTTTTTGAGAATTTGCTGCACTTTCAGCAAATGCGGTTTGCAGTCAGCTTAATTGTACTTATGTAACAAAACTACAGAACCATAAAAATATAAGCGACAACCCTACGTTTGATAATTATCACCCAGGAAGGTGCAACTGCAGTAGCACTCTTGCGTAACTTTTGGCAAAAACTGACACTTGACTGACTATTTTAGCCAAGACTGCGTCTCCGAACTAGTTCTGTTGTTCTAATTTAAGGCCATCTCATCAAGGTATTATAGTTTTCAAGGTATTCATAAAGATTTTTATATTTTAAGACTAGTAGTGCAAAATCTTAACTATTTACTGAGGTGTGACCTTCTTTAATTGCAATTAGAACTTCGTCGTTAACTGTGGACAAGTGGTTATTTTACTGGGGACGGATTTGGTGACTGAAATTGAGTAAAAACTTTTATTAATTTAGTTAAAATTAATACGTAGTGAAAATACGTTAAATGAAATTCAAGTAATGATAATAATCATATTTTCTTAATAATAAAAGGATTTGAATAAAGTTATACGAGTTGAAAACGAGTTATTAAAATATAAAACGCGGCAGCGCGAACACTTGTGAGCCGTGAGGCTGCTTGTAACTTAATGACGCGCGAGTTTTAAAATTCATGAACTTATCAGGGCGTTTTAAAAACACTGGACTCTGCTTAAAACATATCCCAGGACACTACAAAAACTAGGACATGTCCTGGGAAAACAGGACGGTTGGCAACTCTAACCTATACGAACATAAAAAACTACATATTTTCCTGAGCTATTATTTCAAATTCAAAAGTTTTTAATCAATTTAAGTTCCACTGGAGAACGCATTCCGAAGGTCATACATGAAGTCAATTTTAATTTACTTCATATTCTACGTGCACCGTTTCGCATCGTGTTATCGCTGTTTAAAAGAGAAGAAGCTGCAAGAAACTCGCCAGCAACACGTCTAGCTAAAAAAGATTTTTTCATCAAATTATTTATATATTATATTAATCTCAGGCTCTCTTTTCCTTTTTTAAATACGTGACATGGTATTACAATTACATTTCAAATAATGAATGGAATTGTAACAAGCAAAAAATATTTAATTTAATATTTAATTTTGACGCCGGGCTGGTGTCTTAGCCACTAAGCACGACAACACAACAATTAACAACCACGACTTATCTCTCGTATACTATAATTAAATAAGTTGTCCAAAACAACTTTTATCATGTCAACAAAGATAAATGTTTCCGATTTCAATGAACGTTTTAATTATATCACTTTTCCAATTTAACATTTGGTTACGTGATTTGATTAAATTGATAATTAAAATACATTCACGCAATAAGTTCCGGTTTAAAATTTTAGGCTATGAATAACTTTTTGATATGCTGTTGACACCACAAATACGGTTTCATGCGGCGCAAGCGCATGTTGTTTGAATATTATTATTTTTAACAGGAAAGGTCGAATATTTTAATAATGTTACTTGTAAACTTTAGCTTCTAAATAATTAATTAAAATAAAAACCTATAGTAAACTGTTTTAATACATCCATACATATTATCACGCCTGTTTTTCGTAAAGGTAGGCAGAAATCTCTTTGTGACGATCCTGGTGTACACTTTTCGCTTCATCTATTTTAATTAAGCTCTTCATACATGCACGTCTATGTGTGGTGCTTTTTACTTGACTTTTCTTTAACATGTCTGCTATTTGATGGTGATGATGGTGTGTAAAATGACTGTCTTACATAAAACGTTACAATATACATATGTATTATACAAACGTATCAGTCGTGGTAGCGTAATGGCTAGTGCACGCGTCCCAAACTCAAAGGGCGCGGGTTCGATCCTGGCCGGAACGCATGCACCACTTAGTCAGTTTTCTGATCTAATGTGCATATTGTTACAATTACCACGTGCTAATAACGGTGAAGGAAAACATCGTGATGCAACCTGCACATCGAGATAACCGATGTGTCAAACCTGCCAAGCCGCCTTGGACAAGCGTGGCGGGTATACGTCCGTTCCCCTATCATGGGAGGCCCGAGCCCAGCAGTGAGACATTTATGGGCTGATATTATTATTATATTATGTTATACAAACATACTTTTGGGGTCCTAACGCTATGGAGCTCTACCGTGACGTCGCCAAACGTTTAGTAGAAGGCAGGCGTCTATTTTGCCCAAAGTTTAAGCGTTGCTACACAACGTGGCAACGCCGCCAACCTTTTGGAAACGTTCTCTGTACGTGACAGTGGTTTGGGACCTATATTTTATCTTTAGCTATTTTTCTCTTTTTTTTATTTATTTTAATTTTAATATACTTACTTACTTACTTACTTTGTAGTTTATTTTTAAATTTATATTGTATTTTTAATTATTTTATAATGCAAATAAAGATGAACAGACAAACATACTTATATTCAAAAACGTTACACTAGTAGGTATATTATTGTCATACTGCAAGAAAACATTAAGAAACATCGTTAAGATTTTTCAAAATCTGACTTCCGGTACCCCACACGAATATATAATTATGTACATTTAAAAATAACTTCAACCGCCTAAAGTGCCCTAGACCCTAGTTACGTGTATGGACACCTCTAATCTTTATTTCATTTGCGATTTTACTACATAACTTTGTAGGTCTATACAGATTACGCCTTCTTATTAAATTTCATCAATATAAACCCGGAAGTTTCTGAGAAAATTGTATGTAACATACAAAAACACGACGATGTCATAAGACTTCATATCAGACCGTAAGTGGTATAGTATAATCCTTTGTTCTTCCAAAATGGGTAGATTTCTCTCTACATAATGGGGGTCTTTTTTTCTATAACTTTACCAGCACAGGCAAAAGGCGTACTGGTCTATATGATTTAACCGCAGTAGGAGGTTACGAGGTAATTGATCGTGTACTAGCAGAAGGTGATGTCAGGAGCCTTAAGAACAGACGAGCGTGCATGACAAGAGTTACGAATGTCAAAAAAGCAAGTGAGGTGTGTAAGAATAAGCCTAAATGGCGCTCTGTTGTTCGTGCCTACCCCGCAAGGGAACTGGCGTGAAGTTATGTATGTATGTATGTAGGAGGTTACCTGTTTTGGGAACCATGTTAATGGTAGAAATTTTCCATATAGTGTTGTTCCTTTTTGCCAAAATGGCTGCCGAACCCAAAAAAACAGTAGTTTCTAATAAACAATATTCGCATAAGCATAATACTCTTTTAACCTTCAAGTTAACTAACACTACTTTATGCGTTAACTCTACAACAGCGTTATCATATACAGCGGTTTCACAAGGTTGTTTAGGTACGTTGTTTAATCTTTTCAATACCTACCATTTGAGGTCACGATATGCACTTGATAACCTTTTGTAGTAAATTAACAAAAGTAATTAACGTAAAACGACCATTAGTCGTTTAAAGTCTGTTTAATACATACGTTAGTATTCTGAAGATTTTTAAACGAAATTTTTGTATGTTGTTATTTGAAAATAGTTGTGTTGACGAAACCCGATTTGTATTCTATGTCTTAGTGATAGCTTGTGGTTTTTTGTTATTGTCATAATCATCACCCTAGCGTTAAATCCCGGTCGCGCTCGAAGCGTGTGCCTCGAAGCCCGGGGTCTGCTTTCCTACTTTCCTTCTCCACTTCGCGGGTTCTTCTACATTCCTAATTAGAGGCCATCCATAAATTACGCCACACTTTAGGGGTGGGGGGGCGGTTGACGAAGTGTGGCATTGTGTGATAAGTAGCGAGGGGGTTGACTAAGTGTGACATTGTATGATAAGTGGGGAGGGGTCCTAATTATGTGACGTCACTTTTTAAATTCTATTTAAGCTTTAAAACACGACAGTTAAACTATTAATGAAAACCTTCAAAATATTTCCAACTGTATCGCTATGAGCATAGTGTTCAAATTATTAAAACATAATTTAAATAAAAATAAAGTTAATTACGGAACTGCTGTTGTAATTTAATAATTTTTGATGTAAAATTACAAAATATGTGATATCACGCAAAGGAGGGAGGAGTCACGGGAATGTGACCCGCTGTGGCAAGGAGTGGCGAGGGATCAAAAATCATGAAATTCGTGTGACGTAATTTGTGGATGGGCCCTTAAGAAACCATTGGTGTACATATCATCCTGTATGACATCAATCCAGTATTTCTTGGGTCTATCCCTTCGACCGAGACCTCGCGGAAGAGTTATTCCTAGCCATTTGTTCCACATATAACTGCCGGTTTCCGTAAAATGGCGGCCGTATTTTTCAATATTATTATATATAATAGAAGTTTCATTTTCAAGTATTCATAGATATTGCTCTTTAGCGATAAGACCTCCCTTTGTGCACACATAGAACAGTACCAGACTCCAAGTTATTCTGTAATCGTGGACAAAGAAGAGTTATATTTCTGTCCATCTATACTAGGGTTGCCAATCCCAAATTTAAAAAACTAGGATTTGAAGTTGGAAAAACCGGGACAATTCAGTTTTAAACCAGGACGCAGTAATAGTTAAATTAATTATTAATATGTAGAGTAAATAAGTTAAATGTAATTCAAGTAATGATAATAATCATATTTTTTAGTCTTAAAAGTATTTGAATAAAATTATACGAGTTGAAAGTTCGGCACTCGCAAACCGTGAGGCGGTGTGTCACGTAAGAATTGTAAAAGTGGCGTGCTAATTTTAAAATACATGACCTTATCAGGGCGCCTTAAAAACGCAGGACGCTGCTTGAATACTATCCTGGACATCCCAGGACACTACAAAAATTAGTACATGTCCTGGCAAAACAGGACGGTTGGCAACTTTAATCTATATAAATTCCCAACACCAATTATACCAAATAACACTTAGACCTACTGTGCTAAGATAACTTGGTTTGATAATATTATCATTGTGATACGCTCCTCCTGTTTGTATTTTTAGGCTTTATAATAACATAATTCTGTACAACATTTAAAACTAAGGCTACAGTCATTTAACAGAAGCAACCAACACAATTTTCATATTATTACTTGCTTTTCTTAACAGTATGCATTCTCTGATTGTTCACTGTAACATCTGTGGACTATTTTATGCCATTATGACTGGCAACGTTCCAAAAAACCATAAATGTAATTTTGTACACCAAATTTACAGTTTCCATATATATATATTGACTTCATACCGTATCTCCGTGAGATCAAAGACGAAACTCAATAGCCGCAATGCGGGGGTCACCTTGCATTTGTTACGCTGTACTTATGCCAGACTTTACAACCATAATAATGCATGAAATATAGTCCTTACCAACTTATTCACAAAGAAGAATTTCTTCTAACCCATTAACAACTCCAGTTTTGGCATCAACTACCGTTAGTTTTCCATCAATCGTAACTTATTTGCAATTGGAATACGCATTCAGACCAATTCATGCTTTATAGTCTCCAATCTAAGTCTAATTTAGTACTTTAATAGTAGTGCTAGACAAACTTACATTTGCATCTATATAAAGAAACTCATTATTCAATTGTGCATTTATAGTCGACCTTGTGTAGTTGGAATAGGGTCGTCTGCGCCAGTTTTTCAAGTGCAAATTTATTGTTAGTTTGTAACTGTGAGGTGATGTGACCAGTCGTGCAGTTGCGACCTTGCTACACTCCTGCGCATGATCAAGTTGACAGTTCTATAATGGATTACAATTGTCAACTGCCGTATCCAGGTATTTTTGTGTTAAATTCTCAATTATAATTCTCTATATATTACAATGTTCGTCGTTAAATTAACGACACAACTCTTCTATTTTGAGCTGCTGGTATATGATACATTTAATTCCTTAATACTCTTTATTCATATAATCATATCGAAAAGGAGAGTTTCTGTCCTATTAAGGACTTCAACCAACAGCCAACATAGTATTTGAAATGGTCGTTGAAGTTTTGTAGCTGAATTAGTAAAAAGCAAAATCTTATGCGGAATTGACGCATAATGCTCACAAAAATTTTGTGGTTTGCTAGCACTACAATGTCATTGACTCGTACTGGCAATTATATTCGCCTCCATCAAGTCTAGTGCATTATTCATCACATTAAGATGCCTAATTAGTGTAAAGAGCATGTACATTTGTAAAAAAAGGGCGGATCTCACAAAATGAGAAATAAGTTATTTTTTGTCTTTGATAATATTATACTTGGTTATTTAGAAGCTAGAATTTTCAAGAACCTTTCTTACCTACACTTAGAATTAAATGTAACATTGCATCTATCCGAGTTATCGGAAGTAAGAATATCTCATTTCAATGAGCTACCTCGCAGGTACGCAATGGTTCTGTCTCTATAACGTATATTCCACATACAAACACAAAGACATGAAGTTGTTTAAGAAGAGCGTCCTAAAATTCCCTCGAGGAAAGCGACGATTGGCAATTGTTGTGTACATGCATAGGCCACGATTACCACTTTCTATCAGAAGGGTCGTTTGCCCGTGTAAACTAAATTTCATAATATATTAGAGTATTTAGCGTCTGTTAACTGCGTATGAAGCTTAAACAATCCATATTCCCAAGATGAGAAGTAACCTACGTTATGTGCGTAACAAGCCGCTGTGGCTCACTGGATTAAATACCTCGTCATATTCCAATGCTGTGAATGTCTATTATGTCAAGATTTACCATTAAGAATTTCAGAATATAAACATCATTTATCAAATCCAAGAAAGTAAACATTATAGGTTTATTTGATTAAATAATGAACTGCGCACCTAACAACGTACAATATACTTTTCTAACTAAAGTGGGTAAATAAGCCAAGCAAATACAGCGAATGCATCAAACTTGCGCAACTGGGACACAGTCATGCAAGAATTCCGATGACTTTTGACATGTTTATCTAATTTGCATCAGCTTCATTTCGTAATTTTAAATCGTTTTTTTGCCATAATTTTTATATTTCTTACATTAGGCACTATCTCTGTAATGATTAGATTACAATTACACCTATTGCTCTTGATAAATGTTAATTTAACATTGACTATTAGATTATTAGTAGATAATGATAACCTTTCGATTAAAAATTTTAATGCCTCGAAAGGATTGTGGAAAATTAATTAGAAATCATTCTCGTAACTGCAAAGCTGTTTCGGAAATTGTTTTGTATTTCTATGAACCAGAACGAGGTTTTTACAAAAATAAATTACAAAAGTAATTTACTAATGAACTAATTTTACTATTCTTGTTTAGCAGCTCCAAGAGTATTTGGCCTTCAAATGTATTGTACAAATTTTACTATATCCGTTCGAGCTGAATAGATGTTTATATAAGTGCTTTTACTATATAACCCTTTTCACTTTCATGATGTGTTAATGACGATGACGTTATCACAGTTTATGGTAATGATCATTATAATAAGAAACACGTTCCGTGAGCAACGCACGCGCATCAGAATAGCTTATTTTACAATTTGTTTGCTTTCACCCGTTCCGAAGATGTAAACTTGTATAACCACCGGTTATACCTTATATAAAGAAAGAATTATTTCGAAAGTCACCGCATGAATCCTGTCTTGAAACGGTACTTGACACGCGCTGTCCTTAATCCTTTGCTACAAAAAGCGTTGAAAGCGTACATAAAAATGTTTTTTTTTCAATTGACCAGTAGCCAGTGTTATTCCTAAACTATTTTATTCACCTATTTGAAGTTCTTTTATTTTATTTATCATATTGCATTTGAACGCTTGGATATGTTTTATATTCGAAAGTTCAAATCAGATTTGAATATAGAACTGCGAGCGATATT
This sequence comes from Dendrolimus kikuchii, assembly GCA_019925095.2. NCBI lineage: Eukaryota > Metazoa > Arthropoda > Insecta > Lepidoptera > Lasiocampidae > Dendrolimus > Dendrolimus kikuchii. The sequence goes on from CM034408.1 coordinate 12,841,249, forward strand.
GCTTGCAAATTGTCGCGTTCCATTTCTCAAACCCGCACCAACGAATAGGAAACAGTAATAGCTCGTTGAATTTGACAGACGACTACGTTCGTCTCGCAAATTGGTTCCTGCCTATAGCGGAACGTGGAATTATTTCATATTTGATTCCAATTGGAATTTGTTACATCATCTGTGCATCCGTTTTGATTCATTTATTAGAAAAAAATGCATTACAGGGCAATTTCTAGGCAATAAGTTACGAAACTCGGTGACATGAAATATATTTTGTCTAAAACCTATTTAGGTACATATATATTTCATAACATTATTCTACGATTTCAATTTTCATCGTGAAGCAAACCAGGCTGAAGCGTAAAATATTTCAATTACTTCTAAATGCAAATTACAAGTTATTTTTTTATCTTTTGCTATTATTTACTTAGTCATTTTCATATTTATTCATCTTTTCTTGTCTAAGTGTACCTAATTCTAGAAAAAACTGTTTTGACGCCAGCTAAATTCTGCAATCAAATAATTTTACTTATTGTCTTAATGTTCTAGAAGCATCAGTAAATACATAGAAAATTATACCTTCATTTTTTGTGAAAAACTATAATTAAATACATCAATGTTAATGTTGTTTTGTTCAGTCCAAACAATAAAAAATCTAGCTTAGAGTATTTGGTTTAATAAAATATTGTTACGAAACATTTCAAACATGTCATTCACTCGAACGTTTCCTTTCCGAGAACTTCAAGGCATGTCCATCCGCGATTATTTTAATCCTAACAAACCAGATGTCTAGACATTGGCGAAATGTTTTCAGTGCGTTGACCGGCATCGTAAAATTGCAGGATTATATTCAGAGAAGAGACAAGTTCATGGACCCAGTTTTAAGCCGCCATTTTGGCAAGTCGTATACCATTCTGATTTATAGATACTTTTACCGGAAACATTTGCAATATTCTGTGATCTTTCTGTGAGTTGTTTTTTAATTTAATCAAGGAACTAATTATACAACGATCCCTTTAAATTGATACATCGGATATCTGCAACAGTATTTATTGTTGAATTTAAATTTGAGATAATAAACTATTCAAATTGAATAGTATTTTCGAAACCACGAAGCGTTATGAGTCTTGTGACTTTTAATTTTATCAACAACAGTTAGTCATTAATAACCCGTTCCTATATATCTACATCTTACGAATTGTTCATTTGTTTTACTATCGTTTAAAATTTTCCTTTTAAGATCCGTACAAGTAATCTCAAAATTCAACCGATGGTAAAGCAAGTAAATAAATAGTAAGATATAGGAACCGATCATAATTGGTGAGACTTGTTCTAAAAGGGTCTAGATTCTCAAACTTTTTTTATTAAATCCTTGCAGTTTTATTGTAGTTGGTACCTAATGACTAGTAATAACGAACGAAATAAAGGGTCTTCGCCTTACTAGAAACAATAAGAAAAATGTTTGTAGTGAAACACATACAAGCCAATAGATGGCGCTGTACAATAATTGAGGTCGCAAACAATTCCCAAAACGTACAAACAATATATACAAATTTCCAACAGTAACAGACGGGCTTAGGCCTGCGAGGAACAAACAACAATAGCCTCGCTGGAAGATCTTCCTAAGTCTTCCTTTGAGACGGAGGAGCATTCCATCTCGCTCCTCCACCTAGTAGGGACATTCCTAAATGTTAATGGATACATTCTTATTATAAATATTTTTAGTTAAATTAGGTTACATGTAAATTACTGAATAGCTTGAAATGCTAATGTGGAAGACTTAAAATACCATGTGCAGAAACACTCTCTTGTATAAAAGCTTTGATATTCTTTATTCCGTTGTTATTTGTCAATCATTAAAATACGTCCCAATATTATTTGGAACAATATATTCATATTTTCTTTTACATAAAGATATCCAGTAGGTTTAAAGATAAAGTCTATTAGAACAAAGCTAATTATTGTGTGTATTAACTTTAATTAAGATGTTTGTTGTAATAAGTGTTAATGCATTCATTCAACCTTCATCAGACCACCTGTTTGTTCAGTCTGTTGTTTGACATTGACAAATGAATTCTGGACTGGACTGGAGTGTCTGCAAGTTATTTAAAATTGTACGTACTTACATAAATGTATTGTCATATTTAGGTCATACTCCTATGGTAAAGCTTAAAATAATTGTGTATCATATTTTTTTAATATGATTCAAAAATATGTTAATATTTGTAATGAATGATATAATAATGAGTTATTTGGTAACGAATTAGACTGCATGTTTGAGTAGAATTATGGCTCCAATGGAGGCTAACCACGCCTTTTTTTTATTATATGGTAACCGCTTTCCATCAAGTTGGCCGTCTGCATGTCTGCTGATCTCCTGCAATAAAAAAAATATATAAGTTCAAGTTATGGGGGTTACCGTCGTGTAGGGTACGGTTACCGTCGCCTATGCACATTTGCAACACCAAAGGTGCTACAAATGCGCTGCTGTTCTCTGAAGGGAGACTGGAACCTGGCCACTAATGCCGGAACACTACTCAACTTTGTTATGGTTGCATACTTTAGACCAGGGTTGGTAGCCAATCGGGCAAATGCCCTACCACCTGACTGTGGGTTGTTTTGTCGCCTCTTACGACGCCTTTTTGGTTACTGTTATTAATGAGGGATTTACCGGCATTGCAACTTTGCCCGCATCATCTGCACTTCCATAAAAGAGATCTTATAAAAGTATCGCATTAAAATTACCACATTCTTTTCTTTCCTTCCTTCTTCTCATTTTCCTATTATGTCTTACTAAGCAATCAAAATGCAGTAATTCAAAACCATACGAGATACAGATAATACAGAAATAATTTTTAGTCACGACAACAATTTTGGTTTATTCAATATTTCATGAACTCAATTTCAATAAAATAAAATAAAAATAAATAAAATAAAATTCATATAAGGATCATTTCATTAGGAAGAAAAAAAACGGAACAACTAGTTTAGTGATTTGGTACTTTTGTAAAACTAATGCTTTTTCAATAAATGTTTATTAAGTATGTAATGTCTAATGCGACCTTTATGTTGTTGTATGCTTTAAGACTGATGTAAAAATATTTTTAAATTCAGATGTTCTATTATGTTTAGTATGTGTTGTCGATTACATATCGCATAATCGATATCTCGTCGCGATCGTTATAATCGATTTTTGACGGCATTAATTCGTAACCGTTTTTTTTCTTCCGTCTTAACCGGTATTTATCGCTACAATTTAAATTATTATGTGTATTCTTAAATGTCTTATGAATATATTAGTGATTATTTTTTAAATTGATCTGGTTTATTACGCTAGATTATTATGGCCAATTATCATGTGATTATGGAACGACCGTTTTCTATACGCGGAAGGAAACGTTGTGAATGTCGGTTGACAGTATTCAATATTGAAAAGAAACTTATTAAAACTTTCATATTTGCCTTATGTGATTTAAAAGCATGTTTTGACTAATAATAATCATAATCTGAGCGCCCTCTACGCATATATACATTCTTTTTGCTGAGAAGATCATTTTTGGTATATAACACACACGATTTTTGTAATCATTTTACAATATACTTATAATTTAGGTATTTTTAAATGTCTTAGTCAACTTAAGGAATATCTACAGGTAGATCAGATAGATTTTATAAGCCGCACGCAGAAGGTTTGCCGATGACTACTTATTGTTATTGTATATACTTATGTAAAGTATATACAATAATAAATTTATTGCAACAACTATTTATGTAACCTTTTTTGTCAACCCTACTGTCCATCGACGCGTGACATCAAGAGGCTATCGGCAAATCTTCTGCGCACGGATAGTAAAGTTTCTTTATACTTTACTACCCGTGAAAATGTTTTAAATTACATATCTAAAAATACAATCCACTAAAATTTTATTCAAAAATTTATTTCGTTAGAATTTTTTTTCTATTCTAATTTTGTTGATAATAATATGATAATCTTTGGAGCCAATAATGCCTCCAAAGATTTAGACGATGATTTGTCCATTGGAGATTTTAAATTATTTTTTGGGCTATTTTTTCTGTTATCTTGTTCCTTTATTAATTTATTTCTTTACAAATATTACAAGCAAACCTTCATTATATATTATTACAAAAAAATACGTATTAAATTAAAATATTGGCAGTTTAGACAAGTTCCCAAAAAAATAGCTTTGTCTATGTTCTCAATCGGTGTTAAGCAAAATGTGGTGTTTAGGCGCGGCGCTGCAATCACTGTACTTAATCCTGCCAGAGTAATCATTTGCTAATCCATAAATCGATATAGGTAATAATTATTAAATAATAAAAATAAAATATTCCACAACTGTAAATTCATTATCTTAATATTTTAGGAACAAAATTCTATTAAATAGCAGTGGATATTTAATTACCTGGACTAAAATGACAGCTGCGATCGACCGTTTTATATTGCAAGCTTGGCTTGGCAACTCACCACTGTGAGTTGAATCCTATAGAATTTCTGTAGGATTCAACTCGCACAACTCACTTATGAATCAAAAAAGGTGAATCGCCGCTGTCATTTATTAAGTCCAGGTAATTAAATATCAGAGTATAATCCCTTTATTTTCAAGTCCCACGGAAAACTTTGTATTAGTTTTATCGAAGTGTTCCAAATTTGAAAATCTTAGTCAAGTCGGCCATGATATTCCAATGGCCGAAATACATAATCTCTCGCCGTCAACAACTACCTACCATGATGACATGATACACCTGACATACGACCATACACATTAACCCAGTAAATATTGCGGCCTACATGCGATCCGATGCCACGCACAGAGCAGCAAGTAAACAACGTGTATTTTTAACTGTACATGGTGTTACTTCGAAGTGTTTGTTTACATGTATGAGACCTCAGTAATATTCATCTAACGAGATGCATCAATTCTTTTAAAGAATGTCTTTAATACCGGTACTACTATAAGCATGGAAAAAGAATAAAGGTACTAAGCTTGCTATGCATTCTGAAAAACACCCACGCCCTTGGTGATCCGGTAGTTTGCAACGATTTGAATAAAATATTAGGTTGTAATAATCTATATATGTAATAATCCTTACTTTTAAATGCCTCAGTTGACCTGCAGCTCTTCACACCCCTTAGCCACTCACACCCATGTTGCCCCTGGCCAATCTTGTACGGCAGTTTTGGGGCCCATGTTGCGAGTCACAGTCTGCTCATTTTCCTGTTTTTCCGTTTTCCATGTTCCCGGAACATTGCGCTGTACAAGCGACAGAGTCCCCATAGCGTAGCTCCCTAGTTCCAGTAGCAGTTCATCCCAATAGCCCGGTACCCTTTGTTCTCATTTCTTTCAATAGTCCTACACTAACCAGGGCTTGTCCTTGGGTGCATTCTGATATGGTGTAGACAGAGATAATCGCCGGTCAGTGTCACGCCACATTTACATTAAATTTGTCAAGGAGCCTCTACGTCTTGGCGTTCCCTTAGTCCCACGCAAGCCCTCCAAAAGTCCGGGCCATTTGCATTGCCCGTGGTCTTGAGAGACATACAAATATTAATCCTTATTTAAAAGAAATATTATTTTTTCAGCGGTCTCTGCGCGATGGTCCGCACTGCGAGTGGCGGCCACCAGGCGCGGTGGCGCCCGTCGCCTCCGCCGCGAGATGGCAGCACTGAGAGAAACTCTTGACGACATTTGCGAGCCTGGTGACTGCGCGCCTCAACCGCATACCAGGGTTCAGCTGCACAGGAGGATCGAGGAATTGAAGGTGTGTATTATTTTCACGAGGTGGTAATTCACTTTGCAAAAATACGGTTTGTTTATGTTCGCGTCTGACCGCCGTCTCATCTGATGTTGAGTGATGACGCGGTCTAGGATGTAGCACGCTTACCTAGAAGATACCATAGATAAATATAATTTCTCATATGTCATAGTAAGGTAAAGGTAAGTAGTGACAGAAACTCAAACCCATAGTAAATATCAAATACAACGCTTCAAACTAAAGCAATTATACAGTGAGACCCTTTTTCTGACAAAGCTACGATTCAAGGCTCTTTCTAACCAGCGATACAATTCTTCGTCAGCAGCCAATCGCGGCCCTATGGATACTACTGGACGTAGGTCTCCCCAAGTCCGCGCCAGACATCCCGGTCCTGCGTCTTTCTTATCCGGTGACCTTACACAGGTCTTCAGTCTGTGGGGCTTGAGAGCGTCTGACACTGCAGTCTACTCCATGTGCGCTGGGGACTTTCAGCCTATAGCGGCGCGGCGCCGCGATATTGGCGTGACAGTTTTGGGCTTTTTGAAGTTACTGTACTTAAATCTACTCCATCTATGTTTGTTTCGAAAAATCGTCACAAACTAGACAAGGGCACCTAAAAGTGTGATCTTCTAACCGGGAATAAATAGGCAGAACTCAAAGATGCGAAAACTACGTCTATTCTTTTCAGATATCATCTATCTGTTCTATATTAAGTTAACAATTTAACTAAAGCTTTTAAGGCTCGTTGTCAGCCAATCGCAGCGCACCTCTCTAGTCTCTCTACTGTGTTTGACATTGATAAATTTGGTTACAGGATCGCCTCGCCCGTCTGCTAGAATGCAAGGTGTCGATGCTGAAGCTGACGGTTTCGGTGCGCCGGGCACTCGGAGAAATGGATTCCGATGACAATGGCCTCGCGACCGACTTGGCAGCGCTCCTGGCGGCGTGGGAAGACGCCCATCAAAGGTCAGTGTGGCGCGCCTTTATGCAATTTGGCATTGTAAATCGGTTGGCGTGATTGGCAACAGCGTGTTACTAGGAATAGGGTAGATGATAGGAAAATCAGTTGATACACTTTTTATCGTCTAACATTACCACGTGCTAACAATGAAGGAAAACATCGTGATGAAATCTATACACCGAAATAGCCGATGTGTTCTTTATGAATGGGAAGCTCGAGCCCAGCAGTGGAACTTTTATGGGCAGTTATACTTGTACGTCGCTGAAGACAATAAAAATCGCCCGGACTTTTGGAAGGCTTGTGTGGGTCTATGGGAAAGCCAACACATAGAGGTCCTTTTGAAAAATTGAATCTAAATGTGGCGTGACACTGACCGGCGGTTATCCCTATGGTGTAGATACACCATATCATGATGCACCCAAGGACAAGCCCCGGTTAGCGTAGGACTATTGTAGTAATACCATAAGGATACATTTTGGTGTTTCATAACTCTTACAGGACCTCGAACGAGTTGCTATCATTAGAGAAAGCGGTAAACGCATGGGCAGAGTGGGAATCCGCTCTGCGAGAGTTGCAAGGTGCTCTCAGAGGAGACTTGGCGACAATTGAGTCTTTGCGTGATCGTGGCACAACTATTGGGGACACTAACGAAGTCGCTGCACAAATTCGCCAATTAGCCGCATCGCTTGTAGAAAAGAAAAAGGTAAGGACGTGTCAGCTGTGCTAGTTTAAAACTCGACGCATGCTAAGTAAAAATAGCAGATAAGAAAAATTAAGAAAAACTAATTTATTTTTGGAAACCGAATTAATTAAAATTATAATCATCATCATTTTTGTTATATTCGGTGTCGCAAAAAGCCTATAGTCATTTATTATTTATAAAAATATCAAAAATTAAGCTAGCACACCCCCAGACCAGCTCCTATACTTATATAAACTATTTACTAAGCAAGAAACTTTGCTAAACTTTGTCTTCTAACCTTTCTTGATGCCTAAGAGCCCTAATACCTAAGAAATAGGCTAGGCCTAGTTTAGGTGTTAGTATCCAAACAGGATTAAGGCGAAATGTGTACGTAATTTTGGTATCAATAAAAATCTTTTATTTATAACTCTTGTTTTCTACAATAACAGTCATTAGCATCTTTATTGTTTAGTGGCTTGGTATTTAAATCTACTTCAGGCCCGAGTATCACGAAATAGATTTCCTAGTAAATATGTAAGAAAAATAAATGGTTATTTATAAAAATGAATTGTTATTTATAAAAATGAATTATTATTTATAAAAATGAATTATTATTTATAAAATGAATTGTTATTTATAAAAATGAATTATTATTTATAAAATGAATTGTTATTTATAAAAATGAATTGTTATTTATAAAAGTAAAGTGTTATTTAAAAAATTAAATGACAGGGTGGTTCGACGTGCGATTCGTTGTCCGATTCGGGCATATCGGACGGGGACAGCGACGGCGCCGGGACACGCGCGCGGCGCCTCGGCGCGCTGCGGGAGCTGGCGCGCCGGCTGCAAGCCGCTTTGGCGCCCAACTCACCCGCTCACAGGGCCATTGCTAAGGTATTATAAATCGTTCTTTTTTCATTTAGTCTGCAAAGTTGAATATAGATTAACATAGAAATATAAATAAGAAGCTAAAATATGAATCCAATAAATTATAATCTACCATAACAAACTTATAAAAGTAAAAAGACTCGAATCTAACATTATTTACCTATTATTTAAATAAATGTAAGTCGCGCTAACTGTCTAAACATAATAAGGGGACTGCCATCACCCATTCGCATGAAATTCATATAACTTCTAAACGACTTCTAGCTCCATTATGAAACTTGGTATGGAGTTTAAACGAAATATAATGCTTTTCTTTATTAAATTTGATTTAAATTAATCCTGCCGAACTATGTAAAAAAAACAATTAAATATAATAATAATAATTTTTGATAGATTTTTTATTTACTATTTTTGAAATCCAATTATGAGACCTAAAAGATCACTAAACGTAGCGTAAAAGACAGTAGTTTATTGAATTTCATTTACCCGTTTCAATCTGAATAATGAATGACCTTTGAAATAGTTAGTACATACCCCACGGTTTCTCAAATCTACAAACACCCATATCTTATGGGCCAGGTTATCCACTGTAAAAATAAAAATATTTTGTATATGTGTCGAGGGTGTGTACAGGTATAACATACTCCAATATAACTGAAATCGGAAACTTGAACTTTTTTTATAATTAAAACATATTTTCAGCGTATGGAACAAACGGAAAATGAAGTTCGCACGCTGCAAGAGTCATGCCGAGCTCTCGTGGAACAAAGCATTCCTGACTTCAAAATCGAGGATGAAACGTAAGTACAACGCGAAAAATGATGAAATTTTCCCGAATTTTCTGATAAGAGGCAGAAAGCCTATGAATCCTGAATAATGAATTTGTAAAAAACTTTACAGCGTATTTTTTTCGAAGTAAGATCGTAAAGTTCCGTTTTACTTTTAGATATAGGCACTCTTAAACTAACTGATTTTTAGTGTTAATAGTTTTTAATGAACAATTGTGTTTGTGTGTAACATATGAACTTTTAAGGTTATTGTATCTTTTCAAGTTAGCACAAAAATTTTGGTTAATTATTTGGATGAAGCTAAGCTGGAAAATTGTATGAGTTTGGCTTTTGCTTGCTACCAATTTGCTGGTAGAATATTATTTTAAACTAGGATATGTCAGCGACTTCGTCCACGCTTGACTTCAAATTCCCGCGGGATACCCGGATCACAAAGTATTGCAGTATTTAAAAAAATAATGTAAGCTACCGTTTTAGTGGAAACTGTGTCGGAATTAGCTAATTTTTATGCATCCGAACAACTTCAAACCACTCCCGGGAAAATTCTTACGGGAATCCCGGAGTAAAAAGTATCACACATTTTGTTACATTAAATTTGCTATGGATCAATAAAAAAACGCATTGGAATTCGTTTTTTTTTCAATATGGCCATTTTAAATAATTCCCAGAAAAATTCCCGCATGATTCCCAGGATAAAAAATAGCGCAGAGTTTAAGTCTAATAATTAGCTGTCGATCAGCGAAAACCGCATCGAGATCGGCCCAGTAGTCTTTACGTGAATCTCAAACAAACAGACAAAAAATCTCAAAAAAATTGCCTCGTGTTCTCCATCGTTTATATACTCTATTCCAGTTGTTTATTTTTTAATAGCTTTAATGTACAGACACGGCATGCTTAGAATTTATAGATGTATTATGATTGTTTATGAAGACTTGACTAGCTAAACAAACAGTTTAGTATAAGATAAAAGTTAGATCGAAATTTATTTTTTGTAATATTTCATTAATTTTGCTTTTCTCTTATTTCAGAAGAGACAGCACTATCGCAGCTATATCGGGGAACAAAACGGGTTCAGGTGATCCTGACTACAGCCCAAGAGGAGGATGGTTATGGCGCGTATTGCGTTCGTCTTTACCCATCCAACTCTGCCTCGTGGCTTTATTACTGGCCGCGTGGTTGGTAGAGAGACCAAGATGCTGTGACGCACTCAACTCACTCGCCCAAACATTCACCCCCCAACTTCGCTATGTACGCGGACCGCCACCCGTCTGAATATCTTATATGATAGTGTTCAAAGCACTTGTGATATTCGAATACGCTCTAAAGAGCCTTAAAGACGTGGGCGAGTTGTGGTAAACATTCATCCCCAAATCGCGGTATTAATGTTGCGCGAATGTAACGGAGCATCTACATTTGAATGTGCTGTTACGAACCTTACACTACTTGTGGTGGATATTCAACCCCAAGTGGGACCAATTCACCCCCAATGGTGGTATTAATATTCCATGAGTGAAACAGATAATTCTAAATTTGAATATGCTCCTACGAACTTGACGATATTTGCGAGTCACCCTTCCTAGTAGTAATTCATATTACATACCATCAATTCATCCAAGAGAGTGGTATTAATATCGTGTGAGCTTTTTCATATTTTTTTTGCTGATTGATGCACAGCAGACAGGCTGACGGCCCAACTGTGATGGAAAGTGGTTACGGTCGCTTATAGACATTAGCAACACCAGAGATACTGCCAATATGCTGCCAGCCTCGAAGAAAACTGGAATCTGGCCACTAACGCTGGAACACAACGCAAAATTATTATGCGACATACGCTAGACCAGGGGTGGTAGCCATCTAGACGGGCAAGTACCTACCGGCTGTGGGTTGTTTTATCGCCTCTTACGACAGGCGACCCGGCCGCAGCAGGAATTAGTATTCATTTCCGTTCCTGCACGGATAAAGTATTGATATCACGTAAATGGAACAGGCCAATTCTAAATTTGAATATGCTCGTACAACCTTGACGTTATTTGCGAATCACTCCCTCCTAGTAGTAATTCATAATACATACTAATTCATCGAAGCTTCGTATTAATACCGTGTGAATGGAACAGGCCATTCTAAATTTGAATATGCTCGTACGATCTTAACATTATTTGCGAATAATCCCTCCTAGTAGTAATTCATAATACATACAAATTCATCGAAGCGTGGTATTAATATCGTGTGAATGGAACAGACCATTCTAAATTTGAATATGCTCGTATGATCTTGACATTATTTGCGAATCATCCCTCCTAGTGGTAAATCATGTTACTAATTCACCCCTAGATTATTCCGCGAACGGAACAGATTATACCACATGGCATTATCATTCTGCGTGGTTGATTAAAAGATCAAGATGCCGGGATGCACTCAACTCACTCGCCCAAACATTCACCGCTCTACTTCGTTATGCACGACCACCACCCGTATAAATAACTTGTTTGTTAGTGTCCAAAACACTTGTGATAGTTGCATCAGCTCTAAAGAACCTTGCAAGTGCTAATTATTCATCTCGGAATCGCAGTATTAATTTACAGCATAAAAATTATGGTAGATATTCAACCCTGGTATTGGTACTAAATCACCCCAGATACAGTTATGAATGTAACAGACTATTCGTATTCGAATATATAACTAATTGCCTTATATCTATGCGTTTTTTGGGGTATATGTTTATCCCTGATTTACTGTAAAATGGTGCTATTTTAAATCCGTTTGTACATTCACCGTTTAAACCAAGTAAACTCTTGATGCATAACAAACTTCCACACTCATAAAACTTAGGGATAATTATGTTAGACTAATTGAAATTTATTGTACAATTGACTTAAAATGAATCAATAGCTTTTGTGATTTGGTGGTCTAAGCATTGGCTCACCTAGTTAAGGTCAGTTTCCTGAATATCAATTAATATCAATGAATGTTTGCGATATTTTGTGATTTTCTATAACAATTCAAAAGATATAACTATAATAATTATTTTTTGGAAATTATTTTTAAATTCTATTCGATTCTATGAAATAATAAAGCGACGGAAACATCCATAAATTAAATATCCCTTTACATATCATTAAATGACTGAGTGCGGTGGATAAAGGTGACACTTTAAGTCGTAGATAAATTTTAACATTCTTGTTACACAGCTTTAGCAGGGTATACGCCGCGAATGAATGAATCGTTCACCCATTCAATCATTCGTTCATATTGGTGCGTAGTATTGATATGGTAATATTTTACCATTCATTCTTGCACAATTGTTATGACAATATTGTGCCCTAAAATTCTTAGTTTAATGCGGATTTTTAAACCATTTTGACGTTAGTTCTGCGCTATGTCTAGCTGCTGGAGCTAAAAGAGTGGAGATAGTGTTGTATATTAAAATGGAGCCAATGATTGCTTGAAGCAATAATTTTATTATTTACTAGCATTTGTTCTGTACAAATGCTTTCGAATGACACATGTTCGTGATTGATATGATTCTACATATTTGCTTAGGATGTTAATTAAAATCCCAAATATGGGAGAAAGTATTAACAACATAACAATAAGTATTTTGGGTGTCTGGAAAATGAATTAGACTATTATATGAAAATAATTCGTAAAAATATTAATTAATGGACTGTATGAACTAATTGACTAACCTTGATAAATCGGTAAGTTAGTTAGATTTTTTTAAAGAAATCTTCCAAATAAATCCTTGGTTGCTCATATAAAAAAAGTTCAAATAAATCAGAAAGTGTTCCAAAAAAAATATCATCTGTATCAGATGAAGTTCAAAATACTAGTAGTATAATGATTTAGCATTAATTTACTAACATTTTTTGACAAACATTTTATTAAGTTTGTACGTAGATTAGAAGCATGCCTATTTTAGTACAATTATTTGTAGGTTACTTAAAATAGGTGAGAGTGCGTCGAGTATGACAGCGAAGTATCAGAAAGTGGCCGAAACGTCTGAATAAAAATCACGTAAAACACCGCGCTTGAACCCGTTAAAACGTAGTTTATTAAGCGTCTGTCTGTCAATTTTATTCTGTCAACGGTTCGTTAGGTACCGTAAATAGAAGTTTGTATTCTAGAACCAAATTCAGTCTTGAATCAAATCTGAAAAAATATTGGTAAAGGTTTTTATTTTATTTTAATAATCTTTTTCTTTATTTCCAGCTTTGTTTCATGACTGAGCGTCGTTCTAATAAACGAGTCTAAATCGATTTAATTATTACTTGCTATTTTTATTTTTTACTTTTTCCAATATTGGTTACAGTTATATCGGCCATATGATTAGAGGTCTTAAACGAAACCTAAGTCAAACGAATCATCGTTACATTAACAATATAATACAAGACTGAAATAAAATAACATTTTTAATACATCCAATATTGTGTCAATAATTTCCCGTAATAAAATAAAATTATATCGATGCCATCAATTATTATGTATTATATAAAAATTGTTTATTATGTAAAATATGTGTCATATCATAATGTTATACAAAATATCTTTCATTAAAACGTATATTATACTCGTGGATTTGATTTAATAATGAATTATCTCTTTGGATGCTATCAGACAGAAAGCGGTCACGTGCTCGAGCGTGCAAATTAGCGTAGCGCTATCTGTTCAATAACTTATAAAACTGAGTTCTTGAACACACCATCGTACGATAGTTAAACTAGGTTCAACTTAACTGACCAATATGAGGCGTTTATCTATTCCATATCTTTTGTTTGATGTAAATAAATATTAGATATTCCTTCTTAAATAGATCCATCTAGTGTCGAGTTTTGGTACTAGTTGCATGTTAACAGTTAACCTAAGTTTATCTATTACATAACTATGGAATCAATTGTTATTGAACTTATAACTGGTAACCTCAGAAACTGGGCATAAGTCATTCGCAGTAACAAAACGGAAAGATGAAGAAGAAAAAGATGGAGAATTTGATTGTCTAGCGTTTTCTGGCAATTTCCAACGATATTTTTGCTACTTTTCCTCTGTTTTATAATCGTTATCCTTAGCATCATATTAAAAATGCCTTTCACATACTGAGATTATACATTTTTCGGTCTCCATCTTCCTTCCAATCAATGTGGACACCGAAACAATAATAAATGCGCGAACGCAGGCGTTCTGGTTGACTGTCGCGGCCAGAACGCGAGTGCAGAACGCTCGAACGCGTGGCCGCTTTCTGTCTGATAGCACCCTTACGGTCTTATTCATATTGAGTTATAGTAAATTTGTAGGCTTATTTAAGAAACAATAAAAAAGCCTACAAACTTACTGCTAAGTCAATATGAATATGACCTTAACAGTATGGCTAATGAAAGTAGACTGAAAAAGCGCGGCAAATTGAAAAAAAGTCAGTATGCCAACTCCAAATTACCACAGAGTATTTATACAATGTGTAAAGTATTTTATTTTCAATTTTTAGCGTCTTTTGTTATTTTTTCTCGAATTTGGAAATCATGCAAAACAATTACTATCGCACATCACTTTTTATGATTTTTTATTTATGTTTAAGCTTGTAAATGCTAAATTATAATTACACTAAAATAGTAGTAATTACATTTCAGTTCATTATAGTTCTTGTTGTTGCTGGTTCCAACGCCTTTGGGAAACAGTGATTACGTTAATATCTCGGTAAATGACATTCACATTTGTATTAGCAATTTGGCATTGTCATGTAAAAGTTTGTGAATAATGCGGTGTCTACTTTCTTTTGCCAAACTCTAGCTATGTATCTATATATTTTAAAACGAAAAAGTGTGCGTATTTTATATTATTTCTCTTTTATGTAATTACAAAGATTCCTACCAACACTTTGATACCATTGAATGATAATTATGTGCCTGATTATTCTAATGATATGTGGTCATTACTTCCTGGTTTATTTGTTTATGACATGAAACACTTTTAAATCATATTTTGATTATAATTAAATTATAAAGAGCATTAGTGGTCTTTGTTTCAGTTATAGCTAAACAAAATGTAACATCTGAATTTGATTTTGAGTCTATGGATCAATGTCGCCAGGTAGTAATTTTTTTTTTGGAAAATCTATAATTTATACATATAGAGTTCGTCTAACGCTAAAGGTTTATAGAATTTTATTTGCATAAATGATTATATCAGGAAATAGTGACGTTTGTTAATATTTTTATTTGATTATTATATAATTATTGTATTTATTTGATAAATGACATTGTTGAATTATTTTTATTCGTTTAATTTTATGTTCATGTATTATCGTTCCTTACGTAAGTTATCGTATATAGTATAGCCGTACTCCACTATATTTCTTTGAATCGATTGCACTGAATAGGACAATATTTTAATTTTTTAAAAAAGAATCGTGTTAAACCTATTTTTAAGTAAAAAAATACTACCCAAAACGGAAACACAAATTTTTAACATTTTGTTATTCTTTTATCAATTTAAAAATTTTCGATATATTTTTCTGATAAACGAATTGATAACTTATGGCGCCATTTTCAATTCATTCATCCATTTTTATGGTTCTAAAACAATAAACTTGTAAAAGAAATTTGAATATTCAATATAAATTTAAATATTCAAACTTCTCTTACGCGTCATTGTTGTTAGATGAGTTTGAATACAACATTAAAACTGCCGTGATTTTTTAAAATTAAACTTATGAAAAACTGCCTTTGATTTATGCTAGAAATGTATGACGCATTCTTGTATGAATGTATGTTAGTGTATAAGTATAACTATCAATGTGGTTTGTTAAAAATATTTTTATCGATTTTGGATTATATACAAGTTTTTTGAATGTAAAACCACACTGAAAGTTTTTAACATTCTATATTTTTTATTAATGGCAGTTGATGCCTATGTAGTGTGTCATATTTCTTTTAATTTTTATATTTTAGTTGTTAACTAGGTGGATTATTGAAAGAAAATAGACATGCTATTGAAGTGCATTTAATTTTTCAATCTTCGCAAGGAAAGTGTTATAAGTATAATCGGTTGCATAGTGGCATGTTGGCTTTATGGAATGGAAATAAAACTTGAATTTAAATCAAATTTTTGTGTTTCATTTTACCCACGGTTATTATACATGTATTTAGTTCTCCTCAAATATTTTCCATTTATAACAAAAGATGACACAAAACATTTTTATAAAAAAAATACAAACAATTTTTTATAATTAAAATAAAATAAAATATTCATACAAAATATAGAATCTTGAGATGCGCCGGCAGCAGGGCCTAGGCTTTATACTACAAACGGTTAGAACTACAGAGATAGGAACCTTAAATTCTTGCCTTCTCCAATATTGCTGCTTTCTGTATTTGGTCCTTCGCCCAGCAGTCCAAAGTGAGAGTATTTAATAATAAAACTATAATTACAATTACTATTTAATAATAAAATTTACATTTAGTTTTGTACCTAGCAATAATAGCTAATGTCGAAAGACATTTGAAATTATAAAAGCACTAGTTTTCAGGTTTTACTAGTATGTCAGGAGCCTTAAGAACAGACGATCGTGCATGACAAGAGTTATGAATGTCAAAGAAGCAAGTGAGGTGTGTAAGAATAAGCCTAAATGGCGCTCTGTTGTTCGTGCCTACCCCGCAAGGGAACTGGCGTGAAGTTATGTATGTATGTACTAGTTTTCCCCGTAGCTGCGCCGCGAATGAAACCCTGATGCGTGTCTCTTATATAAAGAGCAGGCATTATTACAGGTACATTGTATCATTTTTTATGTTAAGACCATTTGCCCCCGGAAGATTCACTTCATTTTATATCGCAGCTCCCGGGATGAAAAGAATCGTGAGCCTATTTTCGGCTTAACATAAATAAATACTTCACTTAATTACAATTTATAATGCTGATATTAGACTATTAGCTATATTAACTATTTGTTATATTGAATCTATAATTATTATACTATACTTTCTTATATATTATAAGAAAGTATTAGCTATATTGAATCTATTTGGTTCAAAAGCACAGAACTGAAGGACATGACAATATTCAATAACGTTGAATGTTTCGAGTTTATTATTACATGGATCACTAGTTGATTCATCCAAATTGAAAGACAGAAATGAAAAATCTAATATTGGCTTTATGTAATAAATTTCTGGTGGGACCGAGTCCGTACAATGACTTTGGAAAAGGGAAAACATCAAAGGGATCAATTCAAACCAGCAGATTCCGAAAAGACAGCCTAAAATATTTGCCTGTCTGTGTGTCGCTCCGAATAACACGTGAAAATCGCTAAACGGATCCAAGCGTAATCGAATAATTAAAAGCGAAAGCAAACATTCAGGACACTCCTCATCCCGATAAAAAACATCGCTTCCCACAAACTACTATGGATACTACGTATTCGCTTCCTTGGAATAGACCACCACAGCCCAAAAGATGGCGCTCTTGCCGCGTCGTCATAATGGTGCGAAAACAGTTTCGCTGGTAAAGCCAGTTATACATTTTTTTAGTGGAAACTTGATTGATATATGTATTAATTTTGTATTTTATATTTAAGCATATTAATTATTGTATGTTTCCCAATCAAATTAAATAAATATATACATAAATTATAAAAGTGTGTCAATATTTTAAATAAGTAATAGGTCTCTAATCTGTAATCTAAAATAAGTAATATCTGTAACAAAACAAGCAATATTTTGTCCCTATAAGCGAAGAAGCTTTATAAGCACTCGGCCAAGTCCACAAGATGCATACTGTTGCCAACTTAGCGCTTTCAGTGCTGGATTTTTATCTCTATGAACACCCAAAGTTATTATTTAGCACCTAGCGCCTTATTAAGCGCTTTTCTAAATTCTATAACTCTTCACTGAAATATCGACGTGTATGGGAATACTATCGTCGAAAGACAAGCGTTTATAATAAAGTAATATATTGTATGTATTTCAAGACCACGGGCCATAAAAATGGCCCGCTGGCTCTTCACTGAAATATCGACGTGTATGGCAATACTATCGTCAAAAGACAAGCGTTTATAATAAAGTAATGTATTTATTCTTCTTACTTTATTTTTAGGGCTTTTTTCAAATTCGTGCCAATCTAGCGCTTTTTAAGAGTTGACATAACACGTTTTATCCGTAGAAAGTTGGCAACACGAAAACCGCGTCCCATGCGTCCGAAGCAGTGTAGCCGATTTGGCATTTTTAATGCTAAATTTGGAATATTTTTAAACCTGTTGGCATGAAAAAATGAGCTTTAGCATATTGCATATTTTAGCATTTTCTGAAATTTTTGTATCTTTCGAATTTTAAGTACTATTGATGGCAATTTTTTTATTTGATTTACTTATTGTTCACACCAAGAAGCTTACACACTCTTGATTCACACCCCTGTAAGATATTTACTCTCTGCAAAAGATGGATAAGCCCATAGACAATATTTTTAACATATTTAGTGGATATGGTAACTCTGTTATGAATTAGGGACTTTCCCGAATACAGAATAGTAAAAGATTTTGTTTACATTTGGATTCGGATCTTACAAGACTTTCAAATGCAAGTTGGTACCGATACTTGTAATGTGATAGCTTTAAAATAAACGTTTGTTCTTATGTCCTGTGTGTGTGCTTGAAAAGTAGTTTTCGATTGACTCTGGAGAGATAATATGTCTGCAAAATATGAACCACATTATCGAGAAGAGTGGGAGAAGATGAACGAGTTTAAACACTGGCTAACACGAGCTAAAGAAGATTCGACCAAAGCTTACTGCAAATACTGTAAGTGCAACATTATAGCCAAAGTATAGAGTTGATTGTGATGCCAATAACTATTGATTTTAAAGTTGACCCTTCAACATCACAAGCACAAGCTCACGACGATGATGATATTGATGATCTACAAATATTATTTGATTTATCTTCATAATTAAATATACTTAAAAATTGCACTGCGTTTTTAATTACACTACTATTTTCGTTTTTAATTCATCTAAACAAGACTTGGCATTTGGCATTTTTATTAGCATATTAAAGTTTGATCTAGCACATTTTATCATTATCACCGCCAAAGTCTAGCATTTTTTCCATTTACAAAACAGCAACACTGGTCCGAAGCTGTATGTGCACATTGCTCGGACGTATCCGTCAGCTGCGGTAATGTGAGGGCCTTAACCTTAAAGGATCGCTTGTTGGCGTTTGGCCGCGTTCATTTTGTTTTCGAATTTGCCCCGCCTTCTTTAATAACATCAAAGAAAATGAAAAAGAAGCCCATATTGGCCTTTATAGAGGCTTATCTGTACATACTTTGGTGTCGGGAAAAGTCCTGATAGTAAGCGTATTCGTTGTTAGTAAATGGAACGCGGCCATACAGTATCTATTATATTATATGGTAACAACACTTTCGATTTCGTAAGAGCGTCCTTAGTCGATAATAATTTAATCGAATGTTAACATCATCATTCGTTAATTTTTTACATATATATATATATATATATATATATATATATATATATATATATATATATATATATATATATATATATATATATATATATATATATATATATATATATACTAAAGTTTACCCCGCGGCTGCGCCACAGGTCAACCTCTGCGTGTCTCTTGTTTAGAGAGCAAGTAGTACAGGTTACATTGTATTAAATTTTTATGTATTTGCCCCCGAAAGATTCACTTCATTTTATATCGCAAACTATACCACCCCCGTCTGTATGTAAACTACATAAATGACAAAACTTGAGAAAAATGACAAAATAGATAACGTGGACCAAGTGGACCAAGTGGACCCAGTGGACCCAGTGGACTAACTGGACCCAGTGGACAAAGTGGACACAGTCGACCCAACGGATCTAGTGGACCAACTGGACCCAGTGGGTCCAGTGGACCCAGTGAGTCCAGTGGACAAAGTAGACCCAGTGGACCCAGTGGTTCAAGTGGACCCAGTGGATCCAGTGGGCCCAGTGGATCCAGTAGTCTAAGTAGACCCAGTGGGCCCAGTGGACCCAGTTGACCCAGTGGACCAACTGGACCCAGTGGATCCAGTGGACAAAGTGGACTCAGTGGACCCAACGGACCTAGTAGACCAAGTGAACCCAGTGGGTCCAGTAGACCCAGTGAGTCCAGTGGATCAAGTAGACCCAGTGGTTCAAGTGGACCCAGTGGATCCAGTATTCTAAGTGGACCCAGTGGGCCCAATGGACCCAGTTAACCCAGAAGGCTAAGTGTTTCAAATGGACCCAGTGGACCCAGTAAACTCAGTGGACCAAGTGGAACCAGTGAACCAAGTGGACCCAGTGGACCAAGTGGACCCAGTGGACCAAGTGGAACCAGTGGACCAAGTGGACCCAGTTGACCAAGGGGACCAAGTGGACACAATGGTCCAAGTGGACCAAGTGGATCAAGTGGACTCAGTGGATCCAGTAGACCCAGTGGACGAAATGGACAAAATCACAAAACCAGTCCTAGTTTCCGGGATAAACTTTACATAAATCTATCCCAAAATTTATCCCATTATCCGGGATAAAAAGTATCCCTTGGCCACTCTCGGTATTCAAATTATATATGTACCAAGTTTCGGCCAAATCGGCCCAATAGTCTTTCCATAAAAGGATAACAAACAAATAGACAAATATATTTTTATCCCGGAAACTATCCCATTTTTCCGGATAAAAAATATCCTATGTTCATTCTCAGTATCGAAAAAATATATATATACTGAGTTTCAGCCAAATCGGTCCAATAGTTTTTCCGTGAAAACGGACAAGACAGACAGACAGAGTTACTTTCGCATTTATAATATTAATAGGGATATGTGTGTGTGTGTGTGTGTGTGTGTGGATATATATATTCATTTAAAGTCATATTATTGATTTTGTGTTCTACAACATTTTTTTCGCATATTAGCATTTACCGTAATAGTACAACAGTTAGAATATATTTTTTATGTAAAATCACTACCTTTTACCTACCAGTTAGAAAAAATTTTGCATGTAAAATCACTACCTTCCCGAAAAGTCATGTGATTATGCTGGAAATATTTTTTGTCCGCCGATTATTATATTCATACATTCATCGGCATGTTATAACGGTTCTTTTTCTGTTCATGCAGTCATACTATGGAACACCTTCCCTCATATGATTCGAGATAGTCCGTAGGAAATCATCTTTAAAAGAAGAGTTAAAGAGCAAACTGCCCTAATGAACTGATATATACCTATATGTATTTTATATACTAGGTATGAATAGACATAGGTATATGTAAGTTTATGTATGTATATCTCTATGTAGTTTATAATGTAAAATTAACTTTTAATAAGTAAATTTAATGTACATTTAGGTATAAGAACCTATTTACTTGTCAATATTAACTTTAATGTACACAATCCTGCTTCTTGTTTTTTCTCTCTCGCTAAACCCATAACTTTGCTGGAAGAAAAGTCTTTTTAGGGTTAAGCTCGGGTTTGTACATCAACACTATTTTGTAGTTCTATTTGTAACTATTTTGTGCACAGTAAAGAATAAAGAATTATATAATATTAATTAACATATCTTTTTTTATTGCTTTTTTTATTGCAGTAGATTAGCAGACAGGCAGACGGCCCACTTCATGGAAAGCGGTTACCATCGCCTATGGACATTTGCAACACCAAAATTGCTACAAATACGCTGCTGCTCTCTTTAGGGAGACTAGAACCTGGTCACTAATGCCGAGACACAACTCAAGGTTGTTATGGTGACATATTTTAGACCAGGGGTGGTAGCCATCCAGTCGGGCAAATTAAATTAATTGTATGTTAAAATGTTTTTGTTTCAACAAAATGGATTTTAGGACATTATTTATACCGGGTTTTTTTAAATATCAAGTATCTTATTGCTAATCTTTTACAATATAATATATTCTCACTTATGAACATAATTTTACTCATATCGGTTACTGGGTAAAATACTTTAGTCGATTTAACTATACACTACTAGCCAACATAATTACAGTCTATGGGGCAACACTAACTTTAGTTATAAACTTTAAAAAAATAAAAAGTTAAATTATTTCCGGCAACTGCAAAGTAAAGTAAGTGCACGTGTCACTGATTGATATGAATTTGTGTACCTTTCTTATATTATGTTGATAAATATTTATATATTGTAATTAATCTTTGCATTTCAACTCTTATCTTCATATTCTTTTCATCTACTCTTTAAAAAAAAGTAGGTAATGTGTTTTAAATTTTAAGTCATACCGGGTCGCAGTTGCGTGCCGCCATATTGTTGTTGCGTACCAGCGTTTGTTCAGATTGCGCAGCGTGGTTTTAAAAAGTGATTTTAGTGAATATTCTGCATCTTCTATTTTATACAAATACACGTATGCTATTGTTATATGCTTTCATGGAAGCAAATTCAACGTTTTCTTCGAATTAATATACTTTGGGCTTGTTGACTGACATTTTTATATACGTATTGTAGAAAAATTTAATCAATAACACCACGCAGGCATTCTCTTGATTATCCACATAGGTATACGTAATAGCTCGGTCACAGCGAGGTCAATAATTTCGCTCAATACATTTGCCTTTAGAATTCATCTCTTGGTCGTACCAAATTCGCGTGGGCGCTAATCTTTGTTGCTGCGCAAAATTCGCTTCACTTTTTCTTTGATCGCGAACCTGTCCGTGATCTATATAGAAAGCGTTAGCGCGAAATGTGTGCCAAATATCAGAGTTCGGTAAGTTATTCTATACAACAGTTTCTCCACCGAAAGCATAATTTCTACTTCTAAATACCTACCCATATAACCTCGCGTGTGATTTAATTAAAAACATACTGGTAATTAAATATACAATTTTCGTGTATTCTATGATACGATCATAATAAAAGAGCCAATTCACAGGTAAAATCTTAGAAAAAATAGATTTCCTTGACAACACCTTGTAAACAGAATAAAAAATGTAGTGAAAGCTAAAGAAATGTATTTGTTCAGGCAAAAAGTCGTTCTCTTAAAATGATATTACTTTACAAATTTAGGTATTATGTAGGCAGTACAAATAGCAAATTTAAAATAAAAGTAAATTAACTACACCCTTTACACATATTATTTATTATATACTATATATGTTGTTTCCCTTTTTTATTGTTTCCATTTTTGGTGTACATTTTAACTAATCTATTATTTTTGTATATGTGCAGAAAATGGTGGGTTCAAGAGTTTATGTAGGCGGTTTACCATTTGGTGTTAGAGACAGAGATTTGGAGAAATTCTTCAAAGGCTTTGGCAGAATCAGGGATATCCTTATCAAGAATGGTTATGGATTTGTTGTGAGTATATTATTATATTTACAGTTGTGGAATGAAAATGTTCATCACCATAAAATCAACTTTTGCTTGCATGAGTACAAGGTACAATACTGCTAACATTTCAATAAATTTTATGTTTGTAAAATATAGAAATCTGAAAAAAGAAAATTGCAATGATGACAATGAGAGATGCTGAGATCAACAACAAAGAGCATATTTTTTTTTTTTATAGCTGGAGTACAGCAGACAGGCAGACGGCCCACCTGATGGAAAGCGGTTACAGTCACCTATGGACGTTTACAACACCAGAGGTGTCATCAACGCGCTGCCGGCCTCGAAGAAATTTTACGACGCCCTTTTTAAAAAAACCCATATCGTAGCGCTGTGGGAAAACCACGGCTGGGAGCTCATTCCAAATCCCCACGGTGCGCAAGAGAAACGTTCTAGAGAACCGTTGCGTACAAGAGCGAAGCGGCTCTAGGAAGTGGGGGTGAACGCCCAGCCGATGGCGTGCGGTGCGGTGGTAAAAAGAAGACGAAGGCACCATTCTAAACAGTTCCTCGGAACACTCCCCATTGTATAGTCGGTAGAATACGCAAAGAGACGCGAAGTCTCTCCGAAGGCCAAGCGTATCCAAACCGTCTGTGAGTATGGGATCGTCGACAATGCGAACGGCTCGACGTTGAATGCTGTCCAGGGGATTTAGCTGGTAGGCGGGTGCTCCAGCCCACAAATGTGAGCAGTACTCCATATGCGGCCTCACCTGGGCTTTATAAAGCACAAGGCGTTGCTGCTGAGTGAAATACTGCTTGGACCGGTTTAGCACTCCCAGCTTCTTGGAGGCAAGCTTTACCTTGCCTTCAAGATGGCACCTGAACTGCACATCGTTCGCGATGTCAACTCCAAGGATCCCGATACTCTTGGAGGTGGTAAGGAGAGTTCCTTGGAACTGAAGCGCTTTTTCGAATGGAGTTTTCTTGGCGGAGAATACGCAGACCTGTGTCTTTGTGGGGTTGAAATGGACAAGGTTTTGTCTCCCCCATTTAGAGACTCTCTCTAAGGAGTTCTCTACCTCAGACACAAGTCTAACCCGACTTTCCTCCACAAATGATCGAGGGACATTTGCACGTCCAGAGTAATGCGCGTCGCCAGTGCTGTCATCCGCATAACAATGAATGTTGTCGATGGACAACATATCATTGATATGCAAAATAAACAGCGTCGGCGACAGCACACAACCCTGGGGCACACCAGCATTGATGGGCTTGATACTTGAGCAGCAACCGTCGACAACGACTTGTATGCTGCGCCCATCAAGAAAGCTGGATAGCCAGGTGCAAAGTCCCTCGGGTATCCCGTAAGATGGTAGCTTCGACAGAAGAGCCTTGTGCCAGACCCGATCGAAGGCCTTAGCAATATCTAAGCTGACAGCCAGAGCTTCCCCTTTGCTCTCAATGGCTTCAGCCCAACGGTGTGTCAGGTACACAAGAAGATCCCCAGCTGAACGACCATGGCGGAAGCCTTATTGCCGGTCATTTAAGAGCTGGGAATCTTCAAGGTACCCTAAGAGCTGCATGTTGATAATTCGCTCCATCACCTTTGAGAGCAAAGAGGTTATTGCTATAGGCCTATAATTCGACGGGTCCGTTCGGTCACCCTTTTTGGGGATGGGATGTACATGGGCAATCTTCCACGAAGCGGGGACATGACCACTGCGGTAGGAGATAGTAAAAAGTCGGGCAAGGACTGGAGACAGCTCAGCAGAACACGTCTGCAGCACAATTGCTCGAGGGAGCGGAGGGCACGTCGGACTGCTTTCTGAGTAAAGCGAATCTCCGGCATGCGGGACTCACACTCAGGGATCGTAGGTGGAGTTTCTCCCCCGTCGTCAAGAGTCGAATTGGCCGCAAAGATTTCGCCTAGAAGATCAGCTTTATCCTTGGCGGCGTGTGCCAGACGGTCCGCTGTGCGCAGAGCTGGAAGAGACGCGTGACAAAAGTTTCCCTCGACAGCTTTGGCGAGGGCCCAAAAGGCTCTACTCCCGGAGGGGTAACTGGAAAGGCGCTCGCCAATTCTGCCGATGTGGTCGAATTTTGCTCTCGCGAGCTGCTTTTTGAGGAACCTGGAGGCAGCGTTGTCTCTTTTTCAGGTCGGTAGTACTTGGATCCTGACGAACCCGCGCTGTGGTCGAGGCCCGATAAGCTTGTTGCTTTAGCTTTACAGCCTCAGCGCAAGGCTTATCGAACCATGGTTTACTCGTACCACCGATGGGTACTGTTGAGTTTGGAATGAAACATTCCATTCCCTGCAGCACCACATCGGCGATCGAGTCTGCACATGCATCAGAATCTTCCGACGAGAAACATAACTGCCTCCATGGGTAGGATGCATAGAATTCACGCAGTCCATCCCAATCTGCTGACCTATATCGCCACACCTTCCGACGCTCTGCAGGGCGAGCCCGATCGGGAATAGGAAGGGGCACCAACGAAGATACCAGACAATGATCAGATTTTCCTAATGGAGCACTGATCGAGATCTGATAATTCTCCGGGTGTGTGGTCAACAGAAGGTCCAACAAAGAAGGCTCATGATCCACTCTATCCGGTATACGGGTGAACCCCGTGACCATCTGAGTTAATCCATTGGCGAGAGCAAAATCGTAAGCAGTAGTCCCTGGCAAATCAGTCCTCGGGGAACCCAACCACTCTGCGTGATGAGCATTAAAGTCCCCAAGGATGACTACCTCTGCTGAAGGGTACTGCCCAAAAACCTTGTCGGTTGCCTCTTGGACGCGTTCAAAAAAGCGAGCTGTGTCAGTCCTTACGCATTCTCTGCCATGGGACCGGTATAGGCACGCGTAAATCCGGGTGGAACCACCAATATCCACGCGTACCCACATGATGGATAGGTCCCTATCTTCAAGGCCGTGAAGTCGGCGACAGCAGATATCTTCCCGGACGTATACACATACCCCGGCTTTTGAAAGGAACAAGTGTTCCAGATTATAGCCAGGGTAGTGAAGATATGATGTATCCACCGGAGAAGAAATCTGTGTCTCCGTCAGAAACAATAAGGCCGGCTTTGCCGTCTCAAGGTGGTGATGGATGGCATTAAGATTAGTGTGAATACCTCTAGTGTTGCAAAAGTCCACCTTGAGTGTGGAGTCAAAACCCGCTGTGGTATACTTATTATTCTTTGTACGGTTCATGAAGATTTAAATAAAAAGGGAAGTCTATGGAAGCTCTAAAGCGTCTGCGAAGAAGGGAGAAGAGTATGATGTGTGACTGTGCCAACCAAACCTACAGGTTGTGTGATGAGCTGGTTCGGGGCACGGAAGGGCCCCCGATATAATTACTTATATATATATAATTACTAAGCTTAACATAAATATTAATACCAATAAACAGTTTACATGTCTAAACATTTAATTATTATCCATGCAGGAACGGAGAAAGAATAAAATTTCCTGCGCTCGGGCGGCCTGTCGTAAGAGGCGACTTAACAACCCACAGCCAGGTAGTAGGGCATTTGCCCGACTGAATGGCTACCACCCCTAGTCTAAAGTATGTCACCATAACAACCTTGAGTTGTGTTCCGGCATTAGTGACCAGGTTCCAGTCTCCCTTAAGAGAGCAGCAGCGCATTTGTAGCAACTTTGGTGGTGTAAATCTCCATAGGCGATGGTAACGGCTTTCCATCAGGTGGGCCGTCTGCCCGTCTGCTGATCTCCTGCAATAAAAAAAAAACAATCTTAGAAAAGATAGAAAATCAACTAACTTTGATCTAAGTAATTTTTTTTTGTCAAATAGTTAAACATAATTTTCTGTGGAACAGTCTGTTCTGTGGCTTAGTTTGCAAAGGTGCTTACAAAATGTTAAATGAATCAATTTGAAACTGGTGGACACTCATACCATGACTGTACACATTTCCAGACAATGTTGGTTATGTTTTAATTCCACTTTACAGTCAAAGGTCTTTCTTACTTTTTCTTCTCCACTTCACAGCCAGGTTTCTATTTTCAGTTTTTTCTTTGCTTGGTCTCTGGAGTTTCTGCATTAATACACTGATGTTTTAAAATGCTATTATTAAATTTTGAAACCAATATCAAATTCAAAATTCAACTTATCTATACTAATATATAAAACTGAAGAGTTTGTTTGCTTGAATGCGCTAATCTCAGGAACTACTGGTCTGATTTAAAAATTCTTTCAGTGTTATCCTTCCTCGATAAATGGACTATCATTTATTGAGGAAGACTATAGGCTATATATCATCACACTTAAGACCAAAAGGAGTGGAGCACCAATGAAGAATGTTTCAAAATCGGGGTTTTTTTTTAACTATTCCACATAGACAAAGTCACAGGCAGAAGCTAGTGAAACTCTAAAATAGAAGTTTAATGATAAAAATAAGTAATCTAACTTTTGATGCAACTATATGAGATTGAACTTATTTACTATGATGAAATGTTATTTGTTACTACAGGAGTTTGAAGACCACAGAGATGCAGATGACGCCGTGTATGAACTAAACGGGAAAGATCTGCTTGGTGAAAGGTAAGAATTAGCTACTGAATGAATGGATATGGCTTCCATCAGATACATACAGTATCTAGAATTAATTGTAAGCTCGCACATTAGTCAAAGGCAAAATAATTGCATTTAGTGCAAAATTGTGTTTATGTCCATATTCCTACAGAATTTAATGGTATCTCAAAATTAAGTGGTAGTATGTTTTATGTTATCTAAAATTTTTGGATAAGTTAACCAATATATCTTAATACTTAATTTTTTCGGCTGGATGTCTTTTTAAACTTTTATAAATCTTGCAAGCTCCTAAAATATGAATCTGTGGTATTTCTAAAATTCTAGAAATTTTCTTGATGTTGATTTAAGTGTTAAAAAACATAGACTGATATTTTTAATAGTACTCTGCATTAATCTAAGTTAATTCACGGCCCATATTCTAGAACAAAACAGAAATTGACTATTAAACCGGGTTAAACATAGATCGGCTGCTACTCAGATATCTGGTACACAAATTTTAAGTAGTGGGTGGGACGGAAGGTATATTTACTCTTTCTGCAACCCCTATGGTATGGAGTTTTTGAAATATCAATTTTTGGTTCACTTGTTTTTTCACTAATGTTAGTGTAATTATTTTTATATACACGAAAAGTTTATATTTTTATTTATCATTTTAGTGGACAACAAGCAAGATTTGTTTCTTAATATCTAAATGAATCGATATATTAATGATAACAATTTTAAAAACAGCAGAACAAATCCATTTGTCTTTTGTTTAAGTTAAAAATAAATAAATGGTTATGTAAAACAAAACCAATTTATAATTTCATCTTTATTGGCCGCCATTTTGAATATTTTCATGGTTACTCTTGTAGTGTATGGCAATGTGCTCAGGTGGGTCTATATGGGCGAAATTTAACGAGGTTAAATTGCTATATGGCGGTAATACACAATGTTGTAGTCAAATTGTAAAAAGTATAAAATATTAGAGGTAGGTTACCACTAGTGTCATTCCTGTTATATTATATAGAGTTAAACCAAGTCTCACTGTGTATGTGTTCTAGAATAGGAGCCAAAGTTTTGATATTTTTTTACACTTCTAGTCTGAGTAAATAAGTGTTCATGTTAATATTTTATAATAATTAATTTTCTTTATCAGCCGGCTCCACATTTTTGTGTGAAGTGTATGGAGAACTGATAAGAAATATTTTTTGTACGAAATATGGATGGGAGTAATGAGTGGAATTTTATATTGTGATATTTGTTTAATCTATTAGTTTACAATGAAAAACGATTGCTATATAAAAGAAGTGTTTGTATGAGTTTTAAAATTAATTTGTATTCAAATTCAGTGCTCGATATTTTTAACATTTACCATATTGAATATTACCTGTATTGTATAAATTTAAAAACTAAATTTTGATTATGATTTGACATGTTTAGTCCATACAACAATGTGGTTGATAATTAACCTTTGGTTTTCGACTCATCCAACATATTTTATAAAATTTCGTCGACTCGTAGCTTTAATATTTTCCTAAAATATTAAAGGTTAGCATTTTGGTTCTACACAGACGGAACTGTTTTATTTTATAGTTTACATAATAAAACATCTGCATACATGACTTGTTGATAACATTATCTGGGTTCGAACCCTAATCTGGCCACAATATTTGTGTACTACAAATAATTTGTATTTGGCTTGAATTTCATTGTTTATAATTTTATGTTTGTAATATCTTAGTTATATAGGGAAATAGCTACTGCAATTTATTTCATTAGTTTATGGCAAAAATGAATACAGTAAGGTGTTCTTTGTGATGGTTAAATGAATTGGTGTTATTATGTGGAATAAGGGCTGCCACCTCTGCATGAGCATTGTCCACTAGATTATGGTGCGACATTATAAAAACGATTAGAATGATTGAACTATCAAATGAAAAAAAAACGAAATGTTTCTTAAAATATTTATTTATAAATCCAATTGTGTGTAATCAATTAATAATTATAATAAAACATAGTTCTTGGGACATTTGGATATTTATTTACCATAAGAGAAAAACTAAGATTTGGCACTCGTTGTTTAGTAAGAATGGGAGCTAGGTTAGCATAAAAAGCATTAGAAGGTGGCAGC
Organism: Dendrolimus kikuchii; assembly: GCA_019925095.2. Taxonomy (NCBI): domain Eukaryota; kingdom Metazoa; phylum Arthropoda; class Insecta; order Lepidoptera; family Lasiocampidae; genus Dendrolimus; species Dendrolimus kikuchii. Next base: position 12,871,302 of record CM034408.1, read on the forward strand.
CGCGCGTGGAGTGCTTGTTTTGGTACGGGGTGAGCCGTTGAATCGAGCGAGTGCTAACAGAGGGAACGGATGTGCCGCAGGGTCGTGGTGGAGCCGGCGCGAGGCATCGACCGCAGCGCGGAGCGGTACCGGCGCGAACGCTACTTCGAGCGGGACCGCGGCCGGTCGCGATACGAGTGAGTGTCGCTATGTTGTAGGGTGTCGGTGGAGCGCGCCCGCGGCGTGCCGCGCGGCTCGGACCGCTGGCGCAGCCGCGACCAGCCGCCGCCGCACGCGAACCCGCACCGCGCGGCGCCAGCGCCTTCGCGCCGACCGCCGCCGCGGCGCGAACAGTCTGTATACATGCACACCCGCACCCACTGATATTACATAGTTCACTGCAATCCATTTAAAGACATGTCAATTTGCATGAAGCAACCAAGGTGATTCTCAATGCCTTTGAATCATGTCATTTTTGTGCCTTCAATTTCATTATCAATTTGGTTGAACGGTGTAATTCAGTTTTTACACAAACCTGTATTGCACCACAAATTTAAGGACCCATTATAGAAGTTGAGTGTGGCCTATATATATATATATATATATATATATATATATATATATATATATATATATATATATATATATATATATATATATATATATATATATATATATATATATATATATATATATATATATATATATATATATATATATATATACATAAATATATATATATATATATATATATATATATATATATATATATATATATATATATATATATATATATATATATATATATATATATTTTGACTCTTTACCACCTTAATTTACAAAAAGGCTCCCAAAATAGCAGCTATAACTTAAATACCTACACTTACCTCAAAAGGCCCTAGAATATATTTTCCTTACTTCAAGTAAAGCTTTTAAATTACTAATTTTTAATATCATTGCTACTCTAACAAAAAAAAATGTGCCTCTTCAAGTCTCATTATACATTAAACCCAATAAGTGAATTTGGGTCTATATGAAGTTTTATTCATTCTTTCAATGGGTCTGAAATTGAATGCATGATTTATTAATAAAATATTCCCCCCTCCCTATGTTTAAACATTAAAAGCTATTCATTCTATCACTAATAAGCAACATAGAGGTTCAACATAACATTTAACAAATAACACAATACATAATTATTTTGTATGCCCTTTGTGTTCATCAACATTTATTATTTATACATTTATTTTGGTCACAAACATACACCAAAGCTATTTTCTTCACTACGAAAACTATATTCTAACACCTTCGCAATAATGTTTATCATCAAAAAGACACACCCGCAAAGATGCGATTATTTATATCACAACAAAGGTGTAATGCAGATTTAAAAATGAGATAGTAAAGTAGATGTGTGGACAAGTACTATAACTCATACAAAAACAACAAAAAAGTATGTAATTATTTTTTTGTAGTCAACATAGAGATCTATCAAAAACTTCATTACTACAAAAAATATTAAAATGCTTTTTGGGCCAGTTATAGTTTAAACTAATTAAAATTCAATTAAAAATTGCTGTTTGTATGTTGCTTAAAAACAAATTACTGTATTTCAGAATTTTGGTCCGTTAGTTTGTTTCGAATATTAGAAGTTTAGGATTTAATACAGTAATTTTTATATATCTATTATTTCTATAGCTTGTAGGGTTGAGAGGATATGAATAAAGTCTAGACCCATGCTAATGACTGGTGGATACAGCTAGTATGTAAAAAAAATATTATACGCATATGGGTGTGTCCATTTCAATGCATTTTTTTTTCAATATATCACAACACATTACTCGAATAAAATTCACAAAAATAGTTAATAGTCAAATATTTTGTTTCATTGTTTATATCTTGTATTGTAGCTATCTGTAAGTAGACCTTGAACAAGTAGCTATTTTATCAATTGTAAAATAAAAAAAATTGATAACACAAAGTCACATTCTTGATAAATTTATATCACAAAGTCACATCATTGAAGGAAAACCTGTTATGCGATGGTTTTAATATGCACTATAATAACCTTAAATCAGAAGACTATATTTAAAACTTATATGTTGCTGCTTTTGTACAAAAGAACCATTAATCGAAAAAAACTGTACATTGTTTCGTTTTAAAACTGTCCGCATTGATTTCCCATTTTGTTCTACAGAAACTATGATGTTAGAACCTTTTATTATTTTCGTTTTCAACATCCCAAGGACAAAATATGTTGTCACACTAAAATTTCTAGATGACAAAATCACTTTTAAAATATGCTTCTAACATAAATGTTATAAATTCATGTAAGATAACAAATACATTTTATTCAAAGCTTTGATTGGCTCCTATAAAGAGATGTTCAGTTCTTTATTTGTGGCCCTCCTGTATTGAATCAGCAATGTACATAGTATGTTGATTTATTTAAAAATAAAGACTAGTTGATATTTGCATTGTACTTATCTTAGTTTGATGTAACTATATTAACAGAAATTCTATGTGGACATCTTGATGTAGTAAAAAAAATTGTTACTGGTTAGTGCAGTATGTGCAAAACTTAAGTGCGCCTTGAGAGAAGTGAGTTTACACAAATCCAGTCACAAGTTAACGTTTATTACACCTGAAACTATAGTGCGTAGCAGATGCCATGCGAGTCCGAATAGTGGCTGAGCGAGAGCCCTTTCAATTCTAACTTAACACCCCATAAACTACAAGTGTTTTACGCGCAAGTCGAGTTCAAACTTCAAGGATAAATTTAAGATTTTCTCTTACTATATATACCACAGAACACTTTCAGTGTTGTGAAGGTTATAAGTGGTACGCAGAACGTTTGCTGATGGTCGCCCTTCCCGCTTCCTACGACTGGGAGCGGGGCTTATTTAAGTAGTACTAAGAACTAGACGACCGCAGATCGCGGTTGTGGGAGGCGGGAGAGATTGTCATCGACAAAGCTGTACAAGACTTATAATATACTCATTAAGATATATATATTCCTCTGTTTATTAGAATTTTGTATTGGAGCTAGTTGTTTTGTTCTTTTAGGGTATCTGTGTTACAAATGTCTATTTCCAGTAAAAAATTAAATTGTGCTCATTTTCATAATGCTTAAATTTTGTGATAAAGCTATTATTCAATTTTAATCTGTTCACACAATTCCAGAATCTCAAGTTGACAAAAATACTCCAATCCTTTGTCTTTCGATTGTTAGTATAACTAGAAACTGGTTGTACCAACTTTTTAATGCAATTTTTTTAACCTTATTTCAGTTATTATTGGGATGGCAATATATATATAAAGGAAAAATTATGATAATTGTTCAAAATTAAAATAATAGGCTTTATGATATATTGGCAGGTTATGTATATAAAAAAAGTCCGGAAACTAATGCCTTTGTATTTTCCTTAGGAGTGACTACAATTATAGATATGGACCGCCGACGCGCACCGAGTATCGTCTTATCGTGGAAAATCTTTCCAGCCGCATTAGCTGGCAGGTAAGATACTCTGCAATATGAAGCCATGCGTCTGTTCATCATACCATACAATCATCCAAGGCTACGGCGGGACGCGTGAGGGCTGGGCACCTTCCAACTTCAGGACTCTATACATGCGCTGGCTGATATGAAGACCGTTCAGACATGATTGGAGAAATATTTGAAAAAGGAATCGTCCAATATATGAAAATAAAGATTACAATGGCACTCCCAAAGATGATTGACCAAAAACTGAGCACCATCCAATCGAAGTTTATGGGCAATGGAATACAAGGATTTGGACCATGGATATTGGAGAACTCCACACTGGCGCAGTAAACATTCCGCTTCACTAATTAAACAAAATAAATCTTTCAAATAGTAGTATATTTATTAATTTCATTAACACATTTTTTATCAAATTTTGGTATAAGATTAAATTTTTTTTTAATGTTAAAAACTTGCGAGCTTATAGATAATTTGTTAAAACAAACAGAAGGTGGCGTTTCGTGCCCAGAGGCCCTGAGCCCGTGAGTCCCCGATGTAGCGCTGTTGAGATGTGGTCTGGGCGAGTGATGTTAGGATATGGCAAGTGAGGGACGGACGGCGACGCCCCTGGGGCCCATTCACTCCCCGCGGAGACACCAACGGGCCCATACACTCCCCCCGGAGGCCCAGCGACGGGCCCTTTCACTCCCCTCGGAGGCCCAGCGACGACCCACTGCAGGCCTCACAAGGTAAACTCGACTGGGGGGCACAGACTGCAGGAAGCGTTAATAATTATGTGCAAACTCCCATTTTATTACATTCATTTATTCATTGGGTTCTATATACTTTTTTCCTAATATTTACGGTACAATGGAGGTCATTTGTCGACATTTTTCGTGAGTCATTTTGGATTTCTTTTTATATTGATTTACTTTTTTACGTTTTTTTTTATCAACTTGAGCAGCTTTTCATACGCGGTGACTCATTTAAGGTATCATTGTTTGCATTTGGTTGTTTGTGACTGGATTTTAGTGGATGGTTGGAGCTGGACAGGATCCTCAATTCGAAAACTTCCTAGATGTGACAATGAAGACACAAGAAAAATTGATCAACAAGAAATGGCAATGATAATAAGAGTAACACAATTCTATGACATGAATGAGAAAAAATGTTCTTGGCAAAATGTGGATGGTACAGAAAACAGGGATGATACGCAAAACGAGGATGGTACACAAAACAAAGACTACTAAACAAGAATGTTATACAATAGCAAAGGATGATTAGCTCAATTTCAAAAGATTATTACTAACTGAGAGGGATAAGATGTGAGATGCTGATAAGGAATATCAACAGCTAAGATAAAGAGCCCATGAGTGCATAGTAGAAGGACATATCAAATGTTATACAGCTCTGGAATTGTAGAAAAAGATCACTAGTTGCAGCAATTATATAAAATAATGAATGCAATGGTTTAGAATTCAGTTTGGAAAACATGCCTATATGACAGGAAAACAATGGATTGAAAAGATTCGAGCATGAAGTATATGTTTGGCAGCTAACCTATTTTCCAAAATAAATAGATGATCAAATGTTTTTTCAATGAACTGCACTGAAGCTGAGACGGAAAATATTACAATACATAATAATTGTAAGCAATGATAACCAATGAGACATCGTTTATGAAATGGCCGCATATAATTATCATATTTATTTCCACTTCGTTTCATTAGGACATTATTTGACTCAGTATGTATACATTCAAAGTATTATCAGGATGTCAGACATAAATACTAAGTTTTCACTTTTTCCAAAGTCTTGTGTGTGATGATATTGTTTTTTTAACCATCTTTCGGGGCTGAAAACCTTGATGCTAATATCAACTCTGATTTAGACTTTTGAAAAAGTGTTTAAGACGATATGGGATGGAAGATCATTAAAATATTATGTTGGTTTACAGGATCTGAAGGATTACATGCGCCAAGCCGGTGAAGTAACTTATGCTGACGCACATAAACAACATAGAAATGAAGGGTAAGTAATTTTGTCCATAGGTGTGGCGCAAGGCTTCCTTCTAAGTCCACTCTTGTTTTTAATATATATTATCGACTTGCCAAATTTGATTAAACAGCGATTACATGTTGCAAAGCCGTGTACATAGAATTGGATGTGTTTTAATTTGTGCCTTATATGTATGATTTTAAAACAATTCCCAGTGGAACTTAGTTTAGACAAAACTTTCGAATTTGTAAAATTTACATTCATGTTAGACATGCGCAAATCATGTCCTGGAGCAGATTGAACAACGGACGATTCAGTTCCTTTTTGGAACCATGTTTGTGGAACTATCCACTAGTTCAGATGTTTGGTTTCGGTCCAAGTCTTGTAATCAGTGTCCACAAATCAATAGGTCCCTACAGTTCCTTGGTTTAATTGAAATGTATAGTCAAGTAGGCAATTTATACATTCATAAAACTTAGGCTTAGAACTGTCAACCAAACTAGGGCAATAGAATAAGCTTGAACATTATATTAATAGTAATAAAAAAGGAATTGATTACTCTTGGCAGGCGCATTGTGCATCATAATTGCATAACGAAAAGCTGAACCATATAAGTTTTATCTACGGACGGTAACACTCCAACTATACTCGTATTATCGTTTTTGCTCGGTTCGGGAGGGCTCTGTGATTGTCGGTCGGCCATGTGGAACTATTTCATCTGACACTTCGGATTGGATCGACATCTTTCCAATGGTGAACATAGTTTCTGGAACTATTACGATCCGGAACTACACATCTCTAATTCATGTAGCTAAGAGGTGATATAGGCATTATATTAAGAGAGATGACAGTCATATTACTCTAAAAGAATATAACTCGAAGATTGATGTATGTTACAGTAAAAGTAGGCCAAAAAAGATGGATGAATTTTGTGCCGGATGACATCATGTTTTGTGGTGTCTGACAGATCTGTGAAGGGGTACGGAAGGAAAGACATTAATGCCAACTCCTAATGTTTGAGAGGTGAAAGAAATGGAAGAGCGTCCTGACAATGAACATGTTATTGTAGCCACTCTAAATCTATACTAATATTATAAAGCTGAAGAGTTTGTTTGTTTGTTTAAACGCGCTACTCTCAGGAACCGCGGGTCCGATTTGAAAAATTCTTTCAGTGTTAAATATTACATTTATCGAGGAAGGCTATAGGCTATATTATATTTTCAAAAAAATTAGGGATCCTCACTAAAAGTCCAATAATGTAACCTAAGGTGTAAAAAAATAACCCGAAAAAATCCTTATACGGCGTGCGCTGCGAAAACTATTGATTATAGAACAAAACAATGTACTACCACTTTGCAGAACATATAATTGTCTACAAAAAATCTCGCGTAACCATATGTCTAACTATTGTAGTTATCTCACAATAAGTGTTTTCTTTTATTTTTTTAAATAATTAAAATGCCGTCACTTCAAAAACTCTTTATTTTGTACCTTGGCATTAATCCTTATCAAAATAAATTACTCCATATTCAAGACGAATTCAATGCCTTTCTAGAACTTTTTGAATTATTCAATTCGGACGTTTCATTCAAAAGATATCGCGATATTTAAAATGTAAGTATAAGTGTTGTAGCCAAATATACTAATATTGTTTGATTGAACGCGCTAATATCAGGAACTACTGGTCTGATTTGAAAAATTCTTTCAGTGTTGGATAGCCCATTTATCGAGGAAGGCTATAAGGCTATATATCATCGCGCTAAGACCAATAGGAGCGGAGCACCAATGAAAAATGTTTCAAAATCGGAGGGTTTGGAAAGCAAATTCCACGCGGACGACGTCGCGGGCACAGCTATAGAATATATACCTAGTCTTGCCATAAATATTATAACAAAGATTTTTTTCTATTGCAAATAACATTTATAAGTTTTAGTCTGTTAGTTTAATACATAAATATAAAACAATATAAAAAGTTTATTCGAAGTGGTCTCCATTGGCTGCAATACAGTCCTTTAAACGTTGAGGCCAGTTATCAATAGAAGCACGCACTCTTTCCGTGGGAAAATTCTTCACTGCCAATCGTATGGATTGTTTTAAGGACTCCAAATTATCATGGCGTTTAGAGCAAGCCGTACTCTCTAAAACTGACCATAAATCATGATCCAGCGGATTAAGATCGGGACTAGACGACGGCCAGTCTTCAGCTCTGGTGAAGTCCGAAACGTTCGTTTCCAACCAAGACTGCGTGGACCGAGCTTTATGATCCGGCGCCGAGTTTTGCTGGAAGAACCATTCTTGGTTATTGAACATGTTGTTGTTAAGGGGCTTAACAACCATCTCATGAATGGTATCTTGATACACTTGTGTCCATGTTTTGACACCTTTTTCACAAAAATATGGCTCAGTCACTCCTTCATAGCTAATACCCTACCAAAGCATCATTGAAGACGGATAATGCCCACGTTGCACTCTGTCGACTAATTGAGAAGCTTTCTTAGAGCTTTGTACATAAATACTGTCATTTTGTTTATTAAAATGTTGCTCAATTGTAAAAAGTGTTCTGTGACCTCACTATGCGTACCGCTTCAGTAGTTGTTTCGATTTTACCACCCTATTCTTTTTTAAATTATGAGTTAAAAAATGTCTAGTGCGTCTCTTATAGGCTGCAAGTCCTAAGTCATCTTTTAAAATACGCAACATGGTTATAGGTGATATCTTCATCTCCCGAGATAAAATCTTTTGCTTTCGGACAGGATTTCTTCGAATCCTTTCCCTTACTGCTTTGACCACCTTTTTCGTACGAACACTACGTGGACGGCCAGATCTTTTTCTGTCACAAACAGAGGAGGTCTCATTGTACCTATTAATAGTCCGGTACACAAACATTTAACTAATACCAAGCGTATGGAGAGTTTTAAAAATTGCGTTTGGCTCCATACCTACTTTGTGTAATGCAATCACAGCGATTTGGTTCTCTTTATCGCCTCATTCCCATTTTAATATCGCAAAATGTTGTAGAATGTATTGGCGCCAAAATGAGAAACACAATGAAGAATCATATAAAAATGTCAGATTCCAAATTCAAATGTAATATTTTGTTTCTTTTTAATTGTAACAGTATTTATGGCCAGACAACAAATATATGAAGCGTTAGTTAAGTCGGAACTTTTAAAAGTAACATTATATCACGATTATTTAATTCGTAATTTTTATATATAATGTATTACAACTTATTGTAAGTATGTATCGAATTCCAGTGTGGTTGAGTTCGCGACCCACTCGGACATGCGCGCGGCCATCGAGAAGTTGGACGGTACAGAGTTGAACGGGCGCCGCATCCGGCTGGTGGAGGCCCGCCGCTCGTCCCGGCGCCGCACTCGCTCCTCGTCGAGCCGCTCGCGCAGCCGCTCCAGGGACCGACGCCGCAGCCGCTCCAGGTAACGTGCGAACATCTTTAATTATGTCAAAGAAATTTCTCGAATTTGCAATCATTGCTCACTCTTTCTTCATTTTATTAGTCATAATTTTATATAATATATCACAATATTTAGTTTTAGTTGATTATGCAAATTTATAAATAACAATGCTTACCCAATGTTAAGTAGGGGTGTACGAATATCGTTCGAATCGATTAATTCGAACAATTCGCGAAGTATCGAAATATCACTGGATTTTCTATTGTTTCCAATTTGAATAATTTAATATTGGCAAGAGATCTTTTCAATTCATTTTGGTTTTTATAATTATAAATTTCCATTTGAAAAAATCTACAAGAAAAAGGTTACACATGCAATGGTTTAAAATACTCGAAAATTTGCGAATAATATAATAATTCGCGAATAATTCGGAAAAAACTCGAATAAACTCGAATTAATCGATATTTTTCGAATTATTCGATTCGAGTACACGGAACGAATTATTCTTAAGTTCGAATTATTCCCACACCCCTACTGTTAAGTCATAAAGATTGTTTCTGCAAACCATGAAAATGATAGATTGAGCTTTAATATTGTGTCATTGTTATCAACTGTTATGTACATAATATATTCTGGCAAATAAAGCTTTAATTGAGTAAATGCTACTGCAACTCCACACATTATTTGCAGATTAGTTATATAGTTTACTAATGGCCGATCATGACTTGTTGTGTTTGTGCTAAACTTTTGTAATATGGTTACAACCGTCGACGACATTTGACAGTGACAGTGCGATGACGTTTTTGCTGTTGTCCTCTCCCCGCCCACATTGTTCTGCCGAACACTCATGCCGTGACTTACGGCGACGTTTTTACTTGACACATTATTATATTTTATAAACAATATCTTCATAAATAAGAGCCTATGTGTTATTCTATTTGTAAATGATGATACTATACATTTTACCATCTTTCGGGGCTGATAGCTCTTGATGATAAACTAATCACTGAAGATTTAAATCCTTCAATAATTTCCCATAAGTATTATGTTCTTTAGCTAGATAAATATATGTGTTATGCTGTTTAGCCGTTCGAGGTCCAAGTCGCGTCCGAAGAGCAAGAGTCCTGCGGCCAAGTCGCGCTCCAGGTCACGATCCAAGTAAGTACAAACACTTGCGCCCGCGCTCAGAGTACAATAATGGTCTGTTAACTTTCAATAGCGACGGTTTATAATGTCTCGTTTTATTCTATTATTTAGGCTTTCGATTTCAAGTCAGTTAGCCGAGTAAGTACCGTCGCTCTGCGCTAATAATACAAACTGCTTGTCGTTTTATTAAATTCGTCGTTTTATAGAGTACTTCCACCCACCCCTTTGACACTGAAACTTTTTGAAGTTGTTGAAGAACAAGACAGGCTAACGGCTGACCTGGTTGAAAGTGGATACTGTCTATGGACATTCGCAAGACCAAAGATGCTGTTAATATATAATGCTGGAAGACACCGCGAGGTTGTTATGCTGGATATCTCTAGACCAGGTGTGAGAGCCATCCAGCCTTACCACCTAGCTCTGGGTTGTTTTGTTGTCTCTTACGACAGGCCGCCTGACCGCAGAAGTTCATGTTTTTTTTCTCCATTCCTACACGGATTATAGTAATTAATGCCATAAATGTAAATTTTTCGACATTTTTCATTAGTTATTGAGTTTTTGTCGACAACAGTAAATCTCGACTCCATCAGAGAAATTTCCTATTCGAATTCCTATAATTTTTCTAAGAAATAACCCTTTGAAATCCACCTAATTTAAAATAAAAAATTACAACATGATTTTAAACATGTTTTCTAGTTATTCTCTTTTGACTTATATCATAAGGTTATGTTATAAAATTCATAGATATATTTCAATAGTCTGACTGTATAACAGCGCCATCTTTGTTATGTGACAAGACTCATTCCAAATGTCAATGTCAAACTTATATTGCAGTTATTTAAACAAACAACATATCTCGATTATTCTGGAACATGGTTTTAATACGACAATTAAGTTAAAAAGCAATTAAAATGTATTATGAAATTTATAATAAACATATCTTATTTTTATGTGATTATTTTAGGTTTTTACAACTTCACTTTTATACTGTGGTATGATAAAGAGAAATAAAATAAACACAACTCAAATCTGCTTAAGTTTAACGTACCATTATTTAACTCAGAGTGTGGATAATTTGAAGATGTAAATGTCTAGTAGTTTTATTTAAAAAAAATCCTTATTGTTGCTTGCATGGCACCAGTCTATATGAATGATGCTCAGCTTACACAGTACGCATGGATGTGATTAAATTAATATATAGTATTCATTTGGATAGGTGTGTTATTAGTTGCGCTGAGCAAAACTTAAATATGTGAGTACATAGAGATAGTACTGATCTTTGTGTTAGCATTCTTGGGACTTGTTTAGTTATTTGATTTTAAAGTAATACTATTGTAAAATCGAATAATTTTATTTTGGACTGTTTAGGAATTATTGTAGTATTTTAATAATTCGTTTTTAAATATTGCTTCTAAGATAATATTGCATTGTAAGTTTATCAACTTATTGATTATGATACTATTTCATTATATGTCAATTGTCAAACATCAACATTTTTATAGTCCTTATTACAGCTTTGTTATGAATCTAAAATGATTTTGCATTATTTATCGTAATATAGTTGTCAACTTTTTCTATAATACTACAATTCTCTCCCATCAGTCCCAGACAAATTGCCAGGAAAATATTGATCCGTACACATAGTAAAGACTGACTTGCCTATTTTACTTTTAGATGTGTTTAAAAGCTTTTTGAAATTGTATTTTAGTTATTGTAATGCTAAATATGTGATTAATATAGACTTTATTTTCTCGAGAAAATAAACTGATTGTTTTAAATATATATCTCGTATACTCCTTACGGTCTTATGGCGACAGCAGGAGTACTGAGGTAAGGTTATTTGGGTAATAATAACAGATCACTACCCAACCCCAAGTAATCAGTTAGTGGGATATCCGTAAATAGGATTTCACCTCGAAAAATAAAGTAGATCCTCTTCAAGGACATGCAAAACGATTGATTGTCTTACGCGAAATACAGCTTAAAAATCTGATAATGCATATTTATATTATAGTTATCTTAATACAGAGGTATATAAATTGAAATTAAATTAATAAAAAATGAAGTAGCATTACGTGTTAACGTTTCAATAACTAAACAGTGTGTGCGGTGTACAATCAATATTTTTTTCTGGTAATTTATAAACAGGGTTTGTAGTAATTAAGTAGTTGGTCGTAATTAAACTTGTAATGTTTGAGGTGTCCGCGACCGACACATTTCATGGAGTCATTTTCAACACACACACATATATCAGGAATGAAAAATTTGTCACACATTTGATAATATTTTTTTTATTTTTTATTTACCATATATTTTTATTCTTATTTCTCATAAGAACGATAGGAATTTTTAATAACTATTTTTTGCTATAAAAATATGATATCGCTAATTCTTGACATATTTTCATATTGAAACGACATTTCCATTAGCTTAAAATATATCTTTTTTGTTGTTTATTATACAAATAAAACTGATAATTGTATGATTTGAAGCAATAAGTGGCAAATTCATTTGTTTTTCAATAGAATGACAACTTTTTCTATCCTTACGTTGGCTTTATTGGGGTAGATGACACATATTACAATAAATTCCAACATAATTTACAAGGAGCAGACGTTAAAATACCTTACCTTTAAACAATGAGTGCGCCATTTGACTTTTATACTAAAAACGTCAATAGTCCACGCCCATCCAAAATCTATGCGGCTGACGGAGTCTCGGTCGGCTTGATTGTCAACTACCCTATTGTGTTGGAAATCATTCAGGGAGCGCAGTCGTTCCAAGTCGCGATCGCCGTCTCGTAGGTCCGAGCGTCGTTCCGGCGACAAGTCCCCGGCGAGGTCCAAGGACAGGAACGGGCACCGCTCCGCGTCGCGGTCCAAGTCGAGATCGCCGAAAGACCACTCCAAGTAAGTCGCGCGTCACGTGCCGTCAATCCGCATCTGACTGTTGTGCCCTGGAGCTTACCCTCGAACGGCTTTTGTTTCGTTCGTTTTCAATTTACAATTTCATTAGCTTGCATTTTTTATATTGTATAACTTGTATCGCTAAATAAATCTTTAGTGTATGTTCCTTTTTAAAATTTAATTAAATTTTTCAAAAATGAACGAAGAAAGGTGTTTGAGAAGAGTAAGGCCCCTGTTGTGAGGTTATGTGTCATGTTTTGGTATTTGTGTTGTGGTACATTGGTTTTCAGAATCCATTCTAGAATTGGCTTTACAAGATGTCGGCATACGTCGCAAAATACTCATTACAATCATAGAAAATAATTATTACTTTTTAAACAGTACTTTATATATAATTTGAAATCATAGACAGACTTTAAATTCATTTATTGGCTTTGATGAGAATTTAAATTATTTGAAAATTAATTGGTTTTTTGATTTGACACAAATTGGTCCTTACAAGCTACGCTATCAATTGGTACATATAGCATGATTTTTTTCAAAATCAATCGATCCTATTCCTGAATAGGGAAATTGATTTTTCAGAAATCCAATCATATACTTTAGTTTTCATCAAAATCTATATTTTATATAATATAGGTACAGATTTAGCCATAGAAGTTAACTTGAAAAATTAACTCTATATAGCTTATAATTAAAAAAAAAATTACTACACATCGCCATAGCCATTAGCTGTCAGTTTTTTGCCAATGGTAAGACAAAAGATTTTGTGGTAAGAAAAATCCCGCGAGGATGGACTCTATAAACTACTTGTTATGTGATTAATGATATTGAAACTTTCCGAGACATAATCTCGCATGCATAGAAACATACCTGTCAGATGAAAATAAATTAACTAATATAAAAATTCATTTGCACTCATTTATTGACTAATCTTATTACATTTTTTTTAATATTGATTGCACATTTTTAAAATTACTAATTCAATCGAATGTTTTGCTGCTATTTGAAGAGGAACTGCTGCCGCGAGGTGAGCGTTTGTTTCAAATAAATCTATTTGCTTTGTGGGCTCTTTCATCGTTATTTTATAATCTTCTTTCGACATTTTTTGTGCGTAGATTTAGGAGTTCATGGCATTTCACAATCTCTTCCCACTAATACGAAGCGGTTTACTATAAATGTCAAAATTAATCGTGGGTGTAAAAAAAATGATGATTACATTTAATATGTCAACCTGGGTATGGCTTAGATGACTATATTCGCTTTTGTAGATGTCAGTGTGTTGTGTGACGTAATCCTCTACAAAACAAGATACATTCGAGGTGACATAATATTATCATGTGTCGAGAATTGTACAATATTTTGTTTAATAATAAAAATTTCGCGAACGATTTAATGATTGGTGGTTTGGTAAAGTAAAAAAGTTTCGTCGACTTTTATTTTTTGAAGTAACACATTGAGAAAAAGAAAAATGTTAAGCCTATTTAGCCTTTGACCTAGTGAATTGAGTTTCTAGAATAGCATTGCATTATTCGATTTGCACTGTGTTTTTATTTTACATGATAAACATGGTCTTAAATTCTAACAATGCTTTATGATCATTTTTAGAGTAGGACACTCATTGAATTTTGATGCATGGCAAGTTTTGCAATTGTTCAATAAATCGCCTTAATATCATAAGGTGCTTATTACGCCATATACATTACAATATTCTTATCATATTATAATTTAGGTATGTTCGAAGTATAAACTATCAAGAATAGTAGGCTAATCATACAATTAGTAGACACAAGTCTTTCATAAAACTAACTATCAGACATTAGTTTCGAAAGATCTAAGGCGAAGTATTGTATTTACATGCTCGTAATTAGATCACGCTAAATAATTCACTAAAATTTTATCGGCGAGGTATGTAGTATGATTATGCGTTGCAACAAAGTTATTGTGATGTAATTTTAAACAAAAGCAACTATAGATTTTAATTATATCTTTGAAAGAAATGTAATCATTTATCATAAATCTCTTAATAAATTTTCACCCATATTTTGCTTTATCCATACTAATATTATAAATGCAAAAATAACTCTGACACTGACTCAAAAACCATTGTACCGGTTTTGTTGAAATTTGGTATATAGTAGTCTTAATTCTGAATATAGACAGAACACTTTATTCTGGAACATGGGATTTCTGGGATAAAATGAAGTAAATTTTCCTTGGATGAATAGCCACAAATTAAAATTTTACTGCAATGTAACCTGTGTAAATGCTTGCTCTCAAAATAAACGAGGGTGAAACTCTTATCTTAACATATTTTGAATTCTTGAAGTTTTCATTAAAAATCTGTTTCGGAACCTATTTGAGAACTAGGCCTATTTTAACTTGATTATTTAATAATTTATTTAACAAAACAGCTTTACATGATGCATTCTAAAAAAATCAATTCGATTTACAACAGCACATAAGCCAATAATGGTAAATTGAAATAAAGAGCAGCATTTAAGTTAAATTGAAATAATGTCATGAAAATAAAATAAAAATTATCTCTCTTTTTTTGGTTTGTGTGTATCACTTTTAAATAAACATCTTTTGCAGGGAGAGGTCCCCCCGTTCACGCAGTAAGGAGCAATCGCCGAAACGTGAGGAGGACCGTCGCGCGTCAAAGTCCCGCTCCCGTTCGCGCTCTCGCTCCCGCTCCCAGTCGCGCGACAGGTCCGGGTCGCGATCCCGCTCCCGCTCCAGATCGCCCAGACAAAACGGCGACGGCGACCGCGCCAGTACGGACCGCTCCCCGCGCAGTGGTGATTAGTGTGCTGATCGTTTCGCCTTTTTCGCACGACGTTTGTGAACACTATGAAGTAATAAATGAAAAAAAAGCACCGCCAAATTGTGTATGTACAAACATCAGAATACCTCGCAAGGACTGTACCAATCAAATATTAGTAGTACTGTTAGTTCAAGCACTTATGATAGGTTCCTATTTCCACATAAGAATATAACTGTTAATTGGTAATTTTACAGGGAAAATGTTTTTGTTCTTTCATATATCTCAGTATGAATGGATCATATAAATACATGACCGAATCTGTTTGGTTTGTCAGCTATGAAATTTCAAAACCTAGCAGCTGTTTTTTTAAATGAATGGTTGTGCATTTATTGTCTCATTTCAAATTGTCAACATTTACTGATGTACTATTTCCCAAAACGCGTGAAGACTGTAACGTAATATGGTACTACCCGCAGTAAGCTTCATAGTTTCGAGATGGCATTTCTTTGTGCTATGTTATGTACATTTTCTTGGGAAACAGTTGCTAGGTTGCAAAATTGCACAGCAGATACACTTAGTGATTACGATATTAGATATTATTCAATGGAAGGGGCGATATATTATATATACATTCATTTGTTCTACTTATAGTTACAGTTTGACATAAATACCATAATAATGTCAATATTCTTTCAATAATGAGGTACAAGAAAGTATATAATATGATTATAGAAACTATATTGGCAAGTTGTGTTTTTATGATTAAAGGTTCATTTGAAATTCTAGCTAGGATTGCTTGAATTTTACTTTGTTAGTCGTCTAATTACAACTGTATAAGCATATTTCAATCTGTAAAGTTACCATCTGCTAATGAAAGCAAATTTTTAAGGAACTTAGAGGGCTTACAATCGCCAATTTCTTTATTAGTAAGCATACTCTGTATTTATGATATTGTGTTTCTTTATCAGTCCTATTTAAGGGTTGCATAACATTTTCCAAGTGCATATTTTTGGTCTGGATGTGTTTTTTGCTCTGTTTAAGAGAAATAGAAATTATAGCAAAATATGAAGACTTGTATGTCAGTGTGAGTTAATCAAATTATTGCACATGTTGTCAACTCAATCAAATGTACATTCTGTCAAATTGATTCAATGTACACATAGTACATGCTGTCGTCTAGTAACCTTCGTTTTCATGTTGTCATTTGGTTGATCTAAACATCGTTGCATTGCATATTTTGCAACACAGGGTAGGTATGGACCTCTTTTATGTATAGAATAAAATATGTGACTATGAATGACTTCAACCAAATTATAGTGTGGACACAGCATTAGGTCTGTACCAATTGGAATCCAAATGATTCCAATAAACAATATTAATTGTCATGAACATTAATTATATTGGAATTTTCTTAAAGTAATATTTTTCAATCTTTAATCAACGTCGTGCGAGAAAGGTATTAATTTAAGATATTTCATAGATTTAAAATTTAGGATAAAGTATGGATTCGTGACTTCGTTTTTTTTTTGTTGTTGACTGGTTTTGTAGTGGTCTAAACATATATTTTCTTTTATGTGTGTATATTAGAAAAGTTCGGGTTATATTATATCATATAAAAAAATGTAAGAGTTAACTTACATGACTGCCATTTACAAACCTGATTTCAATCGGGGAGCGCTGTTAAATATGACAGAATACAAGTTTAATATTCTATAATTAATAATACAAACCATTTTGAACACAGTCATACAACTGACACGTTTAAATGCAGCAAAATGGTACGGGGTGTCAGTTAGTATTGCCAAGTTAATGATTTCCGCTAGATTATACATATGTAGATTTCTGGAATGAAATCATTTTTGAAGTGAAAACTAGGCGCGCTGAGTGCACTTTTTTTGTGTATATTAAAAGAGACGGCCGTCATGCGTCACCCTCGGCTATGTAACGCTCCTTCGGGTAAAGTTGGCTCGAATCGACTAAAGCAGCGAGTGATCCTAGTCTACTCGTCTTGATGAAGATTTTACTTTTGTGATGTGGTCACACGTTAAGTTTTTTTTATCCCTTTTGTATAAAAAAAAGCAGCTACATGTCGAATCTAGCGAAAATATCGCTTAATTGACAATTGCGAAGTGTTGCACTCTATGAGGCAGCTCATAGAGTTATAAATAGAATATGGCAATTTAATTTTTAATCTAGACCCCTCTATTTGCCCATGTGCATTATAGTAATGCCTAAACGTGTGGATGTGTCTTAATTTGAAAATTACGTACGGAGTCACGAAAGTAAACTAAGATTTTTAACGCGCACTTTGTTTGCGAATTGTTTTGTCACAATGACTCAACAAATAAATAATATTTGTAATTATAAGATGGGCTTGAGCCGCGAGGAAGAAGAGGTCTAAGTAAAAACAGAATGACTGGATTTTAACTATGTGCGTGAGATAATGGCAACATTGCCGTTTTTACACGGCCGATTTTTTTAGACAATCCTATTCGAAAATGGTATTTTGTAAATAGTGAATTTGTTACTAATATAACCAAATAATTAAGTTAGACTTGCACCGTTGTTGTTTTATTGAATTACCCTTCTTTTTGTACAGCAATTTTAAATAACTACAGAAGGCGGACTACCTATGGGTATGGCAGAAAACGTATTAAGAGTGACCTACTTTTAATCTAACTCGGCCAGTCAACATTTTTTTTTATAAGGGCCGTATAAACGGATAGGTGCCGCGAGCCACAATATTGGTTATAATGCTTAGATGGTTTTTATTGCTACAGTACGGCAAATGGCTTGCGATCCATCTAATGGCTTGCGATCCGTCTAATGGCAAGTGGTTACCGTCGTCTAAGAACTTGCAACATCAGAGGTTTTACTAATTTAAATGAATTATATTGTACAACTATTCTAATTACAAAATAATAAGCTAAATTTGACAGTTCTCATTACAATATATTTAGAGATTGATCTCCAAATCTTTAACCAAGTTAACTGATTATAGCGAAAAATCGACTAAAAATATTCGACTTTGTGATCGTTTGATTTATTTTAAGTTACTTTTTATGTCACAAATACCTTACAAAATCGAGATGGAGCGCGAAAGATTTATCTCACATCCATCGCCTTTCGCATGCCACATGCATTTATCACGCATCACAATCTATTAATTTTTTTATTATTTCACCCGTATAATATATACCTATTTTTATTCGATTGTTTTTTTTGTTTTCAATACGTATTTATACAATTATGTAGTCTTGTTTTAGTATAAACACACAAATAATCGAAGTGTTTAGAATAAATATGTTACCTATATAGTTTTTTAGACAGTGGAATTCAGTTAATGAAATGTAACAATCCTTTGGTAGCAACACTAAAATGAAAAAGACTCCTTAGAACGTAACTGTTTTTGGTACTTCGCTATGATTAATACATGACACAATTAATAAACATTGCATGTTATTTCGACATGAAAAAAATAATTACAATATGTTTTATACTATTACATAATGCATCAGTAAAAAAATATATATTATCAACCAAATAAATTATTTGTTATTTATTGGCTTTCAGTTTTGTTGATTTTGTTGATAAAGTTATCTTCTATTGACTTTGTGTAAAATCGGGCTTCTTATTTTCTGATTATTACAGTACACCAGGCGGACCACAGGTTGAGTACCTACATTTTTTTAACGAGGGGAAATCCGATTGCGGACCATTAAACGCGGCCGGTGTGTGAGGGTCGCCAAGTAAGGCAAGTTGGGATGGCACTAGCACCGTAAGCAAGAAGTGTTATTGCCACACCACGGTCAGGATTACCTACTAAACCCCCTTAGTGTTCCTTCCTTCGCCTTACGTCAGGGCCACACGTACATCGCGGGGGGCCTTTAGCTTGCTAGGAGAGCAAAGGACCTTCTACCCCCGCACAACGAAGTGGGGTGTGTTCTCCCAGGACACGCTCCAGGCACTTTATTGCGCTGGATCGACTGGGCGTAACTATGTTCTAAATCTCAACCTTTCCAACACAAACAAAAGCGCAGGGTCGACAGGGAGGAGGGGGTTTTTAGTGGGTATTGGGGTTGCTCGCTCGTGTAGCAACGCTCGGAGTCTTCCACACTATTCTGTGACGTCGATCGCGGACGGAGCGCTGCCAAGAGCATCTATTGCTGCAGTGTTATCGCCCCCGACCGACGCGTGTCGTTCCCCTAGCAACGGCCCAGTTTGTGCGTAAATCGGTTAAGCATTTTCGCTCGCCTCAAAAAAAAAAACAAAAGGCCACGTACATGGCCTAGTTTGAGTATAGCTGACCTAACCCCTCATTTATATTCATGCTGACTTCCACGATACCATGCAGAACAGCGAGAGGAGCAAATATTTTATAAGGTGCGTTTACGTACTCTCACTGCTCATTTCCTGCCTTGAAAATTAACCTAATGTAAATGAGATAAGTAGTATACAACACATTGTAATACTTAGGAGTTCCTTTGATGGTATTATGACTGTCTTCGGCTAGATGTCACTAGTATATATTAGGTTGGGGAAAAAGTTTCTTCGAATTTTATATAAAAATTCAAAAGGTTTTTTTATAAAGTTAATTTACATTTGACTAAAGTAGGTATCTGGGTGCTATTTTGTTGGATAACTTTTTGTCATCTTGTAGGTAGGACGTGATCCCATTGCTATAAAAATTTTGGGGCTTCTGATAAAAAAAACTGCGACAAGTGGTTTTGGCAGTCCTCTCGTGATGTTAACCTGATACTGCCTAAGGAATTCTGCAGAGACCGAAACAGGTGAAAATCTGAAGGTGCAAGGGCAGGACTATACGGTGGATGCATTAACACCTACCAGCCAAACTCGTAATTTTTGCTGAGTGGTTAAAGATGTGTGAGGTCTAGCGTTATCATGGTGAAAAACCACACCCCTTCTGTTGATTAATTCCGGCCGCTTTCTCTCAACTTTTTGCTTTAATCTCATCAGTTGTTCGCAGTACAGTTTAGAATCGATGGGCCTGCCTGGCGGTAACAGCTCATAATGAATAATGCCCTTCCAATCCCACCATACACACAGCATCAGCTTGTTGCGAGTTAACCCGGGTTTCGCCACAGTCTGTGAAGCCTGACCGGCCTTTGACCACGATCTTTTTCGCACGTTCTTGTCGTACGTGATCCACTTTTCATCACCAGTTATCAGCTTCTTCAAAAATGGTTCGGTTTCATTACGTCGTAATAAAGAATCCCAAATGAGTACACGGTTCATTAGGTTTCTTTCAGTGAGCTCATGAGGCACCTAAATATCGACCTGTTTTGTGCACCCAGCTTTTTTCAAATGCGCCAAAACCATTTTGTGGTCAATTCTCAGTTCTCCAGATACATCGTAACTACTAATATGCCGATCTTGCTCCACTTTTTCAAAAATGGCATCAATTTTGTCCGTAACAGGGCGACCAGAGCGACGTGCATCTTTGATATCAAAATTTCCGGATTGAAAACGCTTAAACCAAATTTGCGCTACTCTCACAGATAATGCATTAGGTCCATGTATATCACAATTTTTTTTGTGTTGCATTTTTACCTTTTTTGTAGTAAAATTTTAAAATGTATCGAACTTCATTAGATTCACTCATTTTAACAATAAGAAAAACAAATGAAAATCACACATTTTCCTAATTGAATTTGGAATTGTCTTCTTTAAAATTAAAACTTTTTAATTATACCAAAACCAGCCAGATAGAAATGGTATAGCCAAAGAGATCTTATTACAGGTTCATACATACTATATGCGGGTAAAATTACAAATAAATGAATAAATACGTATGTAACACGTACACTACACATAAAAAACTTATTTAAATCGGCCATGTTCAATCTTTTTTTTCATAGGGGCCACAGACTTATTGTATAAGGTACCAAAACAATAAGGTGTTTTTTTACTACTAGAAAAACGGCAGACAGGCTGACGACCCACCTGATAAGTGGCCATGACGTCTAAGGACGTTTGTGACACCAGAAGTGTTGCCAATATAAATCTATTATACTATACAACCATGTAGTATGTGCCAGGATGGTCACGCCCAAAAGCTTTGCGGGTTGCAGTTTGAGTATAGTATAGCGGATTTAAATACTCTAAATATGTAAAGAAATTATTAGGTATGCCTTGACAATACCCTTGACTGGTAATAAATTTTAGAAATAAAACTTACAAATAAAGTCATGAATAACTTTCTTAAAGGGTTCAAATAAAATACATAAGTAATCTTTTGTAAACAATTGTTTATTAACATTTTATTTCTCGTTGCATCACTGCACATATTATTTATACACATTCGTCACAAACACTCGCTGGCAAATTATCACCACAATAGCAATACAATGACTTTTATTCAACAGGACATCTATCTATGGAATTATTTGTTACAGTTCCCTTCTTTTGAGGATCCTTTCATTTTTCTTTTGAAATAAAACATACAATGTGAATATACCAAAAGGTAAATAATGCACTAGCATCATAAAAGTTAGACAAAATGTCCAAAAAGGACGAAATATTAAAATAATTAAAGATAATAATCACTGAGTTCGCATGCAAAATAAACATTATAAGAAAATAGTGAAATTAAAAATAAGTTTTATATAAAAAAAGATATAAACCTAGCTAAGAAATGGAATGATTTGAAATGTTATCTTTCAGTATACTCACACATGCAAAGCACATTTTTACATTACAATTCATGATTTTCTTTAAAATTTCTTCAAGTTTCGTCAGTCAATATATAAACCTAATTCCAAAAATAATAATACAATGATTTATTTTTATTAAAAAGAAAATAGTCATAAAATTCACAATAATTACACAGTTGTAATAAATAAATTAAAAAATACTGTCATTTTATTGTTCGGAATGGAAATTAAACAATAGGCATTAATATCGTTTAAACCTCTCAAAAAGAAAAATGAAAGCGTACATTCCACTGTGATCAATTTTTAAGTACAAAATTTATTTTCCTATTTTTATTAAGAATAAGTGCGAATATTTATTTTCATTTTTCCACATAATTTAAACTTACATTTTTGTCATCTTACAAAAATTAAATACAAGAACATTATTATTGATCATCAGTCTATTCATAGTTTGATAAACATTTTACAATTTTGTCGATTTAACCTTTTTAGTCTACACATTCGAGTACAAAAGGCAACATAAGAGGTAACAGCTATCTATCACTTACCTAAAATATCTACAAAAGTTTAATAAAAAAGTAAATCAATGTATAAACTATTTAATGGATGCCGGGTATAGACATATCTTGCTAAACATTCTTTTCTTGAAACTGGTAGAAAAATTATATTACACAAACATTTGAGAAATTTTACTGAGAATAGTAAGCAAAAAAGAACGGATAGTAAGATATAGGAACCGGTAATGCCAGGATTCTATATTATCCTAACCATTCTCTTTTGTTAAAACTGGTAGAAAATTAACATTTATGCAGTTTATATTTAGTTTCATAAAGCTAAAATAACCGTTTATTAAGATACAGCAACTAGCAACACTGGTCTATTCCTTGAATTGGCAGGAAATTTTCATTAATTGTAAGAAATTTATTTCAATAGTTCTATGAAACGAAAAAGACTGAATAGTAAGATATTATATTAACCGGTTGATAGACGATAAGCCATCGAAGCTACGCGTGTTCGAACTGAACATGCGACGCCACAAGAGCATTTAAAAATAAAAACTGCAAATATTAAAATAAATAAGTTTAAAAAAACAACCAGAATCATTTCCTATGTTGCCTAATGACACACTTTATATTGTCGCAATACTCTTACAAAAGTAATGGAGAATATACTTAGAACACTAAAACTTAATAGTTTTTTTTATACACAATGACTTAGGTTTCAATAATTTGTTACTTATAAGTACTGAAGTTATGTATAAACCTATGGACTAATTGCGTGCGTGATGTTACCATTTGTGTGTAGCGGAGACATGTCGCGGAGACAAAGTGTCGCGAGACGCCTCTGTCGCCGCTAGTGACGCCGCGCTCAGGAACGTTAAAGTACTGTGCTAACTGAACTAGAGTCCAAATAAGGAAGCTATAGAAGAGAAAAATCTACGTCGATTTTCAAAAAAACCAAAACAAGATTTTTATAATCGGAAACACATGCACTACCATAATCATAGGAACAAATGACAATAATTAGTCAATCACAAAATTATAATCAATGTAAATCTGATGAACGCATCATTCGCGTTATAAATTTATTTTTAAATATAAATTAGTCTAAAATCTTATTTTACGCACTGTTTGGCTTGTATACTGGTGCGAGTCTAGGGGGAGAGCGCTGTAGCGTGAGAGTGCTGGCGACGGCGATGCGCCCGCGCCGGCCGACGGACCAGCGGCTCAACGAATTAAGGAATGGAAACGACTGAGGGAGTAGACAATTGTGAAAGAACGACGAATGAAAGATCGGGAGACGCTCAATGAATAGATGAAAGAATGAAGCCGGGTTTTTATATCAGTTGGTTTCTGTGTCTTATTATTCATTATTTGTTTCGCTAATGTTTTTATGGCTGAACATAAACTCCATGCCGATGTCAATTTTCTACCAATAGTACAGTAAAATAATGGATAGTAAGATAGAGAAACGCTTATATTTATTGTTTTACCCTACCAGTGGTAGAAAATTGACAGTGCTTGTAAAGAGTTTACGTTAAATAAATGAATAGTAATATATAGAGACCGGTTGTGAGTGAATGGGAGCGAAAGGTTGAAAAGTCGGCCGGCGGTTGCGGTTCGCCGTGCGGCGGCGCAGGACCGCGTGCGCGGCCGCCTCGCACCGGTATTGAGAGATCGCGAGTGGCCGCGCGGACGGCCGCGGCGCGGTCCGCGCGGTCCACGGCCCCTCGGCGCGCGCGGTCCTCGCCCGCCGATTCGGGGCGGAGACGCGCGATCCGTCCCGCCGTTACTATTTACAGGGGGCGTACGAATCGCACTCACAAAAATAAATACATCCGAATGCTTAAAACTAGCCGTCTATACAGGGGGGTCACTTTACACTTTTTTCATTAAACGCTATATTTACACTTGGCGCACAGCCTGGTTCGCACGAGCGTCCCTTGTGAATAAATAAGTTATTTGTCCATTTGTCGCGTTCGCGTGTCTATACTACACTTGCGTTGCGAACGTCGGCGGCAGGCAATGGTCGTCCAGGACGTACACCCCCCCGCCCTCTAGCGCTCGTTTTACTAACGACGTATCGCTGCGGACAAACAAAATTAAACTGGTTAGTTAAATAACAACTCAAACCATATTGTCTATAATATTAACCCCGAAATAAATACACACTGTCTTTGGTTGTCTAGGAAAGAAACTAGAAATAGGGGATGAAAGTTTGTATGCGAGACCAATCATTTCTCAAGTTTATAAGATATAAAAATTCATCGTCTATAAAAAATGCGATAGCAACTCGATCTGTCAGTCTGAATACCGCAAATGGGCATAACTACTTTTCACCCCGGGAGATTGGATAGTTTGCGATATAAAATGAAGTGAATCTTCCGGGGGCAAATATGTAACCTGTATTAAAACGCCTGCTCTTTAAACAAGAGGCACAAACTAGAGTTTGACCCGCGTACATATTTCAACTAATATAATTTTAAAAGTATTATTATATAATGTATTAACTTATCATGTTCATCTTAGGGTTAAAAAAAAATTGTATTTACTAAGAATTTATTTGGATCGTTACAGGGATTAACTTACGTCTAGGTTATTTTCGAATTTGAAGGAAATGTATTTATATTACTTATTGATGTTGTGGTTAATTAAAATAAATGTGTACTGACCTATTGGCGCAATACGCCGAGTCGGCGGAGAGCCGCGACAGCCGCGGGTCGAGCGCCGCGAGCAGCCTCGCGCTCTCCGTGTTGAGCGTCTTCCGCTTGCACTCCTCGGCGGCGGCGTTGTGCGCGTTCTGGCACTCGGGCGCCGGCGCCTCGCACTTGCCCCACGTGTTGCGGATCACGTGGCCGCCGCCGCCGCCGCCGCCCGCGTTCGCCGCGTTCTGCGCGCGCGCCTCCGCGTCCGCGGCCAGCTGGGCGCGTTTTCTGCGCTTGCGCACGCACACGATCACCAACACCGCGGCGATCGCGACCACGGGCACGATCGAACCCAACGCCGCGATCCAAGCCACATGCTTCCCCGATAGACTTTCGTCATCAGTCGTCTCGTCCCCGACTCTCCTCTGTAGCCCGCCGGCCTGCTTCGAGGCCAAGTCTGTCAGTGATACTGTGCAAGCTCTCCCGCCCCATCCGGGCAGGCAGTTGCAATGGTAGCCGTCCACCCTGTCCCTGCAGGTGCCCCCGTTCCGGCACGGCGATGAGGCGCACTCGTCGATGTCGATGCTGCAGTCCTTCCCGGCGAATCCCGGCCGGCATCGGCATTCGTAATCGTTGTCTAATATTAGACATTCACCGCCGTTCGCGCAGGGCTTCGCTAGGCATAGATCCACTCTCGTCTCGCACCGTGGCCCTAAGAAGCCCGGGGCGCATTGGCACCGTTGCCCATTAACCAGATCGACGCAGGTCCCTCCGTGTTCACAAACGATGCCAGTGCAGTCGTCGATATCGATCTCGCACCTGTTGCCCCGGAAGCCGATTTTGCAGGTGCACTTGAAACCGTCGCCCGCTCTCATACACGTCGCTCCGTTTCGGCAAGGATTCGCGGCACAGGGGTCAGCTTCGAGCCCGCAATCCGCCCCGGCGTACCCTAGCGGGCAGACGCAAGCGTAGCCGGAGGGCCGGAGCTCGCACGTGCCGCCGTTCCTGCACGGCTGATCGGAGCAGGTGAGGCGGCGGGTCTCGCACCTCGCACCGTCATAGCCTTCGGGACAGGCGCACGCCAGCTCGCGGCCTTCGTCTTGAACGCAGGCCCCGCCGTTAAGGCAAGGTCTCACATCGCACGAGTGCAGTGACTTTTCGCAGTCTGGGCCCGTGTACTCTGGCGGACAGACGCACGTGTAACTGCCCTGGCCGGTGTTATGGCAGATGCCGCCGTTCCTGCACGGCCGGTGGTTGGTGCAATAGTTGAGGTCCTGGTTGCAGAAGAGGCCGCCCCAGCCCTCATCGCAGATGCAATCCCATGGGCGCGAGCACGAGCCGTGCACGCAGCCCGGATGCCGCTCGCATTGGTCGCACAGCTCGCCCACCCAGCCCGAATGACATCTGGAATTAAAATACGACGTTCGTTAGCGACACGTACATGATAACGAGAGGCTAAAAAGCGTGCCTTTATTCTTTAGAAGCAACAATGAGGTAGATGAATGATTCAGACACGGAGGGAGGTAACGTCGGGCATTTAGCACAATAGTGTGAAGTGGGCACTCACATGCATTCGTCGGGCTTGAGGCAGTGGCCGTGCTCCGCGTCGCAGCCGGGAAGGCATCGCGCTGAAACAAAAAGAGAATATTCGTTAGCGCATCACAATAACAAACGGGCAACAAAGGAACGTCTACTAGCTAATGTAACTTTTATTTACTCAGCGAGGGGAGCGGCCCATTAATCATTCGGATGAAATCCGACGGGGCCACTCGAACTGGCTCCGGAATCTGTGCAGTTAATGCAAAAGATACGCCGAGTGCAGTGGCGGTTCGTTAGCTTCGGTCGTAGGTCGACCGTACACGCCATTTATCTACCCGCGACCACAAAGAGACTCCTATAAACTTTATGGCAAGCATTAAATTAAAATTTTACTACAAACACACGTGCATAAATATCCCTGACTTCCATTTCCTTGTTATAAATCGAATTCCTTGCTACTCTGATAGTTTCAAAATAGAAATATATTTTTAACTGTTACAAAGATGAATATTTCACTCGGTCTTGATGGATTACGAACGTAATATGCGCGCATCGTTAACTATGTGATTTACGTGTTATACGCAACGATCCTTGCCCCACACCTGAGCAATGAAGCGACCTCTTACAAGTCGAACGCAACGCATTCATCAGAGTGCATTGCCATGCGAATAAACATGGAAGTTTATGTAGTAAAAGTATGAGCAGTAATGTATGGTGGTTGTTAAAGACTGTTTTGAAATAAGAAGTGCGGTGCGCGCAGTCGTATCGGTCGGGTGCGCATGGGCAAGTTATCGGAGCGAATACAAGGGGGGCAGATAGCGCGGGGAACCTAACCGTCACTCGACCGTTACTGTTCCCCTAACTTACTAGAAAAATACTAGACGCCATCTTGATAGTAACTACCATTCCCCGTCGAATGTAAATGTAAATTAATTCCACTTCTAAATTGAACTTGCATGAGGAAGCAATTCGAGTAAAGCTCTTGATATACTGGCGGAATCGAGAATAATTTCCTAAGCTCCACGTCGGGAACTAAACATAACAGATTAGCCTCCTCGGTGCGCTCCCTAGACGCTATTAGATTTAAACTCAGACGAGCGGACTAAATCCCCCAAAAGCTCGCGAAGAGCTTTAAATCGGCTTAAACTGCACTCCGCCAAATTGGCACGGTAGCTATCATCTATTATAATGGTAACGGCGCACTTTATTGTGCAGGAAATTGAAAAAAGAATAACTATAAGATAAATCCGCTTTCTCGTGCACTTCACACTTTCGCAAATAAAATAAATTGTTGTTTAAAACAATCGCTGCTCATAGCCTTCTTCGGCTACCGTAATAAAAGTTTATGAGATGTATAAGATTAGAATGAAAAGTATCGAGATGCCTGCGTGTGCTCGAAAAAGTAGATCAAAGACAGTCAAGTGCCGGCGCTGGTGTTTGCTCTCGAATGCAGTGCAGGCGCTACACTCGAACTTATCTTGCCCGAGCTGGTACGGTAGTAAAAATTACACTCAAAAACCAATTTAGGGCGTAAGTGGGCAGCAAAGTGCCGCGGGGTGGATGTTCGACTGTTCCGCCGCCTTGCAGCGTTATTAATTATTATCAATGAATGGTATCGATTGCTAATGAAAGGCTGACGTGCGCCGCACTGCGCCCAAGGTCTCTATTTTGGAACCACCCCGGCCTTTGTCGAGGCCAGGTACGCGATGACAAAAACCGACCTGCCTCCCGAGATCCTTCCCACACGTGTACGGCAAATATTTGCCTGCCATCCCGACATCTGTGTCTACAGAAACGGAAATTAGGTGCGCGTGGGATTCGCGACTCAATACAGAAGGTAATATTCGTGAGAACTTTACTCTTCATAACAATTAGGAGAAATGAAGCGGCCGTAAAGGGCTACTCTCGCGTTGTTTACCCTATCATTAACTACGAAAGTGCCCGAACGGCGGATAATGTTGTCTGGACATGCAAATTCAGTTTTTCGGGATCGCAAAGCGTTCCTAGAAGGCGAGATACCGTTCCGCAGATGTGAGCCGATCGTCGTGACACGGTCAAGTACAGAGCTTATTTCGATTGGTGTTCATTTCTCGTTTAAAGGTGTTTTTGACCCGGTTCGAGGCATGTGTTGTGAGCACTGACGCCGTGTGCGTGTGTGAGCACGGACGCAGTGTTGTTTTCATTACATTATGGCTGCTTCTCTCGCTTTTACATTTTCGTAATCGCCGATACAAACTACGTTGATAGGGTTGCCGAGGTTGACTCGCGGAGCATACAATGTTCACACGATTGACGTTCAAGAATAAAGCAATTGCCTATCGGAGATACTGATCGTGTGTACTGGGAATATTTCAAATTTCGAACATCGTCCGCGTCGGATATCGGTTTGTTTACATTCTTCCAGAAAATTGTAATTTCTCGGCTATCCTGTCGCGTGGAGGCTGTACGGCTATGCATGTACAGCCCTGTGGGGGAGTGAGACAGTGCGCTACGTTGCTGGTTGTCTGCTATCTCTGTCCGCCGCGTTTTTTGCGGCGCCGGAGTGTGGGAACGTAGCGGCAGGTGGGGCTGCTGAGATTGCGACGCGACATCCGCCCGACCACGACCACAATGCATCTCGAGGCACAGCTTTGTTTTACAATACGACGACGCACCGCTCTTAACATACGTCACATCTTAATGACGGCTCAAACGTTTTTATATGTACACTTTTTATCTATTCAATTATAGGGATAGATATGTCATTTCCTTTTGTGTTGAGAGATGTAACAAAAGTGATTGAATTAGTGACAGCAGCACTTAGATGAGCGCTATTTATCTTATATTTTTTGGAACTTAAATCATTTTGATGAATCGATGTAGGTAGACCACAAGAATTTTGAAGGGGCAGTCATTTTCAAAGTTTTCTTTAAATATCTACATTCGTAATATATAAAAGATGAAAGTGTGGATACTAAATGTACGGCGTCATTGCATCCGTTAATATTGTTTACAAATACCATACTCTTGAAACCAAACAGACCACACCGTGAGTCGGTCAAACAGTACAAATCAAAGGCGACATAATGATGGTTAGCTTATTAATAGCCCTGTTACAAAATGAAATACAGGAAAAATATTTAAATCGTAACAAAAGTCTAACATTTATCTTTGATTAATCTTTAATACAATTAGTTAGACTGATATTATCATCACTACTTATTACTATGCTCATCCTTATTTTAGAAATGTAATTAAAAATTAAATATCAGACCCCAGTTTTTCGAATGCTAATAACATTATTCATTAAACTTGAACTTAGAAATCAAGTTCTTCATTTTTAATTATTAAAACTGAATGGGTAGTTAAACTCTTGAACTGTTTTGAGTCGTGTTAATAAAGCGTAAAATTTTTATGAAACATCCAAAATGTTAATTACTGGCCAGTGGTAACAAATATAATTAAACTTAATGTCCCATTACGGGTTACGTTGATGTCAAATAGACTTCATATAGACGAGGCAAATGAAATTTATAATATATTCGACGTACATGAGTCATAATGACCACCTTTCAAATTCACGAATTTAAACATTTCAAAATTAAATCCAAGAAAGTAGACAAGAATTCAAGAGTGAAGAATTCAGTTTCTAAATATGAATCTTGTTATAATAATATCAAGGCATAGGGTTCGAGGTGGTTTGGTGGGTTTCGCACATCGGTAATTTACATGAGGAGCTTTTCTTACGATGCTTTCTATCGCCGTCAGTCCGCAAGTGGTCTGTAATTTTGAGAGTTTATGGACCAGAAGACCGAATCTGGGGTCAATTTGGTCCTTAAACCCTCAAAATTTTGAATGTGTAAAGACCAAGCTGACTAAGGATAGATGGATCTGGTCAAAAGTACAGACCGCTTTATTTTTTTGTGGGCCGGTGTTATTGTTTAAACTAATTAATTCTAAAAGTAATATAAGATAATATATTAAAGCCTGTTTTTATACGTAAATAATGTTAGAATTTATTTTAACATATCATTATGATATTTATATTTAGTTAGAAAACATGTTTAGGCAATAATACTATAATACTTAGGGTCGATATTTAAACATCAGATAAAAGATACTCATAGAATAAAATACAACATGGGAAAATGAAAAATGACAGTTGCATGAATAAAACATTTGTTTTGCTTCACTTTTGAATTTAGTCAGGTTATAATTTATTCCACTGATAACTTTTATCTGATGATTGAAAAGTCGGCCGTTAAACGAAGAAGATCAAGTCCACAGCCTGTGAGTGATATACGTTAGCTATCTACTGAGCTAATTTATATACGAGTTCATATTCTGTTAAGGGTCATAAAATTATTAATGAGGTCAAGTTTAATGAATGGGGTTACTGATTTCCATGGGGGGTAATTATCATAATTAAGTTTGGAAAACACAGTTTCTTATGTACGATAAAGAACTTTGAACTTAAAATCATAGAATGATAATAATCTACGTGAATACGTGATATAATAGAAACAATTATTTTTCTAGTATAATGGCATACAAAAATGAGTTCTTAAATTTATTGTGAGTTGTTTCTTTGGAGGTCGGTCATCGGCACGGGAAGTTGGTAACTTTATAAATAACTTAGATGTAGAGTAATAAGGCTAATAGAGATATGGGCACAGATTAAAAATACTATTTACGATGCCCATTTACAAGATAATATAAACACGAATACGAGACACAACATAGCACTTCAATGTTATTGGTTCTTAAAAACCCTGTACAAAATTTACTACGTACATATACATATATCTCCTTTATACGATTTTTAAACTTTCACAAAAGTAGCAACACCCTTAATTGACAGCTGTGAGAATCTTTATACATAGAAAAAACTTGATTCAAAATAATTATATGGTCCAATTAGAAATACGATTAACGATGCCGATTTTAAAACGTTAATTTATAAACATTATTCGCGTGTTTCTTATTTATAACTTTTAAGATAACAGGCATATGCTCGAGCTCAAGCGGCCATCTTGAAGCATCTGTCAAAATTGTATTAGAAACAGGTGCGTTCTACTTGTAAAGCCATATATGGAAATAAATGGAACTATCTTTCATGTATTAGTTTTAATTAGCCGGTGGTAAATATTAATAGGGTAAGGAGTAAAAAATATATGCAACATGTAATTATAGATTCTGTTATGGTATAAATATTTCAATCTAAACGTAAGCTTTCGAAGTCCATAGCGAAGCCATAAAATCGAACGCATATTTAAAAAATAAGACGTTTCTTTTTATCTAGCACAAATAAAAGAAATTATCCAAATTCATTCAAAATTCGAATGTTTTTGTTATGTAGTCAACGTAGATAAAGTTTATTTTGTAACTCCACGAAGCACATTGCGTCTTGTACTATTTTTGTAATACCAAAATGTTTTCGAGGCGTGTCACAGAATCCCAATTATATCATTACGCATAACTCTTTGAGGTCGTCATAATTACGTGCAGCATTTTTATGGGAGGATGTGTTAAAAATTGTCTCCGTTAATGAGGAAGATTAATTTGGGCGGGACCCATTTACGAATTGTGATATTGGAAATTTGGGACATGACGCGCTCTCTGACAAATATCGTGTCTTACATGACACATGACTTTGTATCGCAAATGTTCTATTTACTTTTCATTTGCACTTCAAATCAGATATTGCACGATCGTTATTCCTGGTTTTTATATATGACATGTTTGCATTTGCGGTAAATTTAGTGTAATATCTTTTATTTTTTCTAAAACTATTTTATTTCAGCATTTTATTCTTACTTGCGAATTATAGGTTTCGTATTTAACAAATATTTGATGTTTTTTTATTGTGACGTAAATAAACATTTGAAAAATTAATTTCGAAGAACTGAAGTTTTTTAACGGGGAACTTGAAGAGTGATATTGCCGTGCAGTTTCATTATCAAAAAAATCTAACATTATTTGATAAAACTGAACAATAGCTGTAGGATATTTTATATATTATTTAACGAAGAATTATGTGTGCTGAAAATCTCAACTACATATACAATGAAATATGCCTTTTCGAGCTTTTACAAGAACTATCTTATTTTGACACTCATTACATACATAAATCGTGTAGTCATATTTAAACTTAACTTACGTTTTGAGCAATAATCTCCAGTCCAGCCTGGCCTGCAGACGATTTCTCCCGCTGCTGAACAAGTGTAATGTCCGAACGCGTCGTCTCTCGGCCTGCACAACACTTCACAGCCAGCCCCGTAGTAATGAGCAGCACAGGTAACACGGTAAGCCAGTTTCAGATGAGTTCCAAGGAGGCCCCCCCACCTCTGTTCTTCTTCTATCCAAGGTCCACCGACATCCGCGAAGCTTTGTTTCGTCATTCTCGCGATTAATGTATCTGGAAAAAAAAGACAATTTTGAAATGATTTTTGAATAAGTAAATTACTGGCAGATCTCATCGTTTAATATATTTAAAAATCGAATATTAAACATGTAACAGTTCTAAAGACGCCCATTCATTCTATATCCTGCAATGTCTCAAGAGACATTCTGCTCGGTGTTGCAGGACGAAATGCAAGTTACAATAACCTATACAGTCTTGTATTATGCGGTGGACTGCTAGGCGGTCTGCCATGCAGAATAGTCAACAGGTCTCTCTTAATAATTCTAATTTCAAATTTACACTTTTTCTTTTAGAACGTTTGTGAACGTTCGTATTTGTCTAGATTACACGGGTCTGCAAAAATAATAAAGACATCTCACGTTCAGTCATAAAAGAAAAAAAAACATGACATTCTACTTAATATTTCCTGAGCTTTCTCGTGTTGATGTTTAAGACAATTTTTACTTATTTCAATTCCGTGTGCATAGTATGAACAACGGGCAGACCTCTCACCACATTTAAAGTATGTTTGAGATTAT
Source organism: Dendrolimus kikuchii (assembly GCA_019925095.2). NCBI lineage: Eukaryota > Metazoa > Arthropoda > Insecta > Lepidoptera > Lasiocampidae > Dendrolimus > Dendrolimus kikuchii. The sequence goes on from CM034408.1 coordinate 12,905,277, forward strand.
CATTTTAGATAAAACTTTTATCTTTAAAACTCGTTGAGTTTCCTTCAAATGTCGATGAGAAAATGTTCAACGCTGTATTTTAATGGGTTTAATTTCTTTGATATAATTGTTAAGTATTTGGTAACTCGTAACTTTTTCTCGTTGATTTTTTGATAGTTAGGGCGTATTAATATCTGATTCTGTGAACCGGAAAACGATATATCACTGAATAATTTAAATTACTTTTAAAGACATTAAAATGATTTAATCATAGGACTTAGCTTACTCAGAAACAGTCGTAACATAATGTTAAATAATTATAAACTGGGTACATTGCCTTTAGTAACGTATGACTAAATTTATTTTTAGTTAAATAGTGCTTGGATAATGATTTCGAAAATCGACGTGCGAGGACAGCATGCGTAGAAACGAAGATATTACAGCAGTTGAATTCTATACGTACGTTTGTGTAAGTATGTTCTAATTGTGAGTCCACCCTATCAGGGCAGCATAAGTGAGAACGGCTAATGATAAGAAGATGATGATAATATAAGACAATAATAGTATAGGATGGAAAATGCTGGTTCGTATATTCGACGAAATTTACCAGCTAGTGACGTACGCCTCTAAGTAAAACGGGTCGTCATGTCTCCTCAGAGACAACTAAAAGTCAATAGAGGAATCCTTGTTGTTTGTATAAGCGCGTGGGAATGGTCTTGTCAAGTAAATTGACTCGTTAATATCTATAGTTGGCGGCCCGCATTGGAGCGTGAGATTTCTTTGTCCCCGCTATTGACTGCTTTGATTCGGCTAAGGCGCCTCTCTGATTGATTTTGTTAAAGTACGCTAGCTACTGGTTTACAATATCGTGCGAGGATAAAAACATTTATAGTTGTTCTCAAAGACCATGTATCTGTAAGATATGAATGTTCAGGTTTTAAAATAATCTTGAAGCTAAAGACTTAACCAAATATGTTTTTGACTGACGCCAGACGAGGAAGTTTTTGTGATAGTTGGAAAAGACATAATCCTATAAACAAATCTTTGTTAGAAACAATCAACATCTTACAACTATAGTTCACATTTTATTGGTATTGTACATAATAAATATGGATAGTGAAACACCATTTTTTTAAATTCTCATAAAAAACCCATTCTAAATTGGAACTATGGAAGATGCGGCAATATAAGCCGGTACATTCAAATATAATTCGGGTAGCCATAATTATTTAAAATTTGTTGCCAGGCAAGTTGGGGTTCCAAATAAAATTAATTAAAGTATAATAAAATTAAGACTGTGGAAAATAAATAATTTAATAAGTAAAATTAACACTAAGCAATTAAAAATGTAAACTTTCTGAATTAATTATCTCTTTTCTGTGTTAATTACTACTATATTTCAGACACCGAAAACACACAACCTGACCCCCTGCTAAAACAAAAAACAAATTAATAAACCGACTCATCTATAATCTCTCAATTTTGTTTTTTTTTTAGACGGGCAACCTCGGCTTTGAAATCTCGGTGCATCGAGCCACTCGCTACATTTTCTCGCTTGTATATTCTGTATCAACTTTTTTTTCTTATTAGATAGATTCCTTAGCCCGTAATCCCGGCACAGATAAAATTAAACCAGACGTGAAATAAAATTAAAAAGTATAAAAATTCTATCGATACAGTACTAATTTCGTGCAGTGTGGTATGTATTGTCGTTTTTTCGTTTCGAATGTGTGCAGTATTTGAATGATATTTAACTTTAATACGAAATTTTGTTGCTAGGCGTATTATTGTATATGTATGTATATATATATATATATATATATATATATATATATATATATATATATATATATATATATATATATATATATATGTTGTTCAATCACGCCAGAACGGCGGAACGGATCTAGATGAAATTTGGCACAGAGATAGTAATAGTGTGGAATATGTGGCATGTAGGCCACTTTTTATCCCGGATTTTTGTAACACAAGCATAGGCGCGGTCAAAAGCGAGTATAATAATAATCGAGTTTTGAATATGATAGACTGAAGCAAACAAATCTTTTACTAATTTTTAACGCATTGTACTAACTAGATTTAGGTTCTTTACACTCTCACATTTATCACTATCCACGCTGAGAAAATTATCTATTAACTTATATTGAGAATGTTTATATATCGTGCTAGTGTTGGGAAAGTAGAAACTTATCTAAATCTTTCATTCATAATCTTCCAATTTCAAATTTACATCAAAATAAATTAACTATTAAAACGCCGCCGAAGTTATAATCGTGGTATAAGTTACATTTAATCGATTTAATTAAACAAATGGAATTGCCTCATAATCGCCGAACCGGATCGACATCATATGAAACCAACGTCATTTTGAGTCGATACTGATTTTGGTTTAAGTTAAGCACAACACAACTCATACAAACACAGATTAAATAAATCCAAATATGAGTAATATTATACAAATGCGAAAACAAAAATATCTCATTTAGACACACAAATTTTTAAAATACTAATTAAATTAATTGTATAAATAAATAATTTAAAGTAATAGTAATTATTATTTGTTGTTAACAGACTATATTTGCTAAATTCTAAACAACTGGTGAGGTATAGATGTCATGCAAACCCAAGAAGTTCAATTTAAAAATATTAAACCATAGTTGCACACGACTTTGTAACGTTCCACAGATAATATCAGGACAATAAATCTATGAAATAAAACCTTACATTCAAAATACAATCGGTTCGTATTCTATCAATGTATTTAATCGGTGCTTCAAAAGGTTTTTAATATTGTTTAACGACTATTGGTTTGGAAATAAAATTTACTTCGTGCTTCTGTGGTAAGTCAAAACAGGATACATCAAGAAATTTAGATATTAACTTTGGTCCCATTTTCTGTTGCAATTGTTTATTTGTATTGAAAATTTTCAAGCTGCCACAAGAATCCCTCGTTTCATGTCAAATACCTAAAATTTGGATACTTGGCACTGACACAAATCGCTTAGTCATATTAAAAACTAGGTAAACGTTAATATTTTTGGAATATCCATATAGTTACATTAAACAAAAAGCAATACCGAGCAACACAACAATACAGTCATAAACAAAAAGAAAGAGGCCAATCTCATTTTCCCAAACACGTGCAAGCAATTCCGATTTCCCAACGAAACGTGTTCTCCGCACAATAAGATAGGTCAGTTCTCAGAAATCCCTGTGTTATGTTCGATGTATTAGAAAAATTGCTTGTACTTGTAGGAATAGCTGTGGCCTGCAAATTGTATCTGGAATTATGTTAATCATCATATTGTATTCGCAAGATCATCGCTGAATAAAGCCGAAGCTTGATGATAATCCGTACAAATTTAAACGTGTTGTTAAATATGTATGACGATACTGGGCTACGCGACATTTTAATATGATCGATTAGTGTCAAGGATTGTGTTCTTCTCAAATAAGAGCCAGAGGATGTTTTAGATTTGCTTTAAATTTAAGTCAGTCTTGTTCAATGAAAATAAAGTATAACTACATAGCATTATAAGAATAAGAACAAACGTAGAATAAGTTTTAATCCTGCTGTGCGGTTAATCTCGTATAAAATAATAACAAAAAACTACCGCATAAATTATACCTCAGAAACCTAATTCCTTCGTAACTATATTAAATGAGGGAGTACCCCATTGGGTCTATTAATGTAATACCAATTCAGAAATAAATAACACATTTAAAAGAAGGACGGGACGAGAGTGAGTTACGTGCTGCGCCAGCGCAACAGCGGATAACATGTAATTACGACCCAGAGGTCACTACAAATAAAACGAGAATATATCCCAACAGCAAACGCCGGTAAAGAAAAAAAAAGAAAGCGAAATAACCGATAATTTGAGCTGAGCGAGCTATCGGTGGCGGACGAGGCCGATTTGGCTCATATTGGTACGATTTCGGCAAAATGAGGTATTCAACACGCGAACACGCTTCCGTAACTAGAGGCTATTTACAAGTTAAACGCTTCCAGAAGTTAACAGAAACGGACATCGAATGTTAGAGCCCAAACGGTATACTGGAATTTATGGTCACTGGGAAAATTGAAAGCAAAAAAATATAAAAACACATCTTCCAAAAATATAGACTATTAGATTCTCGTGTGACCTAATAAAAGTTCAGACTTTGAAAAGTAAGGGAATTACTAAAAAATGTCACGGATTTCTAATTCTGTTAGTAATGATTGACATAATTCTGTCACTGTGCAAAACTTCAAAATTGTACGACATCGCCAAGTAGGTCAAAGTCGAGTTAGAATTGTTTATATTCCCGCAACTTCCACGTTACAGGTCAATAATAAACAGGCGTGTTTAAATAGGCCAGCTCTAATTAACGATCTGGGAACGAAATCGAAATTGCGCTGATGTTATATGAAGTTCGTCAAGCGTTTTTGGCATTCGAAGCCAGCATCACGGACCGATATGTCGATTTTCTTTCGTGCACAGCGTGGACTACACGCGAAGCCGCTGTGGGAAACTACAACTCATCAATAAACTGTCTATACAAATGCAGACACTCTTTTTGTTTATAAAACTGTCCACTTCTATCTCTCGAGTATATTTCGTAGCGGCGAGTGCGCTTGACGACGCTTCTTATACGCTCAATAAATAATTCGAGTGTCATGGCGTTTGTTGCTCGAATTTCCGAGTGGTCCATTAAAAATTCCTAATGCTATTTAAACAGATTTCGCGTAAGACACAGACAACGTTTAAACAGTTTGAAATTTCCTATTGTTCACTGAGAAAACTGGCATTTTCGTTCCGCCGCGCGAATCTGATGAATGCTAAGGATTGCGCAATGTAGTCGTTAGAATTCAAGACAACGGACGTGCAGCGCTTAACCTTTGAGAAAGCCAATTAGCGAAGTTTATCGTAATGAGACATGAGAGTTCTCAAAAAAACATGCGGTGGGCATCGACTTTTCTAATAAATTGAATAATACGCATGGTTGGATAAATAGATAAGGAGCCGTCACAACATAACTGTATCGATAATCGCATCTCGGTCGTGTAATGTCAGCGTGGCGGTGCGGCGGCCGGCAAGCGGTAGCCGGCCCCGAGGCAGTGCACCAGCGGCACAGCTCTAATTGACTATACGAATTCTTATCGACAGTTTTCACACGCTCTTTTCCTCCGCGTTGCCTATATAGGCCTCCGGTGCTAAGTGGAGCGCTCGTAAACGGGGCGGCCGAGATCGGTCCAACAATAAACAAAAGGCAGTCACTAGGAGTGTGCCTACCTTTTATCCCCGGGGCATATGTCGAGCATCTGTCGACGGTGCTTCCTGAGAGCGCCACAACGCCTGTTACATCATAAATTGGGCCTTCCGGAGCGTCTTCCGTGATTTTTTATGAAGTTCAAGCCCTACGACGACGAAAGACATAATGTAAACTTGAAACCTGGCTTCCCTCGAAGGTATATTTTTTAGCATCGACCGAGTAAACAATACGCGTTGGGCCGTTAGTTCTGAGCCGAGTACAGACTCCGACCAGGTGTGAGCCCGGCCGCCTCGGGCGCTACACAAAAGATTTCGGTGAAGGAACGAGGGACATCAAAAATTGCCAAAGAAGCATTGTTCCGTTTGTTTAGCGCAAGAATTTCTTTATACTAAGCCATGATTTAGCGATTCTCAATGCCAGCTCTTTATCTATGATATATTGGATTCTTAAGTCTCTTGCATAAAAATTCAATATTGTCAGGGGTCGCGTCAAACGATTAGTTTTATGCAAGGGCCGCTTTCTAAGCCGCTGCAGCTGCTCGTTTAACATTAGATAAAAACACGAATGTGATTTAATTAAGCATTAGCCTAGTGAGTCGATAGTGAGTGAACAAACGGCGTGCTGGTAACCTGTTATTACGGTTGATTAGATTTCTGTTGGTAACATTTCTCGGTAGTGAGACGGCGCCGCCCATCGCTCCCGAGCCATATTAAAAATATACCCATCCTCTAAGCTATCTACTTCGGACGCTAATGATTTTCGGTAAACCGGCCCGTAGACACACCTCGCCGTATCTTCAGATCTCTAAGTAAATCACTGGTGTTTCTGTGTTGTTATTCGGTCAGGAGTAGTAATTATGTCGGTCAGAGTGCAGCGGGACAAAAATCTAATTAAGTTATGGGCGTCGCTGATCACTTTTCGCGTCTGCCATTTTGATTATTTTGAAAATCGAAGTGGGCGCGTTCTGCGTTTAGATCGTGTGTAACATTCGCTGGGCTTTGTTTTTCGTGTTCGGATGCGCGCCGCGAATTATCACGATGATGTATTTACGATGCGGTCGATTACAATTCATTCGGAATCGTTTTTTCGGTCACGCCATGTCGCATGTAGGGATATAAACTGTCGATTCTTTATTTGACGTTTAGACTCGTGATATGGAAAGGAACATGCCGAATTCATCCGATCGAATGTTATTAAACGGTAATAATCTAAAATTCACGATCAAAAGCATATGGCGTTCCGTGCTGTTACCTTCGTGATTCGATGGTTGTTAGTTTATTGAACAAGAAATTAGGTAGCCAATTTGCCCATTATTAATAAGTAATGTGTGTAAGCAACGCGACGTCTAGGTGCCGGTCAACGGCCATCGGAATACATTAGAACATTTCTACTAAATTTTCGTCCTACAGAAGGCTGAGTTTATTAGAATAGCGCGCGCATTGCGAAGCGAATCACGCGCCGCGCGGCGTGCCGCGCACACCAATCGGACACACCATGGGAACATTTTTGTCTTCCACGATATGATAATATGAGCATTCAAATATACATACTGTCCGTTAAATGCACGATAAACACCCAGAATTACAGTGAAACCTGAACGCGAGTGAGTCGTGACAGGCGTGATTTGAATTTTACATAAGTATGACGATTTTTCATGACCCTTTTTATCATAAAGTTATTAGAATTGTAACGTTTCAACTTACCATCAGATCTCGACGTCTCGTTAGTGTCGTGCCACACTTCCACTATTAGCGAGAATGTGCCCTGGAAATAGAGAAAAAAAAACGTGTTATATAACGTAAATATGGTGCATAACAAGAAAAGCATTAAAGAAATATAAATATAATATAAATTTATGATGCAAACCGCAAAGCTGCCGGCGCAGGTGATATTAAAGTAAATGTAATTTTCATAAAAAAATGGACACAAAACTGCGCCTACTACATATTTGTGTTAATCTTTAAACTAATTAAAAGTTAGTATTAGGAAACGAGGTAAAGAATTCGCTATAGGAGCGGAAAATAAATCTCTCAGTGAACCTAAACAATCAAGGTACATCATTACAACCTTTAAAGTAATGGGCGCGGCGGTTGACTATTTCAAATATTTCCTTTACTTGAATACAAAGTTAATGTTAGGAGGGTGTTATTTAACATGATGGACAGGTGATGCCGGACGCAGATGTCTTCTGAATTGTTACAATATCGCGCTAAAAATACAACTGTAAGGTGAGTGCCGTGGGCGCTCGACTAGTTCAAGACGCGATCATGTAACGCGAGTTTATAAAAAATAGGAACGACGTATCAACTCATATCTAGTTTACATTTGACGATGTTTACATAGGGAGGCGAAACGGCAGTCGAAAATCGATTAAGAGTGATAAGGTGGTGTCAACACCTTTTAGGCGCCTACGACTGTACTTATCAATGAGTTTTATGGCACTGTCGTGTCCAGTACCGCTCGTGCAAAATGTAGACGTTCTCCGCGGAGCTTTTATGAAAATTTCTCCCACAGAACAAACCGGTTGAGTCGTCTATTAAATCGATGTATCGATACACGTCTGCTCGGTTGGAATAACTCCGTTCCCGACCTCTAGATCAATAATCGATGTCTAATTACCACGTAGCACACCGAGTTATCGTTCAAAAATAATTTTTGGTTGAACATAAAGGATGGGAAAAAGTGAATGGGGCCCTTTAGATAAGTGGCTTAACAAGTTTCACAAGAAATGTTAACATATTAAGAACAACTGTAAAAGCCGATGCAAGCTCGCTTTTAAGATGGCTGGAATATCGGACCATTTTTGCTAACTGACTCAGTAATGTTAAACCAAAAGTTCATTCATATATTTAAAATATTAGAATTTAATTATACCTCCATTATCTATTACAAATTACGGCGAGAATTGCAAAATTAATGGAACGGTTTTAACTCCGTGAATTTTTCGCGTTAGTATCAAATACTATAAATACTTAGTCGTATTTGTTAATATATCTTTTAATTTACGTTAAATACACAATATACATATTTAGATACTTTAAAACTAAGTCTTCAGAAATATATAGAAGAAGAACAGTGCCAATGAATATCCAAGTACTTTATTGTATTGCTTTGATAGTTCCAACGCTTTCGCAAGAGGTCCTAATATCGAAACATCGTTATTTTACGTACATAATATTTGTAGTAATTTGTTGATTTCGTTCTGAAACTTTAGTTAAATATTACATAGAAAATTAAGTTACTATGTAAGACTTCCAATTTAGACTTATTTAATCGAAAAATTTCACTACTTATGCATTTTTAGACTGGCTCTGCCCGCGACGTCGTCCGCGTGGAATTTGTTTTCAAAACTCCCCAGATTTTTAAACATTCTTTATTGGTGCTCCGCTCCTATTGGTCTTAGCGTGATGTTATATAGCCTATAGCCTTCCTCGATAAATGGGCTATCTAACACTGAAAGATTTTTCAAATCAGACCAGTAGTTCCTGAGATTAGCGCGTTCAATCAAACAAAGAAACAAAATCTTCAGCTTCATATATTAGTATAAGATAAGATAAATGACTAAACAGATATACAATGCAAAAGTGGATGGATGCAGAAGTCGTGGAAGGCCACGACACACCTTCCATGATCAAATTGATCGTGTACTAGCAGAAGGTGATGTCAGGAGCCTTAAGAACAGACGAGCGTGCATGACAAGAGTTATGAATGTCAAAGAAGCAAGTGAGGTGTGTAAGAATACGCCTGAATGGCGCTCTGTTGTTCGTGCTTACCCCGCAAGGGAACTGCCGTGAAGTTATGTATGTATGTATAAGATAAATACAAAAGTTTGGATGGATTTGGATGAAATTTGGCACAGAGATAGATTATAGTCTGAAATAGCTCGTAAGCTACTTTTTATCCCGGATTTTTATTAACGCGAGCGAAGCCGGAGGCAAATATATTTTATATAAATAAAGTATTAAAGAGCAATAGAAAAATTACCTATTGCACAATATATGTAGATTTAGTTACGTTTATACTGGACAAGTCCATATTCCGAGAGAGAGAACTATTTCATCATCTGTCATCTCTGGCACCATAAAAATTAAATACAAAATTCACGAAAGTTAATTTAAATCTCGGTTGTAAATTTTGACTAAACAAACCACATTTATACCTTAGTACATATTTATTAATTCTTAATCAAGTCTTAAAGCAAACCTTCATAGATAGATACACGACTAAAGAAATCTAGTGTATAACATCTATATGTATAAACCAATTAACAGAGCGGACCATAAAGACGTCCAGGGACATTAATGCCGTAATGTGTAATTAAAATGTCCATATGACACTCGCAGCTGCAGGATATGGAGGGTCATCGTGTAATTCCTCAATGGAGCAAGTGAATCAGATCTAAGTGACAGATGCCGTCAATTGGATCATAAATTGGAGATGTTTCGAACTTTCTTATGTAATGTTGATATTTCGTTCTTAATAGGGATGCGGACACTCTTTTCTTTTCTTTCACCTCGAAATTATTTTGAGGTCGGCACCATATGTCTTTTCTTTTCACACTTCTCTATTCTGACATACGTCCTCTGTCACACCATAAATCATCATATCAATCCATCCATCTCTTTTTTGGTCTATCTTTACATTTGTACCCATCAATCTTTAATTTAGAACCTATGTACTTATGCATGTAGACTTTAATTTTCATAACCTTGCCTCTTGTTTTCCCACTCTCGCTAGACCCATCGGTTTGCTGGAAGAAAACTTTTTTAGGCTTAAGCTCACTTTTGTACATACATCACCACTATTTTGTAGTTTTTTGCAGTTTAAGATTTTTTTGGCACGTGGTTACAATTAATTACAATATTTTTATATATAAAAGAACAGGCATTCAAGTAATCTATATATAATATATAAAAGAAAGTCGTGTTAGTTACACTATTTATAACTCAAGAACGGCTGTACCGACTTGGCTGATAATTGGTTGGGAGGTAGCTTAGAACCAGGAGACGGACATAGGATACTTTTTATCCCATTGGAATTGGTAGATGGCGCTGAGATCGGGTTCTAGAATCCTTCTAATCACCTGGAGCGATTTTGGTGATTTTGTTTTTGTGTTTGTGTGGGTTCCCGGATGGTTTAGATTCACAATTAGAACCGGTAGCTGGCGCTAAGATCGGGTTCTAGAATCCTCCTAATCACCTGGACCGATTTTGGTGATTTTGTTTTTGTGTGTTTGAGTGGGTTCCCGGATGGTTTATATCCACAATTGGAACCGGTAGGTGACGCTGGGATCGGGTCCTAGATTATATTTTTTAGGAGCAGGACAACGTCTGCCGGGGCCGCTAGTATCTTATATAATTTTAATTACATTCCAAGATAATTACGCCAGTTGACTCTTTTTATTTATACCTACTTATGACGTCATAAGTTGGTACGCCCAGAGAAATCTAGGAGGCTGTGACGTTTAGTATCTTTATAAAAAGTCTCTCAATTGTTTTGGTGTCCGCTCCCCTATTGTTGAAGATTTACAGCCCGCAGAGTTCAATGTATAATATGATTAATTTAAGAATCAATTATTATTTCTATAATATTAAACTTAACCGTGGACATTATTCTTAAGCAATTTTTTTGTCTGGAATTGTTTATAATCTGTTTAGAGACTACCAGATGACTGCCATATTGCAAGCATTGAAATGTTGGTAGTTTTGTTACGCTGGATGGAAATTCTGATTTGATGTGCGAAATATGAATGAGTCTAGTTCTGGGTAATTAAACAGTTTCTCGAATGAAGAAACTCTTTGCCGATAGACCCCACCTATTTTTGACACGATTTCTATTAGTTCTAATATATATTTATGTTTCATCTACTAGCATTATCTTTTTCACACTTTCAAATGATAAATCAAATTTTACTTTTTTTTTGTATTTTGAACGTTTTATAAAAGGCAATTAAGCCCTATGTTTAGAAGTAGTTTAAGTAGAATATTTTAAGCTAAACTTTATTTATAAAGATCACGTAACTTACGTCACCTAGGATAGGCGTATATCTTATTTATATAAATGACTATTTTGACCTATGACGTGTTTAGAATGACAGATAGAGCGACTTTATTCTCATAAAATATTGTCTTAAGTGTGTATTTAAACTGTATGGCACGTTGAACGAGAATATTAAAAACAAAAAAATAATTGTAATATATAATTTTTTAACTTGAAGACTGTTTCAAAATGCAAGGTTGTATGTATTTTTGTTTTAAGTTTAGAAGTGTAAATAAGTTTTGGACGAATGGATGAAAGAATAGAATAGAATAGAAAGGACAAAAAGGAGGTTGTAAGGTCACGCTGTAAATTTATCGATAAAGAACCTCACTATTATATTCATTTATACATATTGAGTCCTCTTCCCCTCCTTGTCCACTCGTAATACTGTAGGGAACAAACAATGAATGAAATCACAATTTACATTCAACGATCAACCATTTGCATAACGCATACAAGTTATCTCTCTACTAACAATGATTTTATTGTCGTTAGAAATCAATACTAGAAATCTATTTCACAAGTATTCACAACAGACTTGAGAATAACAAGAGCTTTGTTTTTTACTTTGTACATAATCTTTTTTATTACAATTTTACCTATTTGTTAAAATACAAACAATCAACTTATAATTAAAATTCATCAACGCATTGCTTGAAAAGAATTATCTAGCTTTTGTAGAAGTAAAAGAATCTTATGGCCATTTCACCATTCTTTAAAATCATTGGTTTGTTTATTCAATTTCAAAACACTTAAATAATGCTTACACAAACATCTAAAATAAATGACAGTTATATCATGCTCATACGAATGATTTTTAAATTTAATTATGGAATGTTAGTGTTGTGACATATTTAGATTAACGTTAATCCGAAATAAATACTTTCGATAGGACGCCGGTGAGTTTTGACGAATTTATAATAAGTTACGTTTAATACGTTGACAATACAAGCGGACGTGTTATCGCTTCCCACTGAATACTAAACAGGCTGCCGTACTAAATACGGTACGATTCTGAGCCTTAACAACGCGGAACGACCTTTATCAATGTTTGGAAAAGCGATATAGGCTTATCGGTTCGTAAGGAGCAAAAGAAGCTTGTCCAAATACCTTTTTATTATGTTTTGTTGGTGCTCAAATGTGGCCGGTCGTCTTATACGGCCGTATTGATTTGTTAATCGAATATGGAGAACGCATTTCGGTCAGCTGTGGCCGATCGTAAGTATATGCCGGTTCCCACGGCTCTGACTCTCGAGGCAGCCCATAAAAAGCGGCCGACGTAAGCGTACGTGTGCAGGTAGCCTTTATAAACGTGTTGAGCTGGCGATACCGTATACTTAATATAACTAGTTAGACGCGATGCCTAGGCAATTAAGAAAACTTATTAATCCCGTGCGCGCATATGATTTATTCCTTAAAACATGAACACATCTTAGTAGTTTTTTTTAAAGTATTAATTATAACACCTAATCAAGTTTACATCCATGTACAATGCGTTTGAAGTGTTCCAATTTTCAAATTATATCGGTACCGGCCATATAATACATTAATTGCCAGCCATTCCAAATTCAAACGGTTTTTTACTTTTTTTTAAGTGTTATATTCGGTGGAGCGCCGTATCGAGATACATTAATCCTATCTTCAGAGAGCGATGCGTTAAATTGTATTAAGGACTCGATATACTGATACCGCTTCGTTGAGGGAATTTGATAATCGTTTTATGAGGGTGACTAAAGAGGCTACTTCCATATCACTGGTTGATGTTATTTCATTATTAATTAGACAGCCAAAGGAGACGTGGGAACGGGCCCGGATTTTCTATGGGTCTTATTTGTAAGCGCCATGTGTTTGGGATTTTTGTGGACAGAACAAAAGAAAATAATCAGGTGTTCGAAGTCTTTGGACCGTTTCGGGCGCTATTGTCCGATTCATTGTCTAATGAAATTGACTAACAGAAATTGCAACAGATGTTTGTTGGTTTTTGTTCGAGTTGATTAGTATAATAACATTTTATGACTTGTAAAAGTAAATACAAGAAATTTTCTCAGAGATCGACGTTTCTTGGACAGTGTAATACTGATTTAAACAAATAGAACAAGGTCGTTACAGCTGTATTCCGTTTCGGTCAATATTACGCTACAATATCGAAAGTATTTATAAAAAGAGAATTACTTTTGTTCGCTTTCGAATAAAGTTTCGACACGAAAAATGTATTTGGAACACAAACACCCGGGCACAAGTGGAAGAGTCGTGATTTCATATTTTACACTTTGCCAGTGTGGTAACATCGCTTTGGACAGGTTTTTTTTACTTACACCTGGCAAAGGTAACATTTGGTCTATCGATAATTCGATGCGCATCTGTACAACACTGGTTTTAAAGTTTAAATTTCTTCGTGTTCGAATTGTTTAATTGTAATCGAATGTTGTGGGAGCACGGTACCGTGTAGTCGTATAATACGTCAAATTAAAGAAGATATGCAAATTCTGTATACGCGTTGATCAAACGCGTATCTTAAAACATGTTTCGATTACTTTCTGGACGCATTTATTATAAATACTTTTAATTAAGTTTCTGATTCTATTTCGGCGACGCTTACTGCCCGGTTCGTTGACCGGGTGAATCATATTTTTAATGCCGGAATAGGAGCTTTTAGATTTGTACAAGCAATTACAATATATTTTAAGAATAAGCGCCTGACGTACAGCATCATAGACAACATATAAATAAACCGGTAGATATAATTATTCTAAATCCTTTGTAGACTCAATTTATAATTATTGTTGACTAAAATTATTTTTTATAGACAATATTTTAATGAATGCTATAATAATAAATTAGATATTATTGGGGTTGCATGAATAGTCATATTAATTACATAAAAATATTCTCTGTTATCGAAAGTAAGAACAAAAATTATAGAAACCCAAACAAAATTCTATACACAGTTGTATATTATTTATTAGAAGTGCATAGCAGATTTGCATTAATATAACACTGATATTTCTGAAACGTAAGAAATGGCATAAAATTTAGTAATGGCGACCGTGTGAACATAAGCACTTCCTGCAGCAAATATGATAGAAAAATCCAGGTCGACAGTTTATTGGCGACAGCGTGCACACGTGCATTCTGTTAGAATGTTAAGCAGTTTCGTGTTAAGCCCGAGTACGGCTAGGCACTGTAACATATTGCGCTGTCAAATAAAGTCGTCGTATGAGAATATATCGTTACTTTTATGCATGGTGTATTCTTCAGTTAGCCGGATAATCCTTGGTGCGGGCACGTCTGCGCGAGCGCATATAGACAAAAGTGAGTTCTCAAAGCAACGGCGACCTCGTATAGCCATGTGAACTCTTGGCGTTCCAAATTTGTTTAAATAAAGAGAAACCCTTTGTTTGAATTCTAAAAACGGAATTTGAAAAAGGAACTATGGTTATATTAAACGCCATCTATAAATCATTAGATGTTAGAGATAAAATAGATCTGGACATGTTCCAAGACAAGATTTATGATTTAATACTTGAAGTAGAAAAAACTTAATGTGTAAATTCATAAACATTTTAGTGTCGTTATTATAAAGTTGCATGTTTATTTCTTAGAACACAAACTATACCTAAGTATCTTTATGTTTTTAAATTACGGCAATTTAATCTAATTTTAGAGAAAAAGTTAAAGCTTTACCATTTAATTTTACCAGACAAAAGTCACTAAAGCAAAGGTATCAGAGATACAAAAAGCGAAAAATACAACATAATATCCAATCAATTAAAAGCGTCAAACATTTTCACACGCCAATCATAAATAATAACCGTTAAATTGATGCCATAATAAAGTTCCAGCGTTCGTAAAACTGAGAAAGTAAACACGTTGGTGACCGCACTCCGAGGATTAAACGGACTGTTTAGAGCTCAATTACTAAAGGATTAATTACCAACACGCCGTCTTACGAAGAAACATTAAAACAGTCAAAAAACAACACATAACTCAAACGAAACGTTACACTTCGTATCTTTATATGATTATTTAACTTAACGAAGCTAGAGAACATTAAGCGGTACTTAAACAACTTTTTCCAACACAAACGACCACTCGACGTACACGACATCCGAAATAAGTTGAACATTAACAATTTATTGCCCTCAATTACGATCATCGCGAAAAAAGTACACACTGTCGAGAAGAATTCGGATTGAGGACCGATGTGAAAAAGGCTACCTTTAATTTTCACATGGCATCGGCGGCATCCGCTGGCTGCCAACGCCGCGACCGACACCTCAGGAATTCGAAAAATGAAAATGCTGCCCATAAACAACCAAACGATTTGAATGAAGAATAAAAAAAAGTTAAATTGGAGTTAACAAATTTTTGGTGCGGGCCCGCTCTAGGGGCTATGGACGATCTGATAAGCCCTGAGAAGGGTCGCTGATGAAACCGAAACCGCACTAAAAACAAACAATCTACTGATCAATTCATCCGGATTTTATCCGAGAATGACGCGTCCTCAACGTGTACAAGTTTCAACACGAATCAGTATTATTGATATTAATCTAATTTTTTATCTAAGCCACTTTGCATACGTGAGCCGTAAAACTGGACGGGTCCGACATATCATCGATGAGTAATATTACCTATTATAGAAGAACTAGAATGTTTATATTCTAAACACGGAAATCTTTGCAAATAATGTTTTAAAGTGCAAAAGTGGTGCTCGGAGATCTAAGCAAAAAGTCCAACCTGTTCTTGTTCAGGCTGCACGGGATCATACAGAACAGCACGCTTAGTACGACGTTATCGCCGGCGAAGCGATCTCAGTGACAGATACAAAACATTCAGTCATTCTAATTTGCAAGTTTCGCTCGCGGTGGTTCCCAGCCCATGATCGGCCTTTGACACGTCCATAAATTCGTCGAAGTATGTATGTACGTACTTAAGTACTGGCGCTTCTCCCATACTAAATAATGTCAACGATTTATTCGCGATGTTCGGGATATAGGCGGAGCATGTGAGCGCGGCCACAGCTCGCAATGCCACACGGAATTCCTAGAATCAGCGCGCGTGTGATGAATAAAATCAGGAACGCTTGGAATTTCATCATTGCAGATTTAAGGGCACACTGCGCCCTCGCTCTACGTGAGAACGTACCTCAGACAAGGGCCGCCGCGCCGTACTTATACCAATAAAACCTAGGACCCTATCCTTAAAGAGAAAACACGAATTTATTTTACAGCCCGATTGTTCCGACCGAATCGTCTCTAATTTGAATTTAGATTTATACCCCTCAATCAGGTATTTAATCAGCTTACATGTCTCATAGAATGTCATCGCGCGCAAATTACAATCTGGCAAATAAATCGGTCCTCTCCGAACATTTTTATTAGCCGCCGTAAATGTTGAGACGCTCTTAAACGTCAGAACTTGACCGTAAACGAATAGTTTGATAAAGGAGTGTTTTCTTTGCGCTCTCTACGAGAGTCGGGTCTGATTGTAATAACAAAGCCGGTAAACTTTTATTATATACGTTGATGAGCTTACACGGTTTGTTGTCTCGTCTATGACTAATCACTATTTACGCTGCCTTATTTTAAAAGTTGAAGTTAATTTCGGCTTTGTTATTTTAGTACCACTCGAAATAATCGGTGACGTTTCATTTGAATGCTCGATGAGTTTATTTAGGCGGATTGAGTAGAAAAGCCGGTGTGTCGGTTAATTGATAGGTTGCTGAATACCTGTGCACTGGCTCCGAACAATGCAACCCGAGTAATTATATACGCTCCGATTGTTTAAATTTGATACTTATGAAATCGCATTACAAGTTGTATTGTAATGGCACAAGACTGTCCGCGCCGCGTCTGTAACGCGCTCCTCGAACTACTTTTACGTGGAATTTCTTTTGCGATTCATTTTATTTAAGTTTAATTGCCGCTCGACTGAGATAAAAGACGACGTCGAAGAGGGCACAACAGCGGCCGGTGAATTCCGTGGCTTCGGGAGACTTTATTAAAAGAAGCGGATGTGGGGGTAAGTATTTTAAGAGGATCCCGACGCGAGCGGATTGAAATAAAGGAAATTATTAAGAGCGCTCGGCTTCGGCGTGATGAAAAAGCTTACTAGGCGGAAGTCACTGTATGATTTGAGTAGCGTCACACACTCATAATGCAGCATTATTAGCAGCATATTATGTAGTAACAAATCGATGATCCGTGTGAAGGTTCTACATTTTTAAAGTGGAAATTTATGTAACTTACGTATGAGGGATCCGCCAGGCGAATAATAATGCGTGTACAAGCAACTGATTACGTTTCTAACTTAATTACATATGTATTCGAGGCACTGGCTTCGTGGACCTGTGAGTTTGTTTGTATATTGTTAATTACTTTCTCATGTTGTCGCTGTAGGAGGTATTTATCGCAGGGTTCACACGCGCGACAATGGTTCAAGAACGGCATTCGGCCGTCATCGCGTGCGTTACCGTACTATTGTTTTGAAAATCGAACGTGACGTCAGTTGGTGCAACGTTAATTTCTGCGAACGAAGGCGCGAGCGCACCTGCTTATGTGGAACAATGTTAAAATAAAGCTTTGGGCCATTCATAAAATGTTGTCAATTGTACTAATAAAACAGATTCATTCAACACGTAAAACGCAAAATTAGAAATCCGCCATATTTGTTCAAGTTATATGGATTACTAGCTGTGCCCCTGACGTCGTCCGCGTGGAATTTGTTTTTAAAACCCCCCGATTTTGAAACATTCTTCATTGGTGCTCCGCTCCTATTGGTTTTAGCGTGACGATATATAGCCTATAGTCTTCCTCGATAAATGGGCTATCTAACACTGAAAGAATTTTTCAAATCAGATCAGTAGTTCCTGAGATTAGCGCGTTCAATCAAACAAGTATACAAACAAACTCTTCAGCTTTATATATTAATATAAGATTATTATCTGCCGTTTATTATACAAGTATATAACATCATATACGGTAAACATATCAGAGGCTTTATTAAGTCTAGACAATTAATGAATACCATTCGATTCCAAATTTTAAATTAGCTATTTAAATAATCTTAAATTATGTATAATTCATATAAAGAATGGGCAAAGAACACGCGAGACGTATAGGTTTTATAAAGAAATACATGATGAAATGAAGTCCTAAATATTACATAAATGGTATTTTAAACCCAAGATTTTTTATTTATTTAAAACAAATCTTATTGCACAAAATTACATACAACCAAGGAGATTCCATACTTTCATTTGAACACGAACATTCAGAGCGTGAAACTATTTTACGAAACATGCAAAATAACTGACAATCTCGAGAATTAGTTACGCTGTCGTACACTCTACTTGTTCTATAGCGAAGACGTGTGTTTCTTCATAAAACGACACAAATACATTAATAACAAACGAGCTTTTGTGACAGGCCCTAAGAGTAACTAACGGTCACGAACATCTATGCTGTGTTTCTATATCTTAAGCTGATATTAGACGGATAATTTCTGTCTTACGGTTTATTTCCTAATTGATAGCAAATAAACCAGGCATTAGTTGGACCTCATAAATGTTTGTTGACTATTATAATATGTTTTTAAACTGATTATAATATTGTGAAATTTGCATTTTATTAAATAGAAATGACAATCACATTTGAAAATATTACATTGGCTTTTATAATCGTCCTATTGCTGGTCCTTACTCTTCCATTTCAGGTGAACCAATGGCATAAGTATGCAGGCTATGTTTGTCTAACGAGAAGCAAATTGGCCAGTATGATACGTTTTCACATTAGATTTTCTTTTAGCGTCAGCATATATTAATTGTATATTAAACAAAAAAACTGCCAAAGCGGTTATTGCTGTTTGCTAGTATTCGAAAAGCGTCTTTACATTGAGAGTTGAGAATATTATAGGCGAACACTTAAAAAAAAAATACCAAGCATTATAAACAAACGGCCACCTCGAATGTTCGACACTTGAGGCTAACAAGGTTCCATTTTTGAAAAACCCTTAACAATTTAAAATAAGAATAAGGCCTTAGTTATTTTTATTTTCAAATGTTGGGGATTTTTCAAAAATGTTTATGCTCCTTAGTATAAACTATTATCTTTTTTAAAGAAAACATGTCTAGCTACCAACATAATAAAATTAACAATTCATTATAATCACACATAGTTACAATGCTCATTTGAACAAGGAATGGACGAATTAAACATTAAAGTGATTATAACTAGCTTTTTTAATTCAATTAACCTTAATTAAGTTTAAGAGCACTGTTTCTATCTCACGGCTTAATTTTATTTCTAGACGTTGCTGCAAAAACAACAACAGTTATTTTTTTAGGTTACCCATTATAACTTATCACTTTTTCTTTCGTGACCAAGGCAACAAAAGTAATCAGCTTATTAATTATAGTTATCAACCTAATTTTGCGTACTTGAAAATATAATTATTTTTCGTTCATTTTTTTAAAAACGAGTTAATTAAGCGTAGTTATTGTATTTAACAGCCGATAGCTAAAACGGACGTAATGAAAGTATTAATGTATTTCCTTTGCTGGATTAACTATTTAAAGGTTTTGAATGTTGTATAAAGTGTATCATTAAGAATTCATCAGTTATCGAATTTCTAACGACCTCTCTAGGCTAATTGTAAGACTGGACACATTTTCACGGTAAATATCATAATTGCCACGGACTATGAAATTAAAACAAAACTAACTTAGGTCACGTGGTACGCCTCAGTGTTTTTAGAACAGAGTTCTTTTACATGGCTTACAGTAGAGCGAACTGGCAGAAATCGTCATGTAAGGAAAAAGCGTTATGCCCCCTCCAGGCTTTTAACGTGAGGAATTTCGTTCCTGAAGGGGGTCTTCCAACCGCACAACTTCAGTTTTTTTTTTAATTGTTTGTTTAATTTAATTGTTGTCTTATCAACATGTTTGTTAGAAGTAGGACACTTTTTCCTGTTATGATCGTCTTAACTTACGGTTGTTACTTTTACTGTATAGGTTAGTACTCCTGACGGCCTCACTGCAACCCTCTGCGTTCCGGGTTCGATTCCTGGCATGGTAAATTTCGGAAACGAATTTTCTCTGAGATCGGTGTTTCCCTGCCGATTATTATATATGATAAGTACTAAGCCCTGGGCGTCGAAGCGAACGCTCCGAATGCAACCGGAATTTAATGCGCGGATGAAGATGATGATGATGAAGTATTATGTAAGGCTTTCGCGTTAAATACTGCGAATTTAAGATTAAATAATATCTCACAGCCCTACACGTATGAGGGCCGAAGGGTATCTTTTTTTCTAAGTCCCGCCCAGCCCAAACGACCTTAATTCTCGGGCCTTGTGGGAAAGTGACTTGCAAAATTCTAATGTTTGTTTTATTAATGCACCGTTATATTCTCTATAGTGTTCACGCCATAGAAGAACTAACAATAATTATCTTAACGACAGGTATTTTAATATGTTTCCTGAGTTTGGCTATACTAATGTGTTAATAATAATTAGTGGTTGCACGTGGTCGATATTGGACCATAATATTTTGTTGTCAAAGACTATACTTCTATAATCACAGATTTCGCCAAGGCAACAGCTTACAAAACAGTATATACGCGTGTGTGTGTCAAATACATGGTAGTGTGTGTAATGTTTTTTTTTATTGATTTAATGTATTTTTTATGCTTAATTAAAAAAATATATTAATACTCGTCGCTTCTTCTCTATATAAACTATAGTCGTGGGAAATTTCATACTCTTCCGACCGCGTAACTTTCATAAAAAGGGGTACAAAGTTTTTGCTTCACGTATTAATATATAGATAATTTAATTAAATTTTTCTTAAGATAAGACCACGATAAAACGGGAAATAAAAAGGTGTTCTACGAATGTATAAATAGTTTAATAAAAATGAATACATTACAAATAGGTTTTTTGTAGTGAATTACACTATTAAGGGCCGATTTTTAAATCATCAGGTAAAACTTATCCATCGAATAAATTTCAACCTGACTGAATATAAGAGTGAAACATCTGAACTGTTTTATTCAAGTTTAATTAAAGGTCGAGGTTTTAATCACCAGATAAACGTTATTCATAGAATAAAGTATAAAATAGAAAAATATAAGTTGCATGAATAAATCAGTCGAATGGTTTCACATTTGAACTCATTCAGGTTATAATTTATTTCACTGGTAAATTTTATCTGACGATTGAAAATTCGGCCTTTAGATCTAAAGTTAGATACTACAGTAGAAACTGTTTTATATTAATCATCTAAAGACATAATTGAACCAAAAAATATCTTGTAACAATAACAAGGCATATAGCTATATGTACATACACACTACCTACCTTTGCAAAATATACATGATAATAATCTGTGTGTAAATACAAAAGAATGGTCTAGAAATTAACTGTTTATACACTGAAATTATTTCGTACAATTTTAGTTGTTTCGTTATTTTAAAATATTTTAAACATAAAACTAATGTAATTCGAATCTCGTTTACGCAATAGAGATAACAGATAATGTACGCATGGAATCACTTTCAGAATATTTTATAATCTGTGACCTTGTTAACACCTACTTTAAAAATTGCCAAGTATCTAACACAACAATAGAAATTAATTGTACAACAATAGAAGATGCCTAATATTTGAGATAAAGCACAACAATGCAATCGACGAGTAATATCTAATACGGATCTATGTTAATCCATAAAAAGTATAGTTCACGGTCAACGTAGCGTAATGAAGTGCGCGGGCGCATATACACAGTAAAGGTAAAAACAAAACGAAAACTCAACTATAATTCTTCGCTGTTTAAGATGCGAGAAGTGTTCTATTAACTTATTATTTTATAAATCAATTATCATGTATATAAAATTTAAAAAATGACATTTTGATTTATATTCAATAACATTTCTTATTTGCATTTTTGTCTGCATAATATTCGTACATATTAAATTCGGAACAAAGGAAGGTCTAATTTAGTAATTTGTAGTATTTAGAAGACCCTAAAAATGTATAATTATGCGACGTTTTACAGAATTCGTTTATCTACTGATATTATTAGGCTGTGGCCCTCTCCACGCCCTGAAACTGTACGGAAATATTCTTTGGCATTTGCACTCCAGTGCAGGTGCTTTTGATAAAATTGCTATACTTTTTATATTGTGCTAGATATAACGGTCCTTTAAGTTCAATGGGACTAGGGTAGTCCTGGAGCACGCAGCGAGTTCCAGTGTTATTTCGCTATGTTGTTGCAATGTTAAGCTTCTGTTTGGACTACGTAATTGATCATTCATGGGGATAAATCAATAGCTATTAAAATTATGTAAAGCTAAAGAATTGCTATCGTTATAAGGTCTATAATTTTATATATATAACAGTATAGTATAATTGGTAAGTCAAATTCAAATTCAAATTCATTTATTTTATAAACTTATTTCTAGGCCTTATATAATTACATCTAAAACTTATATAGTAGTTAAAATTAAGGCTACAAATTATTTTTGGCGGCGGTTGCTGCACTAGACTCTAGGTCTGTATCGCGGCACCCAACACAATTTTATTATAGAAACTTAAATATAATTGATTTATTAATTAATTAACCTAAAACTATGAGTGCGTGTGGTATTGTGTGTGTGTGTGTGTGTGTGCGCGTGTGTGTGTGTGTGTGTGTGTGTGTGTGTGCGTGTGTGTGTGTGTGTGTGTGTGTGTGTGTGTGTGTGTGTGTGTGTGTGTGTGTGTGTCGACGTGTGTGTGTGTGCCCTAGTGTTGTGGTCAGTTAAGTATTGTGCTTTCTGTGTCACTGTAATTTAATGTTTTTAACCATTTACTAACTTGGTGTTTAAACTTTGGTGCTGACATTTCTTTGGCGGAGGGTGTGTTTTGGCATACTTTATTATAAATGGATATATGGATATATGGAGGAAGGCGTTTGGCAAAGGTTGTATGTATTTTAGGTAAGGGTATATTATAAATTCTACGGGAGCTGAGGTATTGGAAGTTAGGGGCATTTAGGTTTTGTTTATGAATTGCTGTGGCTACCTTGCAAATATAGAGTTGTCGGACTGTCAAAACGTCACTTTCTATGTATAGTGTATTGGTGGGATATCTGTACGGTTTTTTATGCATAACTTTAAGTACTGCTCGCTGTGCTCGTTCTACCTCTATAATGTTTGTTTTTGGGATTCCTCCCCAAGCAGCAAGACAGTATAGAAGTAACGACTGGCACAGCGCATAGTAAACCATTTTTAAAGTTTTTGGTGTCGCACAGCTACAGAGGGATTTCATGATGTAAATGGTTTTTCTGACTCTTTTAGATAGGGATGTAATATGACTTTTGAAATTTAATTTTTCATCTAGTTGGATACCAAGATACGTAATAGATGTGGTGTGTTCGATCGACGGGGGATGATCAGAGGACTGTATACAAGAGCTTAGGCTGTGCGACAGATATAATTTAGGATGCGTACGAGGTTGGGAAGCACGGGTTTTATGAAACGTTAAATATTTAGTTTTTTTAGTGTTTAATGTTAGTAGGTTATTGTTTAGCCATTTACTGATGTCGGTTAAGCCTGTCTGAGCTGTTTTAAACACTGACTCCCAGGATTTGTTGTTAAATAATACAACCGTATCATCTGCATAACATATTATGTTAGCGCCCTGGATCGGAATTTTCGGCAGTTCATTAATATATATTAAGAATAGTGTAGGTCCTAAAATGCTGCCTTGGGGTACTCCAAAATTTACTGTATGCTGTTCACTACAATGCGATCCCACCTTAACAAATTGACAGCGATTACTCAGGTAGCTTTTAAACCATTCGTGACTTATACCTCTTACACCAATATGATTTAGTTTACTAAGGAGGATGGGAATCGAGACCGTGTCAAAAGCTTTCGCTAAATCTAGGAATACACCTAGGCAACATTGATTTTGGTCCAGGGATGTGGCGATTGACTTTGTTAGAGCTAGGACGGCATCTTCTGTTGATATATTCTGCCGAAATCCGAACTGCTTATCAGAGATAAGAGAGTATTTTTCCAAGAAATCGACAAGCCGTTTGTTAACTACTTTCTCTAGTAACTTTGAGAATACACTTAATAAGGTGATTGGCCTGTAGTTGCTAGGGAGGGTTCTATCACCACCTTTGTAAATTGGCGATATTTGGCCTAGTTTCCACTTATCCGGGAATTTTCCAGTGCTTAAACTGATATTGCATATATGGGTAAAAGGTTGTATTATGATAGGCTTTATCATTTTAATTAGAAGGGGGTCACAGTTATCTGCACCAGGAGCACTACCTATCCTGAGCTCATTGATGAATGAGCCCACTTCTTCTTCATCAGTAGGGTACATGAGTAAGGAATGGAGTGGAGAATTATCGGCTTTAATGTCAGAAGCGAGGGTGGTCTCTGTGCAGTTTAGTTTGGTTAGTGTTTGGTTTGCCAGGGCGCTACCAACGTTTGCGAAGTATCTGTTACAGTCATTTAGTGAGTCGTTTGGATTATCAGGTCTAATTAATTCTGTTGGTGTATTGCGGGATTTAGATAAATTACAGATATTGTTTATCGTTTGCCAAAGCATTTTGGGATTGTTACGATATTTTGACAGTTGCTGATTTTCATATGAAGTCTTGATCTTCATGAGAAGCTTATTCAGGAAGTTGCGATATCTTTTATATGTTATATTTAGGACTACGTTAGTGGGATCTTTTTTTGATTGGAGATGTAGGGAGTCACGATTTCTTTGACACCTCATTAAGCCGGGAGTTATCCAGGGTTTGAGGTTGTATTTGGTCCTTGGAATAACAATTTCTTTTGTATTTTTTAAGATTGACTGACTTAGATAGTTTTGAAATAGAATCGTTGCATTATCGACGTCCTCACTTTTAGTTATAGTTGACCAATCTATCTGTTCTAATGAGTCAGCTACAGCGGAGTAATTCGTGACTAATCTCGTCCGATGTTTTTTAAAAGGTTTTTTTGGGGAAAAGGGTAAGTATAACATACACAGTCTGTGATCAGTTATATCTGTGTGGGCTATTAAACCTACTCCTGTACCTAATTCGTCATTTGGATTCTTTACAAAGATGTGGTCTAGACATGCATTTGATCTTGTTGGTTTAGTAATTGCAGGTATTAAGAAGTGTCCTGCTAGCATATTGAGATAGTCAGAACTTTGTTCATTGAGTGTAATTTCGTTTATGTTTATGTTTAAATCACCTGCAAGAATTAAACGTTGCTTTGTACTGACACTTTTCAGTAACTGATCAAGGGAAAAGAGAAAAGACTCCAAAGATGTAAAGGATGGTGATCGATACACCCCAAGTATAGTGATAGTAGGGCACAGGTCTATTTCTAGGCAATTACAATCTTCAATTGTTGGTTCAGATACTGTAGCATCCCATGAATTTTTAACATACGCAGTAACCCCACCGCTTTTGTTTATGTATTTATTTGTTCTGTATGAATTATATCCTGATAGAGATGGTAAGGTCATATATTCATTTAACCAACACTCTGTAAGAATAATAACATCAAATTCAATT
This sequence comes from Dendrolimus kikuchii, assembly GCA_019925095.2. NCBI lineage: Eukaryota > Metazoa > Arthropoda > Insecta > Lepidoptera > Lasiocampidae > Dendrolimus > Dendrolimus kikuchii. The sequence continues at coordinate 12,931,132 of CM034408.1, forward strand.
TTTAGGCGCCCCAGAACTACTGTAAATTCATCAAAGTTTTTTGATATACTTCTAATATTAAACGTTAGTAGTTTCCAATTAGATTTTGTGTTTGGAACGTATTCACTACATTTTTCCAGGCTTTCGATATTATGACAGTTTATATTGAGGACTTTATCTGATTCAGATATGATGTCAATATTGAATTTTATAAGATATGTTTGTTCGACGTGTAGTATATGTAGAAAGAGAGCCTGGAGATGAGTGTAATAAATATGGAGACATGTAATATTGCATAAATGTTATGTGATTAGTGTGACAATGAGCATTTAACAAAAATGGGTATATACTGTTTTGGTGTTTAGTGTTGTATAGTGTTGTATATTTGAAATGTGTGTAGTGTGTGTTTGTGTACTGAGTAAAGCATATATGTAATACAGTGATATAAAAACTTACGGGCACATGGCATATACGAGTGGCAGTAATTGGACTTACATCTAATACAGAATTTAATTCACAATGATATCTGGCAGGTTTAAGACACAACGTATTTATTGAGGTCATTAATGCTATTAATTTTAATCGCTGGCTTATTATCATTTTCACGGACAAATATACCTCCGTTTTTAAGCGATTTGTGCTTAGAACACCTGGTTCGCTACAAACTTAGCGGATATATTATTTTATTATTGTAAAAAAATTTAGTTATAATATTTATATTTTAAAATGATTCTCAAATCCTATTTATATAACTTTTACAAGAGAATGCGTTATGGAAACATGGCTTAAGCGCTTGATAGGACCATTAAAAATATATTTTACTCAATGTTAGTCGCGTAACAATAGATGCGATGTCAATGTAAAATAATTAAAAAACCGAAAATGACATAAAATAAATATCATTTCGAAAGCAAATTGGTTTCTAAAATATCACATGTGGAATTTTTGACACTAGGTTTTATTTTATTGCTATTATTTTAGGTTGCAACGGTTTGTGCTTGAAGTTAGTCAAGAGACTTGATTAAGCGCAAACAACTCTGTAAGGGGAACCATTGACCTTTCCCGCCTTACAATATACAGGCATTACATAAAACATTACTACGTGCCAAGACTGGCTCATAATCCGAACCTCACCTTTTTGACATCCTAACTAACGGGGCCTACGATGTTACAAATCGGGCCTATTAAAAAAAAGTGTAATTTTGACACGTGTTTAATGTTGTGTGCATAATGGTAGACAAAGAAACTAGTTCCATACAGCCTAGTTATATTTTGTAATCATCAGTACAGACAAATTATAGGTCCTTGACTGACATCAAAACAGCGTTCTTATAGTAATTTCAAAAAGATACATTTCACTAAACAGTTCACTTTTGAACCAGGTTTATACGTTAATGAAAATAAATTTACAGCAACTTGTGACAACTGGAAGCTATATTTCACTAAACAAATAAGATTTTACATATGTCGCCATGTTTTTGCTTAAATACAATTAATATCCCACAGACATTGTTTATTTTTAACTAATTGAAAATAAAATTTCATCAAAACATCACCCTTCAAATCTTCACCAAAAAGACAATATCTAATTTAAAACTTATATCTGTAGCTGTATGTACTACGTACTACTACTATCTTTACTATACAAATTGTATCATAAATAGAATTTTTTCATAAGTGAGCCATCTAACGTTGAGTGATGCATCGTTTCTATGCATCGTTAAGTCAAGAGTTTACTTGTAATTTCACTGCTCGATGTTGCCAGTAATATTAATATGCTCTGACCCATAATCGTTTGGGTTCGTCTACTTACATACATACACAGATACCAATTTGTATCGAAAATCAGATAAGCAGAACGCATTCGTGTTTAAATTACGAATTGTTGAAGATCAGATTCGAATTTCAATTTTTTAAATTGGCTTTATGGCTTGGCAACTGGGCCTTTAAGTCAGATCTTAGATTATATAGTTTCTTTATTTTCTTAGGTTTAATTAGTTTAATTGTAGGTTATCAACTTACGCCATTCAATAAAGTTATTATACGAAATCAAGAGGCCACATTTGACTACACACATCATTGCAACTTAAAAAATATCAATATTCTAGTGTTCATAACAAGGACCATAGAGAATCCATTTTAAATATCTTTGCATAAATGCTACATAAATAACTTTAATTGCCCTTTTTTATAGAAATATAAGTGTAAAAAATATGGATTGGTTATAATTTATTGAATTTTAATAGGCCGACTTGTTTGAGCGCCAACTTTTTATGTTAATTAATAACATAAAATGTTAAATAATAATATTAAAAACAAATGTGTTTTAAAATTATAATCCTTTCCTATAATAACAGTTTTATAAATACTAACCTATACATATAATAAAACTGTAGACGTCGAATTTCTGTACAATGAAAAAAAATATGCTAAAAACCGAGTCAGGGGGATGTATGAAGTGACATAGAACAAATTTAGATTTTTTACAATTTTTTTTGTCTCTTTTTGTCTGTCTGTTTGTACGGGCTAATCTCCGAAACGACTGGACCGATTTAAATGAAATTTTGTATGGTGGTAGCTTATATCTCTGGTCAACATATAAAATAGTTTGATCCCGAAAAATGAAAGAGTTCCCGTGGGATAGTTAAAAAACCGCACCACGCGAACGGAGTCGCGGGCATCAGCTAGTAATAATATTAAAACTTGAAACGAGAAAATGCTTTTACTATCACATAAAAAGGACCAAATTTATTAAATAGATGCAATTTTACATGATTCAGAATAATATGTAGAATCTTTAAAAATATATTTACTATGAACTTACTCAATAAAAATGAATAGGCTTTTTCATTTCTTACAATTAATAAATTATTCATTAAACAACTTATTAATTATACTTTCTTTTCATTAAACACATGTAATGATAATATATCTACCGAAAAACAATGCATCAGATATTCTTTTGTTTTTGGAAGCAAGAAAAAAATAATTTTTCATATTTTTTGCTTGTTCAATTATTTTCAAGCTCTATTAGTGTGTTTCGATACTAATAGATATACATGAGTATTCGGCGTTTAGAAATATTATATATAAGTCACGTAGCGTGGGGTATTTATTATATCAGTGATTTAATAAGAATTCATAGTGGGATCGGTTTGTTTCGGATAAGAGGGCTCGCTTCGCTAAGACCGCTCACCTGCCCAACGAGTCACGAGACCAACGCGCGGAACGTGTACTGTACCCATGTAAGTACATTATACAATACATGAGTTCATATAGATTTTGATTCAGAATAAACATGGACTCGAAAAATTCCTAAACATTTATTGTTTATGAGGACTTTTCTAAATCTAAGTTTAACTTATGTTCAACAGCAACCTTGAAAATAATGGAATTAATTTTTTAGCATTATTTTCTCACGGTAATCTACGGTAATGGAAACTGCTTTCCGGAAACGGAAATTAATATTAGATATTAAAAAAAAACAAATAATAGATGATATAAAGACTTACAAAATTTATCAGACATATATTGTGTCTGCTTATAAACAGACATACATATGTAGTACGATAATAAAATAATGTATAACAGGATTATTTATTCCTTGGGGGTTTTGATACTCATTCGTGCGAGCGATATGCCTCGTAAAACAAGCACTTCTCCGACTGCCAATGAACTCATTATAAAAAAATCCAAGTCAGCCTCAACTAATAGCGCTGGGGGGCTGTCTTGTTAATGCAACTCAGCCGAGCGTTACAGCTAACCGGGCCGACATGGCGCATATCCTCAGGATTTTACATTTCCGCGGCATATGGAATAATGGCATATGGGAGATATTCCTATCAACTAAGATAAACCGCACATGGCGTTACGACAGCGCCGATACCGCGCGATCAACCCGTCACTCTTGAAATTCGATAGACGGGACAATTCCGCGTCGCTTTCGCTCAATAGATCGCATGTCAACACATGTCTGGCAATAGAGAGCTCTATATGAATTTAAACAGGAAGCGTCAATTTAGCGCCAATTCATTCGGAATGATACTGCGGCAAACCGGACGCACATCCATCCTAAAAAAGTTTTTTAATTTTGTCTATGGTCGCCGTAGTGTTGCGCCTACCTGGCGCTGTGTTTCATTTAGTTACCAAATGTCACGTATCTCCAGATGGTCCGAGGTTGTGCAAGCGCCCGGGCTTAGCTGCGATTGTTTGCTCAAACATTACGAGACGGTACGACATTTGAAGCTGGCCGCTAAATAAAATACAAATAGCACTCGAACCGCGGTGTGTCCACATGGGGCTGATATGGCGTAGACCAACGCATACAGTGAAACAATCGTAACTAAGCTTCAATTAAGATGTCCGTTATCCTTGGAATCGAGATAGATCTAAGCGCGATTTGTAAATAAATAACATGTAATTACAATATTGAATCACGATCTCGGTCGGCCTCCGCGCTCTAATGGCCGACGAAGATGAGAACGCACACAGGCCACGTACCCTTCCCGTACCGAAGTCTACATTGTATGCACCTCTAATAACACGGGCCATCACTCGATGTGATTCCGAATAATAATAATTAATTAAATATGAACCATTGAAAGCTGTAATCGTCCCACGCGGTCACTCGTTAACCATCAAGAATTCTTATCGTCATCACCTCTGTCAAATTTGAATATGGAATCCCTTAATTTCTTTTTTACTATTATTTACGGACCCCGGGACGACCGCGCAGGCCTCCGCGTGGAATATTGGAATTTGAATGTTGGCTGCCATCGACGGCGTTGATTTATTGATACAGGGTTGCTACTTAATGCTTCTTTTACGAGGTATTGATTTTACTATTACCAACAAAATTAATGAGATGTTGCTATGTTTACAATAAATACTTTTAGCGCATAGGGCACCGTTAAAATATTGTTCAAATTATATAAAAACACTCACCGGCCACGTGAAGTCGAAAGGGAACACGATGGGGTTACTGAATCCTTCCACGTTGAGGTTGGGCACATCCAATGAGTTGCCGCCCAATACCGGCGTCGTGATGTCGCCAAAGGTACATGGTGACTTGGTATCGATGTTAGCTTGATAGATATTGAGGCACACACGGAATTTAGTCCTGCACGGCGCCATACATGGCGTATTACTACTTGAGGAACCATCACAGCACTGGCCACTACTTAACCTACCCAACGAGTTCGTAAAATTTTTTATCCTAAGTTCGAAGGAACCAGACGTCAGCACCTGAAAACAAAAAGCAAAATGTCAGATGTGTACGCAACTCAAAACAAGTTTAAGCAGATTAAGGCAATATATCAATAACATTGTGACAGTGCAAACAGACTGTGTGCAATACAACTTTCGTCGCCCCAAAAGTGTAATCCTCGCACAAACTATTTGCACAACTGGCCGCGCGATCGATCCCGTTGAGACATTAACGGTTTTACTGGACAAACGTTATGTAGGTCGTTCAAAAAATGGGGTTGCTGGGGCGCGGGGCGACAGACACCCCTATATTGAATCGAATTTTGAACTGCCAACATAACGAATGAACAGATTATTTTTATAAATCGAATTGTCAAATATCGACGGCCCCCCGCTTTGTTTTAAACGATTCTATGTTGCCAGGACTACCGATTTGGACAAAAAATTGTGATATTTTCGACAATGTTGATAGATAGGAGGTCGTCAAGCGAACGACATGAATTCCCTCGCCTTTTCTCGCTCGCTATGAATAATAATAACTCGTTTTTGTTGCCCTCCAGGGTGCGCAACCCTTGCGTTACTGAAAGAATGTGCAGTTGGCACAGTACTTTGTGGGGTCAATGAGTTTAAACATTGTAGTAGGGTACATTCTTAACGGGTACATAATAATACTTGTGATTAATTAATTTTAAATTTAAATGTTCTAAGATAGTGGTTAGTTATATGGCATCGGAAGAAAATTGTGGGTATTAAGTTACAACGCGTCTTAGTATATAACCCGATTACAATTAAGGTGTTACATTATCCCCGATTTCAAGTTGTGGTTCTTGCATTGGTCTGAGTGTTACTGCGAAACTAGATGTGTCCGTTTTATGTTATATAAGCGTAATTTGGTTAATTAAGGAATTTAGAATGTGTGTTTAACTGATTTATTATTTTTTGGTTGTAATTATATATGTATAAAAAGCCGCTTCCTGAGCCTCTTTCCAATCTATAGTTAATTGTTTATTTATTTACTGTGCTGTACAATAATAAATTACATTCATAAAAGTTCACAATGGCTGTCATTAAAATTGTACGTGCAGTGAATTTTTAAACATAGGCGGGTAGAACTAAGTTTAATAGATTTGATTATGAAATAATTTGACAAGCTGTAATCGGATATTGCAAAATACGTTCCGCATATCAATAGCATATAAGTACAAAATACTTTATGAACAGTCGGTATTTTGATTGACCTTCTTTAATTACACTTATAGAAAAAAACTAGCTTTGTCCGCGGCTTCTCCCGCATTAATGTTATCCTACAGGAAACGAATATTTTTCCGGCATATAATGTAGCTATAATTTATAATTTATCTCTGTGCCAAATTTCAACCAGATTCTTTCAGCTGGTTTGGCTTAATTTAGGTACAAACATCCATCGAAACTTTCGCATTTATAATATTATTGTATTAGTATAGATTAATATAGAATTTTAATGTAAATTTTAGTCGACAATTAAGTTTAAGTACCAACTAGAGCTTTTATTGTAGTTTCACTATAATAGTGTCAATATTCCGAAATAGGTTATGACCATTTTCCCGTACATATAAAGAATAAAGAAAAACAACAAACTTGCTTTCGTTCACTTATCTAAATTTTGTAGATATGGATTACAAATACGAGTGAACAATCATTCAATTTAACCTTATCTCTTAAACGAACCGTTTGTCAGTGTCATAACCAACCCCTGTTTAAAACTAGTAAAAAAACTACACCAGATTTCAAGTAACTTCCTGCCAGTTTCACCTAGCGAAAAACAGTATATTGCTCTCTTTCTAACCTCGTACAGCGGATAAGGACACAACGATATCACTTCACACATCCACGTGGTTATCAGGTAGAACGGAACCCAAAAAAATATACTAAAAAAGCAACACCTCTCTAAACATCCCCTTTTTTGTTGATCTATTGTTTAAACGAGTTATAGTAGCACAGATTATGATGGATTGTGGTTTACTGTTTTATGTTGCCTTCGTGTAAATAATTTATAGCATAAAAAAAAACGTTTTGACATTTAAGATGTTGTCTATAGTCTTCACAAACAACACTCATCCTATTAGTGCATGACACGACCTACATAAAAATGAATATAATAAAACTATTAATTACAATAAAGTTGGTATAGCTATTTTGTTCCCAGACATATCAAAAATTGCAGTTATAGCTGCTGTCAAAATAATATAGTCATCATAATTTAAACTTAATAGTTTAATGATACAAAGATTGTTACTGGCCTTTACAAAGTTGGCATTGTCTTTAAAAACAAAACAGTAAAGTTCGTTCGGTGGCAAATTACTGCAAATTAAAAAAAATATAGAAAAAACGCGGGAAGATAACTCGCTTGCCTGAGGCAGACGCTAACTAACAATTAAATAAAACTTACCAGACTACTGAATAAGAATGTTTTATTGTGACTTCGGGCGTATTTGACGCGACGTAGCTGATTGATGTTGTTTAAACTCAATTTTAAAAAGCTATAAGCTTTATGGTCATTTGATGTGTGCTATTACATTTAAAAGTTGTTTAACCCCTCCATGCTAGTGTTAATGTAATAATGTGTCGTCACATAGATTAAAATGGTTTTTAATATGGACTTATATAGTTGCTGTTTTATTTCAAAAAAGTAAATAATAATATATAATATGCATGACGTGATGTCCAGAGGTATATTTTCTCCTATTATAAGTGCTAACGGCGTAACGACGAAGAAAAACATTATGAGGTAACTAGCTGTGCCCGCGACGTCGTCCGCGTGGAATGTGTTTTCAAAACCCTCCGATCTTGAAACATTCTTCATTGGTGCTCCGCTCCTATTGGTCTTAGCGTGATGATATATAGCCTATAGCCTTCCTCGATAAATGGGCTATCTAACACTGAAAGGTTTTTTCAAATCGAACTAGTAAGTAGTTCCTGAGATTAGAGCGTTCAATCAAACAAACAAACTCTTCAGCTTTATATATTAGTATAAGATTCGCACATCGATATTATCGATTTATAAAATCTTTACTTATCTCTTTAAACAAGCATGTCGGGTATAAAATGCGTGCCCAGCGGTGGGAGTACCTTTATGACCTTTGTGGGATAATATTATATATATAGCACCCTTAGAATTATAGAGCCCTAATTCAAAATATCAAGTTATTAAATTTTGTACTTTATTTTTTATCTAAGTAATACATATTTAAATCCAATGACTCAAAATTCTGATTTAGGTCTCTATAATTTTAAGGGTGCGATATATAATATTTAAGCTATAAATCGCGGTAATGCTTTGGATTGGATGTTGTCAGGAGTTTGGCTGCAATGTAACAGAGAAATAAAACACGGCTTACTTTGTAAAATATTAATTATTGTAATTAGAAGAAATCATCAATGTTAATTTAAGTGAACAAACTTTCTAAATCTAATACCTGCATAACAAGCCAACAATAAATGGGCCTGTAGACAAGTGGCATTAGCGCTAAATGAATAGAATAGAAAATGTATGGGAATGGCATATCGGTACGTCAAGTATAATGTCATTCCTATACATTTTCATTTTATTCGATTAACGTCAATAACAGGCCTTGAGCATTTACCGAAATTCCAAACAAAAGAGATGTAATGAATTAAGACAGTTGTGTGACTTTTTTAGGTGGCGAATGACAGCTGACAATCTGTCAAACAGCGTAAATAACGCCTGAGTTAAGAGCCGACATGTTTATTCTGCCAGTGTCGTACATTAGTCCGCTTTACTGGCCACTACTTACGTCCAAGATCGTACTTCAACCGATGTATGTCAGTAATCAATTACACGTGTGTCTAATTTATTTAACATAAGACTTTACGTTTAAGGCGATCCAATGACTATTTGCTTGACGTAGATGGCGTTATTGTTAGTAAGTAGTAGTAATAGTAGTAAATTAATATTTAAGTTTTTACAGGGTTACAAGTTATTTTTTCTAAATTTTGCTTCATATGTACATTAATATATAATAATGGCGTCACTTTAAAATTATGTCTGTAATGTATTAAGTTTGATAGAAGATAGATAACACTTTATTGTACACCAATACAAACATGAACTTAAAGACTAAAATTATATCTAGTTATGTACAAAGGGCGATTTTCTCAGTAAAAAGCGGTCTCTTCTAGACAACCCCAAGAATGAATTGAGATGATAATGGCGATGGTGGTATGGAAGATGTGTATACCTAATGTCTCTGCTCCATCTGAGATTCTGGGATAATGTTAGTGCTAGTGCCTGTGGCCAAAGAGTCTTGTATATAACATTAAATGTTAAAAATAAAGCCGTTAATGATTAATTACCGTGTTTAACGTCTTTAAAAATTAATACTAGTGTCGTATCGTAAATATCAAATTTAATCCATCGTTACATCTACGTGAAACGGTCACTAACACTAACATTATCCCAGATTGTAACAGCGCCATAACTTTAGAAGGGCATCATAAAATTTCGTTATAACCGGCATCATTTTGGCGACGCCCATGGCGTAGCAAAGGACATTAGACGGTCGTATTAAGTTGTTTGCCTTTTTGCTTGTTTTCAGCAATAAAACAATTCACGACTTTATTATGATCTATTATTCATATATATCAAGTACATCGGATCCCCTTAATGCATTGAACGTTAGTCGTGAACAACGAAACTTCTTTTTTCATCTCGAAACACCGGCATGTTACATTGATTGCGGCGCGCAGGCATCAACAAAACCGTCCAAATTGATTTGAATACCTAATCGACGATCTCGCAATACCATTTCAGTTAATATATTGAGTTACATTCTTTTATTTTAATTGCGCTAGAATCACGATCTTGATATATTTTTAAAAGAATTGCTGTGTCAAAATGATTTATACAAACACGCTGAACAAACGCGCGGGAGAAGTTGACAGTGGCGTTTCCAAGTTATTAACAAGGATATAACGTAATTATATGAACGCTATTGTAAGTGAGCCAACGGAGTAAACACTCGTCTGAGCAGGTTGAGAGCGCGTAGTCTAAAAATATCACAAATAAATGAAACACAGGGGAATGTTTTTCATCTCTCCCGTTATACACACGCGAAATGTGTTAAAATAAACAACCAAACACAGTCTTAATAATATGTCCGTATTAATAGCGCGACGTCGTGGCCGTTGCCGCTGCATCAAATCGCGATTTAATTTTGGAATTGGAACCAAAGAGGATGATTTATTTTTTTCTGTTTTGACGCCTTCGTACACATGTCGAAATATGTAAGAACGTTTTGAATAGAATGGTTTTATTATCACCATCCAAATTGGTCAGCAGAAGTTTTTCAAAGCAGCTGGTAATAAATGAGGTTGTCTGCTAATTGGTTTTTCTGACTTGACTTATCATAGAACTATCGTTGTTGTGTTTTGTTATGGGGACGCGCGCGTTGCGTCGTCTTACAAAAGCGTTTCGTTCCACAGAATATCTTGAGAGTGCAATAAAAGGAATTCTTGAAGGGCAAAGCGTAACCGTTCTCGCTTGCTAAAGTAGCGGTCTTTTGTTAGTTCTTGACAGCTGCGAGGGTTAAAAAGGAATGCTGGAGATTACGTTACAGTCGAATGTTCCTTGCATGGTATACACGTACATTGGAGCCCATTTTGCGGTTATTTAAGCGTGTTGCACAAGAATCAAGATTTCGTGCGTCGGCGTTCGAAGATCTTTGATCGAGATCGCGGAAAATTATCTATACAAGATCTTCTTACATTAAGTGTTGCTGAGGTGCATGCAAAGTATTTGCATGACTGCAATGCACACACAGTTATGTTGTATCGGATAATTAATACAAATACTTTTTATTAATACTTATAGTTTAATAATTTAATTGAATGAATATTAAATTCAACTTTAATGAAATCCTGACAATTTTCATGGAATTTTACGACATGAAATTTATTTGTGTGTGACATGGTACATAATAATTATATAGGTCTTAAATTGTATACAAGTCCACATACCATTGCCCATAGCGCGTATAAATATTACATTGTATACATGTATTAAAAAGTTTAAGATTGAAACTTACTAAAATAGTAAAGAAAAGAATATCTTTCGGGTACAACGACAGTTTTCATGTCCATAAAGCCTTATTACTTATATCAGTAAAACAATTACTTTAAATTATAAAATAAAGCTCAAAATTAATTCAAAAATGCAAATGTTATCAACAACTCATTATTTAAATTTCATTGTGCATTTCGAATTCATATCTGTCAAACATTCGACCTTAACTTTCATCCCACGCCATAATAGAAGGCTTCGACTCATCTTTTTGCTATGCCTAGTGTTGTGCAACCTACACCATGTTACTAGTTGACATATTTACCCAATTCGGTAAGTTTAATTCGCACTGACAACACTAAACAATGGAGCCTTAAATTAGAAGTTTAGAACGCGGCATCCAATAAATTACGAAATTGGGAAACAGACTTTAAATTGTAGAATTGTTTTACCATTACAAGGCTTATTTAAATAATTAAGGACCGATTTTTCAATCACCAGTTAAAAGTATCCATAAAATAAAGTATAACATGGAAAAATTAAAAATGTCAGTTGTATAAATAAAACAGTAGAATTGTTTCACTTTTGATTTCATTCAGGTTATAATTAATTCGACTGATAACTTTATCTGATGATTGTAACATTTTTGTAACAACTTTCCACGCGGTTTCGTTCGCATGAATTACGTATGTTTCGCGAGAGATTGGTTATCTGGCTGTAGGTATTCTTTATTAAGAGCCGGTTCCTATATCTTTACTGACAGTTCACTTATCAATTAAAATTTGACATAAGCCCCATGCAAACAATCTAGAAAATCAACCGATGGTAGGGCAAGTGAATGAGCAGTAAGATATAGGAATCGGCCATAAATGACATCTACAGTCAGTGTTTCGTGATAAATAATACATAATATTGACTTCCTTTTACATCCAGTTTAGCAGCATCGAGTAATTTCATCAGCGATTCGTCGGCCATGTTTTTACGTAAACGAGATCGGGAATCAATTAAATATCCGATCTAGATAAAAAAAACGTCAGTTATTACATTTTTTTTATAAAGGGTATTAAAATTAGTAATAATCTTTTTGGTTGGTGAAATATACGATGATTAAGGATGCGAAGATTAAAAAAAATAAAAAATTCCGTTTCAGAAAGTAACTCACGTCCATATATGCAAGATCCTTTATAAGTCAAATTTTATAATAATGTTTACATAAAATTGAAAAATATTTTTCTCATTTCTTCTATTTTTAATACTTTTCACACACAACTACGTTTTGAATTTCGTTTCTAAAGTCGATTTATACCGCATTAATGATGGTCAAAACGGAATTTGTATCAATATAGAAGATATCTATTAATATAAATCATTGAAAATTTATTAGCGAATAGAATAAAAACAAGAAACATATAATAACTTAATACGTCTTTTCGTTTAAAAATGTTATTTGATACGCGTCCATTACGTATTCATCGAACAATGAGTAGAAAATTTAAAACTTTTTCTCATAGTTAAGCCGTTAAAAACCTAACGATTATACACGGATTTCGACAATCCAACATAATTGAGTCGGTTCTCATAGAAACAAAAACCGTATTCGGACAATGGACCGAATTATAACAGGGTTAAAAACCTTGCAGTTAAGTTTCACATATTTAAACGGTTATTGCGAGTAACATGTCATATGAAGATTGATTGTGCTATTGTAGATTCTGTGTGATTTTGAAAACATAATGATGTATGTAATAAACAAGTGGCCGCCATTTGCATTCTACAATTTAAAAAAGAAAATGACAGAGCGTTTAATTTTTTTGATGTTTTCTTTTTAATTACCGAACGTATTAATGCAATGTTGCCTAAATTTAAAATAGGAACAACGTATTCAAAAATGTATTTTTAACAATGATCTAAATGTAAAAATAAATTTTGCATGAATTGGTATATTATGCCAATCCATCTCGTAATTATTATTACTTTAGACTTTTTAAAGGCGTTGTAGATAACTTAAGTAATGACTTGACATAAGAAATGAATAATGTACTGATGAAGGGTAAATTGTGATTAGATAATTCATAACTCATTACTATATGCGCCTTTGTATTTGGTTTCTAATATATTTTCAATCGAAGAAAGTAATACGGTTTACTAGTCAAAAAACGAAATTAAATTAACCAGTTATAGAACAGGAAAAACACGTTCACTTAATCTAACTTTTTAGAAAAAGGCTTCATAATGAAAAGTAGAGCATCGAGTTTTACGATTCATACTATGTTGAGTTGTCGATAAAATGCCTACCAAGGCTTTTGTGTTTCAAATATTACTTAATACCGACTTGTCAACATAACGTAAAAAGTTTTTATAAACTACTTTTATCATAAACAAACAATGGTTATAATAAGCTTTTTTAAATTTGAAATTCCTGTTCGTCATTCAAAATTTTATATATTATTCCATAAACAATATTTTTTATTAGGTAACATGACTGCAATTAGTTATGAACTATATTTATGGACTGTCCAGACCTTTATTTATATAAATTCTATAGTTAAATATAAATCGATAACTGGAATCAGCAGTTAATTACCTCCCATATATGACGAAAATGACAGATGCCCGGAACTTGTGTACATATCTGTCAAACAATGACATATGTATTTATTTATTCTTTTTTCAAAAGGTCAATTGGGTGACTATTTACAACAACATTACTTTACCATACCATTTATCCAACAACAACGTGTTGGAGACAGGAATGATCTTAATTCGTCCTCGGAACAATTAGAATTGGTCTGGGTGGTGTAAATTATGAAAACAGCAGATGTTTGAGTCTCGTTTGGTATTAATGCGAGGCGCACCTGCTGCCGTGCAATGTGCCACTGTTTTAGGGTTAAATGCTATAAGAAATTAAACTTAATTAACTCTCTTAAAGATCAAGGGCTTTCATCAATGCACATTACTGCACATTAGTACTTTTGATTCGAATGTAAAATATTTAATCATCGATTTTTGAGGCTTGCAAGGTACAGCCCTAGTTAGGAAAGTTCGTTCGAAACACTTTGAATTATTATTATCGTTTATAATCAATATAGGTACCTACATAGATGTCAATTATATCATATACGTTCTATGCGAGCTATGACATGCTATGTCCTAGATATGCGACAGGTAGTCGCCTAACAAGTAATCAAGAATCGAGTAATACATAAAATGCAGTTTACAATGTTGTGTGCAATAAAAATTAATATAACTTTAGGGCTATTCCCCAAGGCAATAAGGATATAATTATTTTAATGGACTTTATCCTCCTATCTTCGAGATAAGCATATTATAATGCGAACAAAGCCTGCAGTCGGGAATTATTTATTTGAAATTGGAAATTATCATGTTGTGGTTTTCGAACAGACGTGTTTCCGACACGGCTTCCGAATTCAAAGGCTCCAAGACGCGGCCAGTATTATCAAATCACGCGATTCAAATTTCGAATAATAACTTATCGATTACAGAACAGAGGTGCATTGCACGTGCGAATAAAAAAAGAATTGCAGAATCGATGCGCTGCGGATGTGCGTATTGGTCGCTAATAGAGTATCAGGTTGACCGATCGGTGCGACAATTACATCAATGCCGGTCGTCACGTAGACGCGACCGGGGGCAAAAGAAGGAACCAGTCTTGGTCGGTGGTGCGCAAAATACCGTTTTTATATTAAACAACGCGACTTCTTCATTCATAATGTATTAAAACGCCTTGAGAACACATTCGCACACATGCACACACGCATACGTCTATAAATAAATATAGACGGATACGCGAGTGTGAGAAAACGCTGGACCCCGCATTATTTAATTATACCCAAGTTACCTGAGTCGATCAAAAACAATAAAAAGTGCACGAAAATCACACGGATGAGTCGAGACGGACCTCATGATCGATTCCCTAGGCACACCGGTCGGCTGCGGACGGGTTTGGTTATTAACTCGAATGCAATATAGTGCATAGATATGTAGTAAGTATTAACGGTACTTATCAAGATAATAATTACCAGTTGTTGTGCGCACACGCAAGAGTTAAGGAAAGTTACCCCTGTCATAAATACCCTGGAGAATGGTGACAGAATCGAGATTAAAAATTTAGCCGGTGATAATATCGATTTTTTAACAAACTGACATTTTGTTGGTGTTGATAGGGGGTAATATAAGCAGCGGTTACGTTAGGTATTCGAATTACAATGTTAGGAAATTTTACATCGAGGAAATCATCTATTCGATTGGGAAAGCGGGTATAGAGCGGGGCTCACATTGTGCCAGTTGTTAGGGTGAATCATGCGATCTGTGTTTCTTGCGCTCGTTTGAAATTTTACTCGTAGATGTTCTTGCGTATAAATAAACATAGCGTTTGTGAGGCCGAGATATTGAAAGGCTCCAAACGATTGATTGATTCGTTTCCTTGGAACGTTAATTAACCAAATCGGTGAGTAAAACCAATTAATTTGACGCGATCCCTCTTTGGCGGTAAGCACTTAAGAAATGGTGTGAGAAGCACGATATCTTTCAGTGTTCACACGTCTCCCGGGAAGACGTCCTAGCGTAGGATAAGTAACCTTGACATCGGTTCACAGGGCGACGACCTCCAATCACTAAATTTTCACAACATTATGGCATCTCATTTTGATCATTTGATCACTTTCATCTACGGTCTAGTGTTTATTTATACTTAGTTTTACGGCTGCCGGCGCCTTGATACCGTCGATTAGTGACGGTCAATAAACATTGCGAAGGGTTCTCCAGTGTTAAGTGGACCGAACTACTAACCCTGCCCGAAATATCGCGCGCCTTGAGAGACGTCTGGAAGAGTTATTCCTGTCGTGCCGGTGTCGGTGCATGCGGATCGTCGCACATCCAGCCACCAGAGCATGGATCGCTGCGAAGCCTCGGAATGTATCTAATTTTAAAACGAAGAGGCTCGCGACCCGGCTGACCCCGCGCGGTGCTTCGACTAGAACCTGAACTTTCTTTATAACTATGTGCCTATGTTTGCTCGGTAAACGTATCGGCACTCACACAGCGGCGCGGCCTCGGGCCGGCGAAGCGGCTCGGGCCGGTCACGACTACAACGTAGCTCACCTAACCTACACCCTCGCTCCCTACTATCCAGGACAATCTGCTAGACCGGCCCTCGTGGGAAAGTGACCGCCGTGTGATACAAAACGACTCGCTGCCGTCGGCGGATAAGCCGGCAGTTTGTTTATAGAGAATTGCCGCAAATGACGGATTCGATCGGATTGTCACGATGCCAAACGTAAATAAACACATTTGCGGTTTAGGGTGGCGAACTAGGTACCTGGGGCAGAAACCCTAGCAGGGCGATGAGCACCGCGGGGGCGCGCATGCTGGCGCGTCCGGGCTAGCGGCGCCGGGGCATATATGTCGGGACCGAGGCCCGACGTCGTCAGCACACGACGGAAGAAGATCCACAGTAATCCATCACTTGCACATGAATGCACTGAGCGTTTCACTGCAAGTCACACAGCACAGGTATAAAGATGTCACTGGTCGTTCATCGGCTCCGGCGAACCGGTCGCGGGATCGTACACACTACGTTCGTAACGCGCGCGTCGCGTGGTGCGGCGTACAAGAGCCGTATGAACGTGCAATCGCGGCGACGCGTGACGGCGGACTGAGGGCGGGCGGCAGTCGCGGTACGGGCAGCGCGCACCTGGCGCCCCCGCGGCCGCGTCCGAGAGATGGCGCTGCGCGGCGCATCTGCCGGCCCGGGGTCCTCGCCCCCCGCGCCCCAGCTGCACCCCCGCATCCAGCCGACCAGAAAATACACGGAAAACAGCCGCACTGTACGCAAACACGTGCCCGTATGTAAAAACTTCACATAAGAATCGAACGCTATGTTTCATTGTATTTCGAGACATTGCTGTACAATGTTAAGTGCAAAACAAGGATTTCATTCTGCCTTAATTTTTATCTACAAACATTAATTTTTTACTCCAGTTTTGTTCCTATTTATCAATGCGCATACTTAAACGACGTATTACTTATCTAGCCATTTGTAATTATAATTTACACGCAGCTTACCGTAGAAGCCTATCAAAGAGATGATCAGCAATATCTTAGCACGATACCTAAGTTCCTTATAAGAGATCGCGTGCGTTAATGCAAATTTTAGTCAATTTTCAAAATCAGTTGATGGGCAGCTGCTACTGATCAGATTAAATATATGCACGACGTAAACTGCCCGATATAAAATGGGTTCAAATAAAACTTTTTCGTTAAAACCCCTTTTTATTACGCCTTTAGGTGATAATAAAACAGCGGTAGTTTTACAACGGAACTCTTTAATTGAATAATCTTATACTTATTTTTTTTTAATAATATTTATTATGTGATTGGATGTGGTTAAACTTTATCTCTGTTTTTTTTTCATAGATTAGAGGACAAGCATACGCACTATATTTTTCCTTGACCATGAGACTATCAAAATTAATTTATTTGTACATATGGTTTTATTACAAAAATGAAACTATATATATATATATATTTTTTTTTTTTTTTTTATTGCAGGAGATCAGCAGACACGGAGACGGCCCACTTGATGGAAAGCGGTTACCATCGCCTATGGACATTTGCAACACCTAGTTGCTGCAAATGCGCTGCTGCTCTCTTAAGGGAAACTGGAACTTGGTCACTAATGCCGGAACACAACCATTTCAATATACATAATCATTATTTTGATCATTGGCCAAAAAAATATTTCCAGTTTTGATGTTCCACAAGCTTCTTTACTTCAAAACTTGCGCTTGGTAACACCTTTTAAACCATGTTTTTTGCAATAAATAAATTTGAATTTGAATTTGAATTTGAATTTGGCTGCATCGTTTTAAAAGAGTTCAAATTTCTATTCGACCAAGTTCCACTGAAGGATATTTTTTGAAAATAAATATATTTGATTGAATTTAAAGGCAATAAATTAATACTAAAATAAAACTTTTCAAAACAAGCTTTTGTTTAATTGCGCTGAAATGAAAAAAAAAACAACAACAATTATGCTGTAAAACTAAAGAAAATGTTTAATGAATTTCATGATTATGATATTTAAAAGGAATTGATTATAATAACAGCCCATAAACGTCCCACTGCTAGACTCGGGTCTCCCGCTATAAGGTATGGACGGTATTATACCCGTCACGCTTGTCCAAGGCGGCTTGGTAGGTTTGACACATCGATGATCTCGATGTGCAGGTTTCATCACGATGTTTTCCTTCACCGTTGTTAGGACGTGGTAATTGTAACAATATGCATATTAGGCCAGAAAACTGCCTATGCGTTTCAGCCAGGATTCGAACCCGGGCCCTTTAAGCTTGAGACGCGTGCGCTAGCCATTACACTACCACGACTTCAAACGACGTCACGACGTCAAATTATTATGACATTTAATTTATGTCGAGTTTTTGTTTTATAATGAGGCCTATTGGACCTCGGCGTCTTTTTTTTTACCAAGGGAAATCCGATTGAGGACTAAGCCGCGACAAGGACACAACCTTGGGGGGATAATTCGCGACCTAGTGTGGGATTCGCCAGATCGGGGGTGGCACTAGCATGCCCAGTCAGAACTGGTGCCATGCTATTGCCACTCCCCGGTTAGGGATACCCACTAAAACCCCTGGGCGTTCCGTCCTTCGCCTTATGCCAGGGCTACGGGTATATGACCTAGCCTCTCCGCAGCCCTGGCAGACGTGGGCCTCGCCAGGCTTCTTCTACTGCCGGGGGACTACTTTTATCCCCTGGCATCTGCAGTCTCTCTAGGCGTGGGGCGGTCAGTAACTCGCCCCACGGGAGGAGATGTGAGCGCGCGCGGAACACTCACGCCCCCATCTCGACGGCATGTGCAGGTGAGTAAGAACCTCTATACCCCAAGAGGCTCCACCCGCGCCGCCCGCTTACGGTGGCCGAAGATCCTGGCTGGCCCTCCGGCGCCGACGCGTCCTCCTTTGGAGGATGACCTCGGAGGACCTCGGCGTCTTCCCCTAACTTAGCCAGGGTCTTTACTATCTTCCTATATATATTTTTTTATTATATTTTACTTATTTATATATTTTTTTTAATTTGTACTTATTCATTTAACTACATTTATTATCTGTGTATTTATTTGTCTGTATATGTTACTGAAACAAAATTATGTTTACTTTCATATTTGTTTGTATTGAATAGTACCTACTTCTACACCCAAAACTAAACTATTTTTACAAATAACATTATTAGTAATTTCTAAATGTTATTGAAACTCCTACTTACGTATGTCTTTTACTGTATTTATACACTTTTGTCGTTTATCAAAGTAATAGAATTTCACACCACTTGACTTATTTTTCTTTTTCTTTGAAGTATTTAAGAGTATCCAGAAATGCAACAATACATTTTTTCTTAGTTAATTTTATTCAATTTTAACCGATAGTAAGGCAAATGAACGGCCGGTAAGATATAGGAACCGGCCATTAGCGTTCAATTGCCTTATTATTGGTTATAATTATAAGCTCCATACATTAAGTAGCTAGTTTGTCGGTATTGTATAGAATACACTTCGGCGAATGTGCTGCGGAATTACACGAATTGAAAGAAAGAAAGAAAAATATTTATTGTCGCAAATAAATGCACACACATGAAATACAAGGAATTTTACTAATAAATAGATATAGTTTAAGAAATGTATGTACATAAAATACACGACAATGAGGCTGGAAACTCAGCATTATGCTGTGTCAGTTGCTAACACAGTGTTGATTTTCAGTTCCAGCCTCTATTCAACCAGAATCAACCCTAATAACCTACTGTTTACCTTCATGTAGGTAATTTTGAAACAATGCTAATTACTGCTAATAATTAATTCCTCCTTCGCCTTTTTACCAGCGGACAAGCAGATGTACTCACGCCACCGATATATAATATTTTGGAAATATCAATCAAGCGGACGAAGCGATAAATTTCCACTTTTATTATACACACCGTTTTTTTTTTTTTATTGCAGGAGTTCAGGAGACAGGCAGACGGCCCACTTGATGGAAAGCAGTTACCATCGCCTATGGACATTTGCAACACCAAAGGTGCTACAAATGCGCTGCTGCTCTCTTAAGGGAGACTGGAACCTGGTCACTAATGCCGGAACACAACACAAGGTTGTTATGGCGGCATACTCTAGACCAGGGGTGGTCGCCATCCAGTCGGGCAAATGCCCTACCACCTGGCTGTGGGTTTTTAGTCGCCTCTTACGACAGGCCGCCAGGCCGCAGGAAATTGTATTCTTTCTCCGTTCCTGCAC
The DNA here is from genome assembly GCA_019925095.2 of Dendrolimus kikuchii. Classification (NCBI taxonomy): domain Eukaryota; kingdom Metazoa; phylum Arthropoda; class Insecta; order Lepidoptera; family Lasiocampidae; genus Dendrolimus; species Dendrolimus kikuchii. Next base: position 12,951,696 of record CM034408.1, read on the forward strand.
GGATAAAACCGTTGAAGTATGAAACTCTTTACCGTCGTCTGTTGTCATGAAACATACAATTTAGGTGTTCTAAAGTCTCACGTGAACAGGTAGCTTCTAGGTAAGCGTACCAACCCCGGATCTTGATTTTTTTCGAGGGGGCAAAAACTGAAAAATGCCGCCCTCGCTCGCCCGTATTTTTACCTTAATCGTCATCATCATTTCAGGCACTAGACGCTCACAGATGGACACGCGTGCCTGTATGGTTTTCAACCCATGCCTGACGCGCACCGCGAAAAGCAATTTATGTGCTTAAACTACTGGACGTCTCAGTAGCCAAAATTGCGTTAGTGATGAGTTGTGTCTGCGAAGTTTAAATTTGCCGCCCTCTGAATTGAATTGAATGCCGGGGCATGGGGCTTGCCATAGATCCGGCCCTGACGCGTGCTTCGTAGACTTCATTTCCACCTGATATTAGGTGCCATGTCGATCAAACGCGAACCTATACAATATAAAAAAAAACTTCAACGGACAAGTGGAAAAACGAATCGCAACGGGCAGGTTTTCAAACTGGACAAGTACATTAACAATCTGCCCGTAAAATTTCAAGTTAAAAAATTGTTGCGATTCGTTTTACCACTTGTACGTTGCCATTCGTTTTTCCACTTGTCCGTTGCGATTCGTTTTTCCATTTATCCGTTGCTATTCGTTTTTCCACTTGTCCGTTGCGATTCATTTTTCCACTTGTCCGTTGAAGTTTCACTTCTACTATGTGTCCCAGCACACATTTCGATTTTTCGCAGGTTTACTGCAAATTATGATTTGGTTACGTTAGGTACATAACTGGGCATTAACTCGTTAGTCCGTTAGTCGTTAATTAACGAAGTTAACATTTCAAGTAACGAATTAACTTTTAAGTTAACTTAAAATGTATTAACGGACTCGTTAACTTCTGTTAAATTTCCCAAAGTCCGTTAATCGTTAATCCAGCAACAAATCTTTAAAGAGCAAAGCTCAGTCTCGTCAAAATGTGGCTAGACATAAAGTCGAAAGACTCGTTAAATGATGCGGCATTCCTCGGGAAACAGATATTCGCAAAACTGTTTATTAAATATAATACTGCTATACCCTCAAGCGCTGCAGTTGAACGTCTTTTCTCCACGAGCAAGGATATACTACAGCCGAAACGAGCCTCGCTTTCAGACGAGAACTTCAACATATTAATGTTCATGAAGGAGAATATTCATATTATGTCAGATAACTAAATAGACAGATAAATTGGACGGGTTAATATCGTTTCGTCTAAGATGTAAGTGGTCTACGTACCAATTCGTCTAAATAGCAATTGGTCATTATATTAGATAGTAATATCAAATCGTCTTAAAATTAGTTCGTCTAATTAGTGTTTCGTCCAGAATGCAACTAGTCTATCTTAATAAAATAAATTCTAAACCTTAATCCAAATGAATGAAAAAACATTGTTTGTCAAGAGGCCTATATTAAACACTCTAATAATTATACCCGTCTTTATTTTTGTTTCTAACCTATTAACTTCCAGAACCAACAGTTTTTATATGAAGATACAATTTTTATCACGTGTTAACGGATTAAGGACTAATGTTAACTTACGTTAAATTTTCTGGAATGTAGCGCTTTAACTTTTAACGAAGTTAACTTTTTTAGTAACGGATCAGCGATTAACGAAGTTAACTATTTGATTAACGGTTCCCCGTTAGGTACATTTTAATGAATGCATTTTTAATTAAAGAAATTTTTATTTTATCAAACAAAAAGCCAAATTCGATCCGGAACCAATAAAAACATCGATAATCTACTCTAATATTATGTCGCCTCTCACCACGTCTACTTTAAAATTATGCCGCCTTTAACCACGGCCATAACGCTTTTTCTGTCACGTCTATATAGAAGTTTCACTTCAAAAAATACATGTGATGTCTTTCTACCAATGGTGAGGCAAGTGAATGAATAGTAAGATAAAGGAACCGGCTATGAGTTGTACGGCTTTATTCTATTTAATATGATTCATCATTAATATAAAACACGTCCACCCGTTATGTCGCGCATGTTATGCCTACAACCAATAACCTAGATCCATCGGTCATAATTGACCACGCCTATACCTGCCGAGTTTGTCCCTGTTTTACACAAATTATCCATACTAATAGATAAATGTGAAAGTGATTTGATTTGTTGTCATTTTTAGAGTACCGTAGTCAGTGGCGGATTTAGGTTGGCTTTTTTTTTAACCATATGAAATTCGGTTGAAGATCATAGATCGCGACAAGCGCAAGTAGTAGTAGGGGGGTAGTTTGCGGTCCGTGTGTGGGATTCGCCAGACCGGGGGTGACACTAGCATCTTTAGGCAGAACTAAAGATGTCATTGCCACTCCCTAATTAGGGATACCCACTAAAACCCCTGGGTGTTCCTTCCAGCGCCTTATGCCAGGGCAAGGGGTACACGGCAGCTCAACCAACTCCGCGTGCCCTGGCAGGGGGGGGGGGATGGGCTCGAAGGCCACGTGCACTGCCGGGGGACTACTTTAAATCCCCCGGCATCTTCCATGCCTTTACTATGGCGTGGGGCAGTTTGTAACTCGTCCCACGGGAGGAGAGGTGAGCGCGTGCGGTACACGACACGTCCCATTTCTTGACGGCATAACGGCGGGTGTAAGCCCCGGCCGAAGGTTGAAAGCCGCCCTCCGGCGCCAGCGTGCTTTCCTTTGGCAGGAGCAGAGCAATGATGTCCGTTCACTCTCCCGCTTCGCCTCCTCCTTCGCAAGACTCGCTCGCAGACACGGTGTCCCATCCGGTGCGACTCCCGACCATGGTGTGTACCACGGCTGGGAGAATTTAGCTTGGCTGTTCCAAGGCACCGTTTATAATGCCGCCCTCCTTAGGGTTCTGTAGGCATTTTAGTATAAGAGGAACCGTTATGTAGATGCCATGTCCAGCCGTCCGACTTTTTTTAACATTCATAATCAAACTAATTGTTTTCAGCACTTATATTTCTTGAACTGTATCTTAATGTTATGCAATAAAGTATATAAGTATATTCCATTATATTCTAATGAAAATAAATTTTTGGATTTGAACTATCCTAACATTCTTTGCCTTTGAAGTTTAAGGCAAATTCGGAAGCTTTTGCCGCCCTTAAAATGATGCCGCTCTAGGCCCTGGCCTCACGAGCCTACATATACGTAAATTCTGCCCTAGCCGTAGTTATTATGGCAGAGGCAGAATATGGAATATATAATAAGAGCCTGAGGTATATAAATAACTATGATGAAAAAAAATATAGCTAGACATGTTGCTGGGGAGTTTTTTACTTCTTCTCCTTTAAACAGCGATAACACGTTGCGAAGCAGTGTACATAGAATAGGAAGTAGATTTAAATGTTGACTTATATGTATGACCTTTAAAACGTGTTCTCCAGTGGAACTTATTTTAAATAAAAACTTTTGAATTTAAATTGATAAAAAAAGAGCCCCTAAAGCTGATATTAGAGGGTAAACTATCTTTCAACTTGAACGACTCGACCTAAGTGATCTACATGAACATAAACTTGAATCCTTCATTGTCATTGAATAAGGTCGTGTACTTTCAATCAAATTGTTCACCATTATACGAACGAAGCTGCAGTGCTACGCTAGTATGACTTGTTTAATAAATTACCAAATGTAACGGTTTAACTTAAATGAAAACCCAATGGAAATTAATGCGAAAAACCTAGATACTCAAGGGAAATAGACATGTTACAATAATAACACCGGCACACAAAGAGTGATCTTTACATTTTACCAGACCCACCTAGAAGTCGTGTGCAGAAGGTTTGCCGATAGTCGCGCCTACCCCTTTATATGACTGGGACCGGGGTTTGCCTAACTAGTACTAAGAACTAGACGACCGCGGGCTGCGGATGTGGGAGGCGGGAGTGGTTGTCATCGGCAAACCTCCTGCGCACAACTTATACCTATATGTATTTCTACGCGCTGAATTCAAATCTAACTTTACTCTCAAACGTTTTTCGTTTTTAGATTTTTTTCCTTTTTTTATTATATGTATATTTAAGTACATTTTCAATAGTATGTTCCATTTATTTTTGTGTTATATACATATATACATAGCTTCACGCCAGTTCCCTTGCGGGGTAGGCATGAACAACAGAGCGCCATTTAGGCTTATTCTTACACACCTCACTTGCTTCTTTGACATTCATAACTCTTGTCATGCACGCTCGTCTGTTCTTAAGGCTCCTGACATCACCTGTGTTATATAGACACATAATAAATAAATCGACAGATTTATTTAATATATTTAATAATATTGCAGTTTTAAATAAATCTTTGTTGTTTCTTTCTTCTATCTAAAATGTCATTGACCCTTTCAGACTGATCAGACGAAAACGATCGACGGAAGGTGTTTGAGAGTAAGGCCTCTGAGGTCCGTTTGGCTCGTGCACCCCCAAAAGTTTGAGTAAATTGCGAAAAACCGTGAAAAAGGCTTTTACTCAAATTTGTAAGGATGGACGGACCAAATGAGTATCGGAAAAGCAGTTAAAAACACCACTTATGGAACCTCTTATTAGCCAATTCGTTTTATTTATTTTTAAATTTTATGTCTCATGTCTATACAATTTGAAAAGCAGAAATGATCATGTCTAATTTTGGCTTAAGGAACAGTGCGGTGTACTGAAAAAGAACAAAGTTTGAAAACCACTTGAGAACGCAATTTTAAGGTGGTCTGGGTGGTAGAGAGAATTCATTTTTTTTTTAAAGTCAGCACTGATGTTCCTGGCGAACATGATATGCCCGGGTCAAACACTACTTATTTCACTATACTTATCTTCCAAATGTGCTTGAGAGAATTCAGTTTGCCAAAAACAATGTTATGACGACAGTACGTGCAGAGTTGGTGTCGATAGACTGTGGATTGATTACTAGGACAAAATCGCAATATATTATGTTGAAGGAAGGTCAGGTCTAAAGCACTTTAAAGAGACATGCATGTATGAAGATGAAAATAGCTCTCCATCTCCATGGAAATCAAACGTGACAACGACCTAATACCCGCCCCCCCCCCCCAATATTGGGAGGTCTGAGCTCTGCAGTGAAAGGTTTACAGGTTGGTTTTGCTATTATATGTCCAAATTGAGAAAGTTACGTTTGTGTTATGAGTTTTCTTCTTCAACCAGTCCATGTCCACTGCTGAACGTAGATCACCCCGAGTCTGCGTTACATGTCCCGGCATCTAGCCTCATCCATCATCTGCCGGGGATTTTACGCAAGTCGTCGGTCCACCGGGTTGGAGCTTGTCCTACGTTACCTTTATCATAATAAATAACATATGGCAGTATACAATTGTAATTGTAAAGATTGTTTAAGAAGGGCGTAATAAAATTTCTTACACGCAGGCTACTCGTTGGCAACGGCCCTGGTGTTGTAAACATCCATCAAATAGGTTATCGGCTTGTTTGTCTGCCACAGGTAATAAAAAAATGTGTTATGAATAATATACAAGGGACAACTCTTGGGTCGAATCCAGACACTCAGATCATAGTAAACAATCAAGATTTCGTATACGAAATTTACAATGTCAGGAACCCAACTCGGGACCTCTCCGTTTCAGTGTGCTAAGCGGGCAAAGGCTAGACTCCTCAACCAAAAAAGGCGTCATATGTAAAAAAATACTTGTGTATGTGTCTAAAGCTTAGTGGTTAAACATTCGCATTCTAAACTCCAATGACGCGAGTTGGAATCCTTGCCGGATAAGCATATACCTCTTGGACAGTATTCTCTCCTAATGCGCATATTGTTACAATTGCCACATGCTGACCTGCACATTGAGATAATATCTTACTGACTATTCGTTTGGTTTATTACTGTTTAAAAGACATAAGCTCCATACAAGTACTACATTTTCTACCAATAATTAGGCAAGTGAATGAAATAGTAAGATACAAGAAGCGGCCATTGGACATTAGTAGAAAGTATACTGCCCGTTCTACTATTAAACTGGAGGACTGAGCCCAGCAGCGGTACGTTTATGGGCGGTTATTATTATTTACTTGTGTACCTATAAGGATTTTGCGCATCGCTTTGTCAATACTACCTTCGTTTTATATTGCGTGATGTGGAACAATACGTTTATAGTTTAACAAAGGATCGACACACCTACAGCCACGCCCGAACAGACCCTGGCATGAAAATTATTTTTTTAGTACCACAAACAATTGGAACAATTAACCAATGATAATTGTGTTTGTTAAATATGAACACATTCGGCAATCATGATGCGCTAGAATTGTTTTTATCAATACTAATGTCTATATTCAACAATGATACTTGATACTGATATATTTGATAAGTCGTTCGCAGAAGGTTTGCGGATAACAACCCCTTTCGCCTCCCACAACCACGACCCGCGGTCGTCTAGTTCTTAATAACTACTTAGACAAGCCCCAGTGCCAGTCGTAGAAAGCGGGAGAGGCGACCATCGGCAAACCTTCTGCGCACAACTTATATTTTCAAATACATACCAGCATCGTACGTGTTTTAATATGTAAATGTGAGTAACAGTCGGTTCTTATATATTACTTATCTTATCTTCTTAAGTTTATGGCTTCAACGCACGACTATATCTTTTCATTTGCTTTATACTACTGGTTAAAATTTAACATAAACTCCAAACTTCAAACAAGAATTGTCAATTTTATATAAATAAAGAGAGGAATTTTCTATAAATAAAAAGAGATAAGAGAATGAATATTAAAATAAAGAAGATTTCAAACGGAACGCAAATATGGAACCCTAGGAAGAGGTTATATATTTGTACCATTTGGAATCGAAACTTAGGTCTGTGAGGGACCATCGAAATTTGTAACAAAACTCTTTGATGCTATGAAACATGATCAGAAGGCTGGTTCGAAACTGGTACGAAATATCGTACAAAGAATCAGCATTGCCATACAGCCATTGGCAATGCTGCTAGAATTCTGGGCACGCTTACTACACGCACTGAAATTATTTATAACTTAGTTTATTTTTAGTATTAATTGTATTTCTTTTAAAATTTAGTGTTAAACTGTTTATTAATTCAGAATCAATGTTATCAGAGGCGTAGCCAGAGGGGGATCTTAGGGGTCCAAAGCCTCCCGAATGGGAGTTACCCGTCTGAACGTTAGTTATCTAAATAATGCACGCACTGCTTCGTAACGGTGCGGTGGCTTTGTTTAAACATGTATATTAGTGTGATTTTATGCATATTTTTGTTGTTATATCTTCTTGAACCCTCCAGTACGCTCGTGAGTCTTGTTTCTGGTATAAAAATATTATTTTTAGTGGCTATTATCAAAAATATGTGTTAACTTTTTATGATATTGGTCCATTTTTAAGACGATTAAAAAAGGAAACCCACATTCAAACAAGATCATATAAAAAAAATGGAATTAAAAATATATCGAGTTTCCGCTAATAAATTAAGGCATATTTAACATTGCTTGTGTTGCTGGCAATACAAATTCAGAAAACTGTCAGTTTGACATTTCACCTTCTTTGACTAGCAATTATTAATCGCGCATAATGATTATTAGGCCTTCATCAAAATGTTTCACTGTAAAGAATAAGCAAGGACATTTAACGGATGGTTATCGGCATGTATGTATAATTGTTTCGATTGTTCCTGCAACTCATAATTTCTATGTCAGGGTCTGAAGCCAGTTAGGCGTGGTTCGTGGTGTTCTGATCTTTTGTTTGGCAATTTCTTAGCGTTGGTAGATCTTTGTTTTTGCCTGTATAGAACACTAAAATATGTCTATGGTCTATAGAATGCTCGAAAAGTCCTCATATTCTGCGGAGTCTTTGGCGAGAACTGAAAGTTGCTGTGCAATATTATTTTCTAAATATGTGTAAAATGAATAAATAGTAAATAAATAATTATGTGTTTTTGAGAGAAATTAGGAATTGTGTAGTCTGGCTTTTCGAGTTATCACAAGATCTCTCCGTTGTTTGGCGTCAGTCAAAGACCTACAATTTGGCTGAGCTGAAAATTTTATACCACTGACGAGGTTGTATGGACTCAAATCCTATGCCTGCCATTCTGGCGAATAAAGCAATAGCAACTCAAATTCTATTTTTATGTGCATGTTACCAGTGTCAAGTATTTACAAATATTCAACTTTTAGAATAATCTACAAACAATTTTTTAAACAAATTTGTCAGGAAAAATATTATAAATAGTAAACAATAAAGTATTAAAGTAAAAAAAGTAAAGTAATAAAGTATACGTTTATACTTTAAGTTGCTATCAAAACTTGCAAGTTGAAAATGTGAGCTTAGAAATTTATTTTAAGTCATTGGAGTTGGCCCGAATATTTTTTTAACAAATGGTACTTGATCTCTATGAATGCAGGAATTTAAGGCATGTTAAGGTCATTAGACAACAATGCTAACTCATACATACCTATTTAAAAAACAATAGTTATAATTCTCCATAATCAACTCGTAATCTTTATTGAGTGAATTAATTGCCCATTCAATTAATTTTCTCAGGAGTTTAAGTTATGAAATTATTACAAAAATAAATTTTATCGTATGGAGATCAGGTTTTAAAGTATTTTTATTATAGTAACCAAAATAATTAAAATCACGCCGAAGTATATATAATAACAAATATGAAGATGACCACACAACTACTGTTGCAGTCTCGTGCTTGTAAAACCTATTTTGTTCATAGAATAGTGTTTTTGAATGTGATATTTTTTTTATGTCAGTTTTGGTTTGTTTTTTTGCCATGTGAAAAAATATTGACGGAAATACGTGAATTAATTTTAATTGTGTTTATTAGGTTGAAATAACAGTAAATTAACACAAAACAGAGTATTTATTAATTAAAACAACGGGATTTATCCTCACCGACCACAACAACCACGTTAAAAAACTCACTTGTTCTGTGGTTCAGCATTTTTTTGTTTGGATTGTGTAACTGATAAAATATATATTTTTAAGATATTGGCAACCCCAATGTATATTGTTATTTGTTTTAGTGTTTCTATAAAACATTTTTATAGGCAAAATACATTATATAATTAGACCAATTTCTTACTAATAAGGGGTATTAAGCCCTTGCACAGATGGTGCATATTTTTGCTGGAAAATTGAAAGCGTTTTTGTTAAAAATAGATAATAAGTTTTTGTTTTATGCAAAAATTGTTTGTATAAAATATGAAGTCACAACTTTAAGCAAAATGTGACCTTTTTTGTTGTTATGAGTCCGGTTTTCCCTTATTGCTAGTTTATTTGAAGATTGTTTTAAGATTTATATATATGAATACTTCACACGGGCTAAATAGAAACAAAGACCGTACAAAGCAATATAAAAAAATAAATAAACATGAATTAAACAATAACAGACCGAGAGTTTTTGGTGGGAACTCAAACGGGAAGCTAGTACTGCGCAGTTTTATTTTTGAAAAAATTGAAAAATTATCCTAAAATGAACAATAGTTATATGATATTGATAGTTTTTGAGTAGTAATTATGTGTTTTTTTTGAGAAATGTGAACTATATAGTCAAATGTGGCCTTCCGAGCTTTCACAAGAACTCCGTTGAACGGCGCCATTTGAAGATCTACAATTCGGCTGAGCAATTCGAAGACTTATACATCAGAATTGGCTGTATGGACAAAGATTCCCTTGCCTGCACATACAATGTGGCGTATACTACTACTAATAACAGACCTGTAAGAGATCTGTATAGTATCTATTACACCTACCAAAACTGAATTGGTCAATTCTTTAGAATAATAACAATTGGAACAAACAAAAAATAGTTTTAACTGTTTAGTCCTAATTACATAAGTCGAAATCTAGGAAAAATTCTGATCAAACCCTTGACTGTTAAAACTAAGATAACGTGCTCTTCTGAAATCAGTGGTATACGTCAAAAAGGCACGTTTTATTCCCATATGGAAACTAAGCATAATGAACCTTATTTTTTTCACTTAAGGCATCTAAGGATTGTAAAAATAAAATTGTAGGAATGCAAGTGACGTATCTTAAATGTCAAACAACAACAATGAAGTAATGGAATGATCTACGCACGACGGGTTCCCACTGATGCTATTTGACATCCATTGTTCGGTTTAAACGAGGTAATTAGGTAATTGAATTAAAATAAAACCTTATACGACGCCATACAATAGTTAAAGCCCACTTGAAGTACAAAAGGTAAATTATATAAAAACAATTTCCAGACAGGTAATAATACATTTTATAAAATGACATGATATTTTCAAATAGCATTCGAATTCTTTTTTTAATGTAGTGCGAAGCTTCTTATGTTATCAATGTGTAAAATTATAGTTTACTTTTTGTTGAGTTTATAATAATAATACTAATAGAAAAAGACGACGAGCGTGCATGACAAGAGCTATGAATGTCAAAGAAGCAACTGAGGTGTGTAAGAATAAGCCTGAATGGCGCTCTGTTGTTCGTGCCTACCCCGCAAGGGAACTGGCGTGAAGTTATGTATGTATGTATGTAATAGAAAAAAGATTTGTTTTGTAATAGATGTAAGCGTGACTTTGTTTGGATATTTGTTAGTTCTTTCTTCCTAACCGTTGGAATTACCCGAAACACTAGGCCGATCGGAAAGGAATAGATAGCTAGTTTTTCTTCAACTTATCCAGTTCTTATTTCTACAACCTGTAAAATATATATTCTATTTAACTCCAAAACTGAAAGTGATAAATGAGAGAATGAGTCTTGCAAAATATAAAAAAAACGAACTGATTTTCAACATTAACTTAAAAATATAAAAACAATGTTTCGAGTTTGTAAATGTAGGTTTTATTCTTGTGATTAGCTTTTTGACCGCGACATAATCGTTATGCCATTGCCTGATTGTAATAAAGTTTAAATCAAAAGGATTTAGAGGTCAGAAGTTAATAAAAACGAAGCATATTGATTATGTGTTTGATAAAATTACACTTTAAAATTTGTAATATAAATACACCAATAAAAGTAAACTGTGGTAGGTCATTGTCAAGTATAACTTGTTTTAACGAAAAAGGTTTACAATATGCTGTTGTATGGTATCGAAATAGCACGAAAGAAGCGGGATCTGCATATCTTATAAGTGAGAATGAATGTTGGAATATCGCAGAAGAATCGCTTCAAAAATTTGCGAATTCAAGATATCATATTCTGAAAAATACAGTAAAATAGCAACATAAGGGCTGCCTGATTGTAATAAGAATTCAATAAGAAAGAATAAGATGTTAGAAGGTTCGTAAAAAATGAAGCGATTCCTTGTATCTCCATATTTTCTGCAATTAAATGATATTTGATATATAGATAACACTTTATTATACACCAATACAAAACTGAACTTAAAGACTAAAATTATATCTAGTTATGTATAAAGAGCTGTCTTATCGCTAAAAGCGATCTCTTCCAGACAATCCCATTGATTTATGTATATATTTAGTAAGATTCATCTTTAATTTGTAATAAAATACACAACAATATGCAAAGTGTGGCGGTCACGGCTTGTGTTTAAAAGCAAAAGTAGCAGGCCCTGCATACCTTACCTGCCCCGGATCTTGATTATTTTCCAGGGGGGCAATTAATATCATCATCATCATTTCAGCCATCAGACACCCACTGATGGATACGCGTGCTTCTGTGATTTTTAATCTATGCCTACGCGCCCTGCGAAAAGTAATTTATGTACTTAAAGTACCGGGATGTCGCAGTTGCGTTAATGATGAGTTTTGTATTTGTCTGCGAAGTTTGAAATTTCCGCCCTCTGAATTGGTCGTCTAGGGCATGGGCCCCGGCTTGCCTCCCCCTCTCCTTAGATCCGGATCTAGGGGGAGGTACCGGTACTTTACAGATGAAAATGAATTTTAACATATTACAGAAGAGCCCCATCAAGTTGTGAATTTGCTGTACAATATTCCGTGTACGAGTATTTAGGTCAAATACCACAAGTATACTTATGTCATTGAATCCTTCTGAATACATTTTTGTGATATTTTGTGAAGATTGATAAAAAAACTATAAAATAACGAAATTAAATACGACCCAAACAGTTCAAGGTATAAATTAAAGTGAAGGGATTTTTACAATTTGACCTGGGAGTGGCATTTCATACAATTGTGTCATGGAACCCTATAACATTACGATTTTATTATCATCGGCAAAATATCGATTGGTGATTTCGAGTGATTTTATGACGCGTCAGAAGGTTCCATTAGGGTTAAGAGTAAATTTAAAAAAGGATTAAGTTTATTAATGTTTCAAGTCTCACGTCGCTAATGTGGGTTCAAACTTAGGCCCTTCTTACATTATGATAATGATATGATACAGACTAGTATCCTCGGCGAGTTTCCAAGATGAGTCGCCGAGGAATATCTCACATACATATTTTGTATGGTGATTCGCACACTTAGCTACCGGTATCCTACTACGCGTCTGCTACTAGTCTCGCGATACACAACGTGTTGCTCGCCCGCGAGTTACGTCTCTTACCTAAATCTCTAGACATTCGGTAAAATGACAAAAAAATCTATTATCATGTTGTAATTCTCTCGCAGCAACAAAAGCTCTACAGTTTTTGTTTCCGGTAATGTAAGGATGAGTGCAGTATTTTTTTTTTCTTTTTTGTCATCTATTTTCGTAATAAAGATACACTGCAAAAGCATCTTCGTCACTGGAACCACTCGCCACAATTATTAACGTCCTAGCCATGTGTGTTATAAATGCTAATGATGAAATTTTTCTTGTTTTTAGTAGCATAGTATACGAAATTCAAGTTGCTAACATGTATTCTATTGGCTAATTGGCACGCAACTGAGGTATCATCTCTTGCGAGTATCGTAATGTCTGAAGGGCCTTAGACAACATTAATGGTCATGCCTATTGTTTTTTTTTTGTTAAAGCAGGGGAAATACATTTCGTACACTACCGGGTCCTTTGCTGAGGAATTAGACCAAAGCGGTGAGAGACAGACAACCGAAGACTGGAAAAATGTGGAGAGACAAAATCGTCCGCCGGTATGTGTGGAGACTCAGTAAGGTAAAATCGTTCCCAATGAACCACTGTTCCACTAACTTACCTTCCTCCCATGTGCCCGCGCTTGTGGTTAGGAAGAGCGTGAGACTTAGAACGTAGTTACGCCCACGCTGATCCTGCGCATCAATGTCGGAGAGTGCCCCGGGAAGCAAAGCAAATTCACTTCGTCAACAGAGGTTACGAGGTTTATAATTTTTTAATAATAAAAATGAATAAGTTGCGGGTAGGGTAAATAATAACTTTAAATTTACTCATTGACACTTAACATCTTTCTCTTCCGAAATGATGGCTACTGAAAAGTGGCCGAAACGTCGAAATAAAAATCAAATAAAATAACGAGCTCAAGACCGTTAAAACGTAGTATTAACTTTAAGTTAATCATAAACGAAATACAATAGTAAATAAACTTACTTTCGTACTTATTAGTAAACATTAATTTGCACGCGTTATAATGATGTGCAGTATAACAACGTTAGATCCAAGATTTGGGTGCGAATGGAAAGTGGCGATTACCTCGGCTTCAGTTGTGCTTACGCATATCGGTTCAAGAATGCAGCGTTGCGCAAGCAGCGTTCACTTGCATAAACAACCGATTTGGTTTTGTTGTTGTTGCTATTTGTGATAGTCGCATCGGATGGTTGACTAGTTGTATCCCGTATTTTATCTAATACAAGCATATTTAATTACGTGTATATAAATCTATATGTATATTAATATGCGTAACTTTAACATATTAACCTTACCCATAGAAGACGGTGACCTAGGTTCAGTATTTCTTTTATAGTCTTAGGACTCTGGGTAGAATAGAAAATAACTAAGTTTTCTTTTATTGTATTAGTTTATACTGTCTTATTGTTAGTGGGAATATTTAGGTATTTATCGAAAATTAAGTTTTAATAATTTTCTTTTCAATATCGTACATGGAAATGATTTGTACTTATGAAATAAAGGTTTATTAAATTTTTATGTGTCTATAATAATACTAATATTTATTGCTAAATATTTTTTAATTGTCCAGCCCTAGCTTTTGTGTCTTATTTCTCCATCAATTGGACCAAAGTGACTCCAGATTCGGATTCAGTGCATCGAAATACATAAGAATAGATGGGTCTGAAGTGCAGACCACTTTTCTTTTTTTGTGGCCCGGTGTAGTACACATATACGTGAAGCAAAAACATAGCAAAAACTCTGTACCCCGTTTTACAAAAATTGCGCTGACGGAGGAGTATGAAATTTCGCACACTTATAGTTTATGTAGAGAAGAAGTGCAGAATGCTAATATTTTTTTAAAATTATGCATGAAAAATACATTAAATCAATAAAAAAACATAACACACACTACCATGTATTTGACACACACACACACGCGCGCATATATACTCTTTTGTTTATTGTTAAGGTCAAATTAAACAGTGTACTTGGCAAAATCTGTGATTATAGAAGTATAGTCTTTGACAACAGAACCTTAATAATGTTCAAACTTATAATTTAAATTAATTATTATGGTCAAATTTCGACCACGGGCGACTACTAGTTACTATTAATAAATAAAATATGTTCAGTTGCCTTTCAAATTTATAATTATTTTAACGCCCGCCTTTTTAAAATGATTGTTTTAGAATTTATTTTAAAATATGTCATATACCTACTTAATTACTTAAGTTGCACACACCGTTCACTTAGTAAATTTGAATTTGTGAGTGCAGCAAGTGCATGTTGCTCGTCCTTGTAGGATACGATCGTTTCATAATGTGGGTGATGAAAGGAATTTCATGTAGGTGTCCTCATCAATATTTTAGTTGTTAACTCATTAATATTTTAATTAATGTTTTTAATGTAATAAATAATGTAAGCTGTGGTAGTTTAGTGGTTACTGTACTCGGATCCTACACTCAAAGCATACACCACTTATGTAGTTTTCGGACCTAATATGCATATTACAAAAACATCGCGGTGAAACCTACAATCGAGATAGCTGATGTATCAAACCTGCCAATCCGCGATGAACAAGCGTGGCGGGTTGACTATTCGTTCTCCTATAAATAAATGAAAGGCCCAACAGTGGGCCACAAATCGTAACGCAAATTAGTTATTAGATATTCTTCGTCTATTGTAATCTTGTTGTATACCAACAAAATTGAAACTTGATTGAATTTCAAAATAAATACCAGTTTCAGTGAATTTTTACGATGTCTAATCACCAATAACAGTTATTATATATTTTTGCTATTCAGTCTGTAAATTTGTCGCGAATATGCTCCGAAACTGGTAAGATATATATTTGTGCAGAGCCATATTTGAAAAGAGAAGAAGAAAAGTCTGTGCATAATTTAATTGCATGGCATTTGTAATAAAGGCGCGAAGCGATGACGTCATTAGCGTGATTTTTTTTTCTCAAGAATGCGTTCCTTTCCGCGTGATTTTTCGGCACTGGTTGCGAGTAAATAAATTGAACGTAAACGACGCATTGCAAATTGGTAATTATTTATGTCGATGTCTGGGCTGAGATCGTAAAAGATGTACATAAAACGCCATATTTAAACGATTCTTATCTGATGATTTGTGTATAAAGAATGATTGAATAAAATATTCCAAGGCCAGTGCCTATATCTTACTATTCATTCATTTATTTGCCCTACCAGCTCTTGAATTTTGACATTACTTGTATGAAGCTTATATCAAATTTTAACCCAAAGTAAGGCAAATTAACGGTCGGTAAGATAAGCAGTCATTAGGCAATATGTTATAATCATAATGAAACCGCAAAATCGGGAGTGTAGAATTAAATATAAAAATAATTTAATGCTTGTACACTTTCAATGTAAAAAAATCGGTCAAATGCGTTTCGGCCACTTTGAACGGTTCCGTAGAGTCAATGAGCATCCGTTGCTTTTGTAATTTAGCTATAAAACCCTAAAAAATATTTAATTGAAAATACCTTTTATCTCAAATACTACCAAAAGATCTTGCTAAAAATAATTATATCACCTTGATTTTTAGACAACTTTCCACTTCATACTGAGGCACAATTTTTATGACAATGATGAAAGCGAATGTCTTACTAACTATAGATTAAACAGAAAAATTATTAACGAACGTGCAATATTTTTTATTACATGAGTACAAAAGACAGGTATACTGCGATCCACCTGATGGAAAGGTTACCAATGTGCTGTCGGTCTCGAAAGAGGGTTGTAATGGGATCTCTGATGCCGCGGAACATAACTCAAGGTTGTTATGGTGGCATATTGAAGACCAGGAGTGGTAGCTATCTAGACTGAAAAATTCCCTACCATCTGCCTGTGGGTTGTTTTGTCGCCTCTTATGACAGACCGTCTAGACACAGGAATTAGTAATCTTTCTCCGTTCCTGTACAGATAAAAATATTGATTACATACTTATATATCTGCAACATGTCCGTTAATAATCTTTCTAATACCTTTTCTTTATCTGGAATAATGTTAGTGACCGTTTCACACAGATGTAATGATGCATTATTTGTAATGCACCATTGGCGTTAAACATTGATAGATTACGTATACACTAACGTAATTAATCATTAACGTCGTCATTTTTAACGCTATAAACAAGATGCATTTGGCCACAGTCACTAACACTAACATTATCCCAAATGGAGCAGGGTCTTAATAGTGTATCAAATATTTACAAAAACTAAAATTAATATAATAAACAAATCAATGGATGCAACATTTGTTTTACTGTAGACCAAATTATTTACAGAGATATTGATAGATATCAAGACAGAAAATTGACATAAACATTCCAAAGAGGAAAGTTGCTAAGCAACTGTACTATATCATAGACATTAGTAGACATAAAACTTCTTATGAAGGTTGTATGTCTTTTAAATCGAATCATTACTTGTGTTGAAAAGTGGATCCTGTAAGATAATCGGAAACGCTCATCGCAATGGTTGAACCCTGGCGAACCAGCCAAATCCTGCCCCAAGCGAAAATTGTTTAAAAAAATTACTTGTGAGTAGCCAGTGTCGTTCACTACAGCTTTCTTAAATCTGGCCAGACGATTACGGCGGATGTCTATTGTCAGCAACTGCAAATCATGATGGAAAAGCTAACTGCTAAACAACCGAGGCTGGTCAATCGCTCTAGGCCACTGCTGCTTCAGGACAACACTAGACCACACACTGCACAACAGACGGCTACCAAATTAGAAGAGCTTCAATTGGAATGTCTAAGACATCCACCGTACTCCCCGGACCTTGGTCCAACAGATTACCATTTTTTTCGAAATTTGGATAACTTCTTGCAAGAGAAAAAATTCAACTCCGTTGGGGCAGTCCAAAGCGTCTTCAAACATTTTATTGATTCCCGTCTGAATGGTTTTTTTAGTAAAGGGATCAATGAACTACCTATGAGATGGGAGATAGCAATGGTACATACTTTGACTAAATAAATATATTATGTATATTAAAAAAAAATCGACTATGTTCCTCCTTCATATGTAAAGACCTAATATAACCAGATCAGTATCAAACCAGGGGGTTAAAAATACTGAGTTGACACTAATTTCTTATAAATAATTTGTATTTATTTTTATATTCAAATATGCATGCCTTTTATTTTTACGTCTTATTTATTGAACTATTTTAAATTTTTATGTGTATACTATAAATAAATCTAATACTTTTTCAGAAGATTTGAAACATTCACAACCGCTAAAGTAAGGAAAACAATGTAATTGCTTTGTCTTATTATATACGTTACATATTTTTCCGAGTACCTAAAACGTGTCTACTGGACTTACCTACATTTAATACATAAATACTTTTGTTTCTGAAAATAAAATTAGATTTTTAAACGTACTGTTTTTTTTAATTTATTTAAATTATTAAAAAACTCAGAAGTTTTAAAATTTTCGTTCAAAGTGTAATTAAAAATTAGCTCAAAATTATTAACAGCAACAAAAGTATTTTGTTTTATTTGTTGTGTAACGTAATAAAACCTGCTTAAACGCTTCTCTCCAGCAATAGGACCTGACATAAATTACTGGTGTCTTCCGCAGAACTATCAACGTAACCTCATATAGCAAGTTGACCATAAAATACGTTTATAACACCTATTTTAAAATTTAGCAATCATGCTTAAAGTTGTAGTAAACATGGATTAGAGTGAAATTTTGCGACGCTTATGTTTGTATTATGGTTGCACTCTAGAAGATTTAAGGATATTTAACTCAATATTCTCTTTAAGTTAAATGTTCTTCTTTTCTCATTATTCAACGAAACTATTATTATTTACAGATGTGTAATTAAAATTAAATAATAAATTTAAAATACTAACTGCTGCGGCTGTTCGACTCAAAATAAGTTCTGGCCTCCGAAACGAAAATACTTCACTCCTTAATGATCAGTGTTGTTTCTTGCCAGCCAAAGCTTGAAGCATAAAATTAAAAGCAAAAAATAATAGAGAAAAAGATAAAAGATAGGATTCAAGTCGCTCTCGTTAGGGAAGTGCAATTTAATGAAAAATTCCTTTCAGAAATTATGACATTTTTGACATTTGAAAAGATTGCAAATATTACTTGCACTAGCTACTTTCAATTTTGTTGCTAACTTGACGTGAGACACAAATATAAATAAACACATTTATAGCAAATCTTAAACACTTAATCCGATTCTAAGTGTAGGAGTTACTGAAGAGTTTCAAAATAATCTATATTTAAAAAAAATAAAATACCTACATAACTTATGTAAACACTATGTAAGCTGCCTATTGATACGCCGACAAAAGACAAATTTTAGACGTTCTGCAACCTTTGCGGCATTCGGTCTTCTTTTCTTTACTCTGTGTTTAAAATTTGAGATTAGAAAAACAGCCCATTGTGTATTGTAATCTTTTATGGTAGTCATTGGCCAGGTGTGATTCTAGGAAATTCAGTCCACGTGGTCGAGCAGACATATTGTATTTGTACAGTATAAAGCTATGCCCCATTGGAGGGATGAGGCAGTCGAGTGATAACCATAAGCGGAGCAAGACTTGTGTACATTCGGTAAACTATTTAGTGACGGACTTTGCGCGTGTTATTCAATCGTGTTTTACGTTTGGACTGGTTGTGTTCAGTTATCTATACCTGTGTTATACGTGTTTGTATAGTTCTAATAAATTCTATAGTAATTCGTAACTGCAACTCGTAACACTATGATACCTTTTACTAGAAGATTATTCTAAAATATTAAAACTCGTAATTATGTTGGTACACAAGTACAATGCACGAAACTTTGCGAAGTCAAGCTTTAAAAAAAGATATAATATGTTTGAATTTAAAATAGAATTTAGAGCTATATTAGTATTTCAGTGAAACAAAAATAGCGTTGCTCGGATAATAATCTATCTATAACAATAGATTCATTAACAAATATAAATTACCTAAATATAAACATAATCTAATTAAACAAATCTAAAGAAAATTATTTAACAGATCATTGTCAGCGGGGAGCGTGCCCAGAAGGCTGGCTGCATTGCCACGTTTTATAGAAATGCTTATTTCTTGGGCGAAATAAGAGCCAGCCTTCTGATTACGGGTAGAGTCAAAGATTTAGAGCCGCATATATTCATACGACTTGCTTGATATATTTTATGGCCGATTCTTATCTTATTATATTCATAAATTTGTCTTACTAGTTATAATTTGACATAAACTCTAACTCTACAGGTAATGTAATTTTTCTACCAATGCTAAGAAAAAGAATAGATAGTAAGATATTATGTAGACACGGCAATAAAGATCGCGTATTAGTATGGAACCGGTATCGCGCGTTTGCGCTGTTAATTGTTAGTTGTCGCTTCAAATGACATTGGCCTGGTAGAAAGTTCGACCCCGACTCACCCCACTATACGGGACATAACGTACATATTAGCGAGATCTAGACAACAGATAGTATTAGTGAACTATTCAGGTATAGAAAGTAATTTGACGATGTATTATTATTCTTTATTGTACACAAAAGAGTTACAAATAAAACTACAAAATAGTGGTGATGCAAAGGCGAACTTAACCCTAAAAAGAGTTCTCTTCTAGCAGTGGAAAGACAAGAGCCAGGGTTCTGTACATTAAAGTTATTATATAAAAGTACTTATTGAAAATAAATTTTACATTCTAAACTATGTACAGATATACATACATAAACTTACATACACATATATCTATGCATATCTGGTATATAAATATATATTAGTTAATTAGGACAGATAATGTTCTTTAACTCTTCTTTTAAAAATGGTTTCCGACGGACTATCTCGGATCACACGAGGGAGGGCGTTCCATATTAGTATTTATAGTATGTTTTATAGGTTTCATTCATGCACTCGTCTTACCGTGGGTACAAATTTGATGTTACTTGTGTGTAATCACTCTTTTTCATCCCCCTATCCTCTGCTCTTTGCCCTGTTCTAAACGTTTGCAACGGGCAACGCATTGGTTTCGCCTCTGTACTGAACATCTATAGGTAGGTACCAGCCATTTTCCAAGAGCTGGCCGTCTACCTGAATGTCGTTTTATCCGTGCAGGAACGGAGAAAGAATACAATTTCCTGCGGCCCGGCGGCCTGTCGTAAGAGGCGACTAAACAACCCACAGCCAGGTGGTAGAGTATTTGCTCGACTGGATGGCGACCACCCCTGGTCTAGAGTATGCCGCCATAACAACCTTGTGTTGTGTTCCGGCATTAATGACCAGGTTCCAGTCTCCTTTAAGAGAGCAGCAGCGCATTTGTAGCATCTTTGGTGTTGCAAATGTCCATAGGCGATGGTAACCGCTTTCCACCAAGTGGGCTGTCTGCCTGTCTGCTGAACTCCTGCAATAAAAAAAAAAAAAAAAAAAAAAAAAAAAAAAATGTCGACTTCGCGATAAAAAAATTGGAGCTTATGTCAAATTTTCACCGCGTGTATGGGAAATGGCTCCGTATGAAGCAGACAAACTCCGGTGCAGTATAGTGCTGAGCTACCACCATATGTATGTTATGTGAATCATTTTTGTTTAAAACATTATCGTGAAAGTATTATATATTTTTTCTATTTATATAGTGCGTCGTTTTTAAGTCTATAAATCTTCTCTTTCTTTATTTCTTTACATTATTATCTTGCTTAAGGTATACCGCAGCCTTAGATTTTAGACCTCCAGTGACGTAGTTTATAAATTATAAGCAATGCTATATTGTTGGTAGGTATGTAAAATTGAAATTTCTTCAAATAAATGCCCATGGATCATTTAAGGGTTATTGGTTTGGTTTGATGGATATCTTGGATTGGCTTTTGGTGTTGATCCGACAACGATTGCATAACAAATTTTAATTATCAGGCATAAATATAACACAAAGAGCGTATCGAGGAATTTCTGTTCTATTAGAGAAATATTAAACTTGTCTGGCTATTTATATTTATTACAAAATTCGAAATCAAACGGGGGTACTTTTCAAATTTTTGTTGGTATGAATTTTTTCAATCTAGTTTAGTGTTTTCGATAAATCCAAAAGTATAAGTATAATATGATGATAAATTTCTGTTAGGTTAATTTAAAAAAAAATAAACAAAATAGATTTGTCTAATAATGTATACTTAAAGGAATGTTATGAAAATATACTATAAAAACTGGTTTGTGTGAATTTGCTGTAGTAGTGATTACTTCTTTAAGAACGGATTGTTTCAATAGCTAAAATTTGATCATACTATTATTATATGTAACAAAAAAAAAATACAATATTTTAGTATCATAACTCCATTTTTTTACATTTATATTTAGTCAGGTTTTAACTCAGATGATGGGTAACTTTTTTCAAATATCAATAAATGAAAAATTCACAAAATACATACAATGTATTATATAAGTATGTATGTTTCATTTTGGACGTGAAGAATGTTTATTTAATGCGAAACGAAGCGTACAGATGTGTATTTCCTTAAACAAAGACGTATCTAGCTCAAATTGGTCCGTATACGGGACTGGAATGAATACATAATAATAATAACGTTTATTGGCATCGTGTGTTGTTATATGAAATACATTTTATAAATTGTGACTAATCGGGGAGTCGTTAGCGATCAACACGGTTTGATGGCGTAAGAACTGTGACTGCGGTACGACTTTGAACACACTAGGCGATTTTTTCTATTAAAGCTGAGAGACTTATGGTCACTGGAAAGTTGTTGGCAACAGACCACGTGTTTGATCTCGAAAAAGATGGATTGACGAGGTGGCGACCAGCTCAATATGTCCCTAAATCTGGCCCTCCACCAAAGCTTGGAAACCGGTAAAAAACGTCCGAACGGTTACAGCCTAAGTTCATAGAAACTTTTCTTTCGGTTTTGTTCTAACTTTAACTTCATTCAAAAGCTCTTCAAATAGGTTTTGTTGAATAAACCGGTTTCGAACGATTTAGAACAGTTTTCTGCGCACACCTTCAAAGCATAGTGATGTGGTACAGTAAGTTTTCAGTCGCACACAAGCACATGTTGAGTGAGATAGAATGAGAGAGTAATTTTCTGGGAATAAACAAGTGTATTCAGGTTCATATAACCACTCTTTCTAAAGTTTACACTCCGAATGAAATTATTGACTAAAACCGGTTATAACCGAATAAAACCGGTATTTTTTTTTAAATAGGTTCCAAGCCTTGCCCTGTATTATGTTTGCAACTGTCATCAAACTCAAGCTCCTCAGCAGTGAGAGATCGACTTACAAGAAGAAGACAAAATAAAATGTTTAGAAGATCATGACATAAAAATGAGATCATTCTATATTCAGTAGTAAAGTACCTATTAATTTTAAACAGTGATATCTAATGACAACGCTAATTCACAATTTAATTATCGTAAATCTGTTCCCTTCACCAAATCGTATTAATGTCATAATTTTTAAATAAAGAATCGTGCCAAAATTCCAAATCTAAATAACATCTGGAAATATTACAAGTGCATTTAGCGCATGACACTTTTTTATAAGAGTGTGCCAAGTACATAAAACGAGACATAAATCTATTTGAAGTGTTAAAACAAACAGAAATGAGATTTGAAGCACGAGTTCAACGCTCTATGTTCTATATGAGATAGAATCTAGTTTTGTTTTCATTTAAGAACGAAGAGCTAGCTTATCGATAATTGTCGATGGTTTGCAATAATAGACGAAGTTTTTTTTTTCGAGGGGAAATCCATTTGAGTACTATCTACCACTGGAGGAATACAATGAGGAGTGTGGATTTCGCTATGTTGGGTGGAACTTGCACCCCAAGTAAGCTCTTCCCGCCCGAGTTCAGGATACCCACTAAAACCTGTGGTTGTTCCTTCCTTCGCCTTATGTCAGGGTTACGGGAAAGCGATAACTCAACTAACTCCGAGTGCTCTGGCAGGCGGGGGCTCCTAGAGCCACATCCACTGCCGGGGGGAAGCATGAGCCCAATAGCATGAGCCCAATGACATGAGTCGACGGTTTCTTATCCAATTCAGGTGCTGTAATCCAAGGGCACTATCATGAATCGCTGTTACTTATAGAGTACAAGTCCCGATTGGTCTCGATCGCCAATTGGGCGTCGAGTTTCTGTCACTTTGACTCGGAACAATTGAAAAATATTTCTTAAGACGCGAGTCAATTGTTGCAATTTTGGGTCGATTGCGATTGTTTTAAACGCCAATCACTATTCAATTTATAACCAATTCGAAATTTAAACTCGAAAATTTCAACCAGTGTGTACGCACTCAAAAATCCAAGTCACGGCATTATATCGGGTACAATCGTGTAGGTTCGCGTGCTATCGGCCAACAGACAGACAGTCATAAAGACACGCGTTTTAGATATTAATGATATAGCGATAATTGGAACGTGTGCTACATATATACGAATGTATCTACATGTGTATGTATCCGGTAATCTCGTAGTGTTAATGACCACTTTATTGTTAAAATTTGGGTTATATTCCTTCGGTAAATTTTATACGGTTCTGTACTTATAACCTTATATTATTAATTTATAGCAAAACATGTTATTTATGCATTTGTAGTAGAAAGAAGTGTATATGCGTGACACAGTATAATTTTTTAGAAACGGCTGGATAGATAGAAAACTCTTTATTGTTCACCACATATAAGTAAATAATTTACATTCATTTCGAGTAATGGAAGGAACTAGGGTTCCCAAACGTACTATAATATGTAGTATCGCACTATATTTTAGCCAATTGTACTATATATTGTAGAAAAATTATATAGTACAAAATATATTTTCATCACTAATTCAACTGTCGCGCTTTTTGTTAAGATTCTCATGATTATTTTACAAATACCAGATCTTTGCTGGCCAAAACAGAAAATAGTAATAAATACACATGGTAAATTCAATAATGTAACAAATTAAAAATAAAATAATTAATGAAAGATATATGTGTACTATTTTTTCCTTGAAATTTCCCAAAACTTGTAGGTTTAATGCTAAAAAAATACTATAATTATTTTCTTTAAAAAAAGTGGCAACCCTAGCCGTAACACAGGCCGGCCTTATTGCTTTAGAGTGATCTCTTTCAAACAACCCGGGCTGTGGATTATGTGAAAGGAATCGAAAGGAACGATAATGATGTATGTATGTATCTTGAAAACATTTTCATTTATTTAAAAACCAATATGTGCGGATGTTTTGAACTAAGTGGTGGAAAATTATAAAAAATATAAAAAATATCTTAAATAAGTTCGAACAAGATTTATTGAGTATTTGTAAATAAACGAAGTATTTTTGATTACATGACTTTCTTCACGATTGTGTTGCCATATGGCAAAAAATGGATATCGGTCATCTTAACGGAAATCTTTATTCTGCGTAGATTGATACGCATTTAGACTACTTTTAGTTAATATTCGCCCTTTAATTAACATTAACCATTAACATTAGCATACTGAGCTTATGGCGTATAGCTTAACTGTACAGAGTTAAACTTACCTATACAAGTCAAAGTGAAAGTATTTTCGTTTCTAGGCTTGAGAGGATGATCAAACCGGCTTTTCAGGAAATGGGGGAAAAGCGTCTTATGTCTTATCGTAAAATAACCACTAATTAAATATATTAACCGATCAGTGAAGGGAATGTCGAATTTTACTGTGTGAACTATTTTTAATTGGTAATTTTGTTTTGAATGGCTCGGGCCAAAAGGGTTTTTAAAAAATACAAAATATATGTACGACCGAAATGCAGGTCTCTCGTTTAATGATCTAAAATCTAAAAGACAAAAATTTAAGTTAGTAAATGCTGACATGCGTCTGTGGGCCTTCCGCTGGAGAAAGCTTACTCAGCTAGTCGCCCGCAGGCGCATGTTTACTAATCTAATATAGATGGTCGGGAAGAGTTCATAACTCCTCCCTCCCCAAGATCGAAATTCTCGGGATGCTGCTCATTTTCAATAACAGGCCGAGAATTTCGACAACACATAGGAATAATTTTCTTCCGTAACTTATATGCTAAGAATAAACAGATACACATTACAACTAAGGTTAATATAAAATATAATATAATAGTAGAATTTAAATTTGATTCACTCGAAGCACCATTCACCATTTCACTGTTTTTTAGCACATAGGACATATATTTAATTTCATCTAATTTGATATTGCGCATATTCAGTGGATGTGTAACAGGTGGGGTAGTATCTATTCTTGCATTTAGTTGGGGTAATTCAATAACTGGAATCGGGTCTGCCAGTTCTCTTTCGGTGATGACCCGGTGATACTGGAGTCTAATTCCACAGATTTCCAAATCACAAGGCTCATCGAGGGTCACCAAATAAGTTCCAAAGATCAGCTGCTTTCTAATGTCTGTCCCGCAATAAATTGTTAATTTAGTTTTGATTCTTGTATATAAGATCCAATTGTCGGTAGCTATCGGTTGAACTCGTACCTCTTCAATGTGAATTTGGTGTTGTATACAGTTAGTAGGGTCGTCTTCAAACCTCATGAGTTGTTCCACACAGGTTGGCTCAGGAAACGGCACGCAGTTCTGCTGCTGGCATAGGTAGTGTTCTCCTGGTGCGATGAGTTGACATGAGCTTACGAGCGGAAGGTATTTCATTCCTTTTGCCAAGAGGTAAGGATATTGGGGAAAAATGGAATATGTTTTATTTTCTATTTCGCGAAATATTGGCAAAGAGTAAAGTTTATAATAATTGTAAGTATTGTTATCAGTGAGCGGTATCTCCATTATGAACGTTATCTGGTTTTTCTTAATATAAGACTTAACATTAACAATTTCTTCTAAATTCACTAAATAATCTTCGGTTGCAGGGTAGACTAAATTTTGAGTCTCAGATATTAATTTAAAATGATGTAGCAATTCCGTAGTGTTAATAATAGACTGATGTAATATTGATTCCTTACTAAATGCAAGCGCTGTCTCGATTTCACCCAGTTTTACAAATATCGTTAGAAAGTTACTAACAAAAAGATTGAAAAGACTAATAATATATGTAGAATATACCCAACGATTCTTTTGAGAGGCAAGGTCCTTAAGAGCGGATTCCACAATGTGTAATCGTGCCTCCAGTGCAGCGGAGTTCTGATTGAGAGTATCGGTGCTATTGATTATACTATCTAACATCTGTGAAATTAATGTTAACTTATTTGTAACAATGACTTGATTATGTTCTAGTTTGGAAGTGAGTTTATCATACTTTAATGCATCTTCTTGATCTAGATTACCTGTTATTATCTTAATAATAGAGCCTAGGGGATTGAGTATACCTCTCCTAAAGCGTTGCTTCGGAACGAGTTGTCTGTACTTTTGTATTGTCATGTCGCATAAATAATCTACGTGTAATTTTAAAGTTAGGTAGTCGCTAGAATAGGATTCATTAATATTTGTTAACTTGTTTAATTCGTTATATTTTTGTATAATAAAATTTAAATCATCGTAGATACGATCTAAATTCAACACCTTAACAATAGTCCAGTGGTCAGTCTGTATATACGCTTGACCTTCCTTGACCGGGAGCACGCCTGGGTTGCCTTCAAGTGATCTCAGATGAAGGCCCAGCGCCGGCATCATAATCATCGGTATGCACCACCTGTGGAGGGCGTTTGATATTTTTAACAGGCACTTTAGTTATCCTTTCTCCTATCTGCACTGGCGCTACATTCTTTTCGACTTCACCAATGACTTTAGCTTTCGTATAACGGGGTTTGTCTTTGCCTTTTCTTTTGTTAACTACCTTAGCGAAAATAGTTTTCCCTTTTGGGAATTCTATTTCGCCTTCGCCGCCTTTTCTTTGCCTAATTTTTTCCTTTTCCTTCGTTATTTTCTCAGTTAAATAGTTATACAAGAACTTAGTGCGTTTGGCGTGGTCTTTAACTAATTTCTGTACATATTGCCGTTCAAAGTCTATACCAAAGGGGTTACCCGAGTCAGTGTGTCCAAAGGCTACTTCAAATGGGGTTAATGCTGTTAATGAATGAATAGAATGATTATATGCCATTATAGAGTATGTCATAACTGATGCTGCATCTGTACACTTTTCTTCATATTTAGCACATCTATAAATTTCAATAATAGTAGAATGGAAACGTTCGATAAGTCCCATGGAGTTAGGATTGTTAGGTGTACCAATGTGAAGATCTACTTTATGTAAGGATAAGAACTCCTTCAATAACTCATTATTGAATTCCGTTCCGGGATCTGAACTTATCTTTTTAGGAACACCATAAAAAGAGAAATATTTCATAAGGGCTCTAACTACTTCATGAGTTGATCTGTTTGAAATAGGGAAGGCTTGACCTAATTTACTGAATGCGTCTATAATGGTTAAAAAATATTGTCCTTCAATTTGAAAAAGATCTATAAACAATTCCTGGAATGGAGCATCTTGCGTATGTGTTAGTTGTAAAACAGGATTAATTGGTTTTCGGTCATATTTCATTTTTTGACAGACTTCGCAGGCGTTGATAACTGCTGATATGGTTTCTAACATATTATTCCAAAAATAAGATCTACGTATACTAGACATTGTCTCTTTAATACCTCTATGACATGAAATCCCTTTATGGTGTTTTAAAACTATTGCCTTTTGTTCGCCCTCGTCTTCTACATATATTACCCGTTCCGTGCATTCGAATATTTGTACCATATCCTTTTTGAACAAATTTATTATAATGTGATTAAATTGTTTCCGATGTTCTGGGTCTTCAAAATATATAAAATATTTAATTTTTGGTCTTACATATTCTTTAATAAATTTTGTTACTAGTTCAGGGTTGTTGATAGGCATAAACACTTCTAACACTTTCTGTTTCTTAGGGGATATATCTCGAACTTGTATGTCATTTTTGTGCCAGGTGTATATTAAGATTTGATTGGGCTTTGTATCAACAGCCTCTCGTAATATCGGGATTCCTGTAGACTCTATATTTATGGCGGAGTGTACGGTGTCGGACTGGCTGGTTTCTGAAGGTTCTCTAATTGGATATTCAGAGACTTTTTCGGAGTCAGAAATTGATATCGTGGCGCTGGTGTCTGATATTGTTATGGTTGAAGAATCGTCACGGTCGGGTTTCGATTCAGTTGCTAGTCGTTTTATGTTTTCGACCACTTCTTTTAGATGTTCCTGAAGTTTCTGTTCCTTATCTACATTAACCTTCATAGAATCTGCTTCTTCAGAATCGGAGAGAGCATTTACTTTTATTCTGGATAGGGCGTCTGCGTTTGTATTTTGTTTCCCTTTCTTATATATAATGTCATAGTCGTAATCTAGCATTCGCAGTCGCCAGCGGGTAAGTCTGCTACTCGCATCTTTATGGGAATTGAGCCAAGTTAAAGGCATATGGTCTGTGTAAATAAAGAATTTCCGACCATAAAGATATGGGCGAAAATGTTTCATTGCCCAAACCATTGCTAAACATTCGCGTTCGATGGTACTATAACGAGATTCCGTATCACTTAGTGTGCGGCTGGCATATGCTACAGGTTTATCACTGCCGATTGGGCCCTGGGATAACACTGCTCCGATAGCGACTTCAGATGCATCGGTGGTGAGGACGAATGGCCTATCGAAGTCAGGATATTGTAATAATGGGGCATTAGTTAGAAGTTCTTTACATCTATTGAACGCATCTATATAATTTTGGTCGGCAATTATTTTATTACGTTTTTTTAGACAATTGGTTAAAGGTTTAGTAATTTGGGCAAAATCTTTTATAAACTTTCTATAATATCCAACAAGCCCTAGGAAGCTCTTAATTTCTGTTATAGTAGTCGGCAAGGGGAATTCTAAAACAGCTTTAATTTTGTCATCATTTGGTTTCAGTCCGTCACTCGTTATTGTATGGCCTAAATATAAAACTTCTTTTCTCAAAAATTCTGATTTATCTAGTTGTATTTTAAAATTAGTTTGTCTCAATCTGTCGAAGATAAGCCTTAATTTTTGTACATGTTCATCTAAGCTGGTTGAAAATATAATTACGTCATCTAGATACACCATACAGTGTATTCCTTGTAAACCTCTTAAGACGCTATCCATAGCTCGTTGAAAGGTCGCGGGAGCGGTTTTAAGCCCAA
Source organism: Dendrolimus kikuchii (assembly GCA_019925095.2). Classification (NCBI taxonomy): domain Eukaryota; kingdom Metazoa; phylum Arthropoda; class Insecta; order Lepidoptera; family Lasiocampidae; genus Dendrolimus; species Dendrolimus kikuchii. The sequence goes on from CM034408.1 coordinate 12,981,322, forward strand.
AAGGCATACGCAAAAATTCAAAGTGGCCATTTTGTGTGCTGAAGGCAGTTTTCTCTCTATCTTTCTCTTCTACTTCGATCTGATGAAATCCACTTGCTAGGTCAAGCGTAGTAAAATAAGAACTTTTACCTAGTTTGTCAAATAAGTCGGTAATGTTGGGTAAAGGATATCGATCGTCAACAGTTATGTCATTAAGTCGTCTAAAATCTACTACCATTCGCCATTTCACTTCGCCTGAGGCATCGCTCTTCTTCGGTACAAGATGCACGGGTGCGTTCCAGGGAGAGTGAGATTCCTGGACTACGTTATCCTTTAATAATTTTTCTACTTGTTTATTAATTTCCTCTGCTTGCGCAGGAGCTTGTCTGTATGGTCTAATAAATATAGGTTCTTCATTTTTAGTACGAATTTTGTGTTTAACTTGATTAGTGAAGCTCAAGGGGATTTGGTCACAGTAGAATATGTCTCTGTATTCAAAACACAGCTTTAATATCTTTTCTTTTTCTTCACTATTAGTATGTTCGAGTCTTAACCTTTTTAGGTTTTGTTTCAATAAATCGTCTATTTCTGTATTATTATCAAGTTGAATATTATTTAAATTACAGTCAGAATGGATAAATTCAGTCACAGTAAAAGGCCTTGTAATTGCTAAAGTAAGTTGTTTTTCCAAATTATTCTGAATTACTGTTAATGCATAGCCATTGACACAATTTACTAATGCACTAGGCATTCGTAAACCGGGTGTAAACTCTTTATAATCTAGAATAGCTACGCCTGAATATTGATTAGTTGGGATTTTAATACGCTTTTCACAACGCGGTGGTATTTCAACTATGTAATTCAAATTGTTAATAATTGGTATACTTGTAGTACTTGTTTTAAGGACTTCGTTTTTGAGGTCAATGATAGCGTTTAATTGTTTAAGGAGATCATTGCCGATCAAGCCTTCATATCGCTCGTCGACATCATAAATATAAAATTTGTGGTTATCGATACGTTTAAAAATAGGCATTAAGGGGATTTCAATAACTTCATTATGTTGGCTAGATGCATGTGTACTGACAACTTGAAATGGTTCTTTTATTATATATTGAAAATAAAATTCATAAGCCTTACGAGGGCTAATAAAAGACCTCGTGCTTCCCGTATCTATCATAAATTTTGCATCTATTTCTGGAATATAAATGTAAGGTAGTTTGAGATTAGGATCACAGTTTAATTCTAAGATTTCTCGTCTTCGAGGGAGGCTGGTATATGAAAATTTTCGTCCTTGATAACAGGGATGTCATTATTATCTGAATTGTGAACATGGTCTTCGTAAGCTTCCGTACATTGGACGTCATAATAAGAGTATGGGTTGATATCATTATAATTATGTGCATAGTTCTGGTCATAGTTATAGTCATAGTTATAATTATAGTCATAATTAAAGTCGTCAGAAAGTTGTGTGTTTTCGTTGCCGAGCGTCAATTCGTTTAACCTGAAACCTTGATTTTGTGGCCTTAAGGGTGCTGTCCTCATAGAGACGTCAGTAGAATTATTAGGTTTTTGTAGGTTACTATTACCAAATTGTTGTGGAGTCATAATGGGAGGCTGAGGTTGCTTGTAGCCTATTTGCGGTGGTTTGTACCCAAATTGTGGGTTAAAACCTAATTGAGGACGGTATCCAAATTGTGGTGGGCGATACCCGAATTGAGGGGGCTGGTTACCAAAATTAAATGGAGGGTTACGATATGTCAATTGTGGTCTGTAACCGAATGTCTGTTGCTGCATTGGTAAAATGGGCTTGAAATTTTGGACATTTGATGGAATGCCAAAGTTAAACTTCTGTGGAAGTAAGGGTCGGAACCCAACTTGTTGGTTAAATGGCTGAAGATTATTGTTGAATTTAAAGCTGGGACCTTGCGGGGCCGCTGGTTTATTGTTACTATGATTACGGTTTCGCCGAGCATACTGCTCCTGGAAGTTGACTTCTTCCATTACGATGCTAAGGGCGTATTCTAAAGTCGAGGGTTCTTTAAGCCTAACTATGCGCACTAAATCTTCGGGCAGATTATACATAAAGACGTTTAAGGCCGTATTGTTGTAGATAGCTATTTTAGCCCTTTTTATGTCGGTATCAAATCTTAGGTTTACCTTTGAAATTAACAATGACCGTATGTTTTGCACTCTATTACAAAAATCTAAATAACTTTCCCCCGATTTAATTTTACAAGATTCCAATTCAATTTTTATGCATTCTTCGCTACGCGGATCGCCAAAGTGTTGTTCTAATAATTCTTTCAGATTATGCCAAGTGACAATATCATCGCGTTCTGAAAGCAACGCTGCTGCATTGTCTACAAGCCGACTTGTAATGGCGTGCAATACATAAATATCTTGTTCTTCGTGGCCTCTATAGCGACTTATAATATATTCGCATTTTCTTAAGAAAAGGTTTAATTGGCGTGTGTCCCCTCCAAATTGGGGAATAAGACGTAGCATCTCATTTGGTATGGGTGTTATTGTTGGACTGGGTAATGGAGTGTCACGTGGCTCCATTTTAACAAACTTATGAACTGTATAGAGGCGACGAAAAATAAAAGAAAACTAAATATAATTAAATTATTTTAGAAAATAAGTTTATTTATTTGCCACTAATAATTAGTTAATAAAGTTACTACACTTTTAAATTTTAGTGCTTGGCCAAAGTTTAACCTATACACCTATATAGATTTTAACCAGAAACGTTATAATGAGATATGTCTGATCCCAAGAATAACAAAATATTTTAACCCTCAAAAGATAGGAAATAAAATGGTAAGGAAGGCAAAAAGGTTTTACTCACCAACCGCCCGCGACTCCCATCCTTGGTGGCCCGTTCAAGAAGGACTTATTTATTTGGTTCGTGGATCGCTCGAAGCTTTTTCACACCGCACTCACGTACTTGGGCGGATTCCGACGCCCTAACGATGTACGAAAGACGGGCAGCCTTCACGAACGATCCTACCGGCTGCGCCAGTCAAGTCTTGGCTCGGGCCAAAAGGGTTTTTAAAAAATACAAAATATATGTACGACCGAAATGCAGGTCTCTCGTTTAATGATCTAAAATCTAAAAGACAAAAATTTAAGTTAGTAAATGCTGACATGCGTCTGTGGGCCTTCCGCTGGAGAAAGACTTTTTAGTTAGTGTAGTTTCCACTTATGTTTATACTAAAATTAGAATTGTTTAATAAAATAAATTTATAAATTTGCTACTTTTATATTTAACTAAAGACATCCCTTAATTTAACTAAGGGCCAATTATCAGATAAAAGTTGTCAGTCAAATAAATTATAACCTGACTAGATTAAAAATTCAACTATTTTATTCATGCAAATGTCATTTTTAATTTCCCCATGTTGTATCTTATTCACATAAATGTATAATCATATATCATGTATATACATATAATCGAATACAATGCAAGAAAACTTAACTTATTTGTATTGTATTTTACTCATAGTCTCTCAAGACTATAAGTAGAATACTGAGCCTAGATCACCGTCTTCTATGGGTAAGGTGCCCAGAAGGCTGGATACGTTTCCTAAATAAATTGTATCTGGTGTTAAAAAAGGATTGGAGAGTCCATGTAACCTGAACCATAAAAATATTTTTTAAATCAGTGATAGATTTTCTTTCCTTTCCGGTGTTTCTGATTACAAGGAGAGGCAAATTGTACTTAGTAATTTACAACGTCATAAAGATGAGCTCGTTTGCATCCATACTTTATTATGATACGCAATCATGCAATGAGAGTATTGATCGGATCGACCAAGAGATACAGGTGTGGACACGGTTTAAGATAGTAAAAATATTATTAGCTCTTGAACGTTTAAATATAAATAAAACCAAAAATTTTAATTCAACAACACCTTTGCTTGCAACCAACTTCGAAATTAGTTTTATCGATTGAACGAAAAAATGTCTAAAAAGTTCATTTTATATTATTTTTTGAACTTTCGGCCAGCTACCTTGATTGGCAATGGGCAAAAAAATTCTCCTTTAAAATACACATTTTAAACGTTATGTTCGGTTGTTTAGAATACATTTTTGAGTAAATACAAGTGTCAGATGTGATTGCATCGAACAGGTGTATGGGGAACAGGTGACTTTATAACCGCTAATATATTGGCCGTAAGAACCAAATCGGCGCTCAACATATTGCGCTAGTAGGGTGTTCTTGTCTCTGAAAATTGTTGGAAAAGTCTTAATGTGGAAAAGACACAATTAAGAAAATTAATATGCTGTAGTGGATGTATAAGACCTTATTAAAGAATTTATAAAAAAGAACCTAAAGAAAATTCAATTTGCTTTTAACGTGCACTTGAAGGGTGATATTTTGCTATGCAATTTCATAAAAAAATATGTAATATTGATTAAAAGTGGATAATAGTTAGATATTGATTTTTTTTGTCATGAAGAATTAAATTTAATTCAATAAATTAGGTTTTTAATTTTTAAACTATACACTTAATTAAGAATAATTACAACTAAATAAATAAAAATGATATTCAACGCCGAATTGCATTTAAAATATTATATTATTTTTGTTTACTCACTGATTACTTATGTAATAGTATCTCAAAACAATAATTTATAATCGGGTACATTACGCAGTTTAACACATTTTAAACAAAACAATTCGGTTGTAACACGGTATTGATAATTACTATATTACAAATCCAGTTTAAAATAAAGGTCCTGATTAATACTATAAATGTATTAACCCTATTTTATATATCACAGCTATAAGACATCAAATGAAAACCAACCTAATATTTCAAGAGTTAGGTTTAGTTTCGTGTAATACAATAACCAGATGGTTATACTTGTTTATGTGAACAAACGATAATGTATGTAATTCATTATTTATGTGCGTAGCAACGCACGGCGATTTGAAAGTTCAGATTTAGGGCCTTCAGATGGCCTTCGGCCTAGAATGAATGTGAAACTGTTCGGTTCTGCAGGAGATCGGGTATATTAGTATCTTTAGAATGTATCTTAAATTATATAAATATTTTTATTGCCATGAAAATTATCATAACATCGAAAACATCTCTATTGAATAGAATACATACATACATAGCTTCACGCCAGTTCCCTTACGGGGTAGGCACGAACAAAAGAGCGCCATTCAGGCTTATTCTTACACACCTCACTTCTTTGACATTCATAGCTCTTGTCATGCACGCTCGTCTGTTCTTAAGGCTCCTGAATAGAATACAATAGTATAATACATATAGTATATACTCGTACCTATGTAAGTTGATAATCTATAATGCCCAAATATTAAATATAAATATTTGGGCATTATAACAGATTATCAACTTGCATGTAAGCCTTATATTCAATTATTGGTCGCTAGAGTGAGAAAGTGAATTGTTCTTTTTCGAAAAATACGTCACGCAGGCACTATTAAAAATTTGCTTACAATCTATTATGCACTTTGCTATACCATTATTTCATACTGCATAACGACGTGGGAGGTGTTATAAAACTCACTTTCTACCCCTTGAAAAAGCGCAAAGAACTGTTTTAAAGTTTGGCCTGGGACGGCCCGGTAGGAAGAATTGTGTCATTGTGCGAAAAGAAGTGGAAGGGGTCCTAAATTTCGTGACGTCACCTTTCAAAATCATTAATTAGGCTTTAAAACACGAAATTTGAAATTTTAACAAAAAACTTCATAATATTGTTACGACCTACACGCCGACAAAAGTGGATTCACACCTGCACACCGTAAAAACACACTTTATTACCTTTCGGCATTTAGACTTCTTTTGTTTACTTTGTGTTTAAAATTTGTGATTAGAAAACAGCCCATTGTGTATTGTAATCTTTTATGGCAGTCATTAGCCAGGTGTGTCGGACTGTTTGTAGGAAATTCAGTCCAAACGGCTGGGCAGGCATATTGCATCTGTGCAGTATAAAGCAATGCCCCAATTGAGAGATGACGCAGTCAAGCGATTACCACGAGCGAAGCAAGACTTGTGTACATTCGAGAATCTATTAGTGACGGACTTTGCGCGTGTTATTGAATCCTGCATTATGTTTGGACTTATTGCGTTCGACTACATTTGTACCTGTGTTATACGTGTTTGTATAGTTCTAATAAACTCTACAGTAATTCTAACGGCATTTTAATTCGAGTCCTGTAACTCGTAACAATATTATAGGTACTGTCAACTTCTTTCCAGTCTCAATTAAAACCTCTCCGTCTTATTCGACTTCGCATTCGAATTGATAGCTGCCAAGAGGATATAATGGATACATAATTAAAACCATAAAGGTATACTGTATGTTTGTACATGTTGCGCGTATGCTCGTCTGTATGCCTGCATGCGCGACCCCCGGGCGCACGGCTTGCGACCCGCAGCTACGGCGGGACGTATCATTATACCTATTCACTTATTCCATTCCATTAATTTATATACAACAATGTAATATTGTGGATGCGGCAGTTTTCGGCAGAATTCGAGTACATTAACAGTACAAGTACATTGCTCCCTTAAGAGAGCAGCAGGGCATTTGTAGCACCTTTGGTGTTGCAAATATCCATAGGTGATGGTAGCCGCTTTCCATCAAGTGGGCCGTCTGCATGTCTACTGAACTCCTGCAAAAAAAAACATTAATGAAATCTAAGAAAAACCATAAGTACAGATGTGTAAAAGGGACTATACTAATAGTAATTATCGAAATAAAATCTTGTAGATACTATATCATCTACATTATAATTTATAATATAAATTAAATTTAGTACAGTGTAATAACTATACCCAGAGACAGAAATGGGAAAAAACACACATGGCACTAGTTAGGTTAATATATATAGGTAGAGGCACACACTGAACATGCACTTCCTCATAACCCCAGCATGTAACAGATACACTCTAAATTAGTATAAGTTTAGTATTAAAATTTGAATAAAGTAATATAATAAGTTATTCTTAAGGTACATCACAACATAAACATACATTCAATAAATGTCACACACAATATCAAAAATAACAAATAAGCGTGTACAATTTCTAAACTTTTTTCTAAATTAAATTGTAATAAAGGGTACGGAACACGGAACTAGAGTCCGTAGAGTTGCTAAAAAAAACTATACCTACAGTTTGAATAGCAGTAGTATCTTTCAATAAGCATTTCTATGTAAGGAGGAGTCATACTGATCTCATTTCCAAGAATTCACCATAGACACATTTTACAAATAAAAAAAATAAATAAAAAACAAACAACTTACAACTACGGGTGTTGCTTGGCCAACGCATTATCGGTCTCGAAACGACATATTCTACTACATTGTGGCAATCATTGTAAAACAAGGTTTTACGTATGTCGTTCACTCATAACTTGAGTGTTTTATAGATGGTGAAACTAGAGAGGCACCTCCAAATATTTCATTCTTACATCCGAGACGATAGTCCGCGCCAAATAGCGCGACAGTGCTTGGAATGTCGAGGTAACTGGTAAACAGAAAGTAGCGGCCCATCTTCATTGGAAAGCGTGCTCATGATATACTGTACAGTTACAATAGGGTTAGCACTAAATAGCCTTGAGTAATGTAACAACCCTCATAGGCACCTTCACAGAATCCCTTTTTATGCCCACCCTACTGAGTGCAGTAGGGCGGGCATGAAAAAGGGATGATCAGTAGAATTTGAAGGCTCGCTGCTCGAGCATCTTGCGACTTTGTACATCCAGATTAGGTAGATATTAAGACATCGCAGATAGCTCTCGTAGATATACAGTAGAGTAGCCAACGTTGTCCACTCTTAAACGTATGCCTCCCGAAGTTTGTGAAACGTATCCTAGTCCTGCGCTTTCCTCATTCAACTTACACCGGCGATCTTGCGTGAATCGTCGATCCACCGGGCTGGAAGGTCTCCACTCCACGTTTATTGAGACGCGGTCTCCACTCCGTATTCATTTGCTTCATCAGCGATCATAAGTCCTGCAACAAATGTGATCAGCCCACTACCTCTTTAACTTGCTAATTTCATGAGGTATGATAATCGCGCTATGAAAATGAATTTTGAATGTACTTGTAATTACCGAAATATCGTTTAGTCCCATAATGTCAGAGGAAGCATCTGGGTCGAAAGTGGGTCCAAAAAAACCGCTTAGTCTCGACTAAGACAAAAGTAAAATCCTGTCAGGTACCAGCCCTAGTAAGTTTGTATCGTGACTTGATAATCATATACCTAGAACATTTCTGAAACCATACTAAAATTTCACCAATGCTTTGGCTACTGAGTTTACTCATTTGACTTGATTAACTAGACGTCATAGATTCAAGGCAAGATTTTATGTATCTATTAAGACTATCTGCCTCAGTCATAGAACTAAAAAGCAGATTAAAGCAGCAATTAAAATTATACCTGAAGAATGAATCAATGAATATGCTTTATTGTGTATTTGAAAATTCATTTTACAGAAATACAAATTTACAGTACAATAGGTGGTCTTATCGCTATTTTTTCCAGACAACCTTTGGATGGAAGAGAAGTTCGAAGAGTTGATATTTATAACATCATTGTTCACAACTTTATCTTTAAAGTAGGTCTTAGCCTATAAATGTCCTAACGCTGTGCTTGTTCCCCATTGATTTATGACCGGTTTCTATATCTTACCGACCGTTAATTTGTTTTACTATCGATTAAAATTTAACATAAGCTCCATACACAAGTAATGTCAAAATTTAACCGCCGGTAAGGCATGTGAATGAATATATAGTAAGATATAACCGGCCATTAGAGTATCATTCCAATATCCAGGCAGGCAGGCAGGTTCGAACTTGAGTCACTGGAATGACACCCAAGCGCTTATACAACTAAGTTATCACGATCATTGACTTCTCAATCAAGTTTTTATATATGACCCTATTACGCTTGATAATCCTGGGAAAGCATCTGCGATAATGTTACAGTTATAGGCCGTTTCATGCAGATGTGGTGATGGATGTAATGCGTTATTTGTGATGCCATATTATTTTAAATTGTTAATAATGTTATATATACGTTAAATATTGACAGATAACGTATATATCATTGGCGCGAGGTGGAAATTCGGCTAGCGTAAGCCGATGGAAAAAATATATCTACGGTATGGATGGCTGTTGTAGGAATTAAGGCCCATTAGCAGATTTAGACCTAGTTAATTTGTAGGGACACTATTTATAATATATTTGGACAGAATGCGTAACGCCAATGAATACATGACACTTTCGATCTTTCTCGGTCGCTAGTCGTTAGTGTCTCAAAAGGAGGCTATGTTTGGTGGTATGAAGTCCACGCCACTGGTAGTTATATACACTAATGTGGTGTACAATAAAGTGTAATCTATCTATCTATCTAATGTGACTATTCCGGCGTCATTTTTAACGCTTTGAGTAAGCCGCATTCGGCCACAGTCAATACTTATAACATTATCTCAAGTGCAGCCCCAAAAAGTAGAGAAATAAACATAAGAAAAGAAACAGAATTGTCCATCTTTAGTACAAGATTTTCTCTCTTTCATTTCTTTAATGAACATCGAAAATAACCTGTCATTTTAACAAGACTGAAATAACTTCAATTGACCTGCATAGACAATATGATAGATACTAATTTATGAATCACGTAACCTCTGCATAGGTCAATATTTTCCTTGATCTATCACCTGATGATCATCGTACATAGGTCTAATGATTCATCAGGTTCAAGCAATGACTATGTATAATTTAATAAGTTAAATAAAATATGGTTTCATTTATGCAAACTATTTGAGTTATTCCGGTGTTTATTCATTGTTGTATGAAGACCGTGAGAAATAAAATCTTATTTTTATTTTAAACCCATGCTAAATTAAATTTAGGTTAAGATGAGAGATTATTTGATAGTAGTAAGTCTGCATACATTATCTAATAAAATTTGATTACAACTATATATAAGTAAGTATAAGATAATAAATTAAAAATATCGACAGATAAACACTTATTTATAATAGTTTTATATGGTTTATAGGCTCATTAAGAAAGTTTTATTAATAATTACATTAGTAGTGCATGTAGATTATGAATAACAACTTTTAATAACTTTTTAATGAACTTATAAATCTTGTACAACTGTTAGGTTTAATTGGGACAATGTAGACGCTTAATTAAATCACTTATTACACTATGTTGATTCTAATACCCTGTACATTCAGGTGGTGTATTAAAAATAAGATCAGAAACTTTAGCTAGGTTACACACACAACCTCTGTACACGGTCCCTAAATTAGTATTTGTATTTTGAGTAATGAAGTCATCCTTCAGGTGTTACATCTTCTTTTTAAGTCATCAACACTTAATAGTATTCTTACAACTACATACAAATAAATTAGCTTTGCGTTTGTAGTAGTGTACTGTCAGCACAAAAATAAATGAACTAATACTTTTTATATATTTTTATAGGCAGGTACTTAATATGAAACTAATAATATTAAACGATAGTAAAATAATAAATATTCAATTACATACATACATACATAACTTCACGCCAGTTCCCTTGCGGGGTAGGCACGAACAACAGAGTGCCATTTAGGCTTATTCTTACACACCTCACTTGCCTCTTTGACATTCATAACTCTTGTCATGCAAGCTCGTCTGTTCTTAAGGTTCCTGACATCACCAATATTCAATTAATATAGTATAACCTCTGTAACTCAAACTTGAAGGGAGATCTAAAAAAAATCGACATACAGAATTTTCGACTAATAGATGATTTCGGTTTAAGTGAATTTTGGAAGAAAACATTCGACTAGTAAAGATCATTATCGGCATATTCCTAAAGTAGGTTTTCAAATAATCGTATTGTAAAGGTTGTAAAATCAAATATTGCTATCATCGAGATTATGTATCTCGATGGTCTAATTTATTTTTTCGAGTAATAGAGGGAAAATAAGTACTGAATTTGCTTATAGGGAGTCATTAATTATTTCGACTTATAAAGGTTTCAGATTACGAGAAACGGAGATTTTGGGGTTGAAGTGAAGGGAACGCATTTTTTTTCTAGTTTGAGAGGTTTCAACTTATCGAGGTTCGACTTAAAGAGGTTCTACTGTATTAAATTATTAATACAAATTATTTTTAATACTAAATTTCAAGTAAAGAAGTCCTCTACAGTACAATACAAATACTACTATAAACGTAAAATCATCTCGAAGCTAATTTACCTATACTATGCGTAAACCGACTAGCACTTGCTGACTTTTTGCATTAAGTTATTAAGTGTAACAGTTGCACAACTAGATGTAAATTCAATAACTATTATATTATTAAACATTATAAAAAATATACAACAAAAAGAATATAATTTCACAACTATAAATCACGACAAAAAATCGGAACGACATACGCGGAGTTCCGAGTGCCGGACTGGCTAGTGAGTCATCCGCCTTCCCATGACACCGTGAGAGCTAATGACTCATCTCAAAGTCGAACAGATCGTGAAATCGTGATTTATCATTCACTCACTTGTTGAAATAATTTACCATTTACATGAAAATCCCTTATTTGAGAGAACAGGTTATTATGTAAAAAGTAAAATTTTTAACCTAAAAATCTAATTGAAATAGATGAGGTTAATCAAATAACTAAGTAGACCGCACTGCAAAGGAGTGGAAGTCACAGCCGGACTGTTTGTTTTTTCCGAAATCTACAATCTGGGCGTGTTCAAGTCCCTTGTGAATAAGAATCTTCTTGGTAAGTCTGCTCCCCCCGTTCAGCATACGCCGAGATCATGGTCGCGAAACTGTACTATATAAAAAAAGACATAATATTGATTTCAAAATTTCAAATCGCTGTATTAAAAATTTGGTTGATAAGGTCGCCTATTGTTTAGCTAAGAACTATTGTAATTATGCATTTTCTTTTTGTAATTATTTATTTTGGTGAGCAATAACGTGTCATCTGATCTAGTCTAAAATTTTTGTTTTTTGAGTCAATAACCGCTGCAAATTCATTTAGAGCAAGGGGTGTCTGTGGATGCGTGGAGTCACGTGGAACGGTCGTGTTAAAAACTTCAACATCTGCAGCAGCCTTTGTTTCCGTGATATAGCAGGTAAATTACAAACGAATGGTCTACACCGCTACTGCGATAATTATATCAATGACAAGATATGTATCTTCTGTGATTCCCCTACGTTTTGGTTGAAAGAGTAAGCTCAAGAAATATTAATTTGACATCGTAAGGGATGAAATGCGTACCAATGCTCTCAATAGGGATGCTGAAGACCGCGCGAAATGGAAAAGACAAATTAAGAAAGAAAAGAAAGACCAAGAGCTCTGAAGCGGACACTCCTCACGGGTTTAATCTGATGATGATGGTCTTATAGTATGGAATGAAGGAGATGCTTTTACTTATTGCGATAAACTTGTTGTTGTAAAGTTCGAGCGACTAAATTGCTAGATTACAATATGTATAAATACTATATAAAGACGGAAACAGAAATGGGTAAAAAATCTACTAAAATTGACAATAACAATGTTTATACAATATAATGTCCCGTATATTGTTATCAGATGATGATGCAAAGGTCGCCATGGGACCCGCTACCGGCACGGAATACTAACGACCTGCGATGTCACGATGGTGTTGCTTCGCATATTGTTGGTACCAAGAATAACGGTTGCCATGGCTTGCCTATTTCTCAATGCTTGAGTTTGCCTGAGCTAAGGGAGCTAAGTTTTGGCGTGGATAATTCAACTAAGTACTCAAAAGATATACGAAAATTGGTGACCTTGACAGCAATCATCATCCACCAATGGAACCACCTAATAAAAAAAAATCCAGTTTACTCAGGCACTCGCTTAGTATTCTTCTTTTGTCATGAAGTCAGCATTTTCCCCATGAGGAGAAACTTTTGAATTGGCCTGGTTAAGGCTAGTCAGCAGAATCTTTAAATTGGGGAATTTATGCCCCACAAAGTTTTGCTTGGGATCAGACAATTTGTATGCATGTATAATTTTTTTTTCTCTGGAATGTCAAACTTAGAGCTTATCTATTGAAGAAGACATATTATTAGTCATATTATTTTTGGCATAATAAATTCATCAAATCGGAGACGTTTCCAAAACTCAATCTAGAAATCCTGGCCATTACTCGCTGCTATTTAAAAAGATCTTTACGGTAGGTAATGATAGAAAAAACGGAGTACATAAAATTATACAAAAACTGGACCATTTGTTGTTAAAAATCCCGTTAAACCAAATAATTGTAAATTTTGAGAATCCACTCTCAGAAAGAGAACAGAAACATCTGTTAGTTAAATCTCAAAAATTTGCTGCACACGTGCAAAAGTGAGATAATACAAGCTCTGATTCCAAAAAGTCTTAATTATTATTAGTAACAGGTAAAATTATACATAACCTCTATTGAACTAAACAATCGACTTAAGACATCTGGGGTTTAAAATGTCAAAACATCTGTTAACGTTCTTTTGTTTAATACAAAACACAAGTATTAACTTGTTTGTTATTTGTAATTAGAAGATTTTCATGTGGTGATAGTGAATTCCAAACAGATGTTCCAAACGATTTTTTTATAAAAAGAAACAGCGACTTGAATTGAGGTCATTGTTTTTAAGCGGATATTAAGTCTTTTATTCTAGAACAATATCAATATTGAGCCGATAATTCGTTTAAATAAACAAAGTGGGAAGTGTAACGTGTCTGCATGACATTTTAATTTTACCTAATATCACCTCTAAAGGTTAGTTGAGTCTGAACTGAAGCACCTTTAAAATTTTATGATCTTACAAAAGTCATAACTTACTAGATTATTTTTTCTATTCAGTATCATAGCTATGTTGGCAAGACTGGAATCCTATAAAGAAGAAAACCTAAAAATAAACGTTAGGCGTTGTCAAAACAAGAGCCTGAGATGCATACTCGCAAATATTCCTTCTTAAACAAGCATATTATTCAGTTGATGATTATTTTTGTTCTTAAATGTTAATATGATTATAGAAATACCTTCTTATTGAAATAATATTTTGTAAAATGAATAATATTTGTTGTAAATTTGTCATTTTTAATAATGGTAATTTAATTATGTACTTTTTAAAATAATTATTTGAGACTTATGTATTACGTATTTATATTCAGACACAAAATATGTTTGTTATTGAATTAATATAAATAAATAAATATTAAGGTAAAGATTTTTTAGCCCGCGACAAGTGGCTGGAGAGTTTCTTGCGTGTGTATTTTGATTTTGCCCAAAGGACTACGAGATTCTAAAACGCATTGCAGTATAGTTTGGCACATCTAATTATTACTAGACGTATTCTTTGGTTTGCACGTATTCGTGAAATTTAATTGTCTGGTATGGCAGATACCGTATCTCTATTCCCTTAGCATCTACAAAAACTGCCAAACTGTTCCAATAAACGTTTGAAATCCAATGAAAATAAATAGCTTATAAGCCAAAGTTCAGCTACGAAATCCCGGCATTCCACCGCAGCCGGTTGTGGCCGACCTTTGAGGCGGGCCCCGGTCGTGGCGGCACTCCCGCGCAATGCAACGCTCCCGTGCGCGTGCGCATCTAAGAAGATGATACCGCTTTACACAAATGTCGTTTGAAAATGGAATTTACAATAGGATGTGAGTCAATGTTTTAATGTATTGTGTTTATTGTGCAGTTAAGTAGATGCGCTCTTTGGATTTGTTAGGTGTTAATCTACACTAATATTATGAAGAGGTAAAGTTTGTGAGTTTGTTTGTTTGTAGGAAGTAATCTCTTGAACTACTGAATGGATTTTGAAAATTCTTTCAGGAATAGAAAGCTACATTATTCCTGAGTGATATAGCTGATATCGACTATATTTTATTGTGATTAATAATATTCTTTAATGACGCCCAGAGAAGTGGGTACGGGTCAGCTAGTAAATTATAAACGCAAGTAGAACTAGTTACATAACAACATATTTTTTATGGAGAAAATGGCAAACAGGCAGACGGCTGAGCTCATGGAAAGTGGTTACCGCCGTGTATAGGCGCTTGCAACACCAAAAGCGAAGTCAACGCGTTGCCAGTATTTAGAATGGAATTAAGAGGATAGGGGGAGCAGACAAGAGTAATGTGATAGAAAGGGTGAGATATCGGATGGAATGGGATGGGGAAGGTTGGACAGGTGGGTCATCGAAACTCACCCATCGCACTAAACAGGATTAGCTAATTTTTTTTTTGACAGAACTAACATCTAACATTTTGTTATATTAATATCCCTCGATTTATTTATTATCAGCATCTTTTTTTAAATATTATTGTTACTATATTTTGTATGTATTAGACTGTAAGCTTTCCTAAAATAAAATAAATAAATATATTAAGGCTATTGCTGTTTCACGCCTATGTTCTGTGAAAGCGTATTAATACACCTATCGAGCCGGCCCTATGACAGTCAAGATGTGATTCCGGCATGGCTGTAGCACGTCAATATTTTTGCAAAAGTACCGCACCCAAAGAAATAAATTATAATATTATAGAAAATTTTGTCTATCTTTCTATTTTCTTCATTAGAAGTTTTTATAATTAACATTTTATTAGGGACATGGCATCAATATTGAATCGAGAATGTAAACACTAAACGAATTCTCAAATAGAAAGAAAGAAATAATGTATTTGTTTGAAAAGCGACAATACCCTTCCTTGTATTGTATGTAGAAATAATTTATAAATTTCTATGGTTAAATTTAAAATGTTGGTTTGAATGATAAATACCAACACTTAAAGGATCATCTCGAAAACGAGTTAGATGGCTAAGGGGACATGAAAGGCCTAAAGGAAAGAGGGGGGGATATGCATTCCAACAAACTACCTTCACCTGACCTAGCTTTGCTTTCGGCTGATTTAGTATTAATGTTTACTTCGGATATCGTTCTGTTAATATTTGCGAAGGCTTGAAAGAATATTTCAAGCCTTCGGTCTTATTCATATTGAGTTAAAGCAAGTTTGAAGGCTTCTTTATGATTCTTAAAGAAGCTTTTAAACTTGATCTAGCTCAATATGAGTAAGACCGATAGAATTTGGGAGGTATTCAGTGTTACTTTTTTACTAGATAATTGTGATTCCTGGAATATTCTTCTATACCCCAGATTAAAGTCTTGCTTTCGGTAACCTTAAATCAATACATTCTTTGTTCTAAATTATTATTGACCCTCATTTACACCATCACACCTAAACCAGGTAACGCCAGATGTTGGTGCGTTATAAATCTCTCATCCATTGTCTAACTTCGGTGCTTTGGGCATTTTTATAAATTATTGGACACATGGCCGGTGGCAGAGGGTTTAGGCAGATGGGAGCTGACCGGTCTTGGTTTTTTGTTTAATATCTGGTAATTGTTTATAAATTGGTTACTTTAGTACGATAAGTAGAACTTTCTAAGCCTTTTTGCCTGCGTAAGCTGTCAAGCCGAAGCTAATGCCAATTGCTCAGGTAATAGCGTACCTTTGAAAAAGCTTCAAGTCCTACGTGACTGCAACTGGTTGCTAACATAGTTTTTCCTTATGCCTCTTAGTGACTGGGTCCAAAAGCGACATACTTATATCGTCAAAAAATAACAGTATAAAATTAGCTACATTAGTATATATGCATGAGTTATATGTCAATGGTTAACGTCATTAACAATGTCTCATCTCAAATAATGCAACAAAGTCTTGACTACATCTGCGTGACACAGTCACTAACAGTAACATTATCCCAGGTGTATCCGGGACATTAGTAAAACATTTTGGTACAATTAACACATATTTACAATCAATTACACTATTGAAGAAAATTATAAATAATTGAATACAATAAAAGAAATCTTAAATTTTTTGTATTATATTCTACCGATAGTCCCTCAAGACTATAACTAGAATACTGAGCCTAGATCACCGTCTTCTATGGGTGAGGTGACCAGAAGGCTGGTTACGTTTCCTCGCTGGATCGCCATACTGATCCGTTGCCCGAGGTAAGCACCACTTCTGATCACCTGAAGAGTCAATGAGTCGTTTTGATATATTTGGGTAAAGGCTCATGGCCTCAGGACCCCACGGTCCAAGCGTCTCGACAGCAAACGGCACAGACATATAACTCTCACTGAGGGTTGCATATTTACGCCGCTTGAGTGATTCAGCTGTTTCCGCCGCCGAACCGGCTAATCTAGACATTTATTACACTATTTAGGTAATGATGTTTAAATATCTTAGGGCCGATTTTTCAATCATATAACCTGACTGAATTCAAAACTGTAGTAATTCAACTGTTTTATTCATACAAATGTATTTTTTATTTACCATCTTGTATTTTATTCAATTAATAACATTTATCTGATGATTTTAAAATCGGCCCTTAGTCACCTTAAGGAAAATCTAAAGTAAGATATTAAAATAGAATATGTGTTTCATTAAGCATCTAAGCATTCAATTAAATTACAATTGTATTCACAAATTGTCTTAAAATAAAAAAAGGTATAAATTGTAACAGACGTTACAACTCTAAACAAGAGAATTTCAAAACGAATGGAAAGCATGCGAACGCCAAACGTAGTCGAAAGTACTAACGACAAAATAAGAGAAAAAAATATATGACTGGAAAGCGACAATACGAAAGCAAACAAATAAATTTCACACAATTGTATCGCATGTTTAATAAAACAAAGAAAAAACTTAAAAATCATAAGTTTTGAGATTACATTATAAAACGTAAGTAGATATTTATTATAAACAATAAATTCGCTCCAACTGTCGCATAATTTGATCGTTGGTTGGCTACTCTTTTTTCTACTAGTTACTGCGACGAGTGAGGCTAACATATTGTTTTAAAGAGAGAATTAAACCACACTAAATCGCTTTATTAATAACAGGTGAGATTTATTTCTCATATTGTTTTATTCGTAAAGTGAATTTATCCGCTACCGCTTTTTGACAAGAAATACTGGACGCTGGTGTATTTCAACTGGAATAATTTTATAGTTATTTATTGATTATGGCTAAATGCCCTCTTGTTTATAGCATTAATAATAACACCGTTATCGAATAACATTAGTGTGTATATGTAGATGTATACGTGTGTATGTATATATATACACACCCACACACATATATATATATATCATATGTGACTTTTTCTATAGGAAATTAAATTTCCAACAAAGTCCATTGCTTAGGAGATAACAGCAAAAATTCTAGAATTTTTGGTGAAAAACACTTTCAGTGACGTGTACCAACTACCACCAGTATAAGTTACACTTGCGCCGCAACGTACACTTTTGTAGATTGTTTAATTCTGAGTAAATCGCGACCAAGTCCGATGTGATAGCCTAAAATGCGGTTGAGTTATAGAAATTTAAAAAAGAACTTAATTTACGTTTATTTTATATGGAAAATGTTTTCACGCTCATGGAAAATACTTAGAATTAATTTTAAGGGCTGTGATTTTCAGGGATTTTTTTGCGACGTATACAACAAAATATCGGGTCCCCGGACCGAGAAAAAAATATAGTCGAAAAAAAAAACCGTACGTACATACGTTATCTGTCGATATTTAAATTCATTAAATAATAAATAACAATATCGCATCATAAATAACGCCTTAAGTCCACCGCTATATTTCTGTGAAACGGTCACTTGACATTATTCCGGATGGAGCAGTAACATAACAAAACTACCTAGGCACCGAAAGCTATCGGGGAGACATAGGCGATTTTATTATTATGTGAACAAGTAACTTATCATTGGCGTCAGTGCAAGCCTTTGTAACTACATAAATAAATAATCTACAGAGAAACACACATATTGTATATCCCCAAATTAAGCAAGTTACGCTTGTATTATGGGTGATATACAACGGACTACTCTGGGGCCGATCACAGACACCCAGACTGTAGTAAATAACGGAAAAAATTAGTTTCAGAAATTTACATACACACATAACTTCACGCCACTTGCTTCTTTGACATTCATAACTCTTGTCATGCACGCTCGTCTGTTCTTAAGGCTCCTGACATCACCTTCTGCTAGTACACGATCAATTTGATCATGGAAGGTGTGTCGTGGCCTTCCACGACTTCTGCATCCATCCACTTTTGCATTGTATATCTGTTTAGTCATTCTTTCATCATGCATTCTTTCCACATGCCCGAACCACCGGAGCATTCCTTTCCTTACCAGAAATTTACCATGCCAGGAATCGAACCCGGAGATTTTGCGTTGCAGTGTGGTAGGCCGGTTAAGGCTTAACCTGCTCAACCACACAGTCCGTGTAACATTTTTTGGTGATATTTATTTTATTCGTCAAAATTGTTGAGTATTAAGATATGTAACATCACAATATTGATGAAAAAAATAATGTCACCAAAAAATGTGTTTACTTACTCCTTTACTAAAGTCGCGCCGCGGCGGAGATATAAAGTTTTAATTTAATTATATAATAGGTTACAAAAACAAACAGACCGTAACGTTAAACGGCATCTGTCTTTTTCCAATTTCCGGCGCCAATTACAACCTTAACAACTAATTAACAAGTTAATGACAAATGAACGACAATTTATCATTTAAATTGCAATAATATTTCACTCAAACTTGCAAAGTACATAACAGCACAAATGATATTCAAATTTGGATAACACAAAATGTATTTATTAAGTTCCCTTTGAACAAGCTGAGTAGTAGTAATAGTAGAATTCGCCACAAACGCAGGCAAAGGAATCTTTAGTCCATACAGCCAATTCTGATGTATATTCGTAAAGTAGCGCAGTTGTATTAGAACTAACGCCATTCAACGGAGTTCTTGAGAAAACTCGAAAGGCCACATTTGACTATACAGTTCTACTCAAAAACTATCAATATACTACAACTATTATTAAATAGGCTGAATTAAATTTTTATAGATTATGTTTAATTTAGTCTTCTTTCTGAATATGATTTCGAACTGTTTAAATATCTAGCTAGAATCAGGTATTCTTCAACATTTATGTATTATATTTTTAATGTTTTATTCATGTTCTAATTACTTTTTAAGATTGAATTGTTTTTAAACACTATGTTAATTATTAGACTGTGGTAATTATTAAGTAGTTCAAATTCATCAAGTTTTTCACACACATTTGACTTGTTTTTTTTTTCATAAAAGGCAAAATATAAATCCCATTCTTTCGGGAATATTGCTGAGTTTCTATATTTTACTATCCATGCATTTGCCTTACTGGTTATATTTCGACTTTGACTCCATACGGGTAATGTTAATCTTCTATCAATGGTGCAGTAAAAGAATCAATATTAATATATATATACTAGCTGTCCCGGCAGACGTTGTTCTGCCCTGAAGAAATAAAATTTAGAACCCGATTGCAGCGCCATCTACCGGGTCCAATTGTGAATCTAAACCATCCTCGAATCCACTTGAACACACACAAAAAAATTCATTCAAATCGGTCCAGCCGTTTAGGAGGAGTTCACTGTCAACACACGTACAGAAGAATTATATATATAAAGATAACCTTGGCATATTTGAAGCAAACTTATAAAAAGAGTTAATGCATGCAACACAGATGTAAAACGGTGTAAATTCTTTCACCAAATGTTGCCGCATATGGTAGGTTCTTAGCTGATTAATTAAAAGAAAAAAGCAAACTTAATACGACCGAATGACACGTGTCTGTTTTAGCATATGCTGATATTGTATGGTGATGTTTCTTTATATGATCAAGTTACCGAATAAAAGTTCTTTCTTCTTTTCTATACATATGGCTTCGCAGCTTTAGCTGATTTAAGTTATTTAAGAAGATAATTTAAAATTGGTGTCAAGAGTTTAGTTTAAACTTACTTAAACATAATTTAAACTTATTTAAATAAACTTTATTGTTCACCAATAGAAATATTATTTTTTAATTGGCAGACAATCACATACACTGTATATATACTAAGCTAAGCAATTTAGACTTGTGTTATGGAAAATAAACGTGGTATTATGGGAAATATATATGGGAAAAAAAATGAGGCTTTGAACGTAGTTATACCCATGTTCATCCACGCAACAAGGCTTGGATCACCCCGGGAAGCAGAGTGACCCACTTCATCAGCAGAGGTTTAGATCCACCGCATGCCCAACTGCGTGGGACCCCTGCGACGGAATTACAGGAGAAGACTTTGCGCATATTTGCGCCTCCGGAGACCCGACTGTCGTCGGCATCCTGGGGTCGTATGCGCATCTCTCTTCCGTATTCTTCGGCAGCTTGACGGCCTCTGTGGTGGAGCGGGCTAAGCCTTTGCCGGCCTACCTCACTGCAACGCAGAGGCTCCGGGTTCGATTCCTGGTATAGTAAATTTCGGAAACGTATTTTCTCTATTATTTACTATGGTGTGGGTGTCTGGGACCGGCCACAGAGTAGTCCGTTGTATATTACCCATAATATAATAATATATAATATCAGCCTCGTAAATGGCCCACTGCTGGGCTCGGGCCTCCCATTATAGGGGGAACGGACGTACGGACGCCACGCTTGTCCAAGGCGGCTTGGCAGGTTTGACAAATTGGCTATCTCGATGTGCAGGTTGCATCACGATGTTTTCCTTCACCGTTATTAGCACGTGGTAATTGTAAGAATATGCACATTAGATCAGAAAACTGACTAAGTGGTGCATGCGTTCCGGCCAGGATCGAACCCACGCCCTCTGAGTTTGGGACGCGTGCACTAGCCATTACGCTACCACGACTCATTACCCATAACACAAGCGTAACTTGCTTAATTTTGGGGATATACAATATGTGTGTTTGTCTGCCGATTATTATTATTATGTTTGTATGTCTTTTGAGACCACGGGCCATAAAAATGGCCCAGACATTTGGAAGCCTTGCGTAGGGCCATGGGAAGGCCAATATTATTATTATTATTACCTTCCTTACGAGACATTACTGCCTCGCAGAAAGCCGATGCCGCCTCCCAGTGATCGTCGCTAGGAAGCAAGGCCTCAACCAAGCTCCCCAGCGAATCCATCGGCCCTACTATGTACTCAAGCTCGAACCTCTCAGGCTGCCATGCTGTGCATTCGACCAGCGTATGGAACACAGTGTCTCGTGTGTCGCACTCGCGGCATTGAGGGGAAGCCAAACATTCCACAATCTAATGCAGATTTAATTTATCAAAGCACTCGTGCTCGGTAAGTATCTTTGTCATCCTGAAGGTCAGAGTCTCGCGTTTCTGCGTGACCCAACGCAGCAGGGGTAGACAAACTGCCTCCATGCACTGTATTAAAGCCGGCCTCAGGTTATTCTAAATCCTGTTTGCCAGGTTTGGATCATGGACGCGGTTTCCCGCGTCCTGGTCGCCTTTAACTTAGCCAGCCCGGCAATAAACCAGACCTCTAGCAAGGGCATCCTGCCGGGAGCGTTGCACCTTCGCAAGCACCTCCACCTGGAGAAGCCTGAGCGGATCACCTGCCAAAAATGTCGCAGTCGTCTACGACACCGTACGGTATCCCCGTTTGGACCTTACCGCCAGGACCTGCTGAGCTCTCCTCAATAGAGTCCTATTGTAGCGATGGAGTGCATGGTTCCACACGAGTGCACTATAGAGTGCCATACTGGGGAGGTTGCTGGAATAAAGCTTCCGACCCTTCCCGCTTGGTCGCCCCACGTTTGGGAGAAGTCTGGCGAAGGTACCTGCGGATCTAGCCAACTTGGGAACACGCTACTCAAAGTGACTAATGAACAGCCATTTCCCATCAAGAACGAGCCCCAAATATTTCATCTGAGGCTTAACAAGAATGGACTTGGACTATAACGGTCAAGTCCGCAGAGGGATACCGAAAAGGCTTATGGAACATTAAAAATTCCGTTTTCGCGAGGGAAACACTCAAGCCCAGCCTACCTATACGCTGGACCACGATCGCCAACCTGTCGTTGGTGAGGCCCACGGTTTCCGCTTATGATGCAGCACGTCCCTTGAATAGGGTGTCGTCCGCAAAGCAGATTAGCCCTATCCAGGGCATGAAAGGCTCCCGAAAGATCCAGTCGTAACCAACGTTCCACAGAATCGGCCCCAAGACCGACCCTTGTGGAACGCCGCACGCGACGCGTCTCCTACTTATCGCGCGACCAGTCTGGCCACCCTCCTACAGGATGTATCTGTCTTGGAATTACGCGCCCAAAAGCCTCGTGAGGTACGGGGGAACTCCGTGTGACCGGAGCCCCGCCCTGATCGTCTCATGAGAGCTAGTTCAACTGCACGCCAACGCTATCTTTGCAATTAGATCTTGTTCATCCAAAGGTTGTCTAGAAGCGATTGCTTTAAGCAATAAGGCCGCCCATTGTTCTATATTATAGTATGTAAGCTTATTGTGTATTTATTCTCTGTCATGTTGGTGTACAATAAAGTGTATTCTATTGTATTTTATTCTTAACTAACCCATTTATATGTAGGTGGTACAGAAAATGAGACAAAAACAAAAAATGTTCATACATACTTAAGCATAATAAACTTAATTTACTGATTATAAATAATACATTATCTTAATATCTCTTAAAGAATAGTCGGAAGTTCTTAATTATTTCAATTAAAAACCACCATCTAAATAATTAACTGGTTTACCAACAATCATCCACCCGTGAAATCAAAAATGTGCATTTCTTCGGGACATCTTAAAAATTCGCTCCAAAAGATAACATCGGACACATGCAAGCTTTGAATATTTTTTTTAATTATAAAAAGACAGACGTCCAGATATCACCTGCCGGTGTAAAGGTGTGGATGGTATAGACCCTAAATTTTGACCCCTTCAAGAATGTCCTTTTCATAATAATATTTAATTATTGAATTTTTTTAGCGTGTTTAGGAAGAAACGATTATGATTATAAGAGCGGTGGCCGTTCCGTTTTCTGAATTCAAAGAAAAGCATAGTCTGCCATCTTGTCTATTCATTTGTTGGGAACTTTAAGTACAATAATTTAAAATAAAATAAAGTAAAGTAAATTAACTTTATAGTACTAGTTCTTGTCAGTGGTTTCACTCGCGATAAAAAAGGATATGCATGTAAGTCGTATGTTGTAAGTCTTAGAAATACTGAACTTATTTTTATACAAGGGAAATCCGTTTGAGGACCGTAGGCCACGCGAGGGGGAAAGGTCGCGGCCCGTGAGTGGGATTCGCCAGGTCGGGGTGGCACTAGCACCCCACGTTGAGATGTGAGATGCTATTGCCACGCCGCGGTTAGGGATACCCACTAAAACCCCTGTCCGATCCCAAGCGTCCTTTGTCCGGGCTGTGGGCTCGCTCGCGCATTCACCACCAGCCCGGACGGACGGCGGCCGGCCCCTTTGCGGGCTGGCCTCACCATTTGGTAGCCGGAGATCTGGGTCTCTCCGGCTCCTCTACCTCACCGCGAGGTGAGAGGGGGCGCGCGGATCGGCGCGCGTTCCTCCTCTCCGGCCTTTATGTGCGGGCGGGTCCGGTTTCCCCGCCGGTCGCCCGCACGGCCGTAGCCTACGGCGGCTGGAGGTCGTCATGGACGACCCTCCGACGCCGCCGCCGGCTCTGGCGGGAGGGGAGCGTAGCGGATTGCTCCCTCTCCCGCTCCGCCGCCTCCTTTGCGGACATGACGGTTTCGCAGAAGGAGGCGGCTGCGTCCCACGCGTCGGCGCTCCCGACCATGGCCTTTACTACGGCCGGGAGGGACAAATCCGCCCCGACGACCGCGACGAGATCACGACGCTGCTCGTCCCATGCTGGACACACCTGGAGGGTGTGCAGCGCCGTGTCTTCGTCGCCGCCGACGCAGTGGTGGCACCCTGACGTCTGTTCACGTCTTATTCGACACAGGTACCTCCCGAAGCATCCGTGCCCCGAGAGGACCTGCGTCAGGCGGAACGTCAGGGTGCCGTAACGTCTTTGCAGCCATTCTGGCATGATCGGCCTCACCGCTTGGATGGTGGCGAGGCCGGCGCTGGGGTTAAGTAGGCGGTCCGCCCACTCTGCCACCTGGACCTGGCGCAACTCGTCTCAGAAAAGATATATGAGATACATAACTCTATGTTTTATGTCTGTTGTTTAATAATATGGTAAATTTTAATATCATAGTTACGTCTGAAGCTATTATTATTTGTTATAAAAAAGTTTTTGTTTTAGTTTAAAGTAAAGAATGTATAATATCTTATTGACATTCCAATGCTGGAAATAATAATTTTCTTCCGTGCAGAATCGGAGAAAGAATACAAATTCCTGCGGCCAGGCGGCCTGCCGTAAGAGGCGACAAAACAACCCGCAGCCAGGTGGTAGGGTATTTGCCCGTCTGAATGGCTACCACTCCTGGTCTAGAGTATGCCGCAATAACAACATTGAGTTGTGTTCCACCATTAGTGAACAGGTTCCACTCTCCCTTTAAAGAGCGGCAGCACATTGGTAGCACCTTTGGTGTTCCAAATGTCTATGGGCGATGGTAACCGGTTTCATCAGATGCGCCGTCTGCACGTCTGCTGAACTCATACACTATAAAAATGGCTGCAGGATTAGATACTTACACAGAACTTTTTACTTACATTTTTCGCTTTTTGACGTTTATAATAATTTAATAATAATAATTTTAATAAGGCTCGCGGCGAGGCTTTCGCTCGGTAAATGGGTGAAGGGCCAGATGCAGAAGGCGGTTCTCCTGAGCACGGCACGCATTGTGAGGAAGTTCCTGTCTCTGGAGCCTTAACCACCGGTAGCTTGGACCCTAGGCCCCGCTGTCGACGGACGTCATCTTTTTATATTTTTTTAATATGTGTTTATTTTTTATATATATATATATTATGTATTAAAAAAACATAAAAGAGAATATTAATAAATATATGTGAAATTTTAATAATAATAGTATAATAATTTGGAACGAATCAATCAAAACATGGACATAAAAGTAAATAGTACCTTGAACAAGAGTCACATTACAATGTTACTTATGTAAATTATGTATTTTTATTTATACCCAACTCAATTAAGTTGTATCTAGAATACAAGCCGAAGAAACACCTGCCAAAAATCTTCCAGCTTTACTATTAAGAACATATGCACTTCATAA
Source organism: Dendrolimus kikuchii (assembly GCA_019925095.2). Lineage (NCBI taxonomy): Eukaryota > Metazoa > Arthropoda > Insecta > Lepidoptera > Lasiocampidae > Dendrolimus > Dendrolimus kikuchii. Next base: position 13,007,407 of record CM034408.1, read on the forward strand.
ATCACAGGATACGTCTCCTTTGTTTCGCAATAGTATCCAATCGACAGATGTGTTCGATTTACGTCTGAAATAAATTCAACATTGTTTTAAAACAAGTGAAAAAGAAATAACTTTATGTTGCTTCACTACACAATGCACATGGCCTGATCTGTAACACCACGTAGATTGCAGGGTTTCCGAGGGTTGATATTATGATGGATATGACAATTTTTTTAAATCGAATTTTATGATTAGTATCCTCCTGAGTTATACAACAACTTTTTAAATTTTGTGATAAAAAATATTTTAAGAAAAAAACTTATCAGCTAGGCTATGGTACGGCAAGATATAAAATTGTATATTAATATAAATTTATACAATATTTTAGACAATATTAAAGCGCATTGGTTATGTTGGCTCGGCTTTATGCAAGAATATAAAACTGTGCAAGAATGGCGAAGTGTTGGAGTTAAGAGAGTCTATCTATGTCTACCGACTAGATAGTCCCCAGTAGATCGCCATAGATATCGTTGCAGTAAGGTAGTGGGGGCTACCTGTCAGGCTTGTAATAAGCTGGAGGCATCTCTAGACAGAGAGGGGTAGAGGATTCTCTATTCAAAGGTCAGATCTTATTTCGAATCAACGAACCCCAGCAGTGAGATTATAATATTGTGAAGTAAATTTGTTTATATATTTGTATATTCCATCTTCATTTGAGTTAATTATCTTGAAATAGGACTAGAGATGAATATAAAACACTTTTTTATTCCGGAAGATGTAAGCTATTCTCTAAGAGACATAACCAATTACCAACTTTTATATTTGGTCTAGCGAAGTGTGGAGAAAGCCTCTATTACTCTATTAGTGTTAATGTTCTGTTCTGACGATTATTGTAACAGCTTTATGTTATAAATATGTATATGTATGTGTATTGTTTAAACTAGTAATTACATCTGCCACCGACTCTCCCTTCGCTACCGTCCAGTTACAATGTAAACAGTGGTCTAAGGCGTATCTATATTATCTAGCCACTGTCTTGGCGTATCCTAGAACAGCTGTTCTCAGACAATGACCAATCACAACATGATAATAAAAAACCTAATTAAATACCAATCGAGTACGTACGTAGTTTATTTTCACCGCCAACACATCTAACCCATTTACCTACATGTTATGTAGAGATTTATGTAGTTTTTATGACCTGAACTACACTGTCGGAATCACAAAACTACGTATTGGGAAATTGTTTTATCTAATCTTGTGTGATCGCTTTTTGGAGATACTTCTTATTTATTTCTCTAATTTAACATTTTTCTTCGTTTCCTTGAAAAAGTAGATCTTGTCATTTATTAGGATTCTGTGGTTGTTTTGGGCAAAAACGAAAACCCTATGCAATTATTACGTCCGTCTGTCCGTGTATCTATGTATGCTTCTGTATTCTGTTTTCAATTGAGTCCATAATGAAACTTAACAGAGGTGTATTATTTAAACGCTTACAGAATGTTGTAGTGGAATCGGGGAAAATCAGTGATTAGCAATAGAAAAATGTAATTTTCATAAGAAATAAAATGATTTTCAAAAACAATTACATTTTTTGATGGTTATGAAAGATTAACTATATATATATAAATGTGAAATTGTGAATATTTCCGAACGTATGAGTGGTCTTTTTGCATAGAGTAGTTGAATGTTTCCCAACGACGTGTACGATATGTGAGTGGGAAAGATAGATGTCGAATGAAAGCAAAGATAAACAATAGACGATGACGGAGTGAAAAGACAATCGGACAAGAGACGATCGAATGGAAGCGTGTGTTGGGAGATGGTGCTGGACGAAGGACGACGGTATTATAAGATTTATATGTAAGATGTGTTATTTTGAAGATATTAAAAGAAGTTTAAAGATATGTTTAACGAATTAAATCAGGATTACTCATTTCACCTCCACATATATTATTAACATTGTTGTTATGTTATAAATATGACAAGGAGTGCCTTGCATTTTTATGAATGTGGAATGTACTACACATAAAATTATTTTTATTACTTATTAAGTTTATATTATTTTGTATTATTATTGTTAATACTTTTTAGTGTTTACATGTTATTTTTTCTCTTATAAGTCGATTACGCAATGAATTTATTATAAACTTAATATTAAATAAATAAAATTCGTTGCAGTTTTTTATTATTATTTTTAAAATAAAACTTATTTAATAAACCCTAAGCCGAGAGGCAAACGTTAGCAACAGTAGCTAACATCAAACCGACGTGATGAGTTCTAATTAATTTAATATTATTTCATCACTAATAAGCTCTTTAATTATACATAAATCTGATATAAGTATAGGGGTTTAAGGCCCTGATTACTCCATATATAAGTAATTACACAACATTCTAATGTTATCAAAATGTTCTGCATCCGTTTGGTTGTAGAAATCATCTTACCTTTAAAGACAGGGCTGTGGCAAAGGTACTTTATTTATAATCATTGCATTTTCCAAATAATTTATTACATATATAAGTTTTATCATGCACAAATTCTATAACCTTTTGTCTTATAACCTAGTGTAACAGTAATTTGTGAAACCCAGTTTGAATATTCTCTCTTTTAAGCTCTTGTTTTTTTTTATTGCATGAGTTCAGGAAATAGGCAGACGATCTACCTGATGGAAAGCGGTTACCATCGCCTATAGACATTTGTAGGTTATCAATGTACTGTCGATCTCTAAAGGGCAACTGGAACCTGGCCACTGATGCCGGAATACAACTCAAGGTTATTATGGCAGCATACTAATAGATAGCTCTATCGTATAGAATCTATTCAAAAATTTTCGCTCCACAGTCAAAAAATTAAACACATATTTTACGAGTGGAATGTGTCTCCGAGTATTGAATTAAATAAAAAACTTATTAAGAAAGGCCATTATAATTTTGCAAGACCTGTAAGTATACCTTGCATTTTTTACAAGAACAATTTTTGAATAACATTTTACGTAATGTTTGTGTTTAGATAGTCAATTAAAACAATTTCAACGTTTATATGTAACCTTATATCATATATATATATATATATATATATCACATAAATTACTTGTAACTTTGTTATGAATAAATGATTTCTGATTTCTTTAGATGTTCTTTAAGTTAATTTAAAGATAATTAAGTAGTGTAATTGATTGCAAAAATCTGTTTATGTGATTTGACATTATAATCTTAATAAAACTACGTTTTAACGGTTTTAAGCGCGGCAATTTATTGTTATTCCTACGTTTTTCAGTGGCCTTGTTCACGGAAGACAAAGATGTCAAGTGTCAACGAGTATTGTTAAAGTTTTATTTAGCCTGTCGCCAACTTGTTAATTTTAATTATTTAGTTTTAATTTTGTTTATGGTTATTATTTACTCTATGGGAGCCTAATCTAATTTACTACCGCTTCGCAACATGTTATGGCTTGAAGAGATTATTTATTATCTTCTAAGTAAAAAAATATTAATTCCCGAGTTATATACTTAAAGAAAACTACTTTAAAAACCAAGAATTACAAATAAAAAAACAACATAAAACACACACAAGATCAATCTCAAAACAGACATTAACCATTCCACCCCACAATAACCACTATGGCAAGTATACTACTAACTACATAATATCAAAATTAATTAATCAATTGCCCACTACACTAAGGGAATCTTTAAATTACAAAAACAGAAATTAAAAAACTATTATTTAGAAAAATTGCAATGACAGCCTGTGTGTATGAGCGATCGTGACTACGTATATGTTATCTGCACATACGATGTGTTTAGGTGTATGTATAAGTTTTTTCTGAAATTGCGAGGGTGTGTTGCATCACACGCAAACCTCATAGGTTTATGTGGTGCCTTAATTCTATTTTGTAATGTAATTTTTTTAATTATAAATAAATAAACAACAAAAAATATATATATATAATATGGCGGTTAACCCTAATTTAAAGTTCTTTCACAATTTCAATAAACAATTTTGTAGCGATAATCTATTCATATTAATAGGCTTAAAGATTAGGGCATATAAACAAACTCAACTTTACATTTATATATACACTAGCATGTGCTCGCGACTTTGTCCACGTTGGGCAGGTAACAAAGATTGCAGTTATTTTGCTTAATATAGGTAAAGTCAACGGTTATTTTCAGCAGGGTAACGGATATTTTTAGTATGAAAATACACGAATCCCGGAATTTCCCGTAAAAACTCGGTATAGGTAATGTTACTAAAGGCATACAGAACTACAATTATTTTACTAAAGATTTTTTCGATCAGTGAAAATTTCATATCGGAATCAATTTTTTTCGATCTGGCCACTTTAAACCTCTCCCAAGACAATTTCCGTAGCGATATAAAGTACCGCAGATTTTAAGTCTGTTAATTTACTATCGATCAGCCAAAAACGCATCGATAACGACCCAGTAGTTTTTACGTGAATCCCGAACAAACAGAAAACATGTAAGAAACAAAAGACTACATTTTTACAATTTTTGAATATTATAGATACATATGTAGAAAAATTTTGATGAAACTGTACCGGGACTTTTACAATAGCAAAAAGCGTAACATAGCTTTAATAGGCATTTAGTTATTACCTCTTTTATATTTTGACAACAAACAAAATGGACGAGTTCTTCGGCAGCCCTGTTCTTTGAAAGTACCTAGACATTAAATCAATAATAGAAGATATAAGAGAACTATACCTACTACATGCTATTAGACGATCACGTCATTAATATTATAATTATGGTATTTAAGGACATGAAACTGTTTTATTTCCTTCAATTGACCTAATTATTTAAAATGTTGTTACTGTTATTAATTTGGTATTGTCACAGAATTGGTAGACTAGTATAAACATTGCTCAGATAGGTTTTTTTTTGCGAATCTGGTAAATAGCCTGACGGTCCACGTTCTGGGAAGTGGTTACCCAAAGACGCCTATAGACGTTTGCAACACCAAATAAGAAGTTAGCGTATTGCCAGCCTTTAAGAAGGGATAGAGAGAATGGAATAAAGAGGATGGGATAGGAGGAGCAGACAGGAAAAATGGAATATGGAATAAGTAAGCAAGGGAAAGGGGCAGTGAGAGAAACACGATTAGCTCAAGGCTAATCGTTTCACGCCAATATTCTGTGAGAATTGTGGTCACTCATCGTACTGTTAGTATGGTGGCTCGTGGTTAGGTCCTTTTGTAAGTGAAACACACACTTTTGTAGCTAAAGATTTAATTCGGACGTGTTGCCGTGACAGTGGACAAATCGACTCTCTTGATACATAGAAAAATATTTTAATATCTATATGCTATATAAGCTAACTATCACACTAATCGAACCGGTACTACAAGCTGAAATCGTGATCCTGATTCCAGCAGGGCTCTACCGTTTTATCCGTGCAGGAACGGAGAAAGAATACAATTTCCTGCGGCCGGGCGATCTGTCGTAAGAGGCGATTTAACAACCCACAGCCAGGTGGCAGGGCATTTGTCCGACTGGATGGCTACCACCCCTCGTCTAAAGTATGTCTTCATAACAACCAATATGACTTCATAACAACCTTGAGTTGTGTATCGGCATTAATGACCAGGTTCCAGTTTCCCTTAAGAGAGCAGCAGCGCATTTGTAGCAACTTTGGTGTTGCAAATGTCCATAGGCGATGGTAACCGCTTTCCATCAAGTGGGCCGTCTGCCTGTCTGCTGATCTCCTGCAATAAAAAAAAACACGTCAAACATCACGTCACGTCACTTTTCATTAAACATTTTCTGATCCGAATTCGGTTATAGCGACCTGTTCGTATTTAGACTACATACATACATATGTAGTGGAACATTAACAAGCCAATAGATGACGCTGTACAATAATTGATTTCGCAAACTATTCCCGAAACATACAAAGAATATATACAAACTTTCAACAATAATAGATGGGCCTAGGCCTGCGAGGCATAGCAATAGCTTCGCTGGAAGATCTTCCTTTGAGACGAAGCAGCATTCCTTCTTGCTCCTCCATCTCGGAGTCGGGACATCTCTAAACATACATAGACCGGTACGTATCTACCGGTACACACATTGCTTATATTTTATATACAGCGTTACCAACTCCTTAGCTAGAATAGATGTGTATTTAAATTAGATGTGTATTTAATAATTTTTTTACAGCTTTTGTAAATTTCTCAAATATTTTCAGATAGATTTGATCCGAAGCCATTTCGGACTATTTGAATACATATTATAGAAAAATAAAAATCATTTCACACATGTCTTTATCGGCATTTAATTTTAACATACGATTAAATTAGCTAAAAAGTCGTTGATTTGGCAATACTGGAGTATATAGTCCATTTTGACGAACATTATCCAACCAAACTTTAGAGAGTTTACACCGCTACAACATTCATTTTTTCGTCTTGTATGCCATGAAGCTTTTATAATCGACCATCTCCAAATGGCAGGTGATGTTTAGTATACATAAAAGCGAGTTAGCAAAATTCACTTTGGAAATGTTTTTGATTTTCGATATCATAACCAGTTAAGCTATCGAAAATGTTAAAATTCAATCGAACGACCTTCGATGGAATTTAATTTTTTTATCAGTTTATATAATTATATAAACCATTTGTGTAAACAGCTGTCAGTAACGAGCATGTGCCAAGGAACTGTTTCTACCGATCTTCCCCACTGATCTTATCTTAAGCTGTAAATTAGGCTAATCATGGTATTTTTTTAATAGTTTTTATTTGTGCCGCCGATAATGGGATGAAATGTAAAGCCGAACAGATGTCGGTATAGGCTATAATACGGGATCAACCTAAGAATCTTCGATTATCGTGAAATACACCTAACGGGTTCTGGTGACAGCTGCTGATCTGTACTAGAAATGGTCCGAGCTAAAGGAGACGGCGGTTAAACAGAACTGTGCATGGTGTTTTTTTAATTTTATTTTATTAAGTAAGAACTCGTAGCCCCAAGCGAACATGATTGCCCGGGACTAAACACTATATAAACACAAAAAAAACTACATTACTTAATACAATCTAACACACATTTTAGAACAAGATTTGGAAAACGATGGGATGGGTTAGTTATGATTGGCAAAGGAAAGAAAAGTACACTGTGCATGGCAAATGATCAGTGGAGCAGAAAGTTTTCCAATGGTATAGAGTCTGGACTAGAAGATAATTCCTACAAGAAATTAAACCGCTGATTATGCATTATATAATTTATCTTTTCTTATTCAAGACTAATTATAGAAAAAAAACCACTTTATTGCACATATCATAAAGTGAAAGCATCATAATTTTTAGGGTTACTAACAAAATATAGGACCGCACTTTTATACAATACTAGACGTCCCGGCAGACGTTGTCCTGCCCTAAAAAAATAAAAATCCAAGTCCCAGCGCCTCATACCGGTTCCAATAATTAATCTAAATCATCCGAGGACCCATTCGAACACACAAAAAGATTTTGATCAAAATCGGTAAAGTCGTTCTCAAGTTATGCGCGTACATATATTTCTACGATTCATTTTTATTTATTTTATAATTATTAATAAATTAATTAATTACGACGCGTCATCTCTTAGATCAGTTTTGATATAGGTATTATTCTAAAATACGGGTATGTTCTATAATTGTAAAGACAATATTTTAGAGAGAAGTACTCTCCATTTATATAATAAATAGGTAGGGCCTATCTATACTAATATTATAAAGAGGTAAAGTTTGTGACGTTGTAGGGGGTAATCTCTAGATCTACTAAACCGATTTTGAAAATTCTTTCACCAGTGGAATGCTACATTATTCCTGAGTGACATAGGGTATATTTGATTGTGATTAATAATCAGTATTTTTTATTTTTTTTCTGATACCCAGTGAAGTGGGCACGGGTTAGCTAGTGAATTATATATGCATTTCAAGCGCGGTGTGCTTTACCCGCTGTCGCTTGTCCCTCAAAACTGACCATATCTTAAAGGGTTGTGCGGGAGTAACGGACAAGGTGTACGCAGTTTTTTGGCGACTACTTGCTCCGAAGAAAGGTGTACAAACCTTATTATGCTCTGTGGGAACATTTAACAAACAGAAGGACATGTGTACATGCAGGATGTGTGAAGGTGTATTTTTATGAGTACAAGTACTTCATGCTTCCGTAGGATATGAAATTGAGGTGTTCAGTTTCCTTTATTTTTTTGTGATATTAAGTTCTAGCGGATTTTCGTTTCCCGTTTTCAGAGGAAGTAAGCTTTTAATGAAAAAAATAAAATATTCTTAATTTGTTCCTTATTTGCATCAATTGCCTTTATTTTTGACTTCCGTTTATGCTTTTGAGAAATTAGTCGTTATGTAACATATAAAATGGTTTCTAACAGGTGTTTACATGAAATTCAGCAACAAAAAGATTCAGTCAAAGTGAAGAAATTCGGTAATTTTAGAACTGAAACTGTAAAGGAGGGTTTCCATTACTAATTTGCATAACCATAAACAACTTTTTTATATTCTACTAGCTGTTAATAACGATTTTTATATTTTCTGAATGAAAAACGCAATTGTGGTGCTAGAGTCACGTATTTTTATTATTTCTTACAACAAGTCTAAATATCATCGAGGTCTATATATCTTGAGGAATTATAGATGGGCCATTCAATACAATTTCACCCCCTTTTAGACAAAAGGTAGCCTATGTGCCTCATCACGATACAATCCGCCTCTTTGCCAAATTCTATCAAGATCCCTTCAGCCACTTTAGTCGTAAAAATTTAACGAATTAATCTATTCAAATAGCTATCAGTTAACCGATATACATTTTAATGCGATGCAGTTCCATTGATATGAAAAAGCACTGTGTGTATTATCTTTCATGCTGATCAGTGTAAATGTGTTTATGTTTATTAATTACATTCATTTTTTGTATTGATTTAGTTCGGCAGACAAGCAGACGTCCCACCTAATGGAAAGCAGTTACCATCGCCTATGTGCATATGTAAACCTAAGGTGCTACCAATGTGTTGCTGCTCTCTAAAGGGAGAGTGGAAATCGTCCATTAAGCTGGAACACAAATCAAGGTTGTTACGGTTGCATGTTCTAGCTAAGAGGTGGTAGCCATACAGACTTGCAAATACCCTACCATCTGGCTGTGGACTGTTTTGTTGCCTCTTATGACAAGCCGCCGGGCTGCAGGAAATTGTATTCTTTCTCCGTTCCTGCACGGGTGAATTTTAAAATTCATTTTCCTTAAGAATCTGATGAAAATTGGGGGACTATACAGCCGAATCAATAAAAATACACGTATTTTTATATAAAATATATAAAAGATTTAATATTTAGATATATTTAAAACATTAGACTGCTACAAAACTATCCTATTTAAAAATATATATACAATAGTAAAAAAAACTACTAAAGCCCGTCTAGCCCCAACAGACCACTGTCGCTGGCTATTTTACCATTTTATATTTAGCATTTATTATTGATGTTTTTATAACTTAAAAGTCTAAAAATCGTAAAGATATAACTAGAGAATTTCACGCGCGTTGCAAACAATTCTCATTAAAAACACGTTGTTTTAATACCAGCTGCTTGAAACTTGATGAATTTGAAAATAGTTAAAAAATAGCAAAAAATAAGCATACGGCCCCACTAATCGTGTTCTGCCGATTTTTAACGACGGATGTCTTAGATCCGAACGGAAATTGGCACCTTTTTGCTCTACAAATTTATTTGTTAATTAATACATTGGTGAACTTTCTTATCCGTTAGATAATAAGGTTGAAAGTTGATTAGCTTCGTCGTTTACAACTGTGTTATGTAACAGAGAACAGAGTTCCATAAATGAAGGACTTTTTTAAAGTTTACTGGGTCAACTTTTTATCAATTCATTATGCAGATGTGCATTTTATTTTTAAAAATAATACGCTTCCGAGATGTGGCAGATGTATTTGGGACCTTGAAAATGTTTTGGCGTAATAAAAAACACAAAACACCTTTAGTTTGGAGTCCATCAGGAATTTTTTTCGTCGTTTTTTAAAGAAAATACTTAACGTTCTAAGTGTGCAGCCGTCTTTTGAGATACGAGGAAACTTTTTGGCTCTTAGCCTACATTATTCAGTTTGGTAAGTAAGTAGCAAATATCACAAGTGTTTGAGTTGATATAACAATACTCAAGGTCTTGGAGAGGCTAATATAATATATATATCAAAAGTTTATTTTTGCAACTTCTACATTGTTTTATACAAAACGTAGTATTTTTCAAGTGAATAATATCAATTTTATGAACGCAATCGAATCAACGACAGGGCTATTTTTTTAGATATTCAAAGCCCCTTTAAATCATATTTTATTTTCGGCGGTAGGTATCTAATATGTTGCTCTTGCAAAGAGGCGACTTATAAAGTTCAAAATTTTAATGTTGTTGGAGTGTGGTGATTAAGACTCTAATCTTAAGTCTTCTAAATTCGTTAAAAGGTTGTTTTAATAACATATTATAATCGCATCTCATTTTTAATCATTCGTAGCCCACTGCTGACCGTAGGTCTCACCAGTTTACGTCACATATCTTGATGCTCTGCTTTCTTCATCCAGACAATAATTTATGCAGCGTATCGGTTCACCGGGCTGGGTACACTATTTTTGCTGAGACGCGCTTTCCAACCCAGAAGTTGTCTCCGCCGTCAGTCATCAGTGCTGTTACAGACGTGACCGGATTACTGACACATCGGCAAAGTAAGACAATTCTTTATTCATAGCTGCAGTCATCAACTGCAATCCTTTATTCGGAGCTTATCCCTCCATATATCGAGCTACTTAAACCTCTGATAGGTCATTCACGTTAGCCGATGCACACCATTCGCCAGTTACCACTGCGGGTTTCGTGTTTGCTCTATGAGATAAGTTAGCTTATAAAGGGCTTGGTAACAATTTTTGTGGTCTGGTACTGTAATGTCATAATTCGGACGAATGAGATCACGACACGTCAGTCGTGGGCTTCAGTAGTAGATTATCAAAGATATGTTTTTTAATTTTGTTTTACATGATCTCATCAAAAACAAGTCCTACCACATTTTCATAATCGAACTTGTCAATATTTGTTCTTGTATCCCAAATCTGTAGTTCCGTTTTATTATTTTTATGTCGTAAATGACGTTTCTGAGATCAGTATTAAAAACGAATTCTCACAAAATGAACATAAAACTCGGTACCAGTTCGACCGGATGTTCTCATTAGGCTATCAAAAGCTCGATTACTTCGATATGGACCAATGACAATAATCTTGGATTAAATCACACGTTTAAATAAATAACGGGTCAGAAAAAGGTGAAAATGTCCTCGGGCTACGCGCATGCTCCACGCGCCCGAAGAAAGCCGATCTTTTACGTAAATAGCCGAAGACGTTTTCATAACATTCCTAATGACAAAGAGAAATAAACCTTATTATCTAAATACTAATGTTGTATTTATCGATGTTATTTAAAATAGTCAGGACATTTCGTAAATGTTCAAGTCGAATCGTCAAAGCAGCTGTGTTTCACACAGTTTGAAAGCAACATTTGTATCTTTTTTTCGTTCAAAGAAAGGCATATGCTTTTCGTAAGACGTGCAGGTAAAGATTGGTGCAGATGGTTGGATATAGGATGATACAGTCTTCCGGCGTTTGATGATGTTTCCTGATTTGCAACTGTTGGCCATTTCGAGATCTAATTGGCAGAGATTTCCTTTGCTTTTGCATATGGCGCACTATCGAGACTGCACTTTAATGTTTAATGTCTAGACGACATATACTTGTGCTATAAAAAATATTATATCTATACTCATAGATTAAATTGTATTTTGTATCGGAAATGTTTAAATACACTTTAAAACTGAAATGAAAATAGTGATTATTGGTATATTATAACCTTTCTTCAGAACTTTTTCCTGGCTGTCTGCACGAAAGTTTATTTCGACTAGGGTCTGAAACATTTCAACGGACTTAAATGAAAATTGTAGGGATTAAAACAGGATATTATTTTAAGTTTTCGTGTGTGTTGCATTTTGATATCTTGCAATTTTCAATAGATGTAAATAGAAATTCCAAGTCTTACGCGAATAAAGTAGTGGGTTTATTAATTTATTCTCAAACACTCATATACTCGTATATAATTACTATTTCATATTTTTACATAATCAGCATTTGTATTGACTAACACGATTAATTTGAACCTTAATTGATTACAGTAATAACTGCGACGCGGTTGTAAATTCAGGTGCATCCGTGACCTCATTACGTAACTTGATAGTGATTGCTGCTGTCACTAACTGACGTTAATAAATTCTATAAATGTAACATGTAATTAGAAAGGAGTAAGTACATCTGTCTGAACTTTTGTCTAGACGGTTAGATGTGAAAGAATATTGTAGTTTTTTGAAATGTAGGCTTTTTATGTATGGTTAATTAATGTATGTAATTAAAAACGGAATGTCGGCGACACAACCGTTCGTACTGTGAACTACCCTCATGTTGCGTGCCTAATGTTGGGCAATGGTTAAATCCAGAATTTGGCCACTATTTACGTTTCCTATGATAATATAATGTAGAATGCAACTGAGAAGTTTTTTTTTATTCTTTATAAATAACATATTTATTGTTTACCTCATTTTATAAAGAAAATTCCAACGTTCCAGGGGTTAAATTCTAAAGTTATTATACAAACTAAGTTCCACTGGAGTACATTTCTTCAAGGTCATACAAATAGGGTAAAACTTAATTCTACTTCCTATTCTATGTGCACCACAATTGCACACATTTCTTGCTACTTCTTTTTAAACAGCAATAATAGCTGTTCAAAAAGAAGTAGCAAGAAACTCTCCAGCAATATTTCTAGTTAATTTTTTTGTATTTCATGTTCTTCAATCAAGAAGTAATTCAGAAAAGTGAATTTTAATGTCAATATCTTAGATGTGAAGTATGTAAGTAATGTGTACAGTCATGTGAAACCTATAGTACTTCATTTGTTTCCTTTATAGCATTTAAAATAACAGTAGAGTCTCACTTAGGGTTGCCAATCATACTTAATAAGGACGTATCCTACTTTATTTTTGGTACATATACTTTATACTTTTACATAAAAATAAAGTACGTGAAAATACTCTATTTCCAATATTTACTCTGATGCGGAAAATGAAATATTCGTATAGATAATTATTGAACTATAATAGATCCAGCTTTCACTGAAAGAGTTTATTCAGTAATGAATCTAAAATGGCGAGAAGTAAGGAACAGAACATCTATAAATGTAATAAAAAATGAATTGTTTGTTTATTTAAATTTAAATTGGTAATGTAAAGATAGCTTCCAAAAATTTAAGGCTAATGACAAGTTGTTAGTGTGTGCTAGAAGCACACAAAAATAGTGTCTCCAAAAGAAATAAATAAAATTGAAAAAAATACGTTTTTCCTCCGAATACTTTATTTTTTCCCTAGTAAAAAAATGTAATACGTTATTTTTCTCAAAACTAGTTGGCAACCCTAGTCTCACTAAACCGGCACTATTAAAAACTAGGAGGTGTCGGATTATTGGAAAGTTCGGATTACGGATTATGTAAAAAAAAAATGTAAATAAAATAAAGCATGTTGTAGTTTACTTGACATTTTAGCTACGTTTACGTATATTAAAACAACGGATAAATAAATAAGGTAAACAAAAGGTGTTATTGTAATTTATTTTGAGATTATACTCATGCCGGTGCTAAGTTAAGCGCGAAACGAGACTAGGGAGTGGTAAAAGATTCGTGAGCGAAGGGTGCTGGATTATTGGAAGTACCGGACTACTGAAGTGCCGGATTAGTGAGACTACTGTATTTGCAAATATGATGAGAGCTATACTAACAAATTTTAAATTTACTGTTCTTTCCGCAATATCAACGATTTGATATATTACTAGTGGTCGCCCGTGGCCGAAATTCCACCATAATGATTAATTTAAATTATAAGTTTGATCATTATTAATGTTCTGTTGTCAAAGACTATATATACTTCTATAATCACATATTTCTCCAAGGCTACACTGTTAATTTGATTTTAACAATAAACAAAAAAGTATATATGTGTGTGTGTCAAATACATGGTGGTAGTGTGTGTAATGTTTTTTTTATTGATTTAATGTATTTTTTATGCATAATTTAAAAAAAATATATAGCATTTGTCGCTTTTTCTCTATACAAACTATAAGTGTGCGAAATTTCATACTCGTCCGTCCGCGCAATTTTCGTAAAAAGGGGTGCAAAGTTTTTGCTGTGTTTTTGCTTCATGTACTAATTAATATATGGATGGTACGATAGTCACGAAAATATATTGGGTTCTTTATATAAATTTACTCAAGGACGTTATAGGATAACATTGCTTATAAATAATTAAATTACTTAAGTATATTTATGTTAAAATAACTGTTTACATACATACATACATAACTTCACGCCAGTTCCCTTGCGGGGTACGCACGAACCACAGAGTGCCATTTAGGCTTATTCTTACACACCTCACTTGCCTCTTTGACATTCATAACTCTTGTCATGCAAGCTCGTCTGTTCTGAAGGCTCCTGACATCACCTTCTGCTAGTACACGATCAATTTGATCATGGAAGGTGTGTCGTGGCCTTCCACGACTTCTGCATCCATCCACTTTTGCTTTTAAAATAACTGTTTAGCGTAGCGAAAATAATAAAAAGGGCGTTGATATTTTAATTTAAATCGAATTTCGTAATATTCCAGTTGCATGTAATTTTAACAATCTTGAAGAAAGTTTGTACCAAAAGATGTAAGTAATTAACGTAAAATCTGAGTGCAAGGGACAATAAAGTCGTTAGATTGCACTGAATGAGCAAATTGTTGCATTCGAATACATGAATGAATTTGATCACAAAAAAATTCGCAAGATAATTCGGTAATGAAATTCACAAGATAACACCGCGGTTGATTATAACTTCCGATTGCAATTGCGGCTTGGGAACAGGCGAGTTGCTTTCATTCACATTAGAGGTTAGTTTTTTATTTTTATTTTATTGCAGGAGTTCAGCAGACAGGCAGACAGACGGTCCACATGATGGAAAGCGGTTACCATCGCCTATGGACATTTGCAACACCAAAGGTGCTCTACAGATGCGCTGCTATAGCCAGAACACAACTCAAGTTTGTTATGGCGGCATACTCTAGACCAGAGGTGGTAGCCGTTGTGGGTTGTTTTATCGCCTCTTACGATAGGCCGCTTGGCCGCAGGAAATGGTATTCTATCTCCGTTCCTGCACGGATGCAAATATACATATTCTGAAAGTTGGAGATCTTGCACGGTACCCTATAAGATGGGGATGTGGATATATCGAGCCATTATTGGCATTTTGTCGTAAGCGACATTTAGACCTAAGTAGGTATATTGTTTGTTGCAAAAGGTATTTTAAACTATTATTTTGTTATAAGACTTTCAGTTTTAGTTAAATTAGACTCTACTGACTCAAAAAAACTCTCTCTTCTTTCACTCTCTCCTACTTATGTGGGGTCGCTACAATGTCTTTTTCTTCCACACTTCCACTAACTCAAAACCTGAGTCTTAAAACAAAATAGTAGTTTAACATACTAAGGTACAAAGTTACTTACGATAAAATAGTGGTAAAGGCTCCATATGTTACAATAAAATCTAACATTATTTACACAGTCAAGAACAGGCGTTAAAGTAACATCTTGTCACCTTAAAATATCTTGATAGAAATAGTTTTAAATAATCAACTGAGATAATTTTTGCTACTTTAAGACTAACCAAGGAGAGGAAGAATGTTTGGACATTTACTACGATACGACACCCTTCTCTGTAGGATAATAGAAAGAAATAAGTTCAAGTTATTGTAAGTTATTAAAAAGTGCCTGAAATGCGGAAATAATCATCAAACAAAATGCCGCGCTTATAACCTTTAAAAAGTAATTTTTAATGTGCGCACTGTTAGTCATTTAAGAAAATACTACGTGTTCACATCTCTGTTATAAGTAAAAATTAAATCTACCTTTTAATCTAATGTACACCGCATCAACGACTTAGTAGAAGGACTTTTAGATTTTTTGGAAAGCAGCATCTTTTTGTTATAGACAACATGTTGCGGAGATAGTGTATTTTTTTCTCAAGACGGCACGTACCAAATGTTGCGAGGAGCAGCTGCGCACGCGTCTCCGAAAGATCATTTCGCGAATTTTCGTTTCCCAGACAGATGCTGCTCAACTAAAATGTCTCACGATGCAATTTCAAAAGGACTTATGTCATGCCACTTTTGTGTACATATGTACCGTTTCTGGTATCAATAGCGGCGGTAGTCTTACAAAGTTAGGATGCGGTTGGCAAATTGGAAGTAAGACGAAATTCTTTCTCTGGTGAATGGAGAGCGTTGTTCGACAGCGGTAAATGTAATTTGGCCTTTCATTCCATATACCTTAGGACACGAAACACTTGGCACCTGACATTGTATGCAGAAATGTAAAGCAACTGTTTTCGGAGTTCCGTATGTGAAGTGTGTAATTAGCAATCAAGCCAAATTAGCAACAATAATAAAACTCGTAAGACTCCGTCAATACAGAAGTTTCACTTCAAAAAAAAAATTTCATTAAAAATCAGCTGGGTAAGTCGTAAACATCCTAGACTAGGTACGAAGTAAGAAACTAAGTAAATAATAAGTAACTAAAATCGAAACTAAGAAAAAATGTACTTCTTAGGTTTTTTATGATAAATATGGTTTGCATTTGACCACGATCACGCCTAATATCAGACGATGATGTGGTCGTAGATGGAGAATACTTACCTAGAAAGTACCTATTCTCACGAGACTTGAAAACACTCGTATTGCATTCCACAGCTTTGCCGTACGCAGAGGGAACGTGGAGGTGAAACGTTTCGTTCGCACTGGTGCTGTTTTTACTGTGAAACGATGACGTGGACCTGCGTGCCCTGTCATCCAAAGATGGATGGTAAAGAAAATATATTAAGCAGTGAGCTGCTACAAACGCCGTAGGCTACGTACGGCATGATGTGAATGCTTATTATGAAAATGTACTTTAGTCATTTCTCTCACACCCCTGACGTGGCACACACGCTGTACTCGACG
Organism: Dendrolimus kikuchii; assembly: GCA_019925095.2. NCBI lineage: Eukaryota > Metazoa > Arthropoda > Insecta > Lepidoptera > Lasiocampidae > Dendrolimus > Dendrolimus kikuchii. Next base: position 13,024,523 of record CM034408.1, read on the forward strand.
TCCATAGATCAGGCGTCTGACGACCTGTAACCGGTTACCGTGTGTCTCTGTGTAGGTATCAGTACCGGGAAGCTTTCAATGTTTCTAAGACCACGTCACCGGAGGCTGAAAAAGAGTTTTTTTTACTCAAAACCCTGACCACCTCTAACGAAGAGCTGAAGACCAATTATGATGGAGAAATAATACAATACAATATTCCTTATTGTACACAAAGATGAAAGAATAAAACGCACAATAATCTTATACTAATATATAAAGCTGAAGAGGTTGTTTGTTTGAACGCGCTAATCTCAGGAACTACTGGTCTGATTTGAAAAATTCTTTCAGTTTTAAATAGCCCATTTATTGAGGAAGGCTATAGGCTATATATCATCAGGCTAAGACTAATAGGAGCGGAGCACCAATGAAGAATGTTTCAAAATCGGGGGGTCTTGAAAACAAATTCCACGCGAACGATGTCGCGGGCACAGCTAGTCTTAAATACAAGAAGATAGTAAGTACAATGGGCGGACTTATTGCTTAAAGCAATCTCTTGCAGGCAACTTTTCCAGGAAACGTCATTTTAATTTTAATAAAATCCAACAGAACCCTATATGTCTTATCGGCGCTTTTGATTGTCATATTATTGTACCGCGTGGTCAATAGAAGTTTACCATTGTTTGAGCAATTTTTTTCCGTCCATTGTGAAGCATTAAAGTAATTTTACGCTTCAATTGACTTTTGTCACATTTGGAAAAAAAATATAATTGTACTAACCTTTCAGCTTACTAAGTTGTTCGTATTATTTGAATTTAACAGAATCAAACTAAGTTCTTTACTTATTATCTACTTCTTTTTTAGGATTTGCCTATTAGTTGAGAACGTTCCCAAAAGACTAGCAGCATTCCTTCTTTAAATGGCAACGCTAGTACGTTGCCTGCGTTGCCCGAGTGATAAAAAACTATCCGATTATTTTCAGAATTTTTCACTTTCACTTCAGAATTAAAATGTTCAGTAGGTATCATTCTTACGATTTTTGGAGATTATCATTGTCACCTACTGATTTAAATTAAAAAATCTAGTAAATAAATAAAAAAAACAGCTTAAATCCTTATTTTCTTTTTGAAAATAAATCTATTGATATTATAAAAGTCTAAACATGCCGTATTTTTTTTTTGGGAATGATTGAAAATGGTCAGATTAAAAACAAAACTAACTCCAATGTGATTTTTTACTAATCAATAGCAAATTTTATGTAATAAAATGTATGATTTTTTTAACCCCAGGAACTTGATGGGAATTTCAAGTCAAGCGTGGAATATCCTAGTATTATATACAAAGATATCACACATCATCACATCTTCTAATGAGTAAGTCAGGGGCTGGCAACGCTGCTTCAACAGTTGAAGATCTCAAATATCGCAAATATGGAACCCTAGGACGGGGTTACATATTTGTGCCGTTTGGAGTTGAAACTTTAGGTCCGTGGGGTCCATCGGCAAAGGGTTTCTTCAAAGATATTTCTAAGAATCTCTTTGATACCACCCGTGGTTAAGAAGGCTGGTTCGTATTTCGCACAACGAATCAACATTGCTTATACAGCGTGGCAATGCAGCCAGCCTTCTGGGCACGCTTCCCTCTGGCAGCGATTTGTTACACACTTTATATTGATTTATTTATAATTTAGTTTGGTTCTCTTACGGATATCCTCATTTCTAATTCTATTCATAAGGGCAACATCCAAAATAGCTCGCTCCATAGCCCGTCGAGCGACTTGGAACTTGTGGGCCAATCCTGCCGTCAGTGTGAATCTCTCGGCCCTGTAGGTCAGGACGGGGAGGACGCACTGCTCGAAAACTTTCGTCTTCAAAATTGCGGGATGGATAAGACCGTTACTATTATGATATTATTTGATGATTAGATAAACATAAAAATTACCGTATACATTGTCGGGGTGAAGGTAAGGAAAGGAATGCTCCGGTGGTTCGGGCATGTGGAAAGAATGCATGATGAAAGAATGACTAAACAGATATACAATGCAAAAGTGGATGGATGCAGAAGTCGTGAAAGGCCACGACACACCTTCCATGATCAAATTGATCGTGTACTAGCGGAGGGTGATGTCAGGAGCCTTAAGAACAGACGAGTGTGCATGACAAGAGTTATGAACAAAGAAGCAAGTGAGGTGTGTAAGAATGGGCCTAAATGGCGCTCTGTTGTTCGTGCCTACCCCGCAAGGGAACTGGCGTGAAGTTATGTATGTATGTACATTGTTACAACAACAAAATATTGCAAAATGTCGTAATATTTAAAGAAAAAGAGTTTGGAAACCGAAGCGAACTTCACTGAGGCCCGCCACACAGGCTCTGTTGAGACCTAGTGTCCATCTGGCCAGAGCTAACTTTGGACGCTCCTACAGAATTGTCATCGTATTGTGAATTATTTAATGTTCCTTGTACTCTTCATGTAAATAAATTTCATTTCATTTTTATGTTTTATTTGGCACCGACTTCAGGATGTAGAAAATTTTATTTTTTGCTTTTAAGTTACTCATGAAGTTGGTTTTTTTTTGTTAGAAATTTTTTATTCTATTACTTTAAGTGCATTTTACATCTACTTATTTATGCTAGTAATATGTATACCCATTTATGTTTTTGTAGTTCTAAATAAATCTTTATTTTTTTTTCTTCCAACTCCCTAATCTGTAGCTATCTACCGTGACATTTAGCGTTCCACAGTCACTAACATTATCCCAGGTGTTGCAAAGGCATTCAACAAATAACTAACTCTTAAATAAACGTGTCGCCATGTTTGCTACTATATTTAAATGAATTCAAGAGGCAAATTAATTTTATTGGTTTGTCGCAGTTTTTCCCACACTTCGTGACACTGAGGTGAATATTAAGTACTATTTAAAATAAACATACCTACCAGGGATTTAAGATTACATATATCTGTATGTAGACGATGCAAGTATAGACCGTTATGTTGACTAGACTTTCCAGTAATTGTTAAAAATGTTGTCCTATTTTAACAGTACTTTCATTAAAACCTGAAAGATATAATTAACTCATTAGTAGAATTTTTTGGTAATAACCATTAATTAACTGAAATTAATCTTTTGAAAATATAATTAATTAAGATAAAAGAGTAATTGTTATTAATTATATTATTTACACATTTAAATGTTAGCTGAGTTCAGAAGGCTAAAAGCGAATTAATCTTCTATATTATGCTTTCATTTTGCATATAATGAGGAGGGATGAAAGTCACGTGACAAAAAGAAGGTTAAGCTACAAGATGGATGGGTACAAATGTAAAGGTAGACCAAAAAAAAGATGGATGGATTGTGTGAAGGATGATATGATGATATGTGGTGTGACAGAAGATGTATGTCAGAATAGAAGAGTGTGGAAGGAAACGACATATTGTGCCGACTCCAAGTAATTGAGATATGGTAAAAGAAAAGAGAGATTATGCTTTCATTTTATTTTAGGTTTCTTTTCAGAATTCCGTAGTCAAACGGCAAAGGTAGTGGAAGCTTGTGACTCCTACAGTTACTAACATTGTGCGTCAATTGACGTGCACTTGCCAAATTCATGGGCTGTAGCAGTCCGGGATCATGAATTTTTTAGATTTTTTCAAAAGGTGAAAAATGCTGCCTCCGCTCGCCTATATTTTTAACTTAATCATCATCATCATTTCAGCCATCAGACGCCCATTGATGAACACGCGTGCGTCTGTTGTTTTTAACCTATGCCTACGCGCTCTGAGAAAATATTTATGTATTAACTTACAAACATCGCTATCATTACAGTTGTCACCAATACGATAGCGTGGTACACATAACACATTATATATACATATTCAGTCATCATAACATATAATTTAAAACGCAGTTCTTGTGAATTCAGTCACAGTACAGATAAAAATGTCAATTTGTTGACACATCTTGTTCAATGTTCGCAAGGCCTCTGTCATCGGCGCCTTATTAAGTAAGAAAGTAAGTAATTTATGTGCTTAAAGTACTGGACGTCTCAGTGGTCTAATATTAATGATGAGTTGTGTTTTTGCCTGCGAAGTTTGAATTTGCCGCCCTCTGACTAAAATTAAAGTATAAAGTCTAGTACCAGAACGCTGTCAGTTGCAAACGTGCCCAAAGACTGAATCGCTGAACGGTAATGCTAATGCGTTGCCTGAGGTATAGACCAGTCTTTTGGTCACGTGAGGCAGCCACCAGACGTTGGGCTATGTCTCAATAAAGTGTGCGCTTCAGGCTTCCATGGTCCCAGAGACTCAACCGCAAGAGCCGTAAATATGTAGCCATTTCCGATGGCTGAGTATTTGCGGCGTTTTAGGGCCTCCTGTTGTGGAGCAGCTGTACCGGTAGACATGCTAGTGGCTGGAAGTTGGGACCGTGCCAAAGCATCGACGCAAGACGCGTGCCATACTAAGGGGCAACACATCTTCCAACATTGGTTGGTACTCCGGCGATGACAAGAGCCCAAAGTATTATATCATTAAGTGTTGCATGACGTACAATAAAATTAATAAAACAATATATAGAAACACTTTAGAATTAATTAAACATGGCAACCTTTTCGATGACAGCGATTTATTACACACAACTTTGAGATGGAGACAGAAATATGTTGATGTATTTATAGATTTCCAATAGCTTTTCAGGAAAATATCACAAACCATTATTGATATTCGGACAGGAGAACGTCTGTTGGGGTCAACAAATATAGCTATAATTTAATAACTTAATATCTATGCAATACATTTTTTAAGGCAAAATCCATTTGCGGACTCCCCGCCGCACGGAGTTTACGGCGGGACAGTGTGGGACTTGTGGCCAGATCGGCTGCCGTAATACCCACTAAAACGAGGCCGCCACTAACTAAGACGGGGCCCAGGACGTGCAAGAGTTTTTCGCCGCAACCCTGACTGGTGTGGGCCCCTGCCCCTACGGGGAGGTTCTCCGTGCAGGAACGGAAAATGAATACTAATATCTGCGGCCGGGCGGCCTGTCGTAAGAGGCGACAAACTACCTACAGCTAGGTGGTAGGGCATTTGCCCAACTAGATGGCTACCACCATCATCAGTAGCCAGGTTCCAGTTTCTCCTTCAAGGCCGGTACCACATTGACAGGACCTCTGGTATTGCTAATGTCCATAGGTGACGGTAACAACTTTCCATGACAGTTGGGTCGTCAGCCTGTCTGGTGTGCTCCAGCAATAAAAAAAAGGCTTCTCCTGCCTTAATCCGTGGTTAAGGAGGTCTCCAACACACCTCCTACTCTGCGGCTTGGATGCGGGTGACCGCTTGGTGTCTATGTATGCAATACATGATATTTAATTCTATTAACCACTTTTAGCTGCGTAATTATTAGTCTCTCCAATTTATATTAATATTAAAGCATCGAAAAATAATACTTATCAATGATGAATGTGAGAAATATTATAATTATGAAAATTTTACATGTTTAACACACTTTTACAGTATTTTAAAATATTTTAAACATAAAAACCAAGGAACTAACTGCTGTTTAATGGATTGTTAAATCATGGAGCAGTTTGATAAAATTTATTAATTTATAGGTACTATAATAAATCTGTAGTCCAGTTTGTACAACGAATTTAAAGTGCAAAAGTCAGGCGCTTGTTCGGACTAGGAAATTCCAAAAATCTAAGTTTTAGAATTGTCTGTCTATTTCGGCATCCCGTGAAAATACTGATTGGATTTAAACGAAACTCGACACAGCTTATAGGTCGGGTGTTGAGTAAATAATAAGAATATTTTATATGCCGCCGATAAGGCCGCCCTTTGTTTAACATTAAACCTAGTTTTAAAGTTTGGTAAACAATAAAGTGTTTTAATTCTTCATTCAACGATGTTAATTCCTTAAGTTTTCGCGACTTCGCGCATTTATTATATCATTCATCGATGTTGGTATTTCGTGGTCAAGCGCAAAGAATTTACGGTGATTTTGAAGCCTTAAAATTTACATAATGGCTTGTCAAATATTTTGTAAAATTTCAAGTAAAAATGATTCGTACAAATTCATACACGGAGCACGATTTTTTGCCATATTCTCTTGAAATGCGACGTCATATAGCTGCGTCTTCGCTGGTGTATTGACCGTAATGTTTGAGGAGACGCTCCCTCAATATTTGCAAACAACATTCGATGTTAGGTCATGTGTTGAATTGTTTGTACATGATCGTGTTTAATTAGTTGTTTGTGACATGGGTGAATTATTACCATCTTATTCATAATAGTTATAGGAGGTTTATTTGCTGTTTACTGTTTACAACAAAAAAGTTATAATTTAATTTAAATTCGAGTATTTTTAATATTGAAATATGTCCAATAAAGTAATATCACTCAGAATAATTTGTATATATATACAGATATCTTTATTTCTTCTAATAATTCATTACTTTATTTCCTCTCCTCTCCTACATAGGCTCATCCGTGCAGGAACGGAGAAAGAATACAATTTCCTGCGGTCGCGCGGCCTGTCGTAAAAAGCGACAAAAATCCCACAGCGATGTGGTAGGGTATCTACTCGACTGGATGGCGACCACCCCTGGTCTAGAGTATGTCGCCATAACAACCTTGTGTTGTGTTCCGGTGTTAGTGACCAGGTTCCAGTCTACCTTAAGAGAGCAGCAGCGCACTTGTAGCACCTTTGGTGTGGCAAATGTCCATAGGCGATGGTAACCGCTTTCCATCAAGTGGGCCGTCTGCCTGTCTGTTGAACTCCTGCAATACAAAAAGGCTTCTTAAAAACAGTTATAGAAAAGTGTCATTTATAATCACATCGTATATTCGTTTATATATCTTCGATTAACGCTTTAAAAAAGCTTATAATATAAGCCCTGTATTACGATTTTATCGATATTTGTTCGTCTGTATTTGTAAGCGATTGGTTGAACGTTGACATGAAGGTGTATTCTATATGATGCTATACAATATTGAATAGAAATCACGAAAAAATAAATATTATAAACAGCCATCATGCGTACACCAACTCGGAAGATGAGATTAGTATTTAACGTTCGGTCGAACGTAGGATTTGTAGACTAAAACCCTATTGTAATGTTACAATTGCACAATTATAAAAAAATAGAATTAGCCAGTGACACTACTAATGTCTGTCAAGTAATGTCACTGTCAAAAGTAAAAAAAGTTGGGAAGGCGATTATTCATCGGCTCTCGTACATAATTCAAATTTCGAAACTATCATCTCCTAACGTCACACTTATTTATCCCGAAGTACTGCTAAGTCCTGTTGAATTAAGGTAAGCGTCCACATAGCCGCATCGTAAGCTTCGGTACGCATCGTATCAATCAGATCGTAGTATTTTTGCATGGAAAGTAACACAAGTGCGTCCACTGATCCATATCTTACGGAGCACACGAATCTGCTTATTGGTAATGCCGACACCTGTGCTTCGAGGGGCAACTTTTGCAATGTCTACCAATGACGTCATACCTTAGGGGTTGTAGTAAAGGTAAGTATGCCTGCCCTCCTCCCTTACTTCACCACCCCACTACTTAAAATTCCTGTATTAGAATGCTATAGATTTACCGCTTTTTCTTCCTCTTCTGCTAACAAACAAGCAATTATGATAAATTGTTCTTCTTCGCTTTCCACTACTATCTCACAAACACATTCCGCACGTACGCTCACTACGAAAATCCAAATGAAAGAGGCATAGACAATCCGAATGCTGGTGGTTGCGTCGGCAAATCCGATCCCTGCCGATACAGTGGATGCATTATAAAAACTAATCCGTTGAATGCGATGTGTTCGATACTTAGATGCGGACATGTGGACGCTTAACTTTAGAGATCATATTTAGCAGTGAATGAATACAATTCTATTTTAAACTTATACCCAAGACGTTTCATTTCTGTCTTTCAATTTTGATAGAAATGAGATATTGTCTCAATTAAAAAAAATAAACGGACTTAATTGTTAAAAAAGGTTTTGTATTTATGTGAAATTTTTAACTGCTTTGTTACGGAGCCTCCTCTTTTGGATTTTGTATTTTTGGATTTAATTGAAATTAAGAAAAAGGAATCTTTAACAGCATTTATTGCGTTCTTTACAAAAAATATTAAAAGAAAAAAAGTTGCCAGAGACAACAGTAAAGCATTTTTGTTTATGCATTCGTTAGATATCTTATTTGGTATATAATGGTGTTTCTTAGATTATGGAGTATTTTCAAGGACAAATTTGTGTTTGAAGTATAAAATATTGTTATTTATAAATAACCAAAGGTGCGGCTTCATCTGCGATAGTGTTAAAGATATGCCGTGTCACTGAGATATGGCGATGAGTTTACTGCATTATTTGAGATGCGACGTCGTTAATGACGTTAAATATTAACAGATAACGTATGTATATAGATACACTAATGTGCCTATGTGTTAACGGCGTTATTTTTTAACGCTTTAAATTGGCGTTGGGCCACAATCGAACGGTCTCATTGAGTGAGAGTAAGTTTGAAGGATTCTTTAAGATTCTTAAAGAATACCACAAACTTACTGTAACCCAATATGAATAAGAACGCAATTGCAGGCGCAGCATAATAATAACTTGAAACTTTTTACAATAAAATAAAAAACGAAATACAAAGAAAAAACTGTTAAAAGTCACTTGATAAACCATTTTAAGTTCGTTTAATTTTTTAATTTTTTATGTTTCATTTCTATACAATTTGAAAGGCAGAAATTAATATACATAGGCTTTAGGCATTAAATAAAACGTTCCAATTTTCAAGCGGCATTGCGTTGAAATGGATTTTAGCATTAATTTAAATTGTAGAAATAAAATGGCCGCGAGCAAAAAATATGTGCAAAGTTCAAAGTGCTATAGTGTTTATTTTTTGTGTTTGGTTAATTTTCGAGGTCGCCGTCGTGTTTCTACTTGACACTGCTTTGTTTTAAAGTAATTGCACACTTGAATATTGTAGTCTAGTCTGTAATTATTATGCAATGGCTTTTATTAAGTTTGCATTAATTTACACATTCGTTATGCCCGCCTATGTATATGTCACAGCATTTTTTTTTCAGGAGAGATTAAAATGGGTATTTTCTATACACGTATATTCTTCTTTCGATATAATAGAGCAGATTGGAGGAGGCTCCACTGACAAGAGCATAGCTCTTAAATGATAGATAGATAGATGATCTTGTAGGATTCGGAATAGGTACATAAATATAATAGAGTTAAACCCCCACTAGTACGAAGTCGTAGATATAATTAGAGATAAATATTGTTACTAAAAATGCCCTTAGAATTACTATAGAGTTTATTAGAACTATACAAACACGTGTAACATAGGTATAAATATAACCGAACACAACAAGTCCAAACGTAATGCAGAAGGTCGTAATTCAATAAAACGCGCTAAGTCCGTCACTTATTAGATTCCCGATTGTAGTACACACGTCTTGCTTCGCTCATGGTTGTCGCTCGTCTGACTCCCCCCTCCATCAGGTCATCGTTTTATATACTGCGCAACTGCAATGTCCCCGTATCTAAATCCGACACATCTGGTTAATGACTGTCATAAAAGATTACAATACAACAATGGACTGTTTTCTAATCACAATTTTTAAACACAAAGTAAACAAAAGAAGACGACCATAAAAGAATCTAAATGTTATTAGTTCAAATGCTGACAGGTAATAAAAATGTGTTTTTACAAAAGGTGTGAATTTGTTTTTTGTCGGCGCCTTGGATGTAACAATATAAACAAAATGCCTTAATATACTTAATTATATACTAGCTGTGTCCGGTTGTTATTCTGGTCTACTTAAACAATATCTCTATAAAGATAACGATATCAAAAAGCATAATGTCAATCTGAAATGTACGCTGTAAGTTTATATCACTGTAAAGTTTCATGATAATTGGTCTAGCAGTTCTTGCGTGAAAAATTATCAAATATCCGTCCTCATAATACTCTTCTTAATAGTATAATATTAATAGCGAATAGCCTTGACCGCCATCTTGAAAGGTTCTCTCTGGGTTTGTAGTTGAAGGGACGGGTACTGAAGGTAGCTAGCTAGCTCTTCTGGACCCAGCCTGTATTTTGAGGGGGTTCCTTCAAGAGCCTTAACCACCAGTAGCCTAGACCCTAGGTCCCTCCGCCGGCGAAGACCAAAATTGTACAGTTTATGAAAATATTTATAATGATAAAATTTAAAAAAAAATGTAATAGATTTTTTGTACCTATTACTTTATAGGTAAAGCATTTTTTTTATGTTATACAAAAAATGTAAAAAATAACAATAAATATATATGTGAAAAATAAATAGGATATAGATAATATAAGCATTTACTTTAGTTCTGTAAGTTTTTTTTGCAACGTATTTAAAAGTTGTTACAATATTCACTGCCCATAACAACTAAGTAACCGCTCTATTGAGAAATAATTTAACTCAATACTTAATTAAATCAATATTACTCTTAACAATAAATAATAATCTATATTTGGATATAATTAGTTGTATAACAAATGATGGAGTACAAAAATGGACATCACTAGAACTGAGTGAGAACCTGTCATCGTAATGTAATCGAGTGACACAAACAGACAGTTTTATATATTTGTATTACGTGTTTTTTCAATGTTGCTTACTGTCTTATAATTGAATAAACTATCAAAAAAAACGATAGTATTCTACTGATAGATGTACATTTGTATATATAAAATTCTCCTGTTTGTCTGTATGTGACCGAACCGACTCCTCGTAAACGGTTGGACCGATTCAGTTTAAGTGGGTCCCGGAATGGTTTAGATTCATAATTAACCCGGTAGGTGGCACTGCAATCGAGTTCTAAATTTTTTAGGGCATGAGAACGTCTGTGTGACCCGCTTGAAATATAATAAATAAGAGCTTGTAAACGTCCCACTGCTGGGCTCGAGTCTCCCAATTTTCAGAACGAACAGTACACCTGCCACACTTCTCCGAGATAGCTTGGCAGGTTTGACACATCGGTTATCTCGATGTGCAGATTTCATTACAATGTTTTTATTTACCGCATTCTATCAGGTGGACCGTCTGTCTGTCTGCTGAACTGATGCAATAAAAAGAAAACAACATGCACATTAGCACAGACAATTGCTATTGCTTAAGTGGTCCATTCTTTCCAGCCAGCTAGGCTGACTGCTCGTCTGAAATGTTTACCGGTGCCTATGGACATTCGCAACATCAGAGGTGAAGCCGATGCGTTGCCAGCTTTTACGATGGGACAGAGATGGGATAAAGAATAGGGATAAGAGTGGTGAGAGAGGTATGACTAAAAAGGTTTTGGAATGGAAGAGATGGGACAGGAGAATGCAATAGGGGGAAGGGATAGGAGAATGCAGTAAGGAGATGGGATAGGAGAATGTAGTAGGGGGATGGGATAGGAGAATACAATAGGGGGATGGAATAGGAGAATGCAGTAGTGGGATGGATAGGAGATGTTGGGCCACTAAAGTACTAATAGACATCTCCACTCAACTGTGATGAGAATGTTGAGATGGATGTGTGGTGTTATAATAATGGATAAGGTGAAAAATGAGTTCATGAATGATCTTTGAAAGTTGCACTCATGTCTGAAAAATTTAGAGGAAAAAGACTAAGGTGGTATGGGCATGTAATGAGGAGGGATGAAAGTCTCGTGACAGAAATAATGTTAAACTGGAAGATTAATAGATACAAATGTAAAGGTATGGAGGATGATATGTAGATTTGTGGTCTGACTGAGGACGTATGTCACAATCGAGGAGTGTGAAGGGAAAATACATTTTGTGCCCACCTCAAATAATTGTGAGAAGGGGAAAAAAAAGAGAAAAACATTTTTCCTTCTACAAAGTCAAGCAAACAACAAACAATTTTTTGATTGAGAAATTGTATTAAATTTTTAATTATATTATTAACCTTGGCATAAATATAAATAAGTATAAATAATAAATGACTAATTAATTTAAAAAAATATTAGAATCTATAAATTAAGACTGTTATAATTAGTAGAAACTCTATAATGCATGCTGAATGTTAATTATTCATGCATATTCAAGTTTTACGAATAATGTTGAAGCAGCTAGCCCAAGCCGAATTTATAACCTCACACTCTAGCCTCAGCCAAATTTTAATAATAAATAAGTCAGTGATAAAGCTAAATTATAAATTAAACTAAATAATTAAATCTAAAGTAGGTTATGTAGCAGATCACTGGCAGTGGGGAGCGAGCCCAGAAGGCTGGTTCCATTGCCATGTTGTATGGAAATGCTTATTTGATGGGCGAAATATGAGCCAGCCTTCTGCTCGCGGGTAGTGTCAAAGAGTTTGTTAGAGACGTTTTTAATGAAACTCTTTGCCGATGGATCCTACGAGCCTATGGCTCAATATTTCAACCCCAAACGGTATAAATATGTAACCTTTGCCTAGGGCTCCATTTTTGCACCGTTTGCCTTGTCTTTGTCTTCAGCTGAAGCGGTGGCGATGCCAGCCCCTGACTCGGTTGTGGGAAGATGTTTTTTATATTGCAGAGTTCAGCACACAGGCAGAAGGCCCACCTGATGGAAAGTGGTTACCACCGCCTATAGACATTTGTAATACCAAAGATGCTACAAATGCGCTGTTGCTCTCTTAAGGGAGACTAGAACCTGTCCACTGATACCAGAACACAAGTCAAGATTGCTATGACGGCATACTATAGACCAGGGGTGGTGGCCACCCAGTCGGGAAAATACCCTGACTGGAGTTGTTTTGTCGCCACTTACGACAGACCGCCTGGCCGCAGGAAATTGTAGTCTTTCTCCGTTTCTGCACGCATAAAAGTTGTGACGGGGCCAGTGTGTCAACACAAGTTTCATCCCACACTAGCGGCCGCCCCATCTTCCGAGAGATGAGTGACATTTCTGTCCGGTCTCTTGATATTGTCAGGCACCAAGCCATTCGGTTCTACAATGGTTGGTACGTTGACACTGACAAGAGCTCCGCGGATGTTGTCGTTGAGGGTGGTGACGAGATCTACTTTCTACGCTCTTCAAACATGACAACCCGTGATGTCCGAATTGGTCTACCATAACTCCACACTGACAATGATGTGTTAAGCAACAAAATCTTTTACTCATAATAAACAATGAAGTTTTAATTGCAACTCCAAAAATCACATTGTTGTTGAGTTTTGCACATTGAGATTTTCTACACAAATAAACACACGCAAGTACAATAGCGACTTGGAGTACCCCTGGTATTGCAAACGTCCATAGGTAGCAGTGACTACTTTCCATCAAGTAGGCCGTTTGCCTGTTTGCCAGGTTATGACAACAAAGAAAACACACACAATACAATCAATACATACTCCACAACTATGTATTATTCATTCGTTATAAAAGATATAGCCCTGTTAATGTTTTTATGTAGAGTATAGGCGGCCCACCTGATGGAAAGTGGCTACCGTGGCCTATGGAGGTTTGCAGAATCAGAAGTGGGGGGGGGGGGGGGACTGGAACCTGTCTACTGATGCCGGAGCATAAGTCAAGATTGTTATGGGGGCATACTCTAGGACGAGTGTGGTTGCCGCCCAGACATGCATATGACCCTACCACCTGGCTGTGGGTGATTTTTTCGCCTTTTACGACAAATCGCCTGGCTTGAGCAATTAGTACACCTAGTACCTACATAGTGTTTCAACAACTTTGCAGGATCCATATTTGCATATTACTATACTATATATTAGATACTCGTAAAACATTAGACTTGAAATTAAATTATCTAACACCTTTAATCCATGAAAACGTAGTTTTAATTAATACTTTAAGCGTTTTAGTAGACTGTCTGCAGCTTTCAAATTTACTGTAATATATTATGTATGTAGTATAAAGCCTCCCTAATCGACGCTTCGGTGAGTCAGCCTCGACTCGTCTCGTGCGCTTGCGCAAGTAACACTCACACAAACAAACAATCCGACTTGCGGTACTCTCACACAGATTTTAAATACAACGATTATTCTAATGACTTTAATGAACATTGCTGGTTTTGTGGATAATTTTTGATTGTGGAACCCCAGTAACGCTTTAATGTATGTATTATGTAAGGTGTAATGGTTAATGCAATATATCGTGGTATTATTACGGATGTCAGTAAACTTAAGCACCTGTTTACATACAAATACAATGTTGGTCGGTCGGTGTGTGAGATTTGATAGAGACGTTTGTTTCTGTACCCGTTTTTTTTTTGTTGGACAAACTTAAACAGTATGTGTATAAGAATGTAGTGTCTTTTTAAAATTTTAGTCATAATCTCGTTAATGGCCGAACACGTAATAAAGCTGCCTGGACCTTTCGGGCACATTACCGCGGACGGTTAATTAAACAATTCAAAGATTAGGTACCTACAATCATTTGAATAATGTCTATGTTGTTGTAATATATAATATGGAATTGTAAGCAAATTTGTTAGTTACTATTAATTTTTAATTTGACAGAGATTCAATAATACGCTGCTTAATGCATTTTATAAAACGAATAGTAGAATGGTTCAACAGCCAATTGGATATACGTATATACTACAATAACAAATTTTAAAATAAACTCTAAAATAAATATACTAAATAAGAAACAAAAAAAATATTTTATTAAATGTCGCGCCACATTCAGATTAAACAGCCGAAAGGGCTATATGTTAGCTTTTGTATGGCCCCACGTAAGCCCGTTAAAACCTGCCCGTAAACCTTCAAATTAAAATTTTGTTACGATTCGTTTTTTCACTTATACGTTGCGATTCGTTTTTCCACTTGTCCGTTGAAGTTTCACTTCTACTATGTGTCCCAGCACACATTTCGATGTTTTTCTGATCTGTTACGCTCCTGCCGAGGCTATGAGAATCCCATCACCTCGTCTTATTTCGCTCTATTAGGGTGCTAGGAGTGGTTAACCTTTCTTTACGTGAACAATCTGTTTGCTAGGTTCACAATAAAAAAGAATTCCGGTATATATGTATATGTGTGGTACGTATATGGTATTGTGTAGTAGTATATATATATATATATATATATATATATATATATATATATATATATATATATATATATATATATATATATATATATATATATATATACTATATTGTAATACGACGAGCGTGCATGACAAGAGTTATGAATGTCAAAGAAGCAAGTGAGGTGTGTAAGAATAAGCCTAATTGGCGCTCTGTCGTTCGTGCCTACCCCGCAAGGGAACTGGCGTGAAGTTACGTATGTATGTATGTATATTGTAATAATCTAAAGATTAGATCAGAAACTAGCTAACAATATGTGGTGCATTCTTTTCGGGCAGGATTCAAACCAGCGTCATTTAGAACGCAAGTGCGTTAACCACTGAGATACCCAGTGATGGATTTACACTAGGGGTACTAGGGGCCAGTGCCCAAAGCGGCGAAATTTTCGAGGGCGGCAAAATTTGGAGTGTCAGCAAAAAAAAATCAACTTCTTGCTATAAAAATCAATGATTTTCAAAAATTTAAAATAATTTCAAAAATTTCCAAATTTTTAAAATCGAGTTCTCATTGGATAATTTACGTTTTGAAGTCTAGTTACAGTGCATAGATAATAGGGTGGTATTTTTCACGGTGCCCCAGGTAAATCCGGCCCTGGAAATACCTCTGCTTGATGCAATAACTAATAGTAGTAAAATATAAGCATAGATAAATGATTCGAATCGCACAGTTCTTATGACACCAGTAACATATTTATCCATATAAGATCTACCAGAAATAGCTATGAAATCATTATTATATAATTTAATCTCGCATTGTAGTGTTGATGTAGGTGAATCAAGCGCCGTAGGCGTGCCTAAAAAAGTGATGGGTGTCCGTCTATGGCCTTAGTTTTTTTTCGTGACCTTCGACACTGTGCAAGGATAAAAAGTATTTCCGCACTCCTAATTTTAATGTTGATTTAATATTATCATATCGCTTGTATGGGTGAATAGGGTAGTATCTCAAAATACAATATTTAACCTAGTCCTATTAAAACTCGCATTTGTCTAATTAAACTGGTCATAATATCACTTTATGATAAACTAGAGCCCCCGACAGACGTTATCGGGCCCTGAATCTGATATCTCAGATATAGAATAGGATCTGACCCCAGCGCCACCTACTGGTTCTAACTGTGAATTTTTATCAAAATCGATAAGGTTGTTCTTAAGTTATGCGCGTACATACATTTCTACGATTAATTTTGATTTATATAGAGTAAGTTTACAATATATACATATGTTTTTTAAATTCTTCTTAATATTTAAAAGTAATTCTGTTAACTACTCAATTTTACGATCTAACCTACAGATGCTAATAAGTGTATAATGTAATATAAATTTAACCTAATATTTTACAAAATAAATTATATCTAAGATTGTGTTCATTGGCACTTTACTGATGGCTATTTCCTATATTTTACCGACCGTTCATTTGCCTTACTATCGGTTAAAGTTTTGACATTAGCTCTACACAAGTAATGTCAAAATTCAACCGATGGTAAGGCAAGTGAATGATTAGTAACATATAGAAAACGGCCATTAGTCACTTTCTATATATATATGAGCTTATTGAAATAATCAAATAGAAAAATAAAACAAATTGAAAATTTAACTTAGATACTTTAGTTAATAGGTACTATTTAAATATAGACCAAATATATGATTATTTTGAAATTGTGATAGAATAGTAGATAAGGCATAAACATCTCATTTCAATGAAGTAGATTCGAATGCTAGCTGGGAAGCATGCACCGCTTAGGCAATTTTTCTAATCTAATTTGCATATTGTTCAAATAAATTTGTGCTAGTGGTGAAGAAAGAATTCGAGAGAACCGATGTGTGTAATCCGCTGATTCTGGATAATATAATTTCTCAAATTACGTATACCAAGACCAGTCTTGTGAAGTTATTATTTTAATTATATTCAGTGTCTTTTGCATCACGTATTACATGCAGCAAAATGAAAAATCTACTTATTGCTTAAAAAACAAAGCATTTCAACACAATTGGTAAGATTCACATGCAACACGGAATATTACATACAATATATACAATTTCGTAAATAAAAAAATACATACGTGAAATTCGATGATACAAACAAGTTATTTTCAAAACTCGCCGCAAACATAATCTTAGTAAAAGGCTGCAGAATTGGACTATTGCAGCGTCTCTGTTCCGCCAGTCGATTATACCTCAACGCTGCTCAACGTGGAATGGATTCCCCAAAGCAAGTGATGCTATATAAACAATTTATATACTCTGTTTTTCATTAGAAGATCATTTTTGTACATTACAAAAAGAATTTCTGCAATGAATTACACAATTTAATGGTGGTTAAATGTCTTAGATAACTTAAGCCACATCTAAAGTTAGATATTTTTATTACAATAGAAAATGTTTTATATTAATCATGTAAAAGCACAATTTAACTCAAATTTTATCGAAAAAAATATCTTGGAAAAAAAAACAAGATATAGAAACTTATGTCTAGGTATAGTGGCTTAGATAACTCAGCGACAATGCCAACAAACATGTTTAATGGTTAGCTTCTGGTTGTCTAAGCTAACTAGTTGCCGTCAAATTCCTCGTTTTAATTTTACATTTGTCTGTAGTCACTTTAAGATATTATATATAATCATTTTTATGTTACAAACATAATAAAAAAATAATTGTTTTTTTAAGTTAAAATAGCTCTTTAAACTCTCTGAGTGCTACATTAAACAATGCTACAGTAAATCAAATCATTTATAAACTACGTGCTATGAGTTTTTTCTCAGTGAAATCATTTTTATTAGGAAATAGTGTAGTTAAGTAGTAATTATTTAGATTTCATACATTTATTTTCGAATTTTGATAAGAGAAGCGAAGTCAACGCAACTAGTAAGTAAAATAAGCTATGTATATATACAAGTACTGATATCCAGTCCTGGGAACAATCACGATTTCGATTGTTTCTGAAATAATAAATATGGTACAAGACACATAATAGTTTATCTTTGCTACAAACAAGTGGATACAGTTTTGTTTAGGTTTTGTAATTGAAAATAAAATAGCTTGTAACCATATTTTTATTTCATAATCTTATTAATTACTATTATGCTAATAACTTATAACTTCTTTATTTGCTTCTTGTCTGTAATGTTTTAGTTGAGTAAATAATTAAAAAAAGTAATGAAATGTCATTTATTTGTAAATATGTGTGACCATTCATATAATGTCTTCTATTACAAAGCACTGTTGCAGATCTGTTCTTTGTTGATCAAGGTACCTCGCATATCCGAGTCCGTTCCCACGCCGGCCACAAACGGGTTATTATTAAAACCTACTACTGCCAACAAGACATATTCACCTGTATTTCAAAGTACTTAAAACTTACTTCAGAATAAACTTATCTGTAGATACATCTACTCACCTATAAACAAAATTGAAACTTTAGTCTATTGTAATAAGATTGAATTCAAATCGTGATGATTGTAACTAAAGCTAACTTCAAGAGCACAATTTGAAATTCGTATTTGGAATCGTCGTCGAAGGATTTTAAGTCCTCTCTCTCTGTTGTTTAAGAGGTTAGTAGCGGTAAAATATGATAGAGAGGTTATAAGTAGTGAACATATTAATTGTGCCACTTACCTGAATGTTATCTGTACGTTGATTTGTGTTTAATGGAGGATAGAAGAACTTAGTAGCTTATAATAAAAAAAACCCACCACATTGTCAATATCCATATAGTACATGTGTCTAAAGTCTATTTCAAATAGGACAGTATGGCTGATACAACCTTAAACCGTCTCGTGCTCTCATCTTTAGGATGGCTCAGCCAAATACCAGGTCGAGACACTTGAGTCATTTAAGAAAAACGCTAGGAAGCTTATAGGTAATAAATAACCGAGTATTCGATGAGAGACTTCAGAGCTTAGATCATCGACACAGTGTCGCTTTGTCGGTATTCTATAGGATACACTTCGACGAGTTTGCCACGGAATTGCATGGATTAATTCCTTCCTCTCCTTTTTACCACAGGACAAGCAGACGTACGAGCTCACGCCACTAATACATGGTGGGAATACCAACCCCTGAAGAGTGGAACTCTTTACCGTCGTCTGTTTTTCCTGAAATTTACAATCTCGCGTGAATTTTCTAGGCAAGCGTGCTTTTTTTTTTTTGTTGCAGGAGTTCAGCAGACAGGCAGA